>CM029357.1:1505938-1575236 GCA_017140985.1 Hormaphis cornu
CGGTCCGAACGAAATCCGTCAAACGGTGTTTTTGGCGATTATCGTTGTTGCAACCGCGGCCGTACTACTTATTACCGTTTCGGATTGAAGAAAAATAACGTTAATAATCATAATATCGTTATTTTATCCGCGATGTTGGTCAACGATTCGACGATAACAGTAGGTACCTATATCCCGCGATAATTCACCGTAAATATTTTTATATTTTTTCACTTTTTCCCCTAAACAAACTATACGAACGTGTGCGGCTACTGGATTCGGGCCGACAACGATGTCCGGTCCCATTATATTACTGGTTTTGTCCGTTGACAGAATTAATAATAATACGTGTTAAATTGTTACAGTCGAGCACTTTCGTTTGAATTTTTTTCTTTTTTTTTTCACTATATTCGAACAGATAAACGGCGGTTATAACACTGCGGTATTTTCGTTACACAAAGCACCGCGTGAAATGTCAGATTTTTCACCGTACAACAGCGGTACTAATTTATTTTGGTGACGCATGTAAATCGATTATATGTATAACATGTTGTTTAGACTACCTATGTAGAAGGAAATCGTAAAAACAGATGAGTGTATCAGATTTTAAAGGCGTTAAATCGCTGTACTGGTTTTTTTTTGACGCGAGTTAACCGTTTTAGTTTTTCAACATGAAACGCTATTATTTTATCGAGGTTCGTCGTCGCGGTTCCTGAATGGTTGTTTAAAAGTAACTGAAAATAACGTCGAATCATTTGTAATAAGATCGGATAAAAAAACTACCTGTTAAGGGCTTGCCGTGGGTATTTTTTGTAAAAATCAAGTAAGCGTAGTAAATGAACGGATTGTTACGACGTGTTATAACGCCGTTTTACGATTTCACAGATTTATTTTTCTGTATCTGGTTCGAAATATTTTATCGAGAAAAGAAAAGGGAAAAACAAACTCGATTCAGAATCTAACACGTCTTCGAAATTAAAGTTTTTCAAATTTACTCGACAAACGTTGAAAAAAAACGTCGGTCGAGTAGTTTTAAGTAAAGTGAAGTTTTAAGAAACCGTTGTTCAATCAATTTTAAATTTTCTTCTTCTTTTTCGTCAGGTTAAAATATAGATTTTTCTTTTCGTGGTCTTTCTTGTCAATTCACAAAAATGAAAACAATACTAATTTGCGTCTGTTGTCTACAGTTGGCATTAACGATTTAGGCTCCTTTCGTTTATTAACAATTACCTCCAGTTCTTTGGACGGTATCTGTTATATTTTATCCTATCATTCATAGTTTCACGCTATTTTAGTATTTATGCCACGAAGAGATATGACGAATATTTTATTTTTTATTAGATCTGTTTTCAAACTATAATGAAAGTAAAAAACGAAAAATCTATTGTTTAGCATATTACAAAACTAATATTGCTATTTTAAACAATACCATTATGTTTTCTTATATCAAAATGGTGACTTAATGACGTTTTGAATTTAAATTCAAAACCTAAAACTGGCTTGTATTTCAGCCTTTTCTGTTCGTGGTCTACAATACATATAAAGGTACCTAATCAATTAACTCATATTAGAACTATAAGAAACATATTATTTGTCGAGTCATTTTATCACAACAAAACAATTTAAACGTTTCAAAAAAATTATCAATTTAGCTACACAATACGCAGTTTTCAAAAATTACGTATTGGTTAATGTGTTTTGATTACGTTTAATGAAAAAAAAAACTCGTACCAACTTTAGAGGTTATTATTGATTTTTGTTAAGAAAAATACTTTAACGTTAAAAGTTGTATATATTTTTCGTACCCTACTTAAGCGTATATCTCGTGCCATTATGTTACATGTACTAAAATCGTATACACAGCACAATATTCATTTATAATTTAAAACGAACCGAAGTAATCCTAGCGATTCACTCTTAGCGTACTCGAGCAGAAATATAACCGCAATCTGGCGAAATCTCCAGATTAACAATTTATTTAGAAAGAGTTGAAAAGTTTATAAGTTTATATATGATTTCTATCGGAACCGCGAGATTTTCTCTCTTCGAATACTTCCATCGCCACGAATCAAACGTCTAAAAATCCGTACTGTTGTGCTTTGAAATTGCTTAGTAAAAATAATTTTATTTTTTAAGAATATTGAAAAAAAATTCAAAATATGTATACACCTTTGAGCATTATAGTTGCGTATAGAATACTTAATTTATACCAGAGTTTGAACCTTTTCGGTTATTCCTTAGTAAAAATAATAATAATATAGATACCTGTAAAGTGGTTAAATACTTGCTGCCGATTTAAACTCATTATTGTGTACGAAGAAAGAAAGTAAGAATAACTACACGAATATTAAACTTACCCAAACTTGGATATAGTTATAATATTAATCTTTATTATATTCTTCTATTTTACGTTTTAAATTTTGTACGCATTTGATTCCCACGGTACATTTCAACGAAGGAAACTGAATTTGTCGAATTTCGGTGAACGAAAATATATTGATTTATGGAGGTTTTCGAATTTCCACTTAATTGTTCCAGTATTAGAACAGTTTTCTCGCTAAATTTATTAGGTTATTTTTAAAAATAAAACATGTAAGTATGTATCGTTTAAATCTCAGTGTTTTTTCGCTTTTAAGCTACTATGTTAGAGTTAAATTCTTAAACAAACTCAATTTATAAATTAAATTAATATTTTAATGTAAATGAATATAGATTCAAAGAACTATCAAATATCCGTGTTGTAAAAACTGAAACTTTTAAACAATGTTTTAGTTAATATTCAAATACTAACTTATTCAAAAGTATTTAAAGTACTGATTTAATACGAAAATTTTTAAATATTTGAAATATTACCTACTTAAGAGGAAAGTATTTAAAATACTCATCATGCGAAAAAAAAATATTAACTACCCAATTAAATTTAAAATAATCCAACACTTTCGATGGTATCGTTGTCGCACTTATCAATTTTTATCCCATCAATCGTTACGGTTCGAAATAAAAAGTGTTTGAATTCCGTAAATTCGCGTGTGATGGACGGAGAAAAAAAATCGACGCTTCCAATCCCCTTAGATTATTCTATTATTAATATTATTTTTTTAATAAGGAAAATATTAATAAAATTGTTTGTTTTAACTTAAAAATATAATTCGATTAAATAGTTTTAAATAACGTAAAAAAGTGTATAAAAGATACTTTTATTGAAATACTTTACAAGAAAAGAAAAAGGCTCTTATAATAATAATAATAATTGTATGGTCTCACCTATATAGAACTGTAGAAAACCCAATTCTTATTCAATCGCGTGATTGTATTGTTACTTTTCTCAAATAACAACTATTCTTGGTATGGTAATAATTTTGTTATTTCGTATTTTACGTTTGTATTTACTTTACGAATTGAAAAGATGTAAAAATTATTATGAAAATAATACATCGATGACGGGAATTTAATGTTTTTACGCAGGTACCCCCTAAAAACACTATCTTTTAAAGCGTGTTTTGAAAACGTGATTGATAAAATCCATTTAAGGAGATCCAGATCGTACAAAATACATTTGTATGAAATATTCGACTGTCGACTAATATTAAAAAATAAACAATATAGACTCGCGAATAATTATTAATGTACGATAAAAATTGTTTTTTCTCTTATTTCACGTTACAATTTAACATTTCGTTATAATGTTACAATATAGGTTCGCATTTTCCACGAGTAGTGTATTTTTATACGCAATTCTTTTGTTGTCTTGACGGGGGGCAGTTTGACGAATCTGTAAGCAGGTTAATCGCTTATAACTCTTAAAGTGTCGGATTAAAACCGTTGAAGTTTTATTACGGGCGTTTTTAAAAGTCGTTTGAAACATTTAATTCTTAGTCGATAAAAAACTATTGTGTGTTTTTAAGAAATTCGTCAACCTACCCTGCAGCCGGAGCAAGTTGACTATTGGCGGCTGTAAGTTGACATCGACTGTTAACTATATTTCTACGCAAACATTAAACGTTTTGAATAACTTTAGAGGACGTCTATACACAATTTTAGTGATTTTGAACGAACAATATAAGATAAAACTTGCCACGGTCTTCACTGTAAAAACTTAAAATCAACGAAATAAAAAAATACAAAAAGAACGCTTCCGAACATCGAAAAATCGTACAATCATATGTTTAGTCGGTTTAGGAACGCCATTATTGACTTTTAAATTTTAGATCCGTCATCTTAACGCCCACTCTCCACTAAAATTTGACAGAATAGTTACATAATAGTGTAATTTGCTGAATTCAAAACGAAAAAGTTGCTTTTTTCGAAAATCTCACGGTCGTTGTAGGTAAGCGCCTGTGTGTTCGTCCGAAGTGTGACGGTGGCCAGACGATGACATCGCTCCACCACAACAGAGGGTGGCCACGCGTTGTCGCGATATCTATCGCTGTCCAGAGCGTTACTGTCTCGCTCCAAACGGTACGCGTAAGGTGTCGCGCCGTCGCAACGGATCGCTCTTACGGGAATCGCCTGCGGCCAAAACACACAACGGCGTATATGCGACAGCAAACCGAAAACTCACGATTCCGCGTACCTAGATTAGGTTTCATTTTATACTTATATTTTTCTAATTCGTTTGTCACGCAGTTCAAAATAATCTAAAACTATTTTTGTGTTCTGGGTAAAAATTTAAATGTATTTTCTACAGTGGGTACACTGCTGCTGGACAGAACGCATATTTCGTTTTGTTCGAAACGTTCGATATTCGTTTTGCTACACGGACCAACGACAACTCCCTATGAACGTGCTCCAACATCAAACATCGGCAACATTTTTGAATAGTATTTTTTGTAGAAAAAAGTTCAAGCATATGATGTACGAATTTCGTTTTATAAGAACTCTAAACTCCGTATTATATAATGTATTATGTTATCGCGAAACGAAACGGTCAACACGTGCCTAATAGCGTTTTCAGTAAAATCGGCGAAATAAACTTGTTCCGAGTGCGTATAACCGCTTGGACCGAGTTGACTCGATGAAATACCTACGCGCTGTTGGACGGTTGACACTATATATATATATATACAGTGGCGTAGCCAGGATTTTTCAATGGGGGGGCCAAAAAAAAAAAACACAATAGTTTTCATTAGTTTTCATTATTAACTTTAACAATTAAAGTTAATAATTTTTTTTTAAGCATGGCCAATGGGGGGGGTAATATATATATACTTTTAAAATAATTATATTGCTCAAATGATTTGGAAATTTTACGCGTACGTGCTCCCGAATAGAATATATTCAATATAAAAGCAGAAAAATGGCCCGGTTGAAGAAAAAAGTCGGGAACACTCTTGGTCGCGTGGGTAGTTTGACGGAGTAGCGTCTACGCTTTGGGCAAGTCTCTGGTTTGGAAGTTTTAGTTCAAACGTGTATTATTTAACATCGGAACGCAACCGTTGCCTTCGAAAAAAAAACGATTATGAGCGACCTCAGTTTTCCAGTATCTGGGAAATTTTTCGAGAGTTTCGAAATTCTACACTTGGCTCGAAAATTGTCTAAACCGCTTGAAACTTTTATCAAACTTGCTATATCATACCTATGTTGATATCGTGTGAAAGTTTCAGCTTGTTTCTATCGTCGTTTTGGATGTTGTGTCCAAAAAAAACTAAATCGATACGTCAAACACACGTTTGCCGTAATTAGTGTTTCTCCAAAGTTTCTCCTTACTTTCGTGTATGTAACTTTTTTAAATTTTAAACTCTCTAATGTGAAACCCCCCTTCAAAGTACCATCAGAGTTCATAGACCTTTCGCAAAAACGGTACTGACTTTAAAAATCGGATCGTTTTTACTATACCCTTATGTTGTTCACAGAAATAAAAAAACAATTTACATTCTTCTTCGCTGCGCTCAGAGTAAGTTTACATACCAAATTACACACTACATGTTTATGATATTATAATGTTATCCAACAAACAAAGTCTGAAAATTTCCAACGGGTATTGTTAAAATAAACAATAAGAGCAACTTGTTTATCGTAGTCAGGGTACCTTGCCCCGATGTAAAATAACGAAAGACAAATAAAGGAGTTTAAAAAGAATTTTATTTTGAACAAACGGTGATTCGCGGTACACATTTACGCAGTACTTATATGTTTAAAAAAATAAAGAATAAAATTATACTCCAACAGAATCTCTTTCCTTCTTGTAACATTTTAGAACCATATTAAAACCGAGTGATTGCAGTACATTTTACAGTTGACCATTAATTATTTACGCGTATAGATTATTGATGATTTACCGCAATACCATTTTTGTAATGTAGAGAAACGATAAGAAGCGTTGTATTTTGCTCTCGTGAAATATTTTTCAGTAAATTTAAGTTTTCAATGTATCCAACAACTTGGAAGAAAAGCCGTTTAAAAATTACCGATTAAATAGGTTACAACCAATGAATGCCGTATTCTACGAATTTATTGAGATTTTAATTGATGCGTCTAATGTAAAAGTAGTACAATCGAACGTTTACGACGCCCATATTGATAGGTTTCAGTTTTGAGAACAATAATTTTTTATGTATTTATTATTTCATAAAGGTACGTTTATCAAGGGGTTTTTTCCGACCATAAAGATATTGCAAGAGAATTTTAATTTGAAAATGTCAAGTTCTCGTTGTAATTTATTTTAATTTTAATTTATCGTGAACTAAAAAAAAATAAACAATCAACGATCCCTCGACAAAAATACAATTTAACTTAGATTTATTAAACGCATTCATTTCGTCGTTAGGTATTTGGCAAAAAACAAAAAATGCGTTCACGGAGAGTTGAACAATTTAATTAACTTTGAGAGTGAATATTATTGCCTTGATACAATATGATATAATATATATTCTTGTTTTGACGAACGTTTTGCAGAATTAAAAAGATGTGTGTTACCTATGAATCGGAATCTCAAATATTTCTAATATAGTATACCTATAGTTTTCAAAACGGAATGTTTTTAGTTTCAATTTATAGAAATATTTTTAAGCACTGCTACTATATATTATAACGATCAAATCGAAAATAAAAAATGTGCAGCTATAAATTACTATCAGAATTAAAGTATAATTTTTTACAGTTTCGTTTTTAATAACTTCTTTAAAATGTCAAGCCCAACTATTAGTTTTATGAAAAAACATAGCTTGTTTTATAGTCAAGATCAGACAGGCACAAAAGAGTTTAGACCTGTATAAACTTTGAATAAAATTTAAATTGAACCAAACTTTACTCACGGATTAACACATTAATCCAGCCAACCGCCAAAACAATCAAAGTTTTTGAGTGTTTCAAAGATAAGGTAACGACAAATAAGATGAGAAAACTATGTCAATAAATTTTACACTTGTGTGAACCTTTGTCGATGTCTTTAACAATAATAATTTTTTGTTTAATACTCTAAAATGTGCTGCAAGTGTTTATAATAAATTCTGTATCCAAAACGACAAATTTTTTTCCATATATTTAAACTTTTTTTTTTTTTTACGTTAAACAAAACCGCTTACAGTTTTGTTTTTAGTGGTCACTGTATAAATAATTATTATTTATCATAATCGAGTGAATTATTTAACGACGAAACAGATCTTTTTTTAAAAATGTATTGTATAACACAGCTTTGTCGAAAATATAGAGTACATAAATTATCCATGAAAAACTGAATTCAAAAAATGGATTATTATTTCAGATTTCTCCAAAATTAACGTTAGTAACTAGTTCACGATTATCACCTTTTCACGATCGACCTAGTTATTTATATTCATCTAAGTGTTTATATTTTTATGAAAATCAAAAGCATAACGAATTTTAAATGTTCTAGGAAATCAACTAGTTTTTATAAAAGCTATTCAATCAGTTTGACCTCTTTATACAAAACGAAATCAACCAACAACCGGGAACGTTTTTTTTTCTTTATGATTTTAACAAAAACTACTAAATAAATGATTCATAATTATTTTACTGTTGACATCAATTCCACGTTTTTTTTTTTTAGAATTGTCTGGGATTTTTAGTTTTTTGTGTTCATATTAATTTGTATTGTGTTACATTAGGTTTTCGCCAAATAATTTGCATAACCTTTGTAATATTTATTTGAATTTCAACTATAAAAGCACTGTAGAAGGATGTATTATTTAAATTTTCAATGTTTTTATGTGCTTTTATGATGAATTTTACAAATTATATAGCAAGTATTCCGAATTCACAGAGACACTATATTATGTCATATGAATGAATTCCATTAGAATCAATTAGAAATTTTAAAACAACACTCGTGTAAAACATTGTTTCGATTAAATGTTATTCGTGATTCAGTTAACACTTCCTATATCAAAATATTTGTTGAAATAAATGTTTTAATATGTTATCTGGCTATATTTTGTTTAATAAAATATAACGGTTACTTTATTCAACAATATTGATTTCTTTAGTCTTTTTATTATTATTATTAGTTTTAAACTTATTTGTCAAAATTATTGTTTTATTTTGAAACCCGTTTTCATTGATTTAGAATAGTTTTTACTAAACCTTTTATTATGCAAAATGGTTTCTTATATACTTTAGCCGAAAAATATTATAAAATATAAAACAATTATCGTGGTAAATCGTAATGTTCTATTAAAAAGAAAAATCACAATCATTTCGGTCGTTATTTCGACGTTAGTATTGTTAGCATTCAAAATGTTTAGTGATTTGAACAGAGAATATTACCGAATTTCTTATTATTTTCGAGTTTTTCTTATACAAAAAAGCCGTATACGTATATAATTGTTTCTGTAATTTGTATAGTTCCACTCTGTTGGTTCAATTTAACATTTTGATTCGTTTATAAAGGTACAACAAATAACAAGTAAAATAAATAATATTATAATAATTGCGAGATAAGTCGTTTCAGTGGTTGAATCTTATAATAGTATCTGCGTATACTACTGCAGTATCTACCGTAATATGTAGCCTGAAAGTGCGTAGAGTGATTTTAAATTAAATATTTTCATTTTTAGCCTATTTAGATAAATACGAATTGCAGAACACAAAGATTACCAAACATTTATTCTCCAAAAAGTTATAATACCGTATACGTTTTTACATCGCCAACTAGCTATAATAGTGGATATTCGCCTTAGCGTTTTTCTCGCGTCACGGACGTCGGCAGCATAAGAAAACTAAACCCTTTTCACAAAAGACAGTTAATCCGATGATCCCAAGTGTACCACCTGACATCTCTGACTAAAAAACGAGTAGCCAGAGAAATGTAGAAGATGACGATGAAGATGACCTGTCTATAATATACTAAAATATAATAAACGTTCTTTAAATTTTTTTTTAATTCAAATCGTTTTTCTTGAAAATTTCCATACGAATTCAGTTTAAAAAACAAATAAATCCCAAACATTGTGATTTATTCGAAAAAAAATTCATAAAATTATCTTGCGTCGTCTGCAGTACATCGATTTTCGACCGAACCGGTGGTCTTTGCATGTACTCGGTAGTCCGATCTTTGAAACTAAACCGTTTAACTCGTCGGCCGTGGTAAAAAAAAAAATTAAAATTATTTATAATCGTACAGGTATCGTAGCTGCGACGGACAAAACGAATATAAATCGTCTAAAAGTATCTGGAATAAACCGTTTTGCTGAACTGAATTAAACCAAACGTAGTTATCAAACGTAAACAGAATCTTATTTTTGTATCGTAATACTATGACAGACAGATCGACCATTTTTTTTTTTTTAGAGAATAACTTAAGCTGTGATGAAGCAGTTTTATATATTCGCTAGTGCGAATAGATTACAAAAATATGTTACAGCTAATGTTCTCCTCCGTAAAACTACAAAATAAAATGGTGAACCTACAACCGTTATTGTGGAAACGGTTCAAAAATGTTTTACTACTTTGAAAAATATTTTGAACGATAGCACGAATGCTGAAAGCACATACTGAAGAATCGTATTATGGGACTAGAATTTTAAATAAAATATGTATTTAAATACCTTGAAAGTATGAAATATTAAGTTTAAAATTTTGAAAAATATTCTTACACGCAAAATCACTTAAAAAACTGTCGGTTAGGCAGTTAAAACGTCGCAGATTTATATATGACGATTTATACGTCATGTTGTATTTTATTATTTGTGTTACATGGTAGGTGTATATATATATATATATATATATATTATTATGTTAAATTTAAAAAAAAATTCTGACCAAAATTTTCTACTCGCAAAACCCGTACTTAGTGCACACCACTTACCTATATGTACTGTTTGCTTGCCAAATTTCAGCTTCACAGGTCAATTAGTTTTGATTTCTTGTATAAAAGAAAACACCACTCTCGTTTATATGTATAGAGAAACGCATGGCGATTTGAATTGTCTGTAACTATACATGATATATATATAATTATACAGATAATTCATTACTGTTAAAGAGTTATTTGTTTAATTCCAGACATCGACTTATAGATTGGGTAAAGGCTTGGAGGCTAAATCCATAGATTCCACTCACCCAAACATTTATAGAATATGCGCGTTCAAGTCTAATGTAATCTTTCATCACCGTTTACTTTAGCCTACGAATTTTCCAAGACAGAAAGATATGCGTATTGTTGTTACGATAAATATTGCCATGCGAAAAAGTAGACTTCGAAACAAATAAACACGATAAAGAACCTCTTTACATCCACGCGATATCTTAAAACGTCCAAATCGAAAAATCGATTAATTATCTACCTCGAACTGCAAAATCAACCAAGAGTTTGAACGATTATTATAATAAATCAGCGGTCTGGTTTAAACAATAGTAATTGAGTTGTGTCTTATGTATAGTGGCTTACATTCGCATGTTTTCATTTTTCAACCAATCTAAACAATTAAAATCGTTTTTCAGAACCCGAAAGGTTTTGTTAAATTTTCTTGTCGTAGGGAGCCTTTTTTTTTTAATTAGGGATAAGCGCTGTGATTACGAATTGCGATGTCAATTGTTTTTAATTCGAGTCTCATAAAATGAGATTAAGTTTCGTACAATAGTTGCGTAACTCAAGATGAATGAGTATAAAATTAACAAAGTTTTAAAATTGAAGGTAAAATGTAATGAAAGTTAATACCTACACAATATCGAGTTAAAGAAAAGACGGGTTCATAGAACTTTAGAGGTCGCGCATAATCCCACGCATAATTTGTAATTAAATTTATTATTTTTTGAAATTTCTAAAATTTCAGTACGAATAATGTTAAAACGTTTGGTACAACAGTTTGAAATCGTTCATTAAAATTTCTTTGAACACCGTTGTTGAGAGGTCCTCGCTATAATAATTATTAGGTATATTATTTTATAATCAAAAAAAAAAAAAATCACCGATTACTATGTACAACATTAAGTTCTTTTCAATCGCCAAACGTTAAGTCATTAACGATTCACGCAGTCGACCAGCGTGAAAAATAATTATTTAAAATGTTTATCCAACCGGGAAATGCTTTGTTAAAAATGTTTCTACCGTAAAGTCACGATTGAAAATACTACTAAAACGTATCTTTTAGTTTCGGTAATATTGCATTACAACGTTTGAAGAGTATAACCGTGCTACGCCGTTTATCGTAATAAATCGTGGTTTCAAACAAAATTGCGTCGCGAAAATTTAATTTAAACTTTTAATCGATAAAAACAATATAATTAAAGTACGCGCAGAGTTAAAAAAAATGTGCACTTCGATTGTCATTAGTATTATGATTTATAGCGACCTGTGTTACAGATAACTATTTACTGTATGACATACAAATGAGTTCATCGGGTTGAATAAAATGCGAAAAATCTACAGTGAATTTCACATACTTTACAAATTATTGAAATTAAATTTTATAAACGTTTCTTCACATGTTGTTTGTAGTACGGAATAAAAATTTTTTTTTTTTTGCTATAATAATAATTAATAATATTTCTCTTGTTCTACTGACCGTATACAACCGTGTTACAGGCCCCTCGAGATACACTCTCAACTGTTATGCCGTGTTATGATCGGATAAGCCGTACCTACACGCGCACGCAAATATAATTAAAATACTATGGTGAAAAAACTAGGCTGATAAAAACAAAATATTACAAATTTAGCGGCCTTTGTTTCACTAAATAGCTTCGTGATAAACTAAATATCGACCCGTTATACTCGTAAAGATATACCATTATTTTCAAATGCGTACTTCACTGCAACAACGTGCCATGCCTCGGACCATACGACTCTTAATAGTGAATCGTCCGGTTGTCGGAAACGTCTCCGAGACCCTTTTTTTTGAATCGTCAATTTTTGTTTACCAATTTCAGCCGAAGTTTTCCAATACGGCAGTCCTCGACTCGTCCAATTACTTCGTGATTTATTGACGAGACGCTGGCACAGTAATTTCAAAGAACGGCGATCGATACGTTGACGAGATTTTAAAACTTGAAAGTTGCGTGCGAGTAATAAAAACTAATTAATTAACTCGATAATTTCCAATCGTTTATGAGTGGACTTTTGAAATTGTTTTCATCTATTCGTCGGTTCGTCGTACCGATGAATTTATTAATTAGTAATTAGAGTTGACTCGGCAGACGCATTTCGTCATTACACGAATAGAACACAAAACTTTAAAATAATACATTTCTTCGTGCATTGTGCTCTTGTTTCGAATCATTAGACTTGTAAAGTATTTGAGTAAAAGTTCTCAAATATACGTTAAATAAAAGTATTCGGATGTAGTATAATAAGTACTTTTTCAAAATTTATTTACTAAAAATTATATAATATACATCATTTATAAATACTTTTTAAAATTATTTGTGAGTACAATATTGTTATTTTTGTCTTTAAATCGTGTTTAACTTAAAAAAAAAAAAAGGTATAACGATACGTAAAAAAAAATATCTGTGCTAATAGAAACATTTCTATTATTTTAACGTTGTATAAACTATATGCGGTGTTTTTTTTTGAGAAAATATCAGTTTAATCACACACCAAAAATCATACGTTTAACAATTTTTGATAGTATAATTTGCCTTGTGTATAAAAGTACACATTTAACACATAAAGTATATTTTAAAACAGGTTTTTTTGGAGTTGTTTTTTTTTTTACACCTATCTTTTCTACTATATTTTAATAACGTTACCTCCGATAGTAAAAATCATATATATATGCGAACATAATTTCGTTTGTGCACTGTGAATAAATTTTTTTTCCTGTCAAGCTGATCAACTATCAAACTATTAAAAATGAAAGTAAATAAAACAAACTTGAAAAAAAAATCGAACGTTATTAATAATTATATAGATACTTTTTTCATGAATGATATCTTTAATCTGTAATTTTACTTGAAATTTTTGTCACAAGCACTTAAGCATCGTGTACTTTACATGCTTTTTGACTAAACTATCTGTACTTGAACACTTCTCAAAAGTATTACAAGACTGAAAATCGTAACAAATATCTATTCGTTATTCTAAACGAATCGATCTTATTTAATGTTCTTGTAACAATAATTTTTAGTTTCGTCTCCGAGCCGGACAGGCGAGACAAAAAGAACAAGAGAATATGAAACAAAAAAAAAACAATTCAGAACCTTTTAATTCTACGCCCCCACGTAATGGTAATATACATCTGGCCGGCAGCCCACGCTACCTCGACAAAACAAAATGTATAATATAGATAATATCGATTTCACGTTTAGCGTAACGTAATATTATTTTATAAAATCTCGAGTAATCTTAGTGGGGCCTCGTGTTCTATTTGCAGAAAATAAATTATATAAAAAAAAAATGAACCGTTTCGTCGAATTTCCTATCAATATGACGAGTGAACAATCAGTATATAATATAGTCTCACAAATAATTAATCACTTTCGTCTGCGTGTGTGCGAATGACGATTTGTGCGTGTTATAATATGGAAAATATATAGACTGCCGGAAAAAGTTTTACGTAATTTCACCGTTTCTCTCAGTGCCGTAAATCGGAGTTCAAATCACACACGTAACCAACAAATAATATTGGTATTCGCGGATGTATCGAAATTTTCAAAAATCCTTTTTCTTTTTTGTTTCGTCGCCATTTCTGTAGTATTCGAGTTTTTTGTATTTAAGTGTTGAAAATATTATAACGTATTAAAAATGTTGGATATAAAATTTTATCGTTTTTATTATTTTTTTTTTTGTAAGTCATTCCAGCTGAAAAAGTGCTTCAAATTAATTGAAATTTTTATACCGTAATGCAGCGAGCGAACGCCGTGCAATCATTTTTCGAGCTAAAGAAACGACTTTAAAATTCACAACTTTGTCAGTTAAACTCACTGGTCTCGTCACTTGAAATTTTTTGTATGACACGTCAATCCGAATTTCCCGCAGTAAAATTGTCCACCCAAAACAGTGGCCTACCCCACGTACACGTACTAAAAGTGATGAAAACAAATAATAATTACGGTGTTTTGATGTTCTGATGCGGACGTTCCGTATACTGAGTTATTTTTGAAATTTTAACTATTAAAAAAAAACATTATTTAATTTTCAACAACGAGGTCAATTTTAAACACTAAAAAAAAAAAAATTGATTTTTAAAAATCGTCCAAAGACAGTACGCCAAGCGACATTGTACATTTTAACGTTACAGACTCTAAAACCGGTGCGGGAAAGAACTTGAAATGGAAAATTTCGATTTTGAACTGTAACTGACTAAAAATTTATAAAATATTTTTTAGGGTCGATTGTATAAAATATATACCAAACTAAGCAAAAAAAAAGTTGTCTAGTATACGTCCTGGTAAAAACGAATTTAACAGTAAAAACTTTTATCAAATCTTCTGTATCTTTTCTATTTCAGTGTAAAAGTTTCCGCTTGGTCCGATCTTTGTTTTGGATGTGATGACGAAAAAAATTAGATGCGTAGAAAACACGTATGCCGTAATTATTTGTCCTCCGTAAGAAATACACGGCCGCCCGGAACGATGCGAGTACAACGACAAAATAACAACGGCCACAAACCGAAATCGCGGGAACCAACTAATTTTTTTTAACCACATACGTAAAACTGTCTTGTTTAGATCGTATTAAAGTTTCGAGACATGAAAAACCGGATGTTTTATCGAATAATTTTACTGCCGTAAAATGACGTGTATAAATTTCAAGTCGGACAGGAGCAGTTTTAACAATTTCGACGTTTTCAAATTTTTACCTACCTCTTTTGATTATGACTTTTTCAATTATGAACTCTCCAATTTTAGACCCCCCCTCAACGGTACAATGAGAAAGCCAAGACCTAGTTAAAACTAGTAGAGATGTTAAACATTCCTTATACCCGGATAAGTGTTTGCGGAGAAACAAAACGAAAAATACAAAACGTCGTCGTAAAAACAATAGGTAAATTCTTCGCCGAATGTGAAAATGAATTTTTATTTTACCCCAGGCTATTATTTTTTTCTTTTTCGTTCCGTTCTACAACATGAAATAATATTTATGTCAAACTCGCGGTCGCGTGCGGAAAGTACCAGCTACTGTGTCCCCACACACACGGTACGTATGAAATATTATTACCGCGAGGTTAGCACTCGCGAAGACCGTTCACTTTTCACGCGGGAACCGTACGAAAATAATGATATCGAACCGAAATAATATTTATACAAACCGCGGGTTCGTCGTCCATTTTCTTTTTTTCGTACTTCTCGAGTACACCCAACTTGTTATTTGCGGTGGCCGAATAACAGTTTTCGCTAAATTTCGCCGCTCGTCGCTACACACAAACGTGGATTGTGTGCTACTTGTTGAACACGTAACCTAATAATACCATATTATTATAAACTGTGACCATCACCCTTGGAAGGTTTGGGGTCCACAATAAATTCGTTCCGACGGGCTTTTTTCTTCCAACATTCGATCAAAAATGACCAAAACGACACTCGTTATGATGCGCGCGCGCATGGAAGAAACAATAAATCGCCTATTGGTTTTCCATGACGTCGGAGTATACCCCAACAGCGCGTGTCAATAGTTTATTTTGTCACGATATCCGGGTATTGGAAGAAAAAAATATGACACTCCTAGTTGTTGAGCACCATGATTTGAATCGAATTATTCCGGAACAAACGGTTTCGGAATAAAAAGCCGTTGGAACAAACGTCTATGTATGGTCGAACCGGAAGTATCGTCCGTCGGCACAACTGTATTGTGGAACGATTATTAAACTTATATAGTTTCTTGAAATCGACGTTTGAGACCTGTTTGGGAGTTTATCGAGTTGGTGTAGGAACACCTCTTTTGAGGAAGTGCGCCGAGTTCTCGGAAGTGAGATGTCGTGGAAAAAAAACAAACGAATATTCGTTTATTCGCGAACGAAATTAGTTCCGGACTTTGGAAAACGACGTTTTTATGTAAATCGATTAATTTGTGTTGATAATTTTACGAGAAATATAGTTTCGTTCAATCATTTTTTCCTCCCCATCGATCTTCATTTCGTGTAAACAATTGCATATCTACCTGGGTTTTCACTGTTCGGCCCATCGGCAAACAATCGCCATATCGTAATATTTTAATCCTTTTTGTGTATCAAACAGTCCGCTGGCGCGAGCTCACGGCGAACACCCGTTGAACACGCGCTCGCGTTGTGTCGATATAATAATAATATTGTAATACGGTGAGATTAATAAAACAGATTTACTTCGATATATCCGAATAAATAAACAGTGCAGGTTTTGTAAACAATAATTTTATATTTCATATTTTACATTCGCGACGACAGACATTTTTCGCATAAAATATTATAACATCGAACAACGCGTAGACAAACGTGTAAATCTGCGTTGGATACAGACATTCACTATTAGTTATTATACCACGATGTACGGGTACAAACGTTTATTTAGGTATATTTGTTGTTGAGATATTACAAAATAAAAAACGTATATTAATCGTACATACGAGACATCGTGTACACACACGCTTCGCTTTACTTTGCGTAACGTCGTGTCCCATTCGCAAATATTTATACTCGACGGATTGAAACAACAGACGATAACAGCAAAAAAAAAATATAACCCGGAGATATACATCGGCAATAATAAGATTTTATGTTTATCCCCGCGAAAATATACGGTCGAACCTGCGCGTCCATTTCATATCGTTTAAAAATATCTTTTCTAAATACTCTTTGCGACGTTTTCGTTTTCTCGCGACGTTTCGACGAAATCCGCTTTTTCACTCGGATTTTGTACATCAATCGGATCGTTGTTTATTTCAAAAATTACACAGCTGTTCGAATGATTTTCAGTGTAAACAAAAAAAAAAAATAACAACTAGCGTTTACTAGGTAAATGAAACGGTTTAATTAGGTAGGTACCTCACGTCGGAATCTTACGGGGTGTTTTTTACGGACGATTTTACGTTTTAATTTTTTCATCAAGTACGTGGCGTAGGAGCGCGTGACGCGAGCACTGAACACCACGCGCCTGTTTCAATTACCGCCGCGGCAGCTCGGAGAACGCGAGAACTGGTTCGTAGAAGAAACCACCGCTACGACGATCTTATGGGTTTTCGACCGGATCGGGGTTGACCGCGAAGCCAGACGAAAGCGATTCGCGTGTTTTCTAGGATCTTTCGAGACCGACCCCCGACAAACAGGAGGAGACGTGTAGAACGTATTTGCGATACAGACGCGCAAACAGGGAGAGTGGATGGTGCTTTTGGCCGCTCTGCTTTCGTGGTCGGTTCTTCCCGGTGACAAGAGAAACGTGTCCGATAACGCGGAACGAATTCCATCGGGGACAGCCGTGAGAAATTTAACAACACCAACTCGGTGCGTTGAAATTTTCTGCGACGTTTTTATTCGCCAGAATGGACTTGGCGAACGAACGATGTAACCGAGCAGATTAGTGTTTGTGACCGGCTCGCAAACGGATAACGGCCTAAAACCGATCGCATCCCCAAACCTAGACGCTCCTCACGCGACTCGGTCTAACCTAAAAACCTTTTGGGAATTTTCGTTGTTCCGTGTTGGCGATTCTGAGTTCCGCCCGGATCTGTTTTCGTCAGTTCTCATCAACCGGGGGAAGAAAACCGCTCGCTCCGTTCCCGCGATCGTGCCGATGGAAAGAGGGATGCATCGGTGAAATTATAGACTCCAGCTGCGTGACAACCACCCTCTTATTAGGGAACTTCTCACCTTACTTCCGTGTACGTACAAATAACTAGACGGCTGTAGTGCACGTTTTCCAACCATCGCTAGTCCTTCGGAGTCATTTTTGTGGTCGCAACGGTTCGCACCGTCTTCTCCGTTCGTGGTCTTACGACAGCCGTTCTCGCGTAGTGAGTGGTGGTTCCCCCACGACGCGTCGACGCGAGCTCGGTGAATTTTCCCTATGAATTATTTGAAAAATGTACCGTAAAAGAAAAACGTTTACCGTAACGGCGACTCGGTAAATTCCCCGCGTGCGTAACAAGAATATAATATTATAGAGGGGTCCTAGGATGATAGAAAAAAAAGTGTAAAACCGACAAGACGTTTTTTATGCGAATCGGTTCAAAACGTTAATACCGTAGCAGTATCGCCCCAGGCGCGACGGTTTCGCACGATTCGATCGATGACTTAGTTCGTTACCGACAACAATTATTGTTTTTTTTTTAAACACTGAAATTCCACACCTATCGCTCTACGACGTTATCGTATGGCCACCCCTTGTATACGCGTCCGTCCGTCCCCCCGTAGCGCTGTGGACAGTGATGTTCTAATGGCCGTTTTTGCCTTTGGGCGCGACAGCCGACATCAGCACGTACCGCGTCTGGCTCACGCTGCTCTCGACGGACGCGTCGTCGTTCTCGCCGTCTTCCGGCCGGTCAGCGTCGCCAAACTCTCGCTGCGTCGCCGCAGCCTCTTCCGCCCGGTCAGCGTCGCCAAACTCTCGCTGCGTGGCCGCCGACACTTCCGCCCGGTCAGCGTGGCCAAACTCTCGCTGCGTCGCCGCCGCCGCCCTATCAGCGTCGCCAAACTCTCGCTGCGTCGCCGCCGCCGCCCGGTCAGCGTCGCCAAACTCTCGCTGCGTCGCCGCCGCCGGCTCTTCCGCCCCCCGGTCAGCGTCGCCAAACTCTCGCTGCGTCGCCGCCGCCGACTCTTCCGCCCGGTCAGCGTCGCCGTCCGCCGGCCCGGGCCAACCGTCCGTCGCTGTGGCGGCCGGAGTAGCGATGGTAGCGAAAGCGTCGGCGGCGGAGGCGGCCACTTCCCGGAGTTCCGGCATCGCGCCACCGCCGCCAGAGTCGCCGCCGCCGGTCGGTGGCGACGTCTCCGAGGACTTTTTATCGTTCCGGCCGTAACGCCTGTGCAGGTAACCGCCCGAGCCGACGTCGCCGCCGCCGCCGAGCTCTTCGCCCGGCGACGGTAGCTGTCCGCCGCCGCCGCCGTAGTCCGCGCCGCCGTGTGACGGCTCCTCGCGGCGGTGCTTGTACTTGATAAAGTACACCTCGGGCTTGACGGGTTTGTGCGCGGGCGGCGGCGGCACGTGTATGGCGGGCGCCTCCTCGTGTTTCGGGTGCAGCACGTAGATGAGCGTCTTGTCCGCGTGCTGCGGCGGCGGCGGCGGGATGATGGGCGCCGCTGGCGGCGGCGACGTCGGCGCCTTGATGAACACTATCTGATAGTTCTTCTTGGGCGGCGAACGGGGCACGACCACCCTCTGCTTGCGCGGCGGCTCGTCGTCCGGCGGCGCCACGTGCACGTAGATCGACTTGTGCACGACGGCCGGCTGCATGGCCGGCTGCATGGACGAGTGCTGCTGCTGCACGGGTGGCGGCGGCGGCGGCGAGTAATCGTGACCGCCATAACCGGACGGCTCGTACGAGCCGCCGTCGACGCCGCCGGCCGTGGCGGACTCGTCGTACAGCGACGACGAACCGGCCGCGTACGCGGACGACATGTGGTTGTGTACTTGTGGCGTGGCGGCAGAGTACGGCGGCCGTGCGGCCGCCGTGGCGGTCGACCGGAACCCGACGGGCGGCGCAAAGTTCGTGAACCCGGCGTGGTCGAAACCGCCGTTGTCGCCGCCGTCACTCTGGTGCTGCTGGTGGTAGTAACCGGTCTCCGGCGGGTCGTTGTACCTGCCGCCGTCCGACGCGCCAAAGTAGTAGTTGAAACGTTCGATCGGCGGCCGATGGTGGTACTGGCGCGACCTTTGCGGCCGCTTTTGCCGCTGCGGTTCGTGCGCGAGGTACGGGGGCCTGCTGCTGGACGTGTCGCGGCCAGCGTCCAGGCCGGTGACGAAACGCTCGAGGACGTCGGTCGCGTCCAACGCGCCGCCGCCGCGCAGCGTCGTTTCTCCCGTCGGCTCGAACGGCTCGTCTGCGGCGACGGCTTCCACCGACGATTCGCGTCCGACGTTCAGCGCAGCGAAGCAAACGGCGGACAGCAGCTGTAAAGAAACGAAACGATGTACGACAGTAGTAGTAGTAGTAGTAGTAGTAGTAGTAGTAGTAACGACAACAGTCGCGAACCAAGATTTCAGAGGTCCGTCGCGAACTGTCAAAACGAATACAATCGAGTTATCTCGGTCAATCGAAGTGTTCCTTTGGCCTCAGAACCTCTTTAGAGCCTCAGAAGCGTTTACCGCGCCCGTACTTTTCGGTTCCGCTTCTACAAGCGAGGACAATACGCTCTACAATACGGGACGGCTACACAGGATCGCTGACGATCCGGACGTAACTGTCGCGCGCAAGCTAACGTCAACGGACGGAGGAAATCGGATGGCGGATCCTCGTCGAGATGACGAAGAAGACTCGGGGTGTCGGCGAGTGATTTTAGATATATATATTTGGCGCTTTACGCACTGCGACCAGAAAAAAAACAAATTATTCCAATATAACGCGCTGACGGAATCTAGAAAAAACGAAAGTAAAACACAAAGCATCGTGTTATAAAAGACCGACTCTCAGGTTATGGGCGCGGAACGAACGGAAATGACCTCGAGAACTTTCGAGTGACCGAAAAACGTGTTATATAAATCAACGGGGAACTGGCGCGTAGAAGATGACCCAGGGAGAACGAGCACCGGTAAGTAACAACGGGCGTGTCGAGAACGAAACCGTGAAAGCTCTGGAACGGAAACCGCTGGGAAGAAAGTATAAATATATCGAAAACGGATTGGCGCGGTAGAAGAAGATGAAAATAATAATCCCCGGGAGAGTTGCGAAACGACGGAGACACACAGATCGTTTTGAGTGGCGCAGCAGACTTTAAATATTTGTGGTGGCGAAAACTCTGGAAAAGTGTCAGCGGAAGAAGAAGAACGTGTCATCTCGACGCCATGCGAACAGTTGACGGGAGCAGTCCAGTCGATCGGTCCATATTTATCAACCGTGTTCTCGCAGGCGGGTCGAAACCGGGAGGTTTCTTTTCGCGAAACGGTCGACGGATTTCATTCCGAAAATATCCGTTTGAACTCTTCTCTCTCCGATATCGGATCGATACACAACGGCGACGACGGCAAAAATTGATTACGTGCGCGCGAAACGTCGTTTCGATATGGTAAAACACGGACACACGACGGACACAACCACAGCTATACCTGATGCCGCCGATGCTGTTACATGATTTTCAGTCGACGAGAATGCTTCGGCCGTAACAAAACGGTATTGTAGTTGTTACCCATAACATTGTTATTCGTATTGTTACGCGTTCCTACTTAATCGCGTGTATATGTAATGAAACGCCGTTAATGATCCGGGAAATTGATTCGTTAAAATCCGCCGAGTCTTCTGAGCGCGGGTTATACAACAGATTATAAAATCCAAACCGAGTTCCTACGCGAAAACCAGCCGTGAATGGGCTAAAATAATATTTTGTAAATCTCAACAACAACAATAATGTAATGAACGCGCGAATGTTCCGAACATACGCGACGATTGTCCGGATTCACTTTCGGTTTTCGGAAAAAGATTTAAAAAAAAAATAGTTGTTTTTTTTGTCTACCTGACATCTCTGATCTGCGGGTTTTTTCTCCGGTCGAATTGGTGGGGGGGCGACGGGTGCGTGACCCCCCCGCATAATGTTCCGATACGGTTAGGCCGGAGAAACGACTTTCTCTCGAAAGAATGTTGCCGGAAACTTGACGATTACATTAAAGCGCGCCTGTTCGCACCCGCGCCTTTCAAATTTATTCTGTTCTCAAATTCGATGAACTTTTTTTTTTGATAAAGTGAGTTACGAAATTCTAATGTCAAACCAAATGTTTTTACAACGATTTACGTCTTCAAATCGGTCGCGACTACAAATCACGTTTGTATTACGTCTTACTATGTATACAACTAATAGTATAGTAGTAATACCAGTAATACCAGTGTTCGGCACGAATCTTTTCAAAATTTCCGTTTTGATCGCTCCCTACTTCATAATAAAAAAAAAATCTAGTTCTTCTTCTGTCGTTAGACCTTTGATAAAATTGACTAGAATTTGCAAGTTTTGTAGGATGGGCAAATTGAATCCATTCATTTCGTATAACAAATGTGTTGTTTGAAACTGATGTGTTACATCATTATATATTTAGTAAATACGAGTAAAGCATTCAATTCGATTTTGAGCAAAATATAGATTTAAACAATTTTCCAATTTGTCGGTTTTCGTATATAGTTACGTACGATTTTTATTTTTGACGTTTCCCGACAAATTTAACAACACCTATTGTTCGTATGGATGGTTAGAAAAATGTTTTTCCGTAATAAAAATTCATTCTAATTCGTCATATATTTAACGTGTTAATTACTCTACTTAATCCACGCTTTCTTTTATTACGGTTAAGAACGACTTTTTGAATTTATGTATTTTGTCGATGGCAGTTTGAAAAACACGACGTATCGTCAGCTACAAACAATGAAAAATTTCAATACATATTAGTTGTAATAGAGAAAACAAAACAGTTCTTCCTCATCAGTGATTCTATTTCACGGTTCCGAATTATATAATAAGTATACATAATACGACCTAACTGTCGATTCAATGTTACACAATTTTTTTATACAAAAAAGTAACAAAAATATAGTAGTTATAGATTTCAAAAACTTTATTAATCTTCAAGGCTATTTTGAAATTGTAATAAAATTTAGCATTACAGTTTCAAAAATTATTCAAAGTACGGTATTATAATCTCAGTTATTGGCAACAATGAAAAATACTCCTACGAGAATAGAAATCGAGAAAATAAGCGTTATGAAAATATTTTTACAAACTTCAAAAACCGCTTCATTATTGACCGCTATAAAATTAAATTTCGTAATTAAAAATTCGTACAACCGGTGCATAATGTTATTATTGTTGTGTTTTTTTATCCATAAAACTTATCCACTACAGACGTTTTCACCAAAACCTAGGTGTTTATAGCCTACAAATGCCCGGATTTGATTGAAATGATGTGAAAGAAAGAATAAACGCCAATAAAAACGTTAAATTCTTTGTTTCGCTCGGTTTATACAAAACCAAAAAAATCCGAGACGACTCTAGTTTGACGGAGTAATGACTACGCTTTGGGTGGGTTTGGAAGTTGTGCTTCTAACGCGTTATTTTGTATCGAAAAAACTATTCGGAGCGAGCTCGGTTGTCTAGTACACGTAAATTTTTCGAGAATTTCAAAGTTCTATACTCGGCTAAAAAAACCTTCAAAATCACTTGAAACTTTAATCGAATCTTTTCTATTTTAATGTTATGTCAGCTTTTGCTCCGATCATTATTTTGGACGTTATGTTTGTTTGAACAAATCGATGTGTAAATAACACGTTTAATGTTTCTCCAAAGTCTCTCCTCAGTTTCGTGACAGTGACTTTTTCAAAACTTTCTCAAATTTGACTACCGTCAGAGTACTACGTAGACTTTTCAGAAAAAGTACTGACTTTGAAAATACGAGCATTTTTACTACTCTTAGCACAGAAAAAAACACGTTCTACTCTGCGCTCAGAATCTACGTGAAAAGAGCGTCGTAATCTTCACGCATAAAATGTTTGCCCTTCTTTTAGAATTTAATAACGCACCGTTGGTTATCGTGTATCGTACAACGATTGTTTTGCGCATCCAGGTAAGTACGGAAAGTAAGTTTACACGCCGAATTACACGGCTACATGTTTATAATATTATTCAAACTCAGACGGAGTCTGAAAATGTCAAACGGGTATTGTTAAAATAAATAATGAGATCGACTTGTTTACCGTAGTAGGTAGGTGCTCAAATAACGAGAGACGAATAAGGGAGTTTATAAAGTATTTGGTTTTAAACAAACGGTAATACGCGGTACAAATTTACGCGGTACGCAATGTTCGGAAAAATAAAAAATAAAATATTGTACTCTACCAGCGAAACCTTTGCTTCCCGCAATCGTTTTAGAACCAGTTTTAAAACCGATCATTTTACAGTCGGTTTTTATAACCAAACAACATTCGGATAGTTAATATTTTATCGTCAAACCTTTGTCATAGTATTGTAGAAACGGTCGTGTGCTATCGTGTTGTGCGTTGCTCGTGAAATATTTTCCAGTAAATTTTAAGTCCGTAGACCTTCCGACTTTCAAAAACCGGAGCATACCGTTAAAAAAAAAAACCGTCGTTTTAAAAACAATATACGTGGGTATTCTTCGCTGCGAATCGTTCAAAAGCTATACTGTCTCGTCCGAGTTTCTTTTTTTTTTTTGCCAATACAATCCGGCAGGCGTTTCATTACTTAAACGTCGGAGTTTTTAAACGTGTACACTATATAATATATACAGAGCCGAATGAGTTATCGCTCCGTCGGGAAATTTATAATAATAATAATAATATGTATACGTAATATTGTTTATTTTTTTTTTTTTGAGCTCTCAGAAAATCCCCATCCTGTCGGGTTTCGTTGCCGAAGTAAATACTAAAAAATATAAAACGAAATGTTTCCGCGCCGCTCTTCCGTCTCGCGTAATCCGCGCGGGCCGGGATAATATTATTATAATATCGTGCGGCGCGGCAGAGAATGAAAACTGCACAATCAAAATGTTTTCCATCAGCGCGATATTTCGTTACGTAATTATTATTCATTAGAAAATTTTCAGTCACACAGTTGTGTAACAACAGTGTTATTATTACGACTCCGTTTGTATAATATTTTGCTGCGCATTTTTCTGTGCCCAGACGTGTTGCGCGAACGATTTTTTGATTAAAACGATGTGCGAAAACTTTACAAATATCGAATTCGAATAGTCTTTTCGTAACGACACAAAAAGGTTTAGACTATATTTTTATTTTCGTACATCATAATATTAGCGAATTTGAAAACGCCGGAATCGCTGTACGGGTCACGTGAGAGTAGTTTGACGGAATAGTGACTATACGCTTCGTAAAAAAAACCTTTCTGAAAACCATGACAAGAAGAAAAATCAAGTTGATAGGCCACTCGATCAGGCACAGCGACTTCATAACTGGAAGGTTCGAGGGAAAAGACCGAGAGGAAGACCCCTCGTACTTCCAGATGACACGCAGTCAACTCGAAAAACTTGCCCAGGACCGACCGATATGGCTACAAAGCACCTGCTTTTGGAGAATACGCTTCGGGTGAGTTACCGTGGTTCGGAAGTTGGGTATTTATTCATCTGAAAGCTGATCGTCGGAAAAGAGCGAAATCGCAGCTCGCTAAGAGAACGGAAAACGGGTCGAATGTTAATTGTTTTGTGAAAGCAAAAAAAAAACCGAAAAAAAGTTGTAAACTAGTAATCGAACCCGTGACTACGGGATAAATAAACATGACGTATATTATTGTAACGCCTCGTGTAGCAAAACACGTTTCGTTTTATCGACTGGACGGATTTTTTTGCAGTTTGTTGCTGGTGACCAATTTATTAATAAATAAAATAATAAATTACCAATTTTCGCCGATTTTCCAACGGCGAAAAAGAAATATTCTCTCGCACGATTTTCAACAATCTTCAGTCACGTATTCAACTGCGTGTTTCCAACCTTGTATTGAAATTATTTCAAAACTAAACTTTTAACCGACGAAAAACCACAAAAAGTTCTTTAGGCAGCTCGAAAATGATTAAGACATTTTAAAATTGGCGTCAAACCTCTATCCTATCGATGTACAAACACTGTTTAAAATTGTTACGACCATAAAATCGCGTTTGCCGTATTTTCGCCGGTTTTTTCAAAGTATTATTTTAGTTTTTTGGATGCAACATTTTTGCAATTGAAAATGTTAATAAAACGTTAAGTACGGTGCACCAAGAATATTGGTTGGACTTTTAGAAAATGTATCGACCGTTGGAGCAATACGCATGACGCTAACTAAAAAAACGCCCATCTTTGTAAAATCATCAACGGCTTTGTCGATAACGCTCAGAATCTAAAACGTCAAATGCACGATTAGCAGGAATATAAATATTTTGAGATTTCTGTAAAAAATCGTACGTATTCAATTGTTTTTTTTTTTTTAATGAATAATGAATTATACTGTGACACGTAACTTAAAGAAATAAGTCGCAAAAGCTGCAAACACGTGCGAAACTCGTAGTATTTCAGAAGCGCGATATTATTTCCCTCTTGCATAAGTCTCACCGTGTTTCTTTAGATATCGGACTATTATTCAGACATTGAACTAGTATATGACCGTAATTTTAATTTTATAGTGTTTGTCGGATTTTCTTTATGTTAGAACTGTTGTGACGTAAAAACGTGTTATTTGCTTTATCCAATTAGCATCTCGATTTTGTATAAATATATTTTTTGCTATTGTAATTCGTTAAATACTTTTATATGATACACCTATGGGTAAAGAAAAAGGAATTTTCGTAGCCGTTTTTGTAGCTAAAAAACTTGTACAGTTGAACCTAGCAGTTTTTGACACGTTCGCAAAAATAAACGTTTCAAAATGTGGTGTTTGTGTGACTTTTTTTTTTTTGGGGTATTGTTTATAATCGGCCCGTTTTTTAACGTCTGTTAAAAAATGTCATCTTCTAGGCACAACATTTTATATTACCTACAGATAAGTAGAGGTACTTGTCGCCAACGTAACGTCAGGGCATTCTCGGATGAAGTAAACGTTATTCTTTTTTTTTTCCCCTCATGAAAAATAACGATTGGACGTTAAATTTTTTTGTACTTTTTGTCCGTGAAAAACAGCCGTAAACGATTTTATAAAGCTTATCTTCGCGTACTTTTCGCGGAACAACGAAATTAAATCAATTTTTTCTTTCCATGCGATCGCCCTGCGTTTGTTTCGGCGATTTAATTTATTATCCAAGCGCGATCCGTGTAGGTTTTTGCAGTCTATGGGTCACACCGACCTACAGAATCACCGCCGCAAACAGCGAAATCGTGCGTTCTTCGGCCGCTTTTATCGTCGCCGTCAACGTTATTTATTTATTTATTTGTTCGTCAACGATATTTAAGAAGAAGACCCGCTCGATTTTATCGTCTGGCCCAAAACCCTCCATCCCCGAACCGCCGGTGGCCGATGGCTCTCGGACTCGCGCGTACGAACGGTCGGTAATTCGTGCGAAAATTCGTATAGCCGTGTGTGTGTGTGTGTGTTATGAGAAAAGAAAAAAACGGACAGAAAACGATTTTCGAGAAAATAATATCGTCAAACGATCGCTGCCGCCGTAGTGTTGTTATTGTTGTTGTAACGACAACTGGGCGAACGGAGAACGTTTTTTAAGCGTGTACAGCGTGTACAACCACTGATGAACGCGCGGCCGGGGCGACACTGAACATTTCAATCGGTGAAATCGGTGGTGCGCGAGAGGAGACGGTGCATCATTTTTTACGAAATGTTTTAGAGTACTCTTTCAAATTTACCTTGTGGCAGTTTTATAAACGGGAATCGAAACGTTTGTTGTAACTATATACTCGTATTTTACTCGACCCTTTCTATTATTTTTTTTTTTCGATAACATTTCGCTCGTTTTCAACGATTTCCTGCAGTCGGATATAACGAAATCGGATACATTTTTCGATATCATTTTTGTCCAGACCGCAGCGGCCGCGTAACGCGGGCAATTTTCGAGATATTCGACGAAAAACAAGTTTGTACGTCAGCTGAGAGCATAGTTCTACCCGAGTCAGACACAGGTGTAAGAAAAACTTAAGAGAGTCAAACCAAACGAGATGAAATTTTGAAAATCGGCCAAACGCGACGTGTATTTTGATGAAATTTCTATTTTTGGTTCGACGTGCTGAGACATGAAGTGTTACCGTTCGTGGTGTTGGACACACACTGTAGAATATCATGTGGATTTACGGTCATTGTGTCCAGAACTCGATCGCAGACGCGACGGCGATACGTCTCATCCGCATTGTGCACGACACTTTGCGAACACGGTTTCCCGATTTTTCTTTTTTGCAGCTTTTTTCCCGTCCCGTCTGTCACGAAAAACGAGAGTCGCCGGATTTCGTCTCTTCGTCTGCACGCTAGAGTTTTCGCCAAACGTTACGTGCCACGACACGTATAAAATATTGTCACCGTGTGTGTATTTAAAACTATCTCGACTATCGATGATGGAATTTTTCGGTCGTAAAATTATTCGTTTTTCAGCAACGATTTTGGTCGTCCGAATCCTAAGATTAGATCTGATCCATCGAGGTATGTGGGGGTACCAGGTGGTTCTTATAGTACCCGATTCCAAAAATTTGAACCCGAGTATCGAATTTTTATACTACAGTTTTCTCAACACAATTTGTTTGCAACCCTCCCCCCAACTGTTCGATTCGCGCTTGTAGCGTGACTTACGAGAGATTTTCCAAAGATGCCACGAAAAAAAAAAAAAAATTAAATACGAAAATCTACACATTATTATCCTCCAACTGCGCAGATGTTGACTTGCGATCGCAATGAAGTACCAAACCACAATGTTTTGCAGTTGAGATTTTACGCAAATTAAAAATTTTTTAACTTTCTCTTTAAATTATTACGTTTATGGTTAAATGTTGAAACAAATTTAAACCGTTTTACTAAATCGAATGACGTGTGCAAAACCTTTTGGCGATATTTTTCCTAAACGTAACCGGTTTTGTTTTATGTCGTGTTCTCTATTGTTCACGCCTGATCAAGCAAGTTTATAATAATCATAGTAATTATTACCACGAACGACCGTCTTAAAAAATTGCAGTTAACATTTCACATAACCGACTGTAAGGTACCGTATCGCTTCATCTGGGTCAACCTTAAATTTAGAATTGTCGTATTATTCATCGTATTATCCATGGAATTCAACCATGCGAAACGCGCATGCAATTTACGAACAAACGATGACTTGCAAATTGAAACAGAGTTTTGAGGTAGCTAGTCACGAATAAAATTTATTTATCCGTTCACCGCAGTAAAAACGTATGACTCGTAATGTTTTACAGTTATTCTCGTTTTATAGAAACGCGTTACATTTCAATATTATCTATTCTAATCGGTAATTATGTAAAATATTTCGAACAATGTAGTATTTAACATCCCATCAAAACTCGATTACTTCGACAACAGTTTAGAGCTGCGAATCTCGAGGCTTACTGAAAATACTCCGAAAAAAACGTTCGATACTAATGTGGTCTGTAATCGAATACGTAGTTGTTTTTACTATATTCGACTTGTTCGTCTGTGGCATCGTAATTCGTAAAATGCGAAAAGTCCGTTTGGATAAATCGTGTTTCGTGGTATCGGTTATAGTACTGTTTGAAAAGAGTGCCGAACTGGTATCACTGCGCAGATACTACTACTTGATAATTTTTATACAACTAAATCTTTTGCTAAAAGAATATAACACTACGTTTCTGTGATAAAAAAATATACGAGAGACGTAACTGGCTGCTTCTTTGTGGGGTCGGAGCGAGTTTTTCGCAGTAAATCTTGAGAGAGAAAAACGATACTTTTTGATCTACGCCCAAGTAAGCTAGCGCACGGGAACGATCCGGTTGAAAAAAAACAAAACAATTATGATGTCGGCACCACCCACATAACGTTGTTTCGTTCGATTACATATATATATGTGTCTGCAAAAATAAATCTTCAGTACGACGGACGTAAAAAAAAAAAGAATCCTCGTAAAAACTTAGTTCCTTTTTAGACGCGATGGTATAAATAGTCGTCTCGACGAAAACAATAACGTATAAAATCATCGCACAGTCCTCGGGTAAAAAGCGATAACTTAAGCGATTTTACACACTCACCGTGTACGTCTGGACGCCCATTTGTGTGCCGGCCCCGGGTGGTGGTGTCTCACGGCGACGACGACGACGACGAACTTATGTTTCTCGGGTCCCTGCGGCCGCCGATTTTATTACGTGTGTTGTTGTCGTTGTCGTGGTCGTTTTTACCAAAACTGCGATGACGACGGTCCGCGTGAGACATGTCCGGACTCGCGGTTACCGTGTAACGTTATAAACTCGCGGAAAACGCGATCTGCTCCTCGTCGGAAAACGCGGAAAACGTCCGGACGGTAGGGAGGGCAGGCTGCGGCGCCGGCGAGGGAAATCGTGGCGGGAGTTTCGTTGTTAAAAATAAATTTAAGACGCGACTGGAACGTTGGTTGGTGATCGATCGCAGTCAAAACGACGGTATTAAATCTACCTGTTTACGGTATTACAATCTCAGTTATCGGCGACAATGAAAAATACTCTTATGAGAATAGAAATCGAGAGAATAAGCGTTTGGGAAAATATTTTTACAAACTTCAAAAACCGCTTCGTTATCGACCGCTATAAAATTGAATTTTGTAATTGAAAATTCGTACAAACGGTGCATAATGTTATTATCGTTGTTTTTTTTATCCATAAAACTTATCCGCTGCGGATGTTTTCACCAAAACCTAGGTGTTTATAGCTTACGAACGCCCGGATTCGATTGACTCGGCGAAAGAAAGAATAAACACAAATAAAAACGTTAAATTCTTTGTTTCGTTCGGTTTATACAAAACCAAAAAAAAATCCGGAACGACTCTAGGTTGACGGAGTAATGACCACGCTTTGGGCGGGTTTGGAAGTTGTGCTTCTAACGCGTTATTTTGTATCGAAAACACTATTCGGAACGAGCTCGGTTGTCTAGTACACGTGCTGGTAAATTTTTCGAGAATTTCAAAGTTCTGTAACTCGGCTAAAAAAAACCTTCAAAATCACTTTAATCTGTATCTTTTCTGTTTTAATGTTACGCGAGAGATTCGGCTTTTGTTCCGATCGTTATTTTGGCCGATATGAACGAATCGATGTGTAAATAACACGTTTAATGTTTCTCCAAAGTCTCTCCTCAGTTTCGAACTTTTTCAAAACTTTCTCAAATTCGACTACCGTCAGAGTGTACTATACGTAGACTTTTCAGAAAAAGTACCGACTTTAAAAACAGGAGCGTATTTACTACTCTTAAAGCACAGAAAAATAAACAACACGTTCTCTCAAACGTTATAAACTCGCGGAAAACGCGATCTACTCCTCGTCGGAAAACCATCGGCGGGAGACGGGTTTTCGTTGTTAAAAATAAATTTAAGACGCTACTGGAACGTGGATCGATCGTAGTCAAAACGACGGTATAAAATGTACAGCCGGTTTCTCGTATTCTTCGTCCTATTCCTGTGCAACGGCGGTCCAAATCCGCGAACGCGTCACACGCCGATGGCTGCTCGACGACCGTTAAAAGCCGTTTTTATTGTCGGCCACTAAATCACGCTTAAAATCGAAGCGAAAAATCATTCGCGTTACGGCTGGTATTGTGTCATCTCCTGTATGATCTCGCGAACATTTCGTATCGATCGATTAATCGTCATTTCTGTATTTTTTTTTTTTTCCAGGTAAGCTAGTCGAGCGACAAAGTAACGTACAATTGTTGGACGCGGAAACCAAGTATAGTCTTCCTATTTTTATTACGCCTTATATTACATATATATTGTATACGCTGCGTTTTACGATGTTGCAGTGTAATCGGCAACCATTAGATGTGTTTGTTTGTGTAAAAATATAACGTTTGTCGCGAGTGGTTTTTTTCGAAAAAACGTTTTAAATCGGTTTTACATAAATTAAATAAAAAGTAAATTAAAGAGACCTTTCGGGACAGTATATATCGAACGCGACAAATACCCTCCGGTGGGATCGCGTTGATTGAAAATACCCTTGGGCGCCACTACGATTACGGTTCGTCACGGACATTTTACGTGCGCCTAATCTTTTACAGAACTAATTCAATTAAAATCGTATTTTTTTAACTCAATATAGTAACGCTTTGTGTTTTTTTTTTTAAACAGCCATAATTCATAACTGTAAGCTATCAAGTCGGTACGCTGTTTAAAACAACGATGAATATGACGATTACACAAGGGCCCAGAAGGGTAAATTTTAATTTTATTACAACATTAGTCACAAACGCGTAGAAAATTAACGTTTACTTTGACTTATTTACCTCAAATCAAAAACAGCAGAATTACACATTATAATGGATGTTGTAGATTATTTTATTTTTACATATTTTACAATTTATTACCATAACGATTGAAAATTAACATTGCGAATCAAACGATAATAAAATTATACGCGATTTTGATTTGGGAATCTACAATATTTATGTTCATACATACTTTTCGTATACAAACAAGATGTTTAGATTTTAGTTAAAAATCGTTTACCATCTAGTATTATATAGGGTGGCACAGGTGTATCCATTTGATAAAGTATTGACTTATTTATAATTCGGTTTTAAAATAAAATTGAAACACGTAGAACTTAACAATCCACTGACTTATATGATAAAACATTTTAGATCGTTAATTTTTTTTAAATTAATTGAAAACCGAGATAAAAAAAAATAAAAAGGCGCTTTTGGTACTTAAATTGACACACAAAAGTAGATTGTTTTATTAACTTGCTGTATGAGGCGCTGAAAGTTTCCGAGTCCGAACCTCGCCCTATATCCAAACAACGTGCAGTTCGCAACGGCATCAACGCGACGAAAACAACATCACAAAAGCGAATAAATTTTCGATAGGTACCTAAATTTGGCCTTTATAGTCCCAAAATCACCTTATGAAAAAGATATAAAAGTTTCGTGGAGAAAGTGTGAAAACATTTATAAATTTTCGGGTACCTAGTTTCGTGACGCATGTGATTATACAATCAGTGTTAGTTATAATGTTCCGTCTATAATAAAACTATGTTTGGTATCATAAAAGGAAAACACACCAACAATTATTGTCCATTGCAATGTAAAAGGGCCGAATTTACTTGCAAAAGTCATTATAATTCTCAAAACTTTTCTATTTCAATGTCTCGCCCCTATACAGGCACGAACGATTCTCAATACTCCCCGACCCTGCAGGTCGTTTCCAGACATCGTGTTTGCAACGGCGTTTCTATACAACAAAACCATGAATATCGTGTAGTATTCGAACAGGGACGGCTCCGGGGATACACGGATGATTGAGAGGTGTAAAAAATAACTATTTATTTCGTAGATATTTTTCTTCTTCTCACCTTCATATCTCTTCGAGAGTTTTCGCTGTCATCACCAAACTACTCCACTTATCTCGATCCTGTATTATCTCTCTCTAATTCTGCGGGTCTTCCGAATCTTCTTCTACAACATCCATCCATTTCTTTCGAGGACGGCCTTTTTCCTTTCGATTTTCAATTAAGTACTGTTTTTGTCACTGCATCTGTATAACGCCCCATTACATGCCCTACCCCAGTGTCCTTTGACCATTAATGAACCCATCAATTGTTACCATTTTCATTTCTCACGCCACTGTCCGGTCCTCGTATCCCTGACCGGGGGCCGCGTATCTTTCGCTGTATTTTCTTTTCAAACGTCTTCAGTCCTCGTTGTCCTTACACTTGTCCTTACTTCACAACCATAAGTATCGGTTGTATTATTGATAGACTTATTTTCGCTCGTTTTGAAAATAATTCAGATTTAAAGGACTTTAACATGGTAAACAACGATCGCTCTGACTATGCTCATAGGACGAATCCTTCTTTGCGCCTAATAGTATACTCAGACATTGCGATTCTTCGACTACGTTCATACGGTAGTACTCCCAATACGTATTGTACTGTGTATGTATGAAAAATAGACAAATTGATGGTTCAAAATTGTATTTTTTTTTAAAAATTTTGAAATTCTTCGGAAGACTGAAAGTCAACTAATACGCCGCCCCCCCGCGCATTCGAGAAACTATTATCTCGAGCGAATTCGCTAGGTCGAAAACGGAATAAATCGGCCGGACGGGCGATACGAAAAAATAATATTATAAATCGAAATTCCCGCGGCGACGATTCGCGCGTGTTAATTCGTTAAAACGCCGTTATACACGCGGGACAGGCGTTTGCGTGTAATGGCACGAATCCAAAACGCTGACGACACGCTCGGACCTCTCGTTTCGCAGTTTTCCGAATTCGTTCTCCTCCGACGGTTTCCCGTAACGATTAATAATCGATATTGATGGTGATTTCTGGTAAATATCGATTATACTAATATATATATATTATGTAGGTGACGAAAAATAAATGAGGTATTACTGGATTCGCCCTATATAATCGCCGCGATATTCTTCTCTACCGTTCTCGTTTTCTCGTTTTAAAACACGCCCCACAGAACCTGGTGGTTTTGTCATAATAATAATAATACGTATTATACACCTACGGACGCACCCCCGATAACTCGCGTGTTTTATGGCGTTTCACTGCACCCTTCTTTCCGACCCGTTATCGTAAAGCTACAAATAAAACGAGATCTTTCAGAGTTCGGACGTTCTCGCGCTACGGCGCCGGTCTAAATGAATTGTGTGCCAAAAACTGCAGATTGGGAATGGAAATGAGACGGAAAAAAAAAAGTTCCAATCGCGCCAATCAAAAGTATTCAAAAAGAGGTTGGGTTAGGTATTTTGGAGACCGAAAAAAAGTTACCTCGACCCCGTTGGGAAGAAGCAGAGAAAAGAGAAGAAGTCGCCGAGTTCGGTACTGCGTTTTTATCGGTTATCTGGACCGTGCAAGCGAATGATAAATTTGTTCGGTGGGAAATACGTGTACAATCAATCACTCGCTGGACACTTGTATAAGACGACACATAGAGTTCTAGGGATACCCACAACATTGCGGTTGTAAAATAATTGGCAGAATTTACGAATGTGCGTAATCGATTCGAGTTTGCAAACTAATAACATCAAAATATCATCCTACCAAGTTTAAATTTGTCTATCGAATGCAATAAAATTGAACAAGTTTCGATTCATCGATCAATGCCCAAATTTTTTTTTCTGTATTATTATCATATACGTGTATACGCGACTGATTTATTTTTATCGGTATAAAGAGTCTTAACTCTCCTGGGATACGAGTATCCGTATCTTCTTTAATACGAGAACACGAAAAACTTTTTCCTTTCTGAGGAATTTTCACGATTTGTTTCGTACATGCGACGAAATCACGTAACCGTAGCGACAATATACATGCGCGATGTTGCGTTAGCAGCTGTCACATCATCAATAACCCGCAGAATACAATTTAAAATATTAATCGGACGATTTTCAACAATCCATGTGGTACCTATACGCCAAAATGAACTGAAAACTCAATTTTAAGTTCACCACGACATCCATATTGTTGATTGACCTTCCCACGAATTCCATTTTTTTCCTTCAAATTTCTACCCATCGAATTAAAAAATTATGTATTAAATCTTTATCGCATCACTACACCAATCGGTACGATGGAAATCAAAAACCGTTTAATACGCTATGTGAGAAACATAGAAAAAAGTCGACGCTCCCTGCAATCTGCTTAAAAAACTTAAAAGTTTGTAGCGTTAATAGATAAAAGCAGTTCAAATACTGCCTACCAATCAAAATCGCGCCCCCAAATTTCAAAGAATTGGTTGATAATGGTTTAACTACAAAAAAATCTTTTGTGGCTACATATTTTGGCGCAAACATGATAATATATGGTAAAATAAAACGACAAATGGTTATTTACACGTAGATGCTACATGGGTATTTCATAAAACATAAAACGACAAAAGTCAAAAGTATAGAATGCACAACATTGTTATAATGTTTCAACAGAAGTTACCAGTTTATGTATGAAAGGCTAATAAATAAATGTTATTATACACTATCAAAGTTACCATACAAATAATGATAATCAATTAACTGAATTAATTTTATAATAAACAATACTTATCAATGAAACTATACTACTGACCTTTCTATAATTTATAGATTAAAGAGAGTGATGCAAAATAATAATTTCTATAGTTTTAAGAATTTTCTAAAATGTTGTTGATTTTTGTCTTTAGGCTGGCCATCGATTCATCCTGTATTCTCGTTGGTCAACAGTTACAGTGTACCAAACAATAATTTAAATTATATGCCTACGTAGAGAAGACGTGTAAATTAAATTGCTTTTCATAATCAAATTTATAACAAATCAATGTTATATTTTTTTTTTTTTTTTTTTACAAAATTTATTTTTATTTTTTACAATCGTTATAAAACTTAAAAAATAAAATAATTTATCGTTACAAATAAGTAACTTAGCGAATGTTTTGCACGTAGGTACCTAAACAGATGTTAACCAAAACAGTATATAATAATTTAGTCAAAATGCGTTTCATGTTTTAGCAGAAGTACAACGATACAAAGTTTTCTATTGTTTATGTTTATTTTATTTTAACCAATCAAGCACTAAAAACTGCTCTAATTTTTTAATAGTGTACTAAAAGTATAAAAATAATAGGTACAACGTCAACGAGTCAGTATAGCGCAATTCTACACGATTCAAAACACTAAGAGAACACCGCCGTCGTAAAATTGTGATTTATTACTAAGATTTGTTCGGTATTTTTATATTTTTTTATTTATCACCATAAATTTAGCATACATTTTACGGTCTTGAACTCTCAAAACGAGTGTAAGGAGTCGATAAAAATAAGTCTTCGAAAGTGTAATATATACATATATATTGGAGGATAGTGTTTTATGGAAAATATTTTATGTGTCCAACGATAAAATACTATCCAACTCAAGTTAAAGTCAGCGTCTTTGTACACATTGTAGTGAGGCCGTTCGTAATTTTGGATATTTTATTGTAAGTACGTAAATAATCATTGTTACAAAAATAGACAATTCGAGACGTTTTAAAATTGAACAATTGAATCAAACATCCAACACGCAAAAATTACAACGTCAAGTAAACCGTAACAATTATAAATCTCTGTTGGGCAAAATTATAGTTCGTACAAGAGCAAAATAACAGTACCATCTGCAGGAGGTAAAGATAATTGTTCCCATAATTTACTTGGCCGGATTAACGGCAGGTGGGTTGAACATTTTTCTGTAAAATACTGTTGGAATATGAGAATTGATTAAGTGAAAAACGACTTTTCACTTATTTTTAAACGCAATAATATTTAAAAACTCTGTACAAGTATAAAGTTTGCTTACCACTTATGACTAAAAATTGTATCCATTAAGTACGTCGTATTAGGGTTGTTTTGCTTTTTAGATTTTTACCTTCTCGAACACGAGTACACTAAACTGTGTCGGAATTTAACGTTATGTAAACAACAAACATTGATTTTCCTTAATGAAAACGCTATTTTTGGCAACGTTTTGAAGGCAAACAGTAATCTTCGTTCGTTATAAATGAGGAAAAAAAATAGGAATAGAAAAATGTTTCTATTTCGACATTTATGTACTTACTGTCACTCGATAAATCTAAACACAAAACGTTTTAGTGACGATTTTTTCTATTTAGGTTTACTTACTATAGTCGATTATTTAAGTGAGTATAGTATACAATATAAACGTATAGACGTATCATGTTATTATATCTTGACAATTCTGATAAAAATATTAATTTGTTTACAACGAATACTGTTAATATCTGAAGTAACAATAATAATAATAGCTACGCGTCATAACTCATAATTTTCCAGGTTGTAATGGCAATTCTATCAAAATTGAAAAACAAAAAAACATTAAGTATTTCATAATATCGTATAGTGGCTTAAATTTTTTATAATTTACAGAGTTTACTAATTATGCGTTATAACGTTTTTTTTTTATTAATTTTTAGATGTAATAAAGAATCGTTAAAAAAAAAAAACTGTGCTGCAATGGAGAGGAAAAATGTTATTTGAGTTTGAAATAAGTGTGACCATTGTACACGTAAAATTTCATTTCATTCATAACAATCGTTATTGTTGTACTTTATGCTTATTGTTCATACCTCTAAAAGAAGATTAAATTTTTAATTTAAGGCACTAAATATCTATTATTATTATACGTTCCAAAAATGTATTCATTACCTATGTTGATGTTGACGCGTCTTTGTTTCAAATTCTTTTTTTTATGTGTACAAATCAAACATTCCATTTGATTTTTCGTTAAATACATTTAGTAAAGGACGTCAAGTCCATAACTCATCGTTACCGAGTCATTATGTAGTTTGTTAATAAACGAATTACAACTTTGCGCATAGTCAAGTGTACAATTATTCAAATTATACGGTACAAAAACCGTGTCAAACACACTACATTGTTGATTAAAACTCCACACGCCAATTATTTAGTAAAAAAAAAAAAGTAAAGTATAACATAATAAAATAACGATGAAATACTTTAAAAAACAGTAAAATATTACAGTACTTATGATTATCGTATTACAGCGTTTCGATTTGTTATGTATTTGAAAAATGATGTTTTTTATTCGGTCGAAATACAATTTGTATTACGCACCGAATATAAAAAAAAAAACCTTAAAACCGTTTTACGCTTGCATAATATTAATTTCTGTTACGAACTTCACACACACAATCGTTGCGTTACCGATAAACCAATATCACAATCGGATAATAATGGCACTATAATAATATGTACGCCCGTTGTGACGGAATCGATATGTATTATTTGGCGGCAATATAATGACAATATTAATATCATTATATTATCATTGTGATCACGTTGCGTGCAAAATTTTATATCACGAGGGTATCATTATACGTAGGCGCGAAACAATTTACAGGAAAAAAAAAATAGCCGTTTCCCACGATCGAATTAAAAAAATAATAACGTAATCGCGAGAACGGCTGTTTTTCCATCGAAAACATTTGTCGCTGAAAACACTCTCTTGCCTCGTAAAATGGTTAGGTTTTATAATTTTTTTTTGTTAGACGCATAAAAATCTCTCACAGGAAGCGTTGATGGCCTTTAATTTTTCAACGGCCTAAAAGTGGCCTATTTTATAAGTTCTTAACTGATTTTCGTTTGGTTTTTAGCAACAATATCAACATTACCTGTATTTGTTACATGTTATCATACGAAATTCTAAATATTTCGCTGTACGAAACCAGCGTAGTAAACCAGCACATTTTTTTATTTTTCATTTAGGCTTATTCTAATTAAAATCCTTTATAAATCGTTGCTGTGGCGTATCCTCGACTAATTTTAATTTACTTTTTTTCATCGAGCGATGCGTGAATGGCAGAATGATTTTTAACAGCCATCCCTTTAGAATGGAATTACAACGTTTACTTTGACAAAATGTTTTTCTTTGTAAACTTAAAATAATTTTTCGTGAAATATCCCATTACCCAAGCGTTAAATTATTATCGTTATTATACAATCACTTATACTACTAAAATTGGCGAATCAACTGTAATACGTACGTTTTAAAGTTTGGTAACAATTTGATCAAAGAAATCCACTTTTAATAACATGATTAATCGTTAGTCCAGACGTAACCTAATTCTATATAACTAGAAAAATTAACTTTAACATATTTTGTTTATAAATAACGTCAAATATACTGTTTAATAATTCAGTTTTTCTGTATTTAGAACTATTAACCCATAATACGTGTGAGTATAATTTAACAATATGGGTCTTAAAACTGTAGGCGCCTAACGTTTTTGTTTTAGAATCCGATTACAGAAATATAGATCCTGCTTAGTCGCTTCGCGTATTCTAATGGTGTACGAATCGCTAAAGAAATAGTTTTGCATTAAGGTTATTCATCAACGGTCAAATCGTTTTCACGTAAATACGAGTCTCTGATTTACGAACTGTACAAAAAATAGATATTTGAAAAACGGTTCAGACGAACGCGATGATTAATTTAGTATTCTGTTGAATTTATAATTCGTCGTCATATACCGCTGTCGTGGGTGTAGAAACCGATGTCAAACAAAACGAACATAATAAGTGTATAGATTATATAGAACACTTGACACGGTTTTTAATTATATTTAAAAATAGATCCGTCACGTCGGCTTTTAAATTGGTCACGTTTAGGTTTCGGAACTCGTCTTGTCCTGCAGAGTTATTCGTAATAACTATTACATGTAGTTATTGTAACGTCACGGCCGTGAAGCGAAAAGAAAAGCGTCTTCGTTGACGGTATGTACACTCGTGAACAAGGTCTATTATAGAGTAATTGACCGCGGGTTCGAGCCTAAAAAAATTAAATCGAAAAATAAATTTTTTTCATCTCAATCTTACGGTTCGAAGAGTTTAGAATGTTTTACATCATTGTTTTAGATTTAGATTCTAAGTTTGTTGAAAAATTCATTAGATTTATATATTAATACACACAGACATGTGTGAGTGGCTAGTTAAATGCACGGTACGAATCAGTACGTGCTTCTTGATAATATTTTGGTTAGACATTTTTATTTCATTATCGAAACTCTGTTGGAAACATTTTTGTTGAAATATCTGTACTTATTTTGAAAATTTAAACAAAAAAAAATAACCAGAGAATGTACCAGGAAATTGATAACATGCTTGTACCAGAAGTACTCCAAAAAACCTGCAGTCTCACTAATTATTGTTTTTAGAGTCTGAGCGAGGAACGTATTATTTTACAATAATGTATTTTTTTTTTTTTTCTGTCGACAGAACGAATGCTCAGAGTTTTAATGTCAGTACCTCTACAGATATGTATACGAACTTCGGCAGTACTTTGGTTAATTTTTGGAAAAAACGTCCACCTTTACCCTTTGTCGTTTTTCTTCTGATTTTTAGAGAGAAAAAACGTCTACCTATGCCCATTGTCATTTTTTTTTTTTGAAAATTTGCCTATTTTTTGAGTTATACGTCAAAAACCGAAAGTAAAAAAAGGGAATTTCAAAGAATTTCACGGCGAAAAGTTTGAAATTTTAAGATTTCTGATGAAGTTTTTGTTTTGGAAAAGGAGTATGCTTCAATTTTTATAATCAATAACTTTTTTCCGATAGAGTTATTGGCTGCGGTGATATTTTGGTCCTAGTATTTTTGAGTAGTACCTCAAAAACAAATCGCTGAAAAAATTTGAAATTTTCAGGTTTGTGATGACCTTTTTGTGTAGCTCCAATCTTCGAATACAACAAAGAGTTGAGATTGTGGCTTTGAATTATATCTTATTTGAAGACCGATTTTGAGTTTTACACATTTCGCGAGTCCGAAACACACACAAATCCGTACTAAAAAAAAAAAAGCCTAATCGAATTGAAACCGAGATACCATTATAATCGCGTATTAAAATTTTCACGCGTTATTTATATTAATATATTTTTTTTTTCATACGCGGTACAGAAATGACGGTGTTTACCGACCATTTTTATAGTTAAATTTAGTTTTTACCAGGACGTAGACTCGACTAGAGCTCGCTCGGAGTCGTAGATCAACCGACGTGTCAGATAAGGGCGTCGAATTTTGATGTTTTTATTCACCATTTTTTTTCAGGGGCCTACTGTAAATTCTTGAGTGGGCAGTTGGTGTACTCGTACTTAAACATTTTACATTTTTAAACTTCCACCAACTTTGCAGATTTCTGCTTCCCGCCGTGTATAGAATACGCATTTACACGTCCTAAGTGGGTGTACGCGCGTGCGGTTCGCGAAACCATTACGTTATTACGCTCACGTCGGCAGCAGCTTTTTTAATCGGAAAACCTCTCCCCGAAGCCAGCGGCCGCGCGTAATCGAAACCCGTACGACATTATTATAAATACCGCAAATCGCCCGGAAATAATAGTACGCGCGTTACAACCGTCAGTAGTTACAACCGTCACGCTGACTCGGTGGTTATTATTAATTATCATCGTTTATTATTATTATTTGAGGCCGATTATAACGAAAAACGTTGTACGTACTGGCCCGTTAAAATATAATATTGTTTTTTTTACGTGAACATGATATAGCGCACTCGGGATCTTTAGCTAGGGATCGCAGATTTTATCGTTTTTAAAAAAAATTTCCATGTCGATTACTTTTCGTACAGACGAAGAAATGCCCCGAAGTCAGTACGTCCGATGAAAGGTGGTACTCTGCTCGGAACTCGCTTTTTTTTAAATGTTTCGCTTGCTTTTTGCCCAAAAAAAAAACGGAAAAAAAAAAAAGTGGAAATTTTTACGGCGAAAAATTTGAAAATTTTTAGACTTGTATTCTTACGTTTTTGGGTAGAAGGAGTTTGGCTCCGATCGTTACGTTGATCGTTACCTGCTGCGCAAAAGTCGAGATTTCTATATTGTATAGGCGTTTTTCGATATTTTCATCGTTTTTCTGAGTTTTGTGCCAAAAACGACGGAATCGCCAAGTCCGAAACGGCTATACCTATTAAACTATCGTTATAAAATAAATATCCAAAATTGTCGTATAATATTTTTTTTTTTTTTTGTATATTGTTACCTCGCACAATCTTGTTTTTATTAACATATAAAATTCCCGAAGTAAGGTTTACGACTTTTACTCGTATTGCATTTAAAGTAAGAAATAACGTCCAGGTCAATTGGGTGAAGAACAACTGTAACTGTATTCAACTCTGCGTGCTTGTGAATGAAGTACTAAGAACAGACTTAATAGATTGATTAATGCATTGAATAATCATATTTTTATTTCTCGTCCGAGTTCATAAAATATACGTAGGTTTATGTGCGTTTTATTTTCATTCAGAATTTTTATCTTTTTTTTTTTTTATATACCATTTAAAGCAGAAATTTATCAAATTTGGTTTATTCTGGTTTTTTTTTTCGTTATCTATGCAGATTTTATTATCACACAATTTATAAATAGTGTTTTCTAGCGATGACAACAATATAATAAAAATAAAAATACACTGAATGGAAAACTATAGATTGATACAAAATACAGATTATTTTAGGTGTCTTATGGGGAAAAAATTATATGCGGATTTTGTTGGCTGTTATGTGGTACATTATTTTAACGAGAGAAAACATTTTTCGATAGTAAACGCATATTTTTTTTGTATTTTAAACTTATTGTTTTGCGTCTCTGAAAATCATTACTCAAATCACTACCTCGGTACTACAAAACGATGAATAACTATTCTTATATTTTATGCTGCCTGTAGAACACAACGTACACTTTGAACACTTTCTTCTCTTTGTTTAGTCATAGCTATAATATATACTATATATTTTAATTGTTACGCCAAAATTAGCTCTTGAGCATGTAATCCCAATAGACACATAAAACATGGTCTTAATTCAGGTAGGTAAACACTGCGACATTTTAATTGACTGTGTAAGTCACGTATACTTTACGGAATTAAATGAATCGTCAATTTACTTAAATTTCGAGTCATCAATTATTTTCCACGTGAAAAGCACGTGTCGAAACATGCGAGTTTTAAATTATCATATTTTAGCGCGCGGCACACAGACAACGCAAACATAAAATTATTTAATTTTGTGTTTGCGTGTAAATCAAATAGAATAATTTTCACAAATATATCCTACAGTACACAATTCACAGGCATTGTATTAAAACATATTTAAAAAACAATAAAATAAACATAACACGTCTTACCAATTACTGTTTGAAAATTAATAACCCGTTTGCAAAGGCTACAATGAGTATACATACCTCCATGATCTCTTGATCCCCTTTCTCTCTTTTTCCTCGAATCGCGTTAGGTACTTGGATTATATCGTAAAAGTATATACATCGGAGTGTTAGGCGGTCGACAGGAAAATAGAACAGATTATGAGTGTAGCGAAAATGAGAACGATGGATGAGTGGAATAACAAGAGAGAGTAAGAATCAAACATGTAACAGGTAGTGTTGGTGTTGCATCAATAGTGGATAAGATGATGGAAAATAGGCTGAAATGAATGTGATGAGGGTACAAAGCAACTGAAGCAGTTATGAAGCAAATATGAAAATGAACGTTGAAGGAAGACCAAAGAAGAGATGGGTGGAAACGATGGAAAACGATATCAGGGTTGTTAATGTGTGTGTGTGTTTGGGATGCGAATGATTTGTGATGAGCGGAAGAATAGGACGATGGTGGCCGACCCCGAATAGTTGAGAGAAGCGAAGAAGAAGAAAATCGTGTATTTTATTAATTATACTTTAAAGTGCCTACCCAACGATTCATTAGTAACTAATGAATTTGAAAGTGTTGGCGAAATATGTGGACAACTTTAGACGCTGTAACATTTGGTACATTTTTTTGAGGTGATTTTAAAGTACATCCGTACTACTGCCAACGATATCATTAAGAATATGAGCTCAGCTGGTAAGTGAAGTAAATTATCTTAGAAATGGTCTCTACATAATCAATATGTTTTAAAAATCGAAAAACATTGTTGTGTGATATAAGTTGAAACGTATTATTGATGAATTTGTTTTGTATGAATCTTACGAAAACAATGGAATTTCCAACTAGTCGTATAGTATATTTTAACCAGTGCTCAAGTATTAAATGACAGTTCAATACGTCACGATAATACCTATATACTCATTTTCATCTGGTGGTATCGAGTTTTAAATATTTTTACCAAACAAAAATCAACTTTAACCAAAAATCGTATGTTTTGTTTTAAACAAACATTTGTTGTTTCTCACAACGCAAACGCATGTATTGTTTTATTGTGTACACTTCATTTATTGTTCGGACATGGAAAACAGTGATTATTGTTACTTTTTCAATACAAAAATCAATGAAATTTATTGTTTTAAAATAAAAAGTACTCGCATAATGTTGTGTGTAGGTAAATAGGTAGGTACCTAACCTAAAAAAAAAAAAACAATCGTAAGTGTTACGAATTTAATTAATACATTTTCTTACGATACATATTAAAAAAAAGTTAATTTATGAATACAAATTCTAAAAGTATTCAATCAAACGCGTTTTATACAATACATATAGGTATGAATATTTTATTTAAATTAAATAAAAATAATGAACGCCGTTTCAAGAAAAATAATTACTAACCGTAAAAGAGAAGTTTTCGTATAGAAATATGAAATGTTGGTCTAAATGCAATCATTTACTTTTTTCCGTTATATTATGTATACGAAGAAAAAAAAATTATCATAATAATTACAATAAACAACTCCCTGCAGGATTCGAATGAATAAGTATAATTTCGAAAAAAAATGTTTTATTTCAACGAATACCTTCAATTATTTTTGCGCATAGCTTTCAATACTTATTGAATTCGATTAGACGGTGTCCACTCCCCCGCCAAAGTATGTAAATCTTTTATTCATTTGTAATTGCACAATACCAGCCGAAATTTTCCAACTCCACTCCCAAATGAAATACTAGATATTAGCTTCAAATCGTTTTTTATTAACCGACTTCAAAATAAAAATGAGATTCTCCATTCAAATTCGTGTTTTTTTTTTCTTTTTTTGTAACGCGATAACTCCGCAAATTATAAACCGATTTTGATGATTCTTTTTTGGTTCGTTAGGTCATACTTTAGAGGTGGTTCTGTACTACAAGTTTTATCGAAATGTTTTCGGCGCCTTCTGAAAAAATTAACAAAAACCAAAAATGTTATTCGGAAAAATCGCGATAACGTCGTTTCTACCGCAACCACGATAACAAACATCTATTTGTTATCGGTAGTTTCTCTGGTATTAGGTTTTTTTGTTTCTTTTTTGTATGTTTTTTTTTTTTTGATTTTAATTAAATATTATAACAATAACATTGATGTTATGTCACACAACATTAATATTGACTACCAGCTCGCGCGTCTATGTGCGCGATGGCAGCGTTGCAAATTACACGGTAGTTTGTATGTGAACAAAGGAAACAGCAGCCACACTTAAAGTTATGAAATATAAAAAAAAAAACAGTTTTAACAGAAAAAATTAATCCGATCGATTAAAAACAAAGAAAGCACTAAAAAGTATAAAATAATTGAATGATAAAAAAAATTTGATCACATTTTTTATGGAGTCGGTGCCGTCCAACACATATCAAATTGAAAAAAAAAACTCAACTAGCAATAAAAAATAAATAAAATAATTAAATGAAAAAATTTATGATAATACTTTTTGGAAACGGTGCCGAGACGTAGACGAATTTTCGAGACGTAGACGAATTTTTGAGATCGACTCCAAAAAAAAAAAAGTGACGTGTGTAACATTTTCGGTTTTTTTATATTTCTATTTAATTATTTTATACGTTTTAAAGTTTTTTTAATAGGTTTTTTTTTTATATATTTATTTAAAACACGACGAACCCGCGCGAAAAATTCGAAATCACGTCACCGATCACGCGCTGAAATCGAGCAACAACGCCGCGCAACGTTTCGATTATCCGTTCGTTCGACGCGTTAAACCGTCCGGGACATCGACCCATACAACGGCCGCGATTACGTGGGTCGTTTCGCGGGGGATAACTTATTATTATCGTTATTGGGGGTACGTTCTATTATTTTATCGCCCTAACAACGTGCAATAATTGTCGTACGGTTACGCCGTATAAGGGTAGAAAAACCGGGTAGGCGGGTCGTCGCGAAAATATACCGTCGTGTAACGCTGCTCGTAGTAATAGTAATAATAATCGTGTTAGCAGTCCATTAATTGTCTAAACACGGATATCCGTCGAGCATAAAATGTACAATGTATTTCGAATTGCCGCGTGTATCACGTCGATAACAACAATATAAAAATTTGCGTACGCGTCTCCGTTACCACGTTTCTATAGCGCACAACACGACACGTCCGTGATATCACGACGTCGTGTACTACTGATTCGTCGGGACGATTATTGTTTTGTGTCGTCTGGCGAGGAGAAAACCGTCGATTCGCGTTGCTGGTGGTGTGCGATGATTGTTTTTTTTTCAGTATTACGAGGGCTGACAATAAAGTAAGGTCTCCAGTTTTTTTTTTTCATAAAAAATGACATTTATTTACAAAAAGCGATACACCGTTGGAAAGGCCAGGGTCTTGGCTACTTTTCTACATAATTGCCATTTTTTTCCAACACCTTCCGCATCCGCACGATGAACTTGTCTATGTACAACGCGCTCCGTCGTCCGACGACACAACGACGACCGCGGCGTCGTCTAAAACGGTATCGCGTCCTCATTCCGATGAGTGCGACGTTTAGTCGTTTTAAATCGAAAACGTTTTGGGGCCGCTATTTTTTTTTTTTCGTTGTAAAATACAAGCCGCGGGGAGGAACTCTTGAGCTGTTACACAACTCCGGTTGTAAATTGTAATCGAGAATTTCGCGTTGTCGAATGACGGCTATCGACACGATAAAACACGCTTGGAAGTAAAACGGCCGAAAACCCTTGTTATTTCAATACCGTCGTTTTCGACGATTTTCCAAACTCGATACATCCACACTCGGCACTTTTGGCGTCTTTTTCGCTGTGAAAAAATGTCCGTGTCATTACTATATACAATTCTTCGCGTCGCCCGAAACCCTCGCTTGCAGAGCGAACACTCGATGTGTTGTTCGTGATACGGATGTATTTTTCTCTGCCTGTCGTAGCATTTGAATCGTTGATATCTCTTTATTAAGGCGATTTTCGGCGAAACGGTTTGATCGTTGACGCCGAACAACTCTTAAAATATAATCAAAACATTCTGTGATACATCGCACAACAACTCTTCGTATTAACGCGTGTTGTTGTTGTACACATATAACTATTATGCCGGTCTTTATAGTAGTGTACTCCGACAATGAACCGTCCACTATAATATTGTTATCATAACTAATTAGCAATAAATTTCGCGCTAAAAAATCGCCAGACACTCGCGAGTAAGGCGTGTTACCTTTTTCCACTTCCGCCTTACTGTTTTGTTTGATTTCTGAATTTTAAATTTCTTTATATAATAAACACGACAAAATACATTTCAATCTCGATATTGTTTTCATTCGAATGACCTACTTTTTATTTATGTCGCAGAAAAACGAAATCTTTGTAAAATTTGTACTGGAACTTGAAGTCACACCGAGACACAGGGCACAGCAAGACAAATATTTCATATGCCCCGACGCGTACAGTTTCAGATATATTACTGTTCAGTATATTAACACTACTAAAAATTTAACCAACTGTTGATCGAAATGAAAATAATCGTCAACTATTTTTTCTACCGCGATTTTAATATTAAAAACCTTATTTTTTTTTTTTATATTTGAAACGTATAGGAAATACCTATAGTGTAGTGTTACTTAAATGTTTTTTTAGTTTTACGTTACTTTTTTTTTTAATTCGAGTAAACTAACGTTCTAAGTATTGAAAAAACCGAATGTAGCATTATGTATATTTTTAATTATTTAGATAATTGTATTAAGTGTCACAGTTCGTGTCTCGGCGTGAACAAGTGGTGGCCACAATGAGACATTTCGAATTTTTTAAAAAAAACCTCAATATCAATGCTGAGTATAAGAAGTAATAATTTATTTTTTTAATACTAGACAATAATATTCCAAGTTTATTTTTTTTTTCGTGCAATAGAATTCTAGGTGTCTAACTGTATTGTAAATTTATCAAACTTTCTATCTCGGTCATAAATAACGATCGCCAGACGTGTAAAATATTTTGCAGCAACCGACGATCGCGAGATCACTTTTACTTTGTGTTTTCTATGAACGCAGTCGTTTTTCTTCAATGACGAAAATCTGTTAAAATTTTGACAATTTTCTCGCGCACTAAATACGCGTGTATCACTTCCTATGCCGGATATTCGACAAAAACGTGTATGACCGAAACAATCGCTTACATATATTTTATTACTATACGTACAATTTTTTTTTTCGGGAATCGGCCGAAAGTATCGTAGAGTTATGACAGAACCGCGGAAACAATAACGGACGTACGTGACATATTTGCAGTTTGCACGCGTTATTTTTCGGTTGTTCGACGAATTGTCCGGCAACTCCAGCTTGTCCGCACAAACAAACCACGAGCGGACGGCGATAATTGTAACGGAATATAGGTACGACGGATGTAGTGTAAACCTTCTTTGACGAGAATATTGTTTCGTTCGTAGTGGGAAATCGAGCAAAAAAAATATGCCGTTAAAAACCTTAAAACCAATATCGAAAAATTGTGCGATTTTCAAAATTTTTGGTGTATACATAGTTAGAGCGACGTACTATGGCTGATGTTGTGTCGAAAAATCCAAAATCAACCCATTTATGAACGAATAACCTCATAATCTCATAAGAATGGCCGTATAAATAGCCTAAAATGAAATGAAACTTTTGGAAAAATTTTTTAAAGTTGTACAGTAAATTATTGTCTGAAATGTCAAGACTCCTCGATGATTATTTTCGAAATTATGGAAAAATGCGTGTGTACGCGTTATTGACAAAATGACGTTTATATCGGTTTTTCGGTGGTTTTTTTTTTTTCCGTCGCGTTGAAAAACTATTGAGAATTTCAAAAAACTACCTCTCTAAAGTACCATCCTGATCCGATTCGCCAAAAGAATAGGTACCGTATCTGTAAAAATCGGTGCACTCTTTCTGGTAGAAATTTCGTTAAGAGTATATAAAAAAAAATAAAAATCATTGTAAAACCACTAGCTTCCGTGCCTCGCTCAGAATCTAAGACGGGATACTAGCATTATGCAAGACGGAGAATAAAATATTCAGTTTTTCGTACCACACACTTTACGTGAAAATTGATATGACACGGGAACCGTCCCGATCACCCGTTAATCCATACAAATATTCATGAAATGCCATTGTGAATAAACTGTCTCTACTATCTTTTTAGACTCTAAATTTGAAAAAAAAAAAATCCCAAAAAAATGAAAGGTTCGTAGTCTTGTGCTACGAGTCTCACAAAAATATTGCCAAAAGACTGAAAAACGGGCATGACAATTATATAGTATAATTTATACGAATCATTTTTTTGAAATCTCGCTTGATTTTTAGTTTTAATTTATATACTAAAAAAAATTGAAAACCGGTAAAAGCGCTTTTAAAGTTTTTATCTTGGCACGCGTGTTTTACAAACTAACAAAATACGTATTTTTACATTCAGAATATTATAATTATTTTAATTTTGTCTTGTTAAACCATTTTGCGTACAAACTACTAAATATACCTATACTTATATATACCTACTTATTTTGTTCTTTACAAATCATATTTTTACTCAAAAAGTTGTATACTATATGCTGTATGGTTTAAAATATGTTCTGGCTGAGAATTTTATTTGACACATTTAACTTGACGATAGTTTCTGTTTCTGAAAATGGTAAAACTTTTTACTTTATCGGACTTACCGAAAATGTGTTTATTAAAATAATACAGATATGCAGAAAAACTTTTCTGTTCAAATATATTTTCGCGAGTAAAATATTTTAATTTAAATATTGTAAACTAATGGAGTTGGTTATTACATTTTATTTACTTACAATTGGCTTTTCTATTACGTTATTTCGTATTTTATGCTATAGTTAAATATTGTAATTACTTTACGAACGCGAGACTTAATCTGTTCTGAAATGTTTTATTTATATTTTAAATAGTATTTTAAGGGTTCTCGCAGTATTTCATAGATATTTGTAGAGTATTTTTTAATTAAAAATCTAGATTACCTACAAAAATTTTAAAAAGAGAGGTAACCAAATATGCAATGATGGTGCAGGTTGACGTTTTGATTTTATTACTTTTCAGTACACTCGTGTTATATAAAAAATATTTTAAGGTGATATTTTATGAGCCGATCGATAAAAAGGTAAAAAAAAAGTTCCAAATTATTGTTTTATCCTGTAATAAAAGGGAGATAGTTGTTTTAGCTAAAATTTCCGTTATTTGTAAATATATCGAAAAAATTTTTTTGCAAAACTATATACTAATTAGTTACGTATGGTTAAATCGACCAAAACAAATAAATTTTATTATCTACGTATTGTGACAGCAAACACAAGTTATTTTACAACAAACGTGTACGACTATTGGTGACTGTGAAGCTCTTGAAACACGAAAAGGAAATTTCCAAAACATAATCGTATCCACGTGTATGATTCATTGTTTAATACACAACTTGTATATTTTATAAAATCTGTTATGTATCAGTTAAAATCTTTATACTTGAAAAAAAAAAATTCCGTTCCTCGACTATTTTACGACACTCGTTTTCTTTTGAACGAACAATATGAAATCTAACGAACGATTCAACTCGACGTATAATATCTACGTACAATTTTTGACGTTTAACAACACCTCATTGGTTTCGGTTTTAGTTGAAAATATGTTTAAATAAAAAAAAAACGACTATTTTCGATGTTCACTTTACTCTTAAAATAAGCGTTCACTTCCGGTTCTAAATATTTTAAATGTTCCAGCTGGTTTTTTTTTTTTTTGAGTCCTTGGCGCGCTTTTTTTATACCACCCAACGCGAGTCGTAACCGGAATGATGACACATTCGATTGTATTTTCCGCCTCACACACATCATCGGTCAGTTTCGCGCGCGGACATAATTAATCTATTAATTTAAAGAAACACGTTCAAACGTTATGTTTACATAAAAAAACGTATTTATAGAATGCGATTTTTTTTTCTACGTGGAAAAAACCACCTCCGTTCCACTCGTGCGGATATCGAAACGAAATCCGCGCGATTTTCGACAAAAAAAAAACCAACAGATCGTGAACACGCGTTATGAGATTTTTACATGCGTTCGTGTTGTTGTTGTTGTTGACACGGTCGGATCCAACGCAGTCACGTAGAAAGTGAAACGACAGAGTTTTTTTGTGTTACCCACGTGAGTTTTGCGTTTTGATTTTGCGAAGAGGGTAGGGAATTTTTTCGAGTATCACTCGCGTATGACGGCAAAAATATTCGGAAGTCACGTGCCAAACGAGAGAAAAAAAATTGTTTTTTTTTCTTAAAACACTGCAACTCGCCGTATTTCGAGATGTTTGGCGGACGACACACGTGGATTCGATTGCGGGTAAACAGAATAACATTACAAGAGCACCGGCGGTTTCCATTCCAGTGTACAGGAAACTCTAAATAAACAGGAAACGCGGCCACCTTTCCGTAGGTTTTGCCGCGGTTTTGGAAAGTCTCGTACTGCCGCGGCGTAGGTGTAATATTTTGATGCGAAAATGAAACGAGACGCCGCCAGAAACGCGCGAACCACGAGAACCTTCATAAAATTTGCCAAAAACTTTTTTAATTCAAAATCGAAACGTTATCGTACGAGTATGTTATACGGTACGGAAACACGAACTATTATTATAAAAATTTGGATTTTGTAAATATTGTATACACCTCGAGTAATTATGAAACGCGAAAATTGAATTTTTTTAACGCGATTTCTATAATCGGTATCCATCGCCTTCGGTTCACTGATCATTGCATAATTCGTCACGTTAAATCGTGATTTTTAAATAGACTTGTGCGTAATTATTGAAAATTAAAAACACTATTTGACAGTACTGAATAATTCGTTCGATTTTAAAATAACACTGTGTGCGAATAGTAAAAATTGAATGTTCGCATTCCAATTTCAAGCAGGTAGATATCAATATTTCCAAATTGGCAGTAAGTACTAAATAAATCAATGCTAGCGTGAATCGTGTTCGTTTTTAAATACGCGGTTTTTTCATCTCTACTGTTCAAAAACGATGTACAAATTTTTTTAAAACGTGCGAGATAATTATTAAAATTTCAACAATTTCCATGTAACCGGTATGGTTGGTTATTATGAAAAAGGGAGATTTCCGGGTATTTCGTCAAAACTCGTTGCTACTTCAACGACAATTTTCTACATAAAAGTGATAAATAATATGGTTCAGAACAATAATGAATTAATGTCCAATTAAATTTTAACTAAATTAAATTAAATATAAATTTCGTTCCGCGTTAACAGTACAGTAACATAATATAATTGAGTACGTACACGACTGTACGTGTATACTTTATAAAATATAAATAGTATAAATCGCTTTATATTTTTTTACCAAAACCAACGTGTTGAAAACGTTTAATGGCTCTTCAACAAGAAAAATGAATGTTAAAGGTTTTTTTTTTCAATCATCCGATTTACTTTATGCTTAACGACCCGCCAGACACGTGTGTATTCATTTAAAAACGCGTACACTTTGAGCTCACGATGTGTCCAAAACAAATATTCAAACTTTTTCTTTGGAAATAAGTGAATCATAACGCTGTATATTTCACCTTAATCGATTTTTTTATTATGAAATCGCTACTTTTGATTTTTCCGAGTAGTTTCACTAGGTAAATTATAAGTATCAAAGGACTTGAATTATTTTAATGTTCATCGTAATATTTTTAAAAAGATAAAAAAATTATAAAACAATAAAATAATATTAATGTACTGAATATTCTCTTTGATAAATAAAACTATGAACTATTCAGTAAAAATTAATACGTAGCCCCTACGATGATTCGTACTTACATTGTATATAAGTATGATATCTTTATAGTTTTTAGAATTAAAATTAGGCAAACAATAAAAATATGCTTCGATAAAACTGACAAATACAATAATATGGTTTCTTCGCATTTTAAACCCTAGGGGTTCTACTTTATAACTAGAAAAATGAACGTTTTACGCGTACTCTATAAGTATACCTGTTATATGGTGAAACAAAATGTTGAAATGGACACAATTCGTTTTGTTTTTCGATACCAAAATTGAGCCATTCGGGTTTTAAACTTCTAATTTTTCTTACGACTTTTCCAATCGGTCGATTGCCGAGTACCAAAGTTAACTAAAATCGTTCGCCAACTCGTAGATAACTATAGTTATTATTGAAACAAAAAACGTATTTGTCACTCGCTTGACTACGATATAAATTATAATCAAATTAATATTTCGTGGCAGACACTTATCGTGGGACTTGTAAGATGGACCGTAATGACGTTTATTGGCAAATTGTGCATGTTTAAGTGGCGAATCGAGGATACGCAAAAGACGAATTTGATAACTATTGTACGTACAAGCCGCGCGTGAATAATAGCGAATGTTGGTATAGTACCACACGTGAACGCTTACGACCGTCGTCCGTGTTCACTAACGATTATTCTGTGTCAATTAATTATAAATCGTCATGTCGACGTCGATTATTATTGATGTACACAGAGAGAGCTCACATTGGATGAATTATGTATGAAGTTCATTCCGTCAAATATCCGAGAGCTGCTGAAACGGTAGAGAAATTTAGGGCATCCGATAATTAATTTAAGCCACGCAACACTATACTTAATGTATACAACACTATAATAGTTGTATGTTGATTTAAGACATGATTTTCACGAGTGTCCCATAAATTATGAAATGACGTCTAAATTATGGCTTCTGCTGCTTTTTTTTTTTGTTTTTCACACAAATCTGGTTTATTACCATCGTTTTTATTTTTTCTGTGCGATTTGATTCTGAAAACAATCAGATTTTAACTGTGAGAATAATCGGTTTCGAAGTTACAGCCGCATCGATTTCCTCGCATTGCACGGTCATCGTGCGTTAATCGCACTCTAAAATAAAATTTACAATTTATTAGAATATTTTGATTAAATTTGGCTATTATTTTCCACAATGTTTGCGCTGTTTAAATTGATAGTTAATTTTCGAACCTGAGCAAATTACTCGATTTTAATGACAAAGCCAGTTACGTTAGTTCAGTTACTTTTATAAATTAGTGAAACAACCAGTTTCTGTAAAAAGAAAAAAAGGGATTTACTTTTATTATTATTATTATTATTTATTTATTTATTTATTTTTGTCAATACAACATACGTATAAATATTACAAATTGATTTAAATTGGAAAAAAAATAACAATGGACACATTCCCAATAAGCATAGTTTGTGTTGGATGATTTATTGGGTTTCTTTTTAATTTTTACTCGTTACTAAATGTGTAAACTGGTATGGTGAGAAATAATTATTGATGTTTTTTGTATATTTTATAATATGCTATGTCAATGTCAGAGATAAAATAACTTGTAAATTTGCATAGTAAATACAATAGTACTTAACTCTCATAAATTATAGTGTTGGTTTTTCTTTCCAATAACCTTTTCTGGAGACGTTCAAATTTATTGACGGTCTTGCAAATTTTTGCTATGGATAAAGTAAAAATTTAATAGAAAAATTAATTTCAGCCCTTATTTGGCTAATTAAAATTAATTTAAGTTTTTATTTTTCGTGCATTTGATCTACTGAACTCATGCGCACTCACTCACAATGATCATTTTTGTAAGCAATGATTTATCCCTTCTTTCAAATTGAATATAAAAACTCTATGGTCTATAACTGTTCGTTAAAAAACAATGTTTATATTTTTACATACTATCTATCTTATCTCAGCGTATATGATATATTTTTTTAAGATACGTTTTCATATTTTATTCTTAAAAACCTTTAGTGAATTAAATCAAAAAATACTCGTTTGCCAATCAGTAACGAAATATTTATTAATATTGTTATGCAAAGCTTTTTATTTTAGAAAATCAAAAATTTAAATACTTAATGAAAACTGTGATAATTAACTATCTTAAAATTTTTCTTTTTTATAAATAGGTTGTTGTGACTGTTGATATAAATATATATATGTATGAATTTAAAATGTAGTTTTTATTTATGTTTTACACAAGAAGCTGATATGCCATTTCAAAAAAAAAAAATATATGATAATGTTAAAAAAAGTAAGAATCACTCTAGGTCGCGTGGGTAGTTTGATGAGCTGTGAGTCACTGTTTTGTAAAGTTTATATAGAAGTTGTATATTAAATCTGTAAATAATTAAAAATTGCTTACGAAAGTAACGATTCTGAGTGAGCTCAGTGACTCAAATAGATAAATAGAGAGAACAATAAAGAAATTACTCACCAAGTTTAGTTTAGTTTATTAATTTAAATTTTAAATAAAAGTTTCAAACCATTTGTACCATTACTTTAAGTTATTAAGTTTTTGGTATCTATTGCATAACAGTGCGTAATTTCGTTGTTATAACTAAAATAATTCTGTTTTTCAATAAATTTTTTTGAACGCGTTCGGAATCTGTTGGGCAGATTTTTTTTTAATTATTTTATTCAGATAACAAATTTTCTTTTACATAACATGTTTAATTTTCAAATCTTAAATAACAAATTAATTGTTTGAGTTATGAATTTTTTTCCAAAAATTGTCAAAGGTATGACCAATTTTCGAAGATTTTCCAATTTTAAACAATTAAATATAAAAATTTGTCTGCGGGCTTTCGAAATTTTTTAGTAGCATATGTACTATATGCATCTTGGAAACCTAGTATTAAATTCTCAAAACTTTTCGTCAAAAATCAAAAATTTTATGGAACAAAAATTACAAAAAAAAATTTAATTTTCAATACTTTCAAAGTTCTACCCTTAGCTCAACAATTTTCGAAATTTCTGGAAAGTTGTATCCGACCTGTATCTTACCTATTTTAAAAATATTGTGTGCAAGTTTTAGCTTATTCCAATCATTATTGTGAAAGTTATGGTTATCTAAATCGATTTTGTCAAAAACACGTTTGCCGTAATTTTTAACGTTTTTTTCCTTAATTTTTGCTTAGATTTTTTTTTTTTAACTTTTAAATTTTTTGACGCTTAAATCTATGACCCTTTAAAGTACCATCTGTGTCCACATACCTATCGTTAGAGCCAGTAGGCTTTAAAAATCGGAGCATTATTGAAGATGTTATCGTGATTACATAGTGGTAAAAAATAAAAAACACACATCATGTGAAAACCAATACAGTCTTCGTTAAACTCAAAATCTAAAAATAGCAAAACGAGGTGTTAATTTTCGATAACGTAGACAAATAAAATAATTAATTGTGTAAAAACACGTTTGCCGTACAAAAACATTTCCACCTGGATACGTCGTGTGAAGTGTAGACGTTTTACGCCAAGTAACAATGTGTAAAATAAATAAATAATATCAGCAAGTTTGTACTATTTTGTACATACATACATTGATATTTATCCCCGGTATTTTGTTTCTACAAAACTATAAACGCATATAGTACGAAAAAATTCATCGTTACAATGCAGATGGTACAATATTGATTATTGAAACGTAACACGTACACTTTGTATAAGTTTTCAGTTCATTCTACCCGTAATCTGACGTTTAAATCGACGCGAAAATTAACAATCGCGTGTTCCGTTTTAATTAATTGAGGTATCATTTTTGCTGAAGGTTGCATGAATGTTAATGGTGTATGTACGACGTCTTTGAAAATCGATAGCCTCCGTGTGGCGCGAAAACATAAAATACTTTAATATATTATTAGCTACTATCAAAAATGACTTCAAGTGAAATGAAACTCACGACAATAGTTGCGACTAACGTGTTTCAAGTAAAAAATTACTATGATAAGTTCAATCAATTGCTACAAAAATATGTTTAACATGTTTAATGAATTGTGTCACTTGATTATGCGACGTCGATATAATTATAGGGATCTCATGAATAATTAATTCGTATACGATAATATCCCCTGCCATGTGATGTTATATAATAATGTGTATTTGAATTGTTAATTTACGATAACGAATTTTTTTTAGAAATGATAACTATTGATCGTTATGTATATTATTGTTTCATTTTTACCGTGAGTACAGAAATATGTTTGATTTAGTTATTTCGTCATCATAATAATTTGCTCAAAAATATTAGCCTTCTCGACTGCTGTTAAAGTACAAATTGTAGGTATATATGTAAATACATAAACCAGTATGATAATAAGTGAACTCAAATAAGTATTATAAGGTTTAAAATTAGTACGCATCGTTTTGATGTTTTAGTTCACAAAATCATAAGTTATACTCATAAATCATAACTGTAGTTTTTGTCATTGTTTTTCGTTGGTATCATCTGTCTAGGTACCTGTAGTACCTACCAATACCCAAATACAGCCTATACCGTTTGTTCAGGCCAACAGATGGTGTAAGTTTTACTCTCCATGTTTATTATGTTTTATTGTTGAATTGATTATCTGTTATATTGATGATAAAGTTGAAGTTTCACTCATAAACGGTTCGCTCTTTCGACGTTGTTCGAATTTAACGTACCCTTGCGGTCCTTCGTTGTGCGGTTTAATGAACGGTGTACGGAACACCGTTCGATTATTATTCTCAACTACATAAAAAGACATTTTCTGCTCGTTTTATTAAAACCTTTATTTTTTTTTAATATTGTTACAGTAGTTTTTTCGACGTAGGTATATTTTTACGTAGAATCTAGGTTCAACCATTACGATTTGAATGTTATAACGTCGCGTTTTATACGTGTGTATGTTTATGAACGCGTCATTTAATCAATCAAAACGAATTTTATTAATTTACCGTTGAAACGTAATCTTCTTACACATTTTCGCTTCGAACAACGACGTTAACTTATTATCGACGATTAATCACAGGTGCTTTTCGGGTATTATACTGGGTCGTCGTGTAGCCGTATAACGTATAATTCTGCCCCAAATACCGACGCCGGTGCACCGCTACGGACGTCTATCAGTCGGGTGGTGAGGAAAGTGTGCGTAGTTTCGCACTGCGTAAAGCTAGTCAAACTTAAAAAAAAAAGAGGAGAAAGCAAATTCTAGGTCTGGTGAGAAGTCGGTAGGAAAATCGACTACGACAACTTGGCGCTGGTCAAATCTTTGAGATTTGGCAATTTAGGAAATTGCAGTATAATTATTGGACACTGTAGTGTCTGAAACTAATAATGATAAATAATTGCGACTCGAAAAACAATTCTGAGCAAGGTCAGTACTCTAAAAACTGTTTTTATAATGGCGTATCACGTTAAATTTTACCACAATTTAAGAAAGTGTTGAACTTTGATTGGTATTGATCATTTTTGCCCAAAATAAGTATCTCGAAATAAAATTAGGTAATTGCTATTTTTCGCGTGCTTCGTTTCGCGATGTCATAAAAACTCGAATCTAAAACAAATTCAATACAGCTGTAAGTAAATACGTTAAAACAGTTAGTACTGTGATTTTTGTGAAAATAAGATTTCGTTTTCCAGGATTTGCGTGTTTTTGGGTCATGACTAAAAAGATTGACGGGAATTCAAAAAAAAGTTTCAAATAAAGTACAAACGACGGCTAAACTTCGTAGCGGTAGCTAACGCAAAGAACGAAACGCTTCTTCTACACAAAAAATCGGTAACAGACAAGACGTTTTTGAGTCGTTTTCCGCAAGTTTTCGAAAAAAATTTGAAGTTTGTGAACCATAACTCAAAGGATTTGATCGAAAATTTAAAAAAAAAAAAACTTTTCGCATAGTACAATTTTCATGCAAAGTACCTACTTCATAAAATTATCAAAGTACTTCGTCTAACCCAATAACGGTTAAAGGAAAAATAAAATTTAAAAAAAACTTCATTGTATACACGTACTATATATGCTATGCAATATGAAATATTCCTCGATTCATGCGTTGTATGATATTTTTTCCGCGATCAACGGCTCAAACTTTCGGGAGTCTTTTTAACTTCACCGGAAGGAAAACTACGGATGTAGCAGTAAATGATTTTTTCCTTCACGAAATTTCCCCGCTCTTTAACCAAACAAACGGTGTATATATATATATATATATTTATTTTTTTAATTTGTTATTTTAAGAACCTTAAACAGAGAAAAAATAATGAAATAAATATTTGAAGATTTTTCAAAGATTTCAAGAAGAAATAATACAAGTAGAAAAATTAAATTTTTTAAACAGGACGTATTAAACTGAACAAAACATAAATATTTTATGAAATCTGTTTCATGTTACGATAAACGAAATATAATGAAAATATCTTTATCTACTAAAAATGAAATTGAATCATTTCGCGCTATAATCGTAATTTTTATAATTTAATAATTTCATTTAGAGTAATTAAGGGCGGCAAATCGAAGTATTAATAAAATATTTACGTATAATATGTTCAATGACATAACCTATAGGTTTGTATTTTAGAGGTCGAGTATCTCCTACTTACTTTTTTATCCGCTGTCCAACTAAAAAATAAAAAAACGTGTTTTTTCATCTCACAAGATTGATTATTATCTTTTTTTTTAGTACCTATTTACCTTAAATGCGATTATGACGTGTATTAAAGTCCGTAAAACTGTCTTTATTTTATGACGTATCACACCACGTTATAAATATAAGTGCTTTTGTATCTTTTTCATTGTGTGATCAGTTCGATTGCGCAGATTAATCAAACGTCGGCGATTTATATTTTACAACATGGTGTATGCTGATAAATTTAGGATTTGCCGATCATACATACATTTCAGTGCCGTGCTTTGCCGGGGTCGGGGTTATTTTGGCCAGCTCGTAGATTTACGACCGACCAGCCGTTTTTGTTGTCCATCAAAAATAAAATTACTGACGGTTTTTTTTTAGAATCCAAAATTCCTCAAGTGCGTGCAAAAAAAAAAAAATAATGATTTTTAAAACGTCCTGCGTTGGTAAAATCAACAGCCTCGTCAGTCGCGCTTGGCTCAGATTCTAAAACAATAATTTCGTCCACCGCGTGTGTTTCCGGTGACATAACAATATATGTATATTATAATGTAAAGTTTGTTTGGGCATTGTTGTGTTACGTCGTCGCGTATAATTATTGTACGGTTCGTGTTGTCGTGTGTTTATTTAATTTTTTTTTTCGGTAGCTAGGTATATCGAATCATGTATAGTCCGCAACATTAGTGGTTAATTAACTAGCGGCACGTTTTTTTTTTTTCGCCCATACGCCCGTTTTGTGCAGTTTTTTTCTCTTTTCACGGTTTTGCCGTCGAGCAATTTCGAATTCCGCCCGTGTACAACAAAAGCACACTCGAAGGGGCAACGCCCGACCGATGTAAATTGCGCGCAACACCTCTTTTTCCCTTGGTTTTTTTTTGATTAATGGTGATAAATGCGAATAAGCTGAACTTGCCCAACTTGCCCGCCTACATAATAATAATATTATTGTGTACACTCGGCACTTGTTTTACGCATGTTTGAGCGAGTCTCCGATCTTTTCGTTCCGATCTTTTCGTTCCGATCTTTTCGTTCCGATCTTTTCGTTTGACTACTACAGGTGTGTGTGTGTGTATCAGCCGTTTCTAGCAATGAGGTCAGTAGTAAATCTTAACCGGTCGAAAGTTAAGATCAAGTCAAATCGATTTCAATCAAGTTGACCTGTAGTGATTTAACTATTTTTCTTTAGAACTCTTTAGAATTTAAAAAAAATATATTCGTTGGGCGTCTAAAGAAAATGTTGAATGTCGCAGTACTAGATACAAAACGGTGTTGATAACAAATGCGAAATAAATTGTATTTGTTTTAGGCAAAGTTAATTTTTTTTCGTGAACATTTTGATTTAATAAATTTAAAAAATGAAAAAAATTATCGTTTAACTTGACTTATTTTTTGGTTTTTTCACTTTTTTTCTTTTGGGGGGTACCTTAACGAGTTACAAAAACTTTCCCCCGGCCTTGCCGATGGTTCTAAGGAGTTATTGTATGGGGGCAGCTTATATTATCCGTTTTGTTTTTTTCTGTTTAGCAGCAATAACACACGCCAGTACCCTTCGGATCAAACTAAAATCAACCTATCGACCGCCATTTTGTTATCTCTGAAAATATAACGAGTACGCGTGTATACAAATAAATAACAATTAAAAACTTTTGACATACCTGCTGTAGATCAGTAAGCCAGACTCGGGTACTTGGGATTAATTCGAATTTGTGTAAAACACGACACACTAATTTACTAGTTATCAGTTGTTGTATTAAGCAATAATATTAAATTCGTAGTTGTGTCATTTTGTAATTGGAGCACAGGAAGTGTTAACCACGGACACATACTACGTAGGCATTTTCGGATAGAGACTAAATAGTCTAGAGTCATCATTTTTTCGGACACGCGCGAGCACCTTTTAGCATGTAAGCAATAATTATTATATTATATTATAAGATAGGATATAAAAGAGAGATGTACGAATAATAAAGAGGGCACTTAGGCAGTAGTCGTGTGACTCGACTACTGCTGAAGGCTTATATTTTCTAAGTGAATTATTGTATTTTGTTGTGTGTTTATGTCTATACGTACGATTTGATCGGCGTATACGACACAGTGTATTTTCTATCAAGCGGAATAACGGTTTTTTTTTTATTTAAATTTGTCTGAAACGATAGAAAAAAATTCATATTTTTCAAAAAGTAAAATTACACCGATTAAAATCATTATAATCATATTTTTGTTAAATAATACCTCGAGCAGTCCAGTCACGTACTTGATATTAACTACAAAAACTATGACTATAACTGTACCTATTTCAGCACATTATTGAACAGTATTCAAAATGAATTTTTAAATTCTTCAAGCTCGTTAATTTTTTTTTTTTAGTGCGATATCAGCGGTGTAAAGAAAAGGAAAAACTGTTATTCGATGCTTCTGGTACCGAACCATACATTTTCCTATTAATGTCTCCTACAAGTTGAAAATGATTTATGCCATTTTCATAAATCTAATGCACCCACTGATCTAAATTGTTCAATATGGCACTCGTATCTGCAGCTGGCTTCCTATATTGTATTATTTTTATTTTCCAACGTTATCCTTAGTCATAATATCATATTAGTTTTAATTTTAAATACTGCTCGCTCGGTCGATTTCAAAAAGTACTTTTTTTTTTTTTCGTCTGAAAAGTACTTTTGGTCGTCATCAGTTATTTTTCAATGAATGTTAAAAGAGTGAACAAAATAACACCGATCTTGGTATTAATTTTTTCTTAACTTTAAACGCCTGTTATTCACATACAATGTGTTTGATATCGTTGCGATCAATCTTGAAGATATTATATTACACAAAATAATATTTTTTTTTAAGTACTTCAAACTGCGTAAAAAATAAATAATGAAAGACACCATGGCTTATCTGTGGTGGTTACTCGATTTCATTATTACCATACAGATACATACCGAAAAAATTAAAAATTCATCAAGGATAGTATAAGTCCGACGTTTTTGGCGTATTCTCCATGCAATTTATTACTGTTTACTTTTTACTTTTATCATGCGATACCGAATAATTCGTACACTTGAAACTTCTTAACGTGACAAAACACGTTCCAACGATAAATAACAACGTGCAATAGCACGCATAAAATTAATATATTGTAACATAAACTCAATAGTTATTATCGTACAAACATACAACAGAGATTTACAAAAAAATTAATTAAACGTACATACATCCAAACGAACTGTTTTCATATTTTCTCAGAACCGAAAATACATTATGACACGTTATAAATCATGAATAAAACCGCGGTATTAATATTCTCGATCGATTTTATCGACCAGTTGCCATATTTAATTTTCAAAAGTCCAATTCAGGTATCGACTTAACTATTCTAATCGGCCTAACACGCTGAGAATTACCTTTCAAAAAATTAAACATTTTTAATACTGGAAAATAAAATAACGCATTAGATGACGTACTTTTCTTATGTTTAATTCAAAATAAATTGTGTTTTTTAACAATATTTTTTTTTATAGGTAACGTACAACTAAAATTGTAAAATCGTAAGATATTTAAAAAAAATTGCATTAGATCAAATAGATTTACTGTATCTAACTATTAAGTATAACTGTAAAAAGCAAACTGTGTTAGCAATGTTTCCTCTCGTTAGAATCTTGACTATGTGCTTTATGGATTAAAAGTTAAAGTTTTTTAACGTTCTTAGTAGAATATTATTTTGTTCCGGGCAACTCGAAATAATATGATTTTCTGTGAATTTTTACGTTCATGTCTTGAAATATTTCAAGAGTGTAACACAAAACTCGTGAGGCATCCATTTACGATTTTTTTTTTTTTTCGAAATTGTTTTGAAATTGAATGGTACTGTTTATCAGAATTCAGTTGATTCTAGTATAGAAACAAGCATACACTTCAGAGACAAAAGGCAGTTCTTCAACACTTTTCCCCTCTAAAATACGTCTCGGATGTACGCTACAACTTTAATATTATATTATAAAACAACTACCGCAAAAAGATATTTAAAGTATAATTATTTGTAAAAAGTATACCTACCATTCGTTTAAATCTTTTTCATACTCAAACTTCTCTCCAATTTTCTTAACCCTTATAAAATGTGTAATAAATGACCCCTTTCACCGTACTTCATGTGAAACAATACCCATTCTTTGAGATTGGTTTTCATTAGATTTTCGTGTACCTTGAAAACGTTTACTTCACACACAAGTCTATATTTTTTTTTTTTTTTTTTCGATAAAAATTCAATTTAATTAAACCCTCTGTAGATTTGTAAATTTTGGGAAATATGACTACTATTATTATATTATATTAAAATACTTGATAGTATAACACATTTTTTTTTCAATCCTTAGATTGGTTAAATGACTTTGATGGATCTCCCACTCGTCCCTATCCATCACAGCTACTTTCAGCTCTTTGTAATTGGTTTTTCCTATGTCTTCAATGATCTGTTTCATAAAATGGTGTTCTTGGTCTAACTCTTCCAGTTTTTCTTCTATCTTTCCTTCTATTATTGTCGTTATATCCATTCATTGTTTCTTATGATAATATGTCCGATTCATTTTGTTCCTCCTTTCTCTGATTGTTTTCCATATGGTGTTTTGTTCACTCATTCCTTGGTATACTTCTTCATTTTTAACTTTCTCTGTCCAAGAAATTTTCTATGTTCTTCTCCAACTCCATGTTTCAAATGCTTCAATCCTTTTTCTTTCCGCTTTGAGTATCGTCCGTGTTTCCGCCTCCATAGAGGGCTATACTCCATACAAAACCATTCATTAAAGTTTTTCTGGTATTTAAACTAACAGTGTTTGCCGTGAATAGGTGCTTCTTTTGTAAAATCCCTGTTCGGCTTATGCTATCCTGCTCTTTATGTCCATCTCGCATTTTCCACCATATATTACTTTACTTCCTAAATATGTAAAACGTTGAACAGTTTCCAGCTTCTCATTTTCTGTTAACACATAGCAATATTTTACACTTTCGGTTTTAGATTATTTCTATACGAACGAGTACTCCGTTATAGTTTCAATAATTTAACTAAAACTGTATTTTGAATATTATTACAAACGATAAAATATGGTGTTTTTTTTTTTTTTTTTATATATTAGAAAAATTATTTAATATTCAGTCATTTTATTATTATGATTAATTGTGGTCGTTTTTTCTACATACACTTTGTAATTTTCTAAGATTCCCTTGCATTTAAATTTTATATAGAACATACTTTTTACTTGGTTTAACTTAGAAGAGCAAAATAAAAACATTTGTATTACTAAAGAGAATGAACGTAATGTTTGAAATCACAAAGTTATAAAAGATGTGGTTAATTGTGCATTGTTAATTACTTTGCTAAATGTAATTTATCTCATCAAAAATAAAACAACGGTTTCTTCGTATCTATTTAAAAGATTTTATTCTCGCAAGCTGCAAAAAAAAAGTAGTGGAACGTAGGTATTAAAATATTGTTTTTTTTTTTGTTTTTTTTTTTATAAAAACGAAACTTTAGAACATATATATATATATATATATACATGCTATATTTTAGCAACTGAAGACAGCTGTTACAAAATGAGAAATAAATTACTCATTTAAAATACATTAAGAACTGAATTCAAAAAGAATAATATCAATTATTATCGTATACGCAGAAACCAATAAATATGAAATTTGACTATAAAATATGTGTGTCAAAACATAATATAATTAAATTGAATAATATGACACAATGCGAACTACAATTAATGATTGATTTTACAAATCCTGTATCTTAATATGCCTTAGTCGGTTAAAAACAATCAAACAGTTTCATACTTAACAACATCTATATTTAAATTTTTACCATTTTTTTTTTTTTTCAAATCGTGCTCTTAAATATGTTTGTACAACCTTTCTGATATTGACTGCTGTTTACATATGTACTTTATTCAACGTACCTAGGTATGTATAAAACATAATAGTTAAGTATTCCATCAAACATAAAAATATATTCTTTGTTTACCAACTGGAGCATTTCATAAACACTTCTGAACTTACTCCTTATTATTTTCTTCGCTGCTAACACAGTGCATTACTGCTATTTTAATATCTCTTGAATGTCAAAAACAAACCATGTAAAAATCAAGTGCACTCTGCAGTAAATTCATTTCTTTAAACATGGAATTGTAGAAAAGTTTCTTTTAATACGTACAACATATACTTTTTGTTTTACTTAATTTTGTTTCTAAAATATATAAGGGTCTTCGTTGTTCATGGATCTTCTGATATAACTGAGTTTGTACTTTTTACCATTTTCATTTCTTTAAATATCTTCAAAAATTATCTTGTAAAAACATAGAACACATTATAAAGAGTTCAGAACCGTTTTCAGAATAAAAATTGGATCAGTTTAACACTATTAATTTATGAAACTGCTGAGACCATATTTGCGTCGTAAAATCCAGTTCGACGAAGACCGTTAACTACAGAAAATGTTTTAATCATTCTACAATGAGTTTTATTCTTATTTTAAAAGTTGAAAACAAATAGAACTGGATAGATTTAAAATAATTAAAATTTACTACCCTGTAATTGTCCATCTTGAGAACGAATTTACAAGATTCATTTAAGATTTAAATTGTGAAGCCGGCTCAAATGTGATAACTATTTATTTTTATTTTTATTATTAGTTTGAGTTAATTTATTAGAGTAAATAAGATATCATGCATAGTGATCAGTTTATCCCAAAAATATTTTTCTTTGGTTTCACAATCGATTTGTTTAAAAAACAGTCAAAAATGTCAATTTTAATTTTGCATACCAATCTCAACAATGTTACTATAGACGTATATGTGACAAACTGATGTGTGTAACTATTATGTGTTGTTTCAGTTATAAAAATAAAATGTTTTTTTGGATTTCGAACCTCAAAAATTTTCGTACCAACTAATACACTAGCGAAAGAAGATTTAAAAAATCATTCACCTTTTGTATTCTGAACATTTTTAATTGGTTTTTTTTTTATAGATATTCTGGTCTCTATACGCTAAAAAATAGCTTAATTCTAACATTTTTTTAAATTACAGTTCTTTAAAATCATAATGCTTAAGTCAACAATAATATTATTCGTCGTTCGCGTTTAGTATTTTTAACATAAAATTGTATAGGTACTCATAAACTATTTTAAAAATGTACAAAACACGTTAAGAATGTCACGTGTATCGGACATGATTTCTCATATAGCTTTTTATAAGAAACGTTTCTTCATTAGAAATCATGTGGTGACAACAATTTATTTTATATGGTTTTTCACGGAGGTCACATCAGTTTTACGCCGTTATTTGACGTATGTTTTCCATGGCTAAAAAATATCATTCAATCGTATTCGAAATTCAATAATATTGCTAAAGACCTAATGTTTTGTGTGACATGCATTCGAAGCGATCGATTCTGATAAAAATACAATTTTCCAAAAAACTATATACATAAAGTCGTCGTCCGTCGACCGTTTCTGCAGTGAGAACAATTGTTCAGAACATTCCGGTCTCGAGCAAAAGTCTAGACCAGACTCACGCGCGATGTGTGAAACTTATATTAAGGAATGGCGAAGGAACGGCTTAAACGTGAGCGCTCAAAAATCGAACGTGCTTCAGTGCACACGATTTAAGTGTACATATTACATTATTGTGGTTACAAATATATTATTTTCGTCCGTCTCTCTTGGACGGCCCCAAACGATGTCTTAGTGATTCTCCGCCGGCTGCGAGTGTTGATTTTTTCCCCGCTTAACGATCCACTCGGAACTGTAAATTTGCAGTGGATTTAACCCGACGGGTCGGGGTGATTGAGGCGAAAACGCGTGACTCAACATCGAAAATCCTGCTGATCTCGATTTATCCTCGTCCCTGTGGCCAACAATTTTCCCTCCGCCGGTTTATCGCATTCATATTATACACTGTGTACAGGGTGAATATATACTTTTGTTGTCGTGTCATCGCTTTATTTCAGTCGATTGTTATAATACGTTTTTCTAAAAATGTTTTATACATATTTTGAAATTGTATACGTTGCGGTAAAACACTTCTAATAGAAGAAAAAATGTTTTTTATATTGTTTGTTGGTGTTCATTCGAGAGATTCTCGAAAATTTTCCATATAGTACTATACTATTAGATTTAAAATGTATTTCGGAATAAATAGTCAAGGAAATAAATTTTATTCGACCAAAATGGTGTACCGATGCGATCACAAACGTCATTGATACTAATTAGATTAAGGCGTGTTACGCAACAAATAGGTACACGAATTAAATAAAAACACTCGACTTAATGTTATTAAAATTGTTTAGCGATTCAGAGATTCCAATATTATAGATCGACAACTAGTAAGTGAGAGAGAAACATTGTCTTACCACACTAATAAAATCCTGCTTATAATATATGAAATGTAGGTGACAAAATATGGGTTTCACGTGATAATTTCGATGTTACGTATATTCCAAACGGGAAAAACGTTGAAAAATGTTTGAAATATATTATAAGAAAAACAATCGAGACTGTAAGAAGATTGCGTTATAGATTACCAAAGTGCTCGTCGTTGATACTTTTCGTTTACCGACTGTAACGTCGTGAAAATGAAGTTCAGCAAGTTTAACATTTGAGTGCGAAAAATCATTTCATCGCCGTGTGCCATACGCCGGTTTTTCGTTGATCGCTGCTCTCTGGAAAATATAAATTTCAAAGTCGTAGACTTTACCTAACCACGGAAACATTATAGAATCACGTTTGTTCTGCTCATAGCGAGTAGATGTTCATTTTTTTTTCGCTGTGAAATACGTATTTGCCAAATGGCGTTTAGTGTAGGCATTGAGTTGGCTAATGATGATTCGTTTGGCCGTTAGTTTCGAGTCTATGCTCGAACGGCAGGCGCGAAATTTTAAAATTTTTCGGGTAGTATACGCGCACTGAGCGCCTCTGAGTCCCGCGTATTTTCTTAAAAATTTTGCGTGGCTCAGGACAGGCGCTAGCCCCCCGAACACGGTGTAGTGATATTTCTGAATCGACGATCAGTTGTTACATATCCGGGTGTCGCCGCACAGTTCTCGGACAGGGGATGTGTTTTTTTTTTT
>CM029357.1:1580236-1598134 GCA_017140985.1 Hormaphis cornu
CCGCGAGTTTTCTAATGTTTACTGTTTTTTAAAACGGTCTTTATCCATAAAAAAAAATAGTAGGCTAATCAACAACCGTACAGTGTCCTCTTATTGACGGAGAGCGATTCCGAATATTAAGGCATTTCGACGCGTGTTGAAAATCTTTTGAAAAAAAACCAAACGGAACGATGGAATCGTTATTTGTCGCGTATCCTCGTTTCTCGACTCCGACGTACGGCAGCTTCTAGCGACGTTTCTCTAACACACGACGGGTGTGTTTTTTTATTTTTCGGAAACGTTTTTTTTCGCAAATTTTTTTTTTTTGTCCCCTTCGTTCGACCGTTTTTTTTTTGGCACGACGCGTTTTATTTCGAGCGCGACACCGCGATGGCAGCAGCAATATCGGCGCGCGACCGGGCAGTTGTGCCAAACGTGTACGCGCGCGGGAATCATTCCAAACGGCGAAGAAAAAATAGCGTCGAACCGTGGTCGTACTTACTACGTGCGTGCGATCGTACTCACCTGAGCACCACCCGTGTCTTTTCCGCGCCGGATCCAACCGCGTAAGTCGAGTAAACATGTACGGTGTTATCGAAGTTATCGGTTCGGAGCGTCGGCGAGTACACTGCTGTTTTTCACGATGATTCTGTCTCTCGACAACCGTTTTCGGGTAGACAGAACGTAAAAATACAAATCAACGTTTTAGATTCTGAGTGTAGCGAAGAATGTATTAACACGATGTGTGTTTTTATTTTTTTTTTATGTAGGTGATTTTTGTTCGATAAAAAACGTAAAAAGTTCTAAAACACGAGATTTCCAACAAAGTATAAATGCACATGCTATTAAAAAAAAAAAAATTGAAAATTAGTGGCCACAATTTTTATTTTTAGTCGTTTAGAGATGAAAAATTGTTGAAAATTGGTCGTACCTTTGGCACTTTTCCGCGCCGGATCCAACCGCGTAAGTCGAGTAAACATACGGTGTTATCGAAGTTATCGGTTCGGAGCGTCGGCGAGTACACTGCTGTTTTCACGATGATTCTGTCTCTCGACAACCGTTTTCGGGTAGAGAGAACGCTCAGATTTCCAAAGCCTCTGCCGATGCCTAGGACGGGCTCCGGCGCTCTTTTTTTGAATTTCGCCTGCTTTTTCGGTTAAGAGAACCGAAAAAAATTGGGAATTTCGGAGAATTTTACGGCGAAAAGTTTTCAGAGTTTTAAACGCATTTTTTTGAAAATTTTTTTAGGTGCCGTGTGCCGGAAAATAAATTTGGTCCGATCTTGCGTTACGTACGCGCCTGGTTCTTGATTTTTATAGTAACCGTTATCGTACCTGACCGCCAAAAATTTCACTCGTTTCGTTCTGTTTTGCTCACTGTACAGGTGAAAATTTTATCAATTTTTTTTTTACGGTTTATATTATTTTGGGCAACGATGCACCTGCACTAAAATAAAAAAAAGTACCTACTTCATAAAGTAATACATTATTGTTTTCTGTGTACGATATTTTGCCAATCCGTTTGGACACAAAATAGATAGTATTCGCTATTTTTTACAAGACCAATGACATTATCGAATTACCCGTACGATGTATATACATATGTGCAGTAAATAATTTAATATCGTTAGTAACCGGACACATATTATCCGAATACCTGTGAATCGTTGAAACTCGTCGGGCGTAAAATTGTCTTAAAAACGTAGGTAAATGAAACATTATTTAGATTCATTTCGTCCAATGTCGGTAGGTAAATTTTCGAAACATCAACAAACTTAAATGCACTTTGAAACAATAATCATTTTAACGGTGTCATAAAAAAAAAAAATGTCAAAAAAAAGAAGTAACAATAGGCGAGTAACAATCACTTATTATAAATACGTCAAAAGTATTCATAAACAATAGTTGGTAAACGTCGTGAGAAAACTTTACGAAAAAATACGGGAGAATTTATTGAACACACTCCACTTATTTCTAGAGCGCTATTTTGACTGCGATCATTTATCAGTCACTTCGAATGCGTGTCGACCCGCCGAAAATTATGGTCCTGTACCTGCAGGGTCGGTAGTGATTTAGTGCGGAAACGTTTGGCTTTTCCGAACTTAAACTGTACATGGAGTTGACATTTTTCCGATGGGTGACCGTGAAACTTTTATTTGAAACGGAAATGTTATTTATAATTCAGATTTATTTGGACTGCGCGCTCAAATCTGTTTTATATTTCTCAGTCGTGTTTGTAATATGATACGGTCATTTCTCTCTTTCTGTAGTCTCTCTCTCTGTCTCGTTTTTTACTATAACTCTCCTCCAAACTACTAAAGTAGTAATCCACCTTTGCCACCGTTCAGCGGGTACCGAACGGTACTACGGTTTCAGCATTTTCTGCTTGGAAAATGTACGATCTCGTTTTATGTTGTTAACAGCGCGTCGTTAAAACACGGTGTGATCTCATCACATAAAATGGTTAGCGCATAAAACACACAAATGTGTACAAACACAAACAGAATTTGCTCTTCAGCACATTATTTTAAAATATAATTATACACTACCTACGCGATGTCATCATACCTACCCCTATAATATTGTCTGTTACTTTATTCTTCTCAGTTTGTTTCGCCAAACTTTTAATCATTATTATACACCGTTTCCCAACACGGCTTCGAGGACAGTAAAACGACATTGAAATCAACGCACTTGATTAGGGCCTCTGACCGCCACACCCCGTGAAGAGCCTCGAGAAAAAAAACGTAGAAAATAGTTAGGTAACAAACAATTATTATTTCTCACGGTTTTCCGGCGTGAAAATATATAAAATCGAAAAAAGCAGTCGGCATGTACAATGTATAACATCAAATATAATATACGTGTTTTTAATAAGACTAGACGCGACTATCTTTCTGTAGATCATATGGACGAAAAGCCAATTAAAATATATCCTTTTTTAAGTCTTTACAAAGTATACGCCCCACATAGTAAGTTTCCGTTAATCTCATAAAATCAACTTACAGACTTAAATACCAAATTGGTCGGTTAGGATTAAATTGAATTAAATCCGTCTTAAAAAGAAATGTAATTAAATTGTGAACCTTTGTTAGAAAGTTATTATAATTTTTTTTTTTTATTATCATTATTATGTGTCTCGCTTTTTTATTTAATTTACATTGTGTCTCGTCGTTCGAAAAGAGTAAACTCTAATACCGTTATTATGCACTTACCAACAAACAATAGAGATGTATTTATTTCGTTTGATACTAAAATACATTTTGTATCAAAGTTAATTTCCGAATTCAATTAGCTCTTTGTTTGAACGGAGTTACTATACATGCGTATACCTGTAAAGTATAAATATATAAACTGAAAGTACACACACAATATGTTACCTAGTATAAGTCACGGATGGATGCAAATAATTTTCTATGGTGAAAAGCAAACATTACTTAGTGAATGAAACTTAGTTTTTAGTTTAAAATTAACCGATCACTTTCCTTATACACATTAAAAATCTAATAGTACAGTAGATATTAAAATTTGATACATTTTGTCAACGTCAACCACGGGTAACCGCTTGTTAAACTAAAATATAAATTAAACATAACACCTAAAACCAACTTTAAACTCTTTACGGTTAATCTTAGTTTTTATTTCGTACATAATCAGTAGCATTTTTCACAAGCGTGTATTTTATGGTACGCAAATCTAAGAACTTCATTTGATGTTTCTAAATAAAGCTTATTTTAACGTTATCCACTGAACAAATACAAAAAATGTATATATTTCCAGTGAATAATTCTCTCAATGAATAACATAGTAAAGAAACATGTTATTTTCTTAGTCGTGCTATTTATAATCTGATCGTACAAAAATAATTCTTTGATCATTACTAAAACGTAAAAACGAAATACAAATCAACGTTTTAGATTCTGAGTGTAGCAAAGAATGTATTGGTATTAACACGATGTGTGTTTTTATTTTTATTTTTTATGTAGGTAATTTTTGTTCGATAAAAAACGTAATTTTCCGTAAAAAGTTCTAAAATTTTAACACAAAATTGTCAACAAATATAAATGCACATGCTACTAAAAAAAAATTGAAAATTAGTAGTCGCAATTTTTATTTTTAGTCGTTTAGAGTTGAAAAATTTTTGAAAATTGGTCATACCTTTGACTTATTTTTCGAAAAACATTCGTAACTCTCGCAAAATTTGTTATTTAAGATTTGATAATTAAATATATAATGTAAAACTAAATTTCCTATCTGAATCAAAAAATTTTCAAAAAAATCCGCTGGGTATTTTCTGAAAGCGTACAAAAAAAATATTGATAAAACGGTATTGTACGTGTTATTTTGATTACAACAATAAAATTATGCACTATTGTGCAATTGATACGTATTAATCGTAATATCTCCTCAAATAACGGTCCAAACGGTTTGAAATTTTTCCACGTTATTTAAATTAATATTCTTTATACAATAATAAAAATTAATCAACAAACTAATAAACGTTCTAAAATATCTATTTTAACAAGGTTGGTGTTGTTTGTATTTCTTGATTAAAATTCCGAAAATTTCTTTTAGGTTTGTATTATTAATAGGTATCATCTAAAAAAAATATTCTGTTATATTCTGTATATTATTAACTTGACAAAAGTACTAACAAATCAACAAAAAACGTTTTATATTTATTAAAAAATCTAAAACGTATCCAAAAATACGTTACGTAATGCTATTATCTCTATACGAAATAATCAAAAAATGTGATGAAAGCATGAGCATAAAATGGTACTGTTACAATGATTACTCTGTATAAATAAAAAAAGCAAGCGACAAACCACGCACATGTTCCACGTTTGACTGCGGAAACGTCGAGATGTAATTACGCGTTTCTACTTTTTGCAAGAGAAAATACCTCCGTCATATTACAAAGGAGAGGAAAAAAATACAAAACAAACAACTCGTGACCATAATTTTATTTCAAAAATGGCGTATTTTTTTTATTATTTTTTTTTTTTTCTTGGATTTTGTGCTCTGCAGTTAAATTATTAGGTATATCGTTAATGGCCAATGAACTTTATGTGTTCTATTTCCGTTAATATTTTAAACTAACAGTCCAAACGTTTCGATTGACTGTCCAAGATTTCAAATGAAAAGCATTATTACGACATTCTGTTTTCACTTTCTAGTTTTGTACACCTCTCTTCAGTATTCCCTCGCTATACACAATCGCATGTAACCACAATATATTTTGTTATTCTAGTTGCACATTTTACATTTGACGATAGTAAATTAATAGTTGTGAATTATTTGTAAAATAACGAGATTAGTACTTACCTATAAATGTGTCAAACAAAGATACGAGTTCATTGACGTATTAGTACAACACCAATACCTACATCTTTTATTTGTACATTTGAGTTAAAAACTTTCAAAATACCTACAGTTTTCAAGTTATGACCATTATTATGTATAGATAAAACTGTCGGATTTTCTCTCCGATCCCCGTGTATGTAATTTAAATCAATTTAGCTAATTGAAAATGTGTTCTTATTATCACACAGCTAATCACAAAGCTTTTTACGCAAAATCATGAAAACATTAGTCACATTTTTATAAATTTCCTCTAATTTAGTCATTATAAATATCCATTATATGCTGTAATGAAATTTAACTATATTTTTATTATTTTGTCCATTATTATGTCTATTTTGGTTAAAAAAAAGATGGACTTTTGCTGACTTTTAATAGGTTTTCATCGAAACCGAACAAAATAATAGTTTTGATTTTTTGAAAAAGTGACACAATCTGGCTGCCCGAAAATCTAATAATTATATACCTACTCTAGGTACTTTATTTTTAACGATGCCATCTATACTATGCTCTTTATTCTTATAATCTGAAGCTAAAACTCACTACAACGCACATTTATTACATTTTTGCAGGAAGATCTTCCGTACAATAACATAGAGATTCACAAGATATAATTTTGTTCACGACATTTAATGGCGTCCAGTGCCTGAAAAAATGTAAGTAAAAACCAAGCAACTGATATTAAAAAGTAATTAGTCTGGCTCGAAATATGAATAAATTGTACGGCGATAAATCATACGTTTTTTTTTTTTTTCTTAAAATAAAAAGATTTGAATACACTTTGAAGATAATATTGTGCAGAGGATCGTAAAAAATGAAATATTACAAAAAACCAATGCATGCACAATCGCTTCGTTTAACTGCTTTTGTTACAACTCACGAGCTATTAGTAAATCATAATTTCAATCGCTATAAAGTTTACTCATTCATACAAAATGGTCTTGTTTTATGATTCATCATTTATTTTAGTGATTATTTTTCAAAACTACAAAATTAAATATGAATTTCTTTACGTTACAAGTTACGATTACAGAACTTGCAAGTAAAAATAGTATAGATAACAAATAGCATTTTGAATTAGAAGACTGCTTTCGAATGGGTATAGTTTTGAAATCGTGAATTAAAAAGTATTACATTAAATTTCAAAGCAATGGGAAATCATATAAATAAAAACATAGAAAGATTTTATGTGTAATAAGCCTGATTGGGGTCAGTTAACTTAATACAATACAGCAAGGTTATAGTTTTATAATTTCAACAACAAAATAAACGACCTACGATTAAAATTATACTTAATGTAAAGTCCAAAATTAAATTTTATTTTTATTAAAACCTAATAAGAAAACATTTTTAGATCTTGGAAAAGTTTAGATTTTTGGAATATTTTCAAAACTAGTAAAAAATTTGACAACTCACATTTGTACATAGTTGATTTCGGTTGGTTTTGATATCTTTGATTTTATTTAGGTGCTTTTTTTCGAATTTTTAAACGCTAGATCAACAATATTTTCTAAGTGTCTTTAGTGAGGTTAAGCGAAAACGACGTGTTATAAAATTTAATAACATAATATGCTTTTTATTTCACAAAATGTTTGTTATTTTTTCAATTAGATTAATTTTTTGGTTTTTTGATTTCCTGAAAAATAACCTCGAAAATGACAAATATTATATTAATGGATTGACCACCATATCATTCAATTTTCAAGCTCCAGGTCATATTGTTCAAAATCTCATTTCTTAAATCGAACTATAGAAAATTAATTATATTCATATCAGTGAATTTTAAGACGTGTAACTTAAAAATAACAAGAAACTTTGTCAATTTAATTTTTAATCAAGTTCTTAATTTTCTTATATTGTATTTCATTTTTGTAATCGAAAAGTTAGTTTCACAAACTCAAATTCCAACCATGCAGTGGTATATTTTTAAATTTACGACATGGTTACGATTTACGGCCTAAGGGAGAAAACGTTAGGTCGGATCCGATTTCATTAACCTTCTATCGTAGTAGTAAACCATTAAAATTCTTCTTGCAAACAAAATACGTTCTTTTTGATGTCGTTTTAAATTTACTGACGTCCAAAACGACTTTCGCGTTCCGCTTTAAAAGTATAAAATAAATTTAAATTAAACCAAACGGTAAGTACCACCTATGTTATAGTACATAATCTCGCCCGGTCGTAAGTGGAGCGACCGTATACGTTATTATGAGCTGTTCATAACGTGGTCGAAAACCCAAAAATACTTTTAATAAAAAGTCATAAAAACTGCACGTCGAGCGAACACAACTCCAGCACAGATCGCGGCATAGTTATTAAAATATATTAAATACATTTAACTGGCTATAATATTGCTTAAAGAAACAAATTCAAACTTGAATAAAATCTGAAATATCTAATTTTATATTTTTAATACCTACCTAGTACTTACCTACAGTTCAAATATCTTTCAAAAATATTAAGCACATACTCGTAGTTACATAATGTCCATATTCTCTCAAAAATGTAATTAAGTCAAAATTGTATAACATAGCTAATAGAAAAATAGTAATAACAGTTTAATACTAAATAAATTTGACATGAAAAATGCAAAAATGTAAGTAGGTATACTATGTAGGTACATGTTTCTTACATCGTGTTTTACATAGATTTTTAGATATTCTAATATTACTATACTTTGTTATCTAATGAAGAGGGTAATTGGTGAACTTTTTTACTTATTTAAAGAAAAACTTTTATGGTCGAACAGATATATGTGTTTGACTCGGTCATCTATGTGATGTTTAACTAAAAATTGTATCTAATTTACATTATAATGATTTTTTTTTTTTAATTTTTCAAAATTCATATAATGTTGTGTGCCATTAACAAAAATGCTATTTGCACATCCTATAAACTCAATATAATGTATATTTAAAATCAATATTTCATTTATATATTGAACACAGTAAGCCACATTTTTTTTAATTAAATATAAATATTGTAAAATATAAAAAATTACTTTAGAGTGCTGACCGAAAACCCGAAAATATAATATATTAAAAACCAATGCTGTTCATTAACATTTTAAGTTAACATTTTAAGTTGGTTTAAACTTTTTAACTTACCAAACTACTTGTTGTATTAGATCAACTTAACATTTACCTTTACTAATTTTTCTTCATCAACAATACTATACTAACGTAATTTATTTTTGATTCGCTTCGATTCGGAATTTCAAGTCGGATTTCTTTTCCACAGATGGGGGACGAACAATCGAAGCGCTAAAAAAAATTATGAACATAGAGTATTGTTTTTTTGTTCGACAAAATTAAATTTACCTATAATTTAATCTGTTTTATCTTATTAACTAATCAGCTATGCATTCGCATTAACTTTTAACACTTGTCTTGGTGTATTTAATTTTGCTTGCTTAACTCGAGTTGAAAATAATCATTGACTTTCCCAGCATAGTTGAAAACATTACAACAATAGATTATAGTTTTCATTTCGTTCACAGCTAACAATATTAAACGCGTTATAGAGCCCGACATTTTTGAAATATGAGATCATTTTTCCAACAACACTAAAACTTTAAGGTCTCTTTCGTTGAAATTTTATAAGTTTTAAAAGCAAAATAATCGTATGTACTATACGTGTGAGTTCCACAAAAAATCTCAACTGAATTTGTCATAAAAACACAAGTGGCTGCTTAACATGTATCGCAAAAACACTGAAAAACCAAAGTAATACGATTACTTATGTCATATCCAACTTAACCGAATACAACCTAAACTCCTATAAATCCATTCAGCATATTTTTTTTTTTTTTATAGTTCTTTTTTAAAATGTTGTACCAAAACAATTTTAAAAAACGAATCACGTGTGAGCCGATTTATGTTTATACATTTTTCTCTTTATACAGAATATCAATGTCACAAACACGAGTTACAATAATTAAATTCCGGTGGACTTGTTGTAAAATATATTGTATACATTTATACGAAACGTATAAAATTGTATACGTGGTTTTCAATTTCAAACGATATTGTTATGATTCATTTCGCAGGTATACACATAGCTCGTGTTTACGTGTTTCGTTTTAATTTAAAATTCTTCCTATATTGTATTACACCGAATTACAGAAAAAAAAAAAAAAGTTGATACAATAATTTCTATTTGCGTCACAAACGTGTCTTGAAATCAAATAAAAAAATATTAGGTGGTTTTGGTTTTCTTATATTATACGAACATTGAAATCATCATATTTTTTAGGGGAAATATCCTATCTTTTTTTTTTTTTCTTAAATGGTTTAGTGAAATATGGCTAATACTAGGCTTACACCTAAAATATAATTTAAAAATTTTCTATTAATTTTTTAGTCAGTTGCAACAGTTGAAAATTCGAAATGTTGCATTTTAAGTTCTTTCCCACGTTGTGTGGTTAGAAGTCTGTATCTTTTAAACGTACTATTTATACGTCGTATTACTTGATATACTGTCGTCGGTCGATGTTTGAAAATCATTTTTTTTTTTTTAAGTTATTTAAAATTGACCTTTTTGTTAAAAATTAAATTTATAGAATATTTTTTTTTAATTATCAAAAGAAACTCGATGTCAACTGATACGGGCATTACAATTGTTCTAAATCGTAATCAGTTTTCGAAACAAAAGCTAGTTAATTATTGTTTCATTTGTTTAGAAACTATGGTTCCCCTACAAAGATAGCTAATAGAAATATAGAATAGAACGACGCGCTCTGGCGGAATTCGATAGTAAGTCTTTCGGATAAACCTTCTCAATTGTAAAGTAGATAAACTGCAACGAGATCGACATGGTTTATTTGAGTAATAACACGTTGGAAGATATACGTTTCAACGGTGTCTTCTGCGGACCCTATATTTTTTTCCCGTTCTTGTCGACCCGACTACTAGAAATCGGTCTCAACTAACGTGAATATACATTTTAAAATGGGCACTATCCACTTGTGTTTAAATTTTACTGTGTACAATGAAGATACGAACGATATTTATTGACCGGTATTACATCGTTTACCTACCGGAAAAGTATGATCAGTCTTAAAAGTAAAATAATATCTCTAATAAAATTTTTTGTGAACTACTACTTGGGTTAAAAGTTTAGCGAATCAAGGGGTCAAAACCAAAAATACAAGAATGATTATTTTTTTTTTTTGATTTTGAGGATATTAATGGATTTGGAAGAGTCGCAGAGCCTTCTAACTGCACAAATTAATAAGGTGCTTAGTGGGCCGGGGAAAAAAAAAAATTAATCGGCCTGCATCAAATGTTCTTGCACTGCTTTTTAAAATCTGAAATAGCTGCATTCCTTAACTTGTTTTTGTTTTTTTTTGTTTTCCAGAAAAACGACAAAAATGTAAAATAAGACGAGAGACTGTCCAAAAGAAGAAGGTGGCGATGGACTTTCCTAGCGTCGTGCAGCTGGCGGCCGGTTGGCCGTCGATGGAACCGTCGTCAGGCGGCGGCGGCGGCGGCGGGTACAACGGGACCGACGCGTTCGGCAACGGCACCGCCGCCGCCGACAGGGACTCGCAGTTCTGCGACGACACGTCCGGGCACGAGTCGTCGCTGTACCTGATCTCGAAGATCCTGTACCTGATCGTGTGCGTCATCGGGCTGGTGGGCAACACGCTGGTGATCTACGTGGTGATCCGGTTCTCCAAGATGCAGACGGTGACCAACATGTACATCGTGAACCTGGCGATCGCGGACGAGTGCTTCCTGATCGGCATACCGTTCCTGATCGTCACCATGTCCATGGAGTTCTGGCCGTTCGGCAACGTCATGTGCAAGGTGTACATGACCACGACCAGCGTGAACCAGTTCACCAGCAGCATATTCCTGATGATCATGAGCGCGGACCGGTACATAGCCATCTGCCATCCGATATCGTCGTCCAAGGTGCGCACCGCGTACGTGTCCAAGATCGTGTCGGTCACCGCGTGGACGTTCAGCATCATACTCATGATACCGGTCATCATGTACGCCAGCACCATGGACAAGGGCAACGTGAAGAGCTGCAACATCATATGGCCGGAGAACGACCTGTTCAGCGGACAGACCGCGTTCACGCTCTACTCGTTCGTCCTCGGATTCGCCATACCGCTAATGCTCATATTCGTCTTCTACATACTGGTCATCAGGAAACTGCAGACGGTTCGTACACACGTTATATTATCCGGACCAAAACGCTTCGCGCGAGAGCTGTGACCAAGCTCTCATTCCGTCCATGACGGATATCACGGGAGACACAATATTTTCCTTTTTTTCCCGTCAAAGTTGTGTGATGCGAAAGACGGCCCGCGAGTTCCACGACGGGCCGCGAACTCGCATAAAAACAGGAAATAATGTTACCCCGCAGGAACTTGGTGGCGTCGGCTTCTGCTCGCGACGGACGCTCGATTTCAGTGCTAAAAGAGTTATTTTTCATTCTGTGTTGCAAAAACGTGTCGACGGGAAAACCGAACACGTATTATATTTCCCTGAATTCGGTAAACCGCAAAATGTAGTTCTGTATACGTCGTTCATGTTGGGAGATCGATATAAATCTCGCAGTTGAGCTTAAACGCTTGAACCGCGCGTGAAATACGGTCCAACGTTTACGTAAGTATAACTTGTCTTTAAAATTTAGCGGCCGAGCCCTAGCCGACGCCAAGTTCCTGCGGGGTGGTGTTATTCGTTAATTTTATATAAGTTGTAACCACGATGTCAGGAACTGTATCGCAGTGAAAGATAAGCGAAAGGAAACTTGGTCCATCTTTCATAATATCACAGACGGGCCTGGGAATTTGGACAAGAACTATGCGTTTTGTGGTATTTTTATCTCGGTATAAACGGTACACTTTATACAACGAAATCGGAATCGATCTGCGTATATTGTAGCCGAGTGTAAAAAATAAAAATGTCGTCGCATTGCGAATCTTCCTTCGATTGCCTCGCCGTATCCAGACATTTACATTAAAACGCATCGTTATTCAATGAAATCTTATCAATTTAAAAGTAAATAACCTACAGTAATTGTAGGTACCTACTGGTCAAAAAGTAACGTTTTTCACTAGTTGTATCAAGTACGAAATAATGAAATTCAAAATCGGACCAAAAGCCCTAAACAAACATCGCATTGCGATGAAAACCTAAACGATCGTTTTATACAAGAACGTATGTTTCGATCGTTTAGGTCAATAAAGTAAAATTTAAATAAGTGCAATCGAGAGTCTAAAAATAAACCCCACCCTGTGTAGCGTATAGTATCGTGAAAATGAATTTTCCAACCGTCGTTTCTGGGTCAACAACACGCTGCTCTTGTGTTAATAGCGTTCAAGTATATAATATTATGTGGACGTGTAATGTAATAATATAATATAATATGGTATATATTGTACGCGACAACCGTGTATGGAAAACGCCACGTCAACATTGAACCATACTTAGGAGATTTCGGGCACACAAAAGCTCCAAAACTCATTCTCCGCGGCAGGAAATATTGACGGAACTAAATGTGGATTTTTTTTTTGTTTTCTTTTGGCAAACAGTCGTAATATTTTTGGTCGGTTAGGTCGGCCCCGGCATCAAAACTGTTCAGTCGTTTAGCAGGTAACTATTATTAATTCTTCAGATCCTGCAGACGCGTAGGTAAAACAGTGTTTATCATACTACATTTCGACTGACGATTATTCATATTATATATAATTGCGTTTGAACTAAACGGGGTCTCAGTGCGTTCTGATCAAAAACGAAAACGCCAAAGTCAAGGTATCGTTTTTGAGGTAGAATAATAAAAAACTGTTTCAACAGTTTAACGACGATTTTTCAACGACAAAAGCAGCGTATAATATATTATCTACTGGAATTGAGACGGTGTTAACTAAAAATATCACTGCGCCTGTGTCGTTTAACCTTAAGTTTCAGTCTGGCGTTTTGTAGATGTCGGGTACGATCTCGCACCTATACAATTAAGAATCTGAAAATGTTACGGGGACACCTGTTTGATTGTCGCTTAAAACTTTGACAATAGCGGTTTGTAAATGTTTCTAAAATAAGAGTGTTATGATGTTGACCAGAAAATATGACATTCAATATAGGTACAGCATGAGCGTAACATTTTTAGAGATTTTCAGGCTTTTATTTAGAAACGTTCAATGGCACAAAAAAAATCAACGATTTTCGGGTGAAGTGTGGTCGCTGCTCTGAGTTGGTCAATACTCAGTCGGTATTTTGTTTACGTTGTAAGTAATAAGTATTTATATACGTATGTAAATTATGGAAACAACGATAGGTCGTTCGAAAAACGATTCTAAAGTATTTCGCAGTATTTGAGTGTACCGACTGGAAAAAAAATTGTTCCAATTACGTTCGCAAGATCCTAACACTCTGTAAGATTCTCAACAGTCGTTCGAAGCGTTTTTATTACTTCGTAACACGTTGTTTCAAAATAATCTCTCATAAGTTCTACATAGATTACGGATCAAAGTGTTGTATTATGGACATAAGTATGAGAAAAACAAAAAATGATCAATATCGAGAAGACGTATATAAATAAAAGTAAGAACGTACGGTTTATACGGAGCGGGCCCCTTTTGCCCTTCCATTAAATACGTGGGAGATTTTTATATTTTACGCGATCGATGTACAAAAAATATATTGTATTAAACGGATTTTAAAAAACGTATTTTAATTTTTTTATCAAACCTGACACTGTACCCCGAGCCGTACGTGTACACTGCACACTCGCCAGTGTTATAACAATATTGATTTATAAATATATAATAATATATATACATACACGAATCGTTTTTTGGTACATTCGTTTTCTGTAAATTTCGTACGAAACGTTTATATTTTTTTTTTTTTTTTAACGTTATCCATAGCCGGTTTAAACCCTTGGAATGAAAAAAAAAGCAGCCCGTCGCTTAGGCGGTCGTCCCTTTCCAGGCAAAACTCTGCGTTGAGGTTAAAAAAATATAAATCAAAACGGTGAACGCTGCATCCGATAAAAGCCGACGGGCGCATATTGGACCGTATGCGGCGGATATCACGGAGACATAAAACACGTCGTTAGCGGATTCACAAACTATATATACATACTGGTCGCTCGGTCTGCGGTACTTTTAGTCTCTCGTATGACGACTGAACAATAGTTTTTTTTTTTTCTTCGATTTTATCATTTTTCGCTCGTCGAAAAACACATATAAACACACTCCGTTAAAATATTTCATAATACTGTCGTCGGCGTGTGTGCAGGCCGCATAAATTGTGCGAGATTTCTAAAAGAGAATTGTTTCGCCAAACTTTGTAGGAGAACAAAAAATAACTCGTCGTACGCGCGATACACCACACACACAACGCGGTGTCTCATTTTTATCGTATCGGCAAAAGTCGATACCTGGACGACTACTGGGTGTGACGGAAATGTGTTGTTTGTGGACACCGATCGTGTCCATTTGGGTTTTTTTAATTTTTTACAACATCCGGTATTCGATTCCAAAAAACTTCCGTTTAAACGCCGTCGATCGACACGCTTTTGGGCTTTTTTTTTTGTTCTGTTTTTTTTTTTTTTTGTAACAGTTTTGGCGCACATTTCTTACCGCCTGTCTTTGATGATTTTCATTACAACGCAGCAATACAACGGAATCTCAACAGTTCGTTTGATTTTACTGGTATCGAGTGTTTTTATAGAGCAGTTTTGTTTTTAATCTAGTGAACATGAATACGTTTCGCTAACCGTTTTTAATCGATGTACTGGGTACCTAACTGATTAATTTCACAATAATTTTTTTTCATCCTTAATTTTTCTGAGAACGCTCTTCTCTTATAAATCAAATCTTGTAGCCATTACGTAGAAATTTCTTCAGGTATGTCGCTCAGAGATGGTACGCATTACTTTGAAGCGTTTGTTTTTTAAAAATTTTCATAACGTTTCGAACCAACCATCTCCTGAGTTTAAAAAGACTGAATTTTCAAAAGCGCTTAAAATTTCCAGAAATCTGCACATCGTGAAAATCGATTGTAAATAAAATTCAATCGATTTCGACAAACTTTTGAGCGAAATAGATTATACCGATCGGATCAAATGAAAAATAAAGTTTTGAACCAATTTTAGTATTTGATTCGCTGAGCTCACCCAAAATCGTTATTTTTGTAAGCGTGGGTTTCTCATTATTCTCAAATTGTGTACAAATAGTTTATGCTACACCATACAAAACAGTGACCCGCCCAAATAGTTTACATAATTTCAAATATTTCGTGTATCTCTGTGTGCTCGACTACGACGTTTGGTTCAAAATTAGGCACGTAAAAGAGTGTATAACAGTGCGGTTTGTTTCCACCAGATATCTCGCGAAAAAATGGTGAAAAAATACAAAGTTATAATCTCGTATTATTATATAGTGTAACAATATTATTATCAAGTCAAAACGAACCTAACATAGTTCTACAAATTGTTTGAGTGGTTGTTACTCCACACAAATGTTTGTAATATATCAAACCACGATCATAAATTAGTTTCGCTCTTATTGTTCTAAAACGATAATTATTTTAATAGTAAAACACGATTATATCAAAATAGAAGGACTTACAATAGTTCGTCTTTGTTGGCACTTCAAAGTGGAGATGGAATAAATAGAAGGCTTAACGTTTCTAAGTTTGACCGCTGTGATCGATGAGACACAACCAAACACTCGGTATACTGTCACCGTCGGTACATCTACCGTAACCACAAATTAAATTACTTTAAATTTAATCTATTTAGTGCCACAGAACCATCAACGTACATATATATAAGCAATGAAACCGTCGTAACGAAAATATTTTATCGTCAACGTTGGCCAACAGGATTACGTGTTAGAAAGTTATATTTATGAAAAATATCTAAAATAAAATATATTAAAAATATCTGTGACAAAAAAAACAAAATTTAATTTTCCTAAATATACCTCGTACGTACAACACAAAGATAATTTTAGAAACTTCCCAGTACTATATCCGAATAAAATTGATAGTGTACGGCGATCGTATAACGTTTCCAAAACAAATATTTTCATTAATGTATATGCATAATACAACCTATATTGCGCAGTGCTATCGACAATGCACATTTCTATAAATCCACTGGAACTGGGAAAGATTTTCGCACTCAAAAGGCTTATCGTTTATTCGCGTATGCACGGTTCATATAAGAAAATATATCAAACACTGGTTTTCATTTTTCTGCTGTTTATAATTTTTACTTGATTCTTCGATGACCGACTTATATTCCGCATAACAATTATGCGTTAATATCGAACAATATCAACTCGAAAGTAATTATTTAAAGCTAAGCGCAATGCAGAACAGTGCAAATGATAATTCCGAAAATGTAAATTACCCAGTCATCGCTCGTCCGGTACGCGTGGAAAAGTATTTTAAAAGTAAATAGAGTATAAAAAGTACCTACATGTTGTTGATAAGAACGTCCATATGGGGATCCAAGAGTATTGTATCGACGAGAATAGACTGCAGATGATTTTTTTTTTTTATTTCTGAAATGAAGCTTATTATTTGTAGCCGTTGTCGATGATCAATCGGGAAAAATTCGATTAACGTCAGCCAATCAGAAAGTATCAAGTCAACTGTCATTGAATTGAGTGACGTTCGATGCCTACGATACGGTTATAATTTATACATTAAAAATTCAGAAAACATCATGTCACCGTGTAGAATTGTAGTAAGGAAGCTATTTCAAAATAAATTAATATTATATACTCGTCATGCACCACCAAACTCCGATCATAACATTATAATATTGCGAACAAATTACAACCAGAAATATGATTTGGGACAGTCGAAACAAGGGCGCGTTTGAACTCGTACTTTTAAATTCGTTTTGATTTTTTTAAATGTCGTGTAAATATCAAAAAACAAAAATTATCACAAGCTGTTTTCGCACAATAGTCGTAAATTTCATTTTACACTTGAATGAAACATTTTTTGTTGTTTAACGAGTTGATGATATAAATATTTCGGTAGATAATAAATGTGAAGAATTATTATTATTATTATTGTACAGCGTTGTCGATACCTGGTAAATCGGGGGTAAATCACATTTTACCGATTGTTTTTACAAAAAAAATGCGTTTCTTTATTTCAAGCATTTTTCGCAATACGTTTGAAATTACCTTCGACAAAACTACAAGGTACTTGTAGTAGGTAACTGTAAGGTAACTGCAAGTTGTCGTAGTCGCCACTCCGTGAAACTATACCCGCCCGGCCTAGTAGAGTATTGGTACATTAACTTAGAAATTTCCGGCTTTTTTATTATGTTGGATTCATTCGCCGTGAAAACCTACTTATTACTTTATTGGTTGTATCAAAACGATCCGTCAAAATTTCTAAACAACTATAATCTCTCGTAAATGCGCCATAACTGTTGAAGAATAAACTGATGTTCTATCGCGATTTCGTACTTGACGGAGACGTGCAGCGGAAAATTCGATACAATACCTTTTTTTTTGTTTTTTGTCGCGGGTTTTTATAAAACAATAGTTTTATTTTTAATTCTGTTC
>CM029357.1:1598534-1634727 GCA_017140985.1 Hormaphis cornu
ATGACTAACGTAGAGCAGATCGCGCATCCAAATATTGTAGCGTCTTACGGAATCGAGAGAGAAAGAAATAAAAAGGTGATAATAATTTACGGATTCCGCGCGAGACGACGACCACCGACGTGAATAATAAGTGGGTAAGCCGCCCGATTTCCCGTGTCGAAAAATTTATTTTTAAAGTTCAAACATTCATGAGGGTTACGCTGTTCGTCTGTTTGCTCTGCGCGGTCGACGTGATCGTAAGTAGATAAACTATTTTGCGACTGGTTGTAGAGTTTTTTTTCCTATTGAACACAAAAAAAAACAAAAATATATCCATTTTTTTCAAAACACGAAATCAAATTAATCAAACTGGGGGAAAAAAGAATTTAATTTTGAGAACACTCAGCTGTACAAGTACACGCCAGTCATAGTTTCAACCATGATTCATTCATTTGCGACTGTATAGATTGTCAACCGTACAAGTAATGCCCAGAGGGGGGCGCGTCGTGATGTGTCTGCAGGGTTTGTGAAAAATACCTAATCGTACAAATGCGTTTTTTCTACACAATAAGTTCAGTTTAAAATTTACAATTTCGACACTGTAAAACATAAAAAAAATCCCTCTTAAAGCCCCAATGCCTCTCCTTGAAAAATATTGATTTTAGCTGATCGGGATGAAATTGACTCGTAGTGAAATTAGTTTCTGTAAACGGTGATACCTAAATATTTAATTTTTACTCGATTATTTAAGTCGGTACAATGCACACACACACACCACACTTAGTTGTATCTATACAATTATATTAATTATTATCATAAAATTAAATTCTTTTAATAATATTTCGGTATTAGTATAGTTATAACGCCCATACGCAAGATCTTGAGCCGAGTAAACCGTATAACTGCATATCCTACACGGCGTTATTTATTTTATGAACGTCAATGACAGTTTTTACTTCTTGACGAACTCTACGAAAAAGGAAAATATTTGTTGACACGTTTACCAGATATTTAGCTAATTATTAAATTCATACCCGAGAATTACACGTTTTCTTACCAGTAAGCGAATGTAAATAAATCCTATATGATGATGGACTAACTCTCTTTCAAACTCTTAACGTATCGCTACAAAATCGCAAAATCGGGAATACATTTTACACTTTCAAACAAAAACAATATTTTCGAAATCGGCCTATTACATACTGAGTTCGCGTTTTGGTATTTTTTCATACAGATTATTTAGCCGCACCCGTTTCCCTTAAACAAAAATAAAATCATTCGCCACCACCATCACGAGCAAAAAAAAAAACGCGGTTACAAGTCATATACGTGTTCCTATTACGTATGCACAAGAGCACATATTATTATTATACTAAATCCAATAACATATGTGCAGTCGAGAATACCCAATAATGCACTGCATACGTGCACATACCCACGTATGTTATAAATTGATTAGTAAACACTAAATATGTAAAATAGCAAACCTTCTGTTCTTTTCAAATTTAAAATTGTATGAATATAAATTCAAAAAAAAAAAATACATTTTACTACTATCGTCCATGCTGTCAATAATATAAAACAAGCATTTATCCATATGCATACAATTTCCAAGATCAGTTCCCGTTGCGAGTCCATAAATTTACCGTGAAAATCATTAAAATATCTTTATATGAATTTATAAAATAAAATTTAATTTTTTCACGCCAAACTTTTAACTACACCCGTGTGTACCCACCAACTACCTGCACTATCAAATTATTTACTACGTACACGAAACGCTGGATAAGCTATGAAGTTTGCGCTCGTTTATCGGCCAACTCGTTTTTAAGTACCAACTGAAGATCAATGGGCAGAAAACAAAAACAATGTTGATGAGTAAGATCAATAACAACGTTGAAGTAAATATAAAACAGCTCCATACAACAAGTTAATGAGTTTTGTTATCTGGGATGCTTAATTACGAATAGAAATCAAGCAACGGCTGACACAAAGAGAAGGATAGCTCTCGCCAAACAAGCTTTCCTCGAAAAGTATAATATACTTAGTAACAGACACCTCAAACTAGAAACTCGTAAAAATTTTACTAAAACTTTTGTATGGTGTGTCTTGTGTTATGGATGTGAGATATGGACAATCACTCAAAAAGATAAGAACTACCTACGAGCAATGGAAATGTGGTTATGGAGGAAGATGTTAAAGACCAATTGGATGGAACGAAAATCAAACGAAAGAGTTTTAAGTGGAATAAGAGAAAAAAGAAGTCTGATAACAAACATAATGGAGAGGAAAATCAAATGGATTGGGAGCATCTTATTCGACACAATGATTTTCTTAATAACATATTTGAAGGAAGAATAATAGGACGAAGACCAAGAGGGAGACCTAGAGCTAATTATTTCCATGACATAAATGAGAAGATGGGTTCTACCAACGATTAAAGGAAGCGGCAAAGGACAGACACACGTGGCTATTTCGACAAGGCGTTGCCTTTAGATCATGATGAAATACTTATTTCTGTATTTCCATAGCAGTATTGGCTATCTGTTTTTAGGGAATCTTATAGTTCCTTAACAAACGAAACAATAATTAATTAATTTTTGTTTTGAAAAACGATTACGATCTATAACTGTAATACCTGTATACTGACTGATTTATTTTTTAAAATTGGCCAATACGACCATTTATGTTATCAAGCAATATGGCTTACAGATTGTGCGTTTAAAAGTTACTTAAATAGACTTCTAACCGCCGAAACTAGTGGCGAAAAACTTAAAATGCAAAATATCGATTGTCGAAACCGACTAGAAAATAAATAAAAATGTTTTTTGAATATTTTTAGTGTCATCGTATACTTAATCAAAAAAAAAATTAAAATTATGGGATGTTTCCCCTCGAAAATCCAGATCTGTAGTACCTTACTATGCGTAGTACCTACAGATCGACGTTTTTCGAACATATTATGTATTTTAAAACCGGGGTTTTTTTTCACGTTTACAATGGAAAAGGGGAAAAACGGTTTTTTTTTTCATCATCCCGATTCGGGTTACGTGTGTAGGTGGGTAGTAGTAGGTAGGTAGGTAGATACACCGCCGACACGCCGTTTGAGCGAGGGCACCACACGTACGCGCGCGGAATATTTGTGACGCGATTTATATATTAGTATGCAACGAGTAGAGGTAAGTATATAGATATATATATACATATTGTGGTACACACATGAGAGTATAAAGGTCCACACGAGTCTGCTAGAAAATATGTTTTAAGGGGTTGAGATTGTGGGAACGGCTACGAAATGATAAATCACCGAGTGCCGGCTCCTGAGAGGTTTCGACCCCGGGTCCTCGTGTGGTGCACAGAGCCTAGAAATAAGAACTGTTTCTAAATAAAATCGCGTTTAAACAACGACGTTCGTGTGTGAATCGCTCGAAATATAATAGGACATTTTTTCTGTGTTCCTTGTGTGAAACTGGAATTAATTCCTGTTGTGTGAGGAACGAAAGACGGAACGGATTGGATTATTTCAAAAGGAACGTGAATCAATTCCTCTTTTTCAGGAACGTATGATATTCCTTTATTTTTTTCTGTGAATATACAACTCTTTGGCAACTTTCAATTTAGAGTCGAAATTTTAATAAAATCTTAACTAGCTACGTAATATCTTCTGTGGCTATAAACATCACAATATCGGTTTGTACAATTGACAGTTTTACTTTATAATGTTAGTTTCGCGTAGGTGTTAAGTAGTTATTATTGATTTGTTTCATAACATGTGGATTCGACCATAACACTCCTCCGAAATCGTTCAGATTTATTGAATCTTTGGCGTTTACGATTGGTCGGTTATTTTACTTATTGAGCTCGTTCAAAATCGTAATTTATTTAGAAAAATTAGTTTAAAAGTGTTTTGGTGATTTCTAATACAAATAACTCATCCATAACAGCGATCTACTCCACCGGTGAGATTGCTATAAGTATTTTTTTTTTTTGGCTAAGTATTTTTAATTTGAAATTTATATCGGTTTTTGTCGTTTTCGGCAAACGACTTGGAAAATAATCGAAATATCAAACAATTTCTCAAATAAAATATTGCCGAAACATTTTTTTCGGTATTACACGTAAGAATCAAAGCTGCTACCCAAAAATATGATTACAAAATATGTCGAAATTTCGAATCGTTTTTCGAAAATGCAGATCAATATATCAATAATCCAAAAACATAACAAAATTTGAAAAAGAGCTTTAAGTAAAATACCATTTTAGTCCGATTTCCGAACATTTTTGCGCTTTGACATTTTGCTGTTGGACGCGCCCCCCTCTGGCGTTTAAAATATTCAAAGAAAAAAAAATGGAAAAAACATTATTATGAAAACAATACATTTTTCGCCGTGCGCAGAATCTAAGAACCGAGGAATTTAATTAAAATCTGCTAACGACAAGAAATTAAATTTTTCAAAACGTATTTATGAGTTCTGTACTTATTTGTTACGTTGATATAAAGTTGTGAGCGGTGCGATCGATTTTAAATTTTTTTGTTTTGTGGCCGTTTTAATAATTTCTCCATCAACGACGTGTTTTAGTCCCCGAGGACTGTATTTTGTTAGCTAATTTAAGAGTGTATGAGAATTTGCCCAATGTGGTATATCTCTGAAATATCTATTTGTCCGTCTGGAAACGTGGGAAAAGTCAGTGAAACCTATATTTATTTCGGCGAAAACAGCTGGGTTTTGAACTTAACTCTGGAAATTTTATTTTAATTCATAGTAACATGTAAACATAATAATTTTATATCACGGCGCCTATTATTATCTGTAATAATTAAATTTCAGTTATGTTTTGAATGTCATTAATAGTTGTTTATTCACAATTTATTATGTGAATTAAATTAAATGTTTTTTAAAACCGCTGTGTAAGTGATTAAAAATCGTATTTCTAGTAGATCTATAAAACCTATACAACGCTCCGAGGATGAAAAAAATTTACGTCGTTGAAAATTTACCGAAATCTTTGAAAAGTCCGGGAAATTTTAAAAGCGTGGTAACCATTGCTATAAGCTGCTTTACTATAAGCTCTTACAGAGTACATTTTTAACTCTTTACCTAAATAGTATTATTTTGAACGAGGTTCTTGTAACAATTATTAGATTCAGCTACGCGAGTCGTCGACGAGACATACACGTCTGAAATTAATACCTACTTTATCTATGAACTTGTGTGTAAAAATGAAAATAAAGAAAAATATGTCGTAAAAAAAAAAAAAAAATTAGTGCCAAAATAATAAACCAAACTCCAAACTCGTTTTCTCAACTTTTGTATTTCCTAACAAACGATGAGAAAATACTTACGGCTATATTATATGCTGAATACGATCACTGACGTGTTATTGACCGGTCCAAAAAAAAAAACAGTTGTCCATTTTCTCACGTTTTCCCGACATTGTTACTAACTCTACAATAATATAACGTTTTGTTGTTGGCCATACACGGCCGTATTGTCCTTGGTCCGTGTGTGTTATCGTTATTTTTTAGTATATTTTTTTTTTCTTCATTAGAACAATAACGCTTAGGCCGTCCAAGGAGTGTTCATGTTGCATTTTGTTATAAGATATAAATTTAAAAGGTGTATATATAGGTTATTACATTTATAACCACGTGTTACGTATTGAAAATGGATTTGTCAAAGATTTTTTTATTTACGATATTGATTTTGGTAAGGAAATTCAGAATTTTCTTTAGTGCTGTCTTCGTTGAAAGTCGGCGCGGATCCAGAACATTTATTTGTGTGGGGGGTAGGTGGCCATCATGGATACGTGGGGGGCTTTCGGCGTATTCTTTAGGAGCCTCATCAACATAATCTTTTTAGATTCTGAGAGCGCACCGACCGAATAATACGAGTAAACTTAGATCGTACCTCACTAGAAACTTTTTTTTACAATTTTGTTTTTGAGTTTTCGCACGTTTCGAAAATCTAGGCGTTATTGCATGGAGGTGTCTGTACTTGCAGGCGTTATCGCGCGTACGGGTGTCGCGGATCTTCACTAATTGAGAACGCGTGGATTAAAAAAGAATGTGTCCGGTGTCTGGTTGTCGAGTTCAGTGGCGCAACTAGGGGTGGGGTTTGGGGGTTGTAACCCCCCCCGAAAATTTTCTAAATACTACTAACTAATTACCTGTTGAAAATGATTTTTTTTTTTCCAAATTCACAACCCCCCCCGAAAATGAATCCTGGTTGCGCCACTGGTCGAGTTATTTTTTTAGTGACAACTCGTAATTATCTCCGTTGATAAAAAAAATTCCGTTGCTTACGAACTACTCAAAATACCCCATAAATACCTACCTACCCACGATATATACACATGTTGTGATGAAATACTATTACCATGATCGGGTGGGCGCCTGATTTAAAAAAAATACCTATTAAAAAATATATTAAATACAATCACGCGTATAATGTACATAGGTGGGACCGGTGAACAAGTCGAAGGAGAAGAAGAAGTCGCACCGGAAAGTGACCAAGCTGGTGCTGACGGTGATCACGGTGTACGTGCTGTGCTGGCTGCCGTACTGGATCACGCAGGTGGCGCTGATCTTCACGCCGCCCAAACAGTGCCAGTCCAAGATCGTGATCACCATCTTCCTGTTGGCCGGCTGCCTGAGCTACAGCAACAGCGCCATGAACCCGATCCTGTACGCGTTCCTCAGCGACAACTTCAAGAAGAGCTTCCTGAAAGCGTGCACGTGCGCCGCCGGCAAGGACGTGAACGCGGGCCTGCACCAGGAGAACAGCACGTTCCCGCGCCGGCACCGCGGCGGCTCGGAACGCGGCGGACGGACGGGCAGGGCCACGACCGTACTGTGCCAGGCCGTCAGCGGCGCAGTGGCCGGCGGCGGCGGCGACGATTGCGCGGACGACGGCGTCAGCGGGTGCTGCGCCGAGACCGGGCCGCTGGTGTGCAGCCGCGCCGAACTGGTCAGCAAAGAGAACACGTCCACCGCGCTCACCATGACGTCCCGGTCGACGTGCAACGACAACGTGCAACCCACCCAGTTGTAACGCTCGCCCGTCCCCACGCACGCCCTCCACCACCGCGCGTCCTCCTATTCGCACGTCCCCTCATCGCCCAACCGACCTAATGATGTTATTAAATTAATCGCCTCGTTTTTACTCGTAAAAAATTTTTACGCTGCACTCGGGTGTATGATTTTACTCGTTATCATTACTCGTGTATGAAACGTAACTATTGAAAAAAACGATAGGTAGGTTTAAGTAGGCCGGTACTACTATACACACACTTACCCACGGTTATTTAATTACCGTAGGTTATATAGATTGCCCAAGTATATACCGTGTAAACTATGTATACCTCTAGGTGTACCCAGTGTTTGACTTGGGAAAGAAATAGTACTCTAGCTACTTTTAAAAAAGTAGCGTCCCTAGCGTTTTAATATTACTCAGGGACCCTCCCACACCCCCTAAGAAGCATTAAACCGTTAAGCATGTATCGTAACAACACAAAACAACGTAGTAATTGTTTAGGTATAACTTGTCTTTTTAATAAAGTTACAAAATTGTCTTGCAGTCTGTTTTTCTTTTTTCACTCATCGCACACATTTTTAGACGAAAATTAACCGGCGTCATCGTACTGCGTACATGTCAGAACTCATAATACATATATAGAACCAACGGGATACATCCAGTCCAGACGTCCCGAAGTGATAAGAAATATATCCTAAAAACTCAGATGCCTAGCGTGTTGTTCAAAATACGTTCAATGAAAATACTTGTATTATATTAGATCGGTTACCCGGATTTATAGATATTTTATATTTATGTATTGTTGTTGTTGATGGGTACCAAGAACTACAGATGAATAATTTTTGTTCGTGGTGGCTACTTATGAGCCATCACGTATCACATTTTAAACATTTTGTAAGATTTACTATACGTTTCACACAAACGTGTAAGTTGAGTAATTTTATAAAAACAGGTGAGCTTTTAAATAACAACCCCCATTAAAAAATAATCAGGGGTACGCTGGAATATTCAAAAAATTAGTCGAGGTCCCCCTCGCCCCAAGTCAACCACTGGGTGTACCTGCCTCTCTTGCAAGACCGTGTAGGTGGCAAGTTCACGATATTTTCTGGGCTGAGTAGGTGAGTCGCGGCGGCGGCCCGGGAAATTGATTTATTTCGTGCCGGCAGTATCCAACCCGTCGGTAGTTCAAACGAGAAATATTACTGTGTTTATCGTACACAATGTTCATCTAACTGCCCGTTCATTTGTACATCCCCATGCTGCTTTGGAGTCTACGAATAGGTGTCGAAACTAACATTGGTGAGCCGTTTTTGTTCATCAACGGCAAAGAAAATTTTATAATTTCTCGTCCTCCGCTTGTAGTGTGATTGAAAGGGTTCAAAGAAAATTTTTCCGTCGCGCTGCCTACAAATGTTTACACGCCAATCCAACGCCTCTTCTCCCTAGAAAGTCTGGCTGACCGTCGTCACTCAGCTAACTCATCATTCCTATCTTCTTTCTTTCTTTCCTCTAATAATATTCACACTATCTCGCGTTTCGTTTAATGTTCCTCTGTTCCGTTCCACGTACCCTTCTTCTGACTACCATCATAACTCGCCTATCACATCCGTGTTATGCACACCGCCTGTGACCCTTCATTCACCCTCTAGTATTGAGCCTCGTTTTTCTTCTCAGTGCGTTACTGTATTAATGTTGTTATTATTCTTGCATTCGTAGGGTTCGTCCCGTATTTTAAAATAAGATAATTGGTTTTTCTACTACGCAAAAGTGCTGTGCGGTGTAAATAAATTTTACGTGGACGGAACTTTCAAAAGCACTTTCAACCATCCTAAAATATGATCTACATATTTTTTACCATTAGTGTTTTTTTTACCACCCGACAAGCGTAATACCGCGTACAAGTTTTGCAATTTCAACATGACGCCATTCCATGTCCATTGGTGGTCAACGTGCGTGCTCTCTCCTGCTGAAGTTGTTGTTGTACGGATTTTGAACGAGCCATCCACAGTGCCGCGGCGGAAGTCTTCCCTAATGCAAAAATTAGAGGATTTCTTTAGGGCAAAGTTGGTGAAGGAAAATTCAAAGTTTAGGACTCGCGAAAATGTGTGACACGAATACAGACGAAAGTTATTGTTTAAAATTTTCTTTTGGTTCGCCATTTTTGGACTCTGACAACGTCAATATTCGATCGTTTTGATGACTTTTTAGCAATATTGCCCGCTAAAGACGATCGGGTTGTTTCCGACTATGTTTTAAATGAAATGTCGCCGCAACTCACCAACCTAATCGATTTTCTGACTATCATTAGATAAAAAAATGGATGACCATCGGTGGACACGACGAATCGGTTAGGTTTTTTTTTTAATTATTCGGGTCATCGTGATATGCCCTTCAGCTATACAGGTATACTTAACTGATCTTGTTGAATTCGGTAAAACCAGCTATGCCATTTATCGTGAACTTTTAAAAATTAAGGACTACTACAAAACCCCCTGGATTCTAATACGGGTAAGGGTACTATGATAAATCGCCAAATTTTTTTTTACTGTAACCTACAAACAAACAAATTGTTAGTATCTAGCCGGATTCGACATCGTATTTGTTGTATTTTATTTAAAAATGTTTCCTACGTATTATTATTTGCCCTAATCCGAGTTTTTATTTTTTCAATAATTTTATAGCAACTTAAGCTAGTCCAATATCATAATTAGGTATTATAATAGTTGAAATGTAAAAAATATTTAAGGCACTCCTACCCTAACCTATCGTCATTAAATTATTGTTTTTACTGCACAAGAACTTACTGATTCCGTTCGTGAGAATTGGTGATTTTTTTCCTCTGCACATCACACACAAATCATAGGAACAGTGTTGTCCGTGGGTGTGGCCAAACGATTATGATGCGATTCGACTCCTGAAAAGTGATTTGCCATGAACAGTCTACTTAAAAACGATTTTCTTACACTCTTGATTTTTTTATCTTTCAAAAATCAATAATTTTGTTTTGAAGTAAAATATTTCATGGCGAATGAGTTTTCAACATCGATAACGCAAACCAGTGAATAGTACGTTTTGCAAGAGTCACGTCTGAACTCCTATGATTTCCCTACGATATGACGTGTCATAGACAGAGAAAACCAATCGTATGTATAGCGACGAATAAGTATCATAAAAAAATGTTACATCATATTGGTATAAAATTATGATTACGTACGATTAAAACAACTATACGACTTTAAATCTAAAACCAAAATAAATTTGTCAATAAACAAACATTGTAACACGCCAGACGGTTAAGTGCCACTGAATAGGTGTTATGTATACCATTATTGAGTAGTTGTGTTCAAATTTTTTTTGTTGACTTGTTCAAAAAAAAAATGAACCAATAACCTTTAATTTCGTAAAATATTGACGAACACAATTTCTGTTGTCACATTCTTTTAATACGGAATATAAAGGCTACGGTGATGATCTATATTCGTTGCACACCAACCGGTATACAACAGTTTTTTAAATTTTTACAAAATGAACACACTACATTATTAGGTACCACATTATCCTTAAAGTACATTAGCCTATTATAGTTGTTTTTTTTTTTTTCAATTTTTAACTAAAATATATTTACGGTTACACACGTTTACAAGTTAAAACACAGAGTTCAATAAAACTCCGAGGTTATAAAGCAGTTATGTTAGGTTGGATTTTTTTGAAGATTTGATTCAGCTAAGGATGACTGCTAGACACAGAAAACGCGTACGGTTATCGTAACAAGCAGGGGCAGAGTGGCCCATCTGAAAATCCGGATTTTTCAGATGACAGGTACGCGGCGTTGAGTATTGTAATGTCAAAATAACCATTTTGCACAATCTATCGGTAAAAAATAGGAATAGAATGTTTAAATTAGAGTTATAACTGGATTTTAGTTTTTAAGCAACAGTGCGGCGATATAGAATTCAATCGACCTATATGAATGTAAAAAAAATTATAAATACAATCGCGTACACTATGTGCATAGTAAATATAAACTAGATTTTAAGTATAATATAGAACAACAATACATAGAATTTAACGAGTCAATTTACAAGTTTATATACGATGAAAGTGAAAGTTTGTTATTTACATTTACAATTTATGTACGCTTACCCTACTTAAATATTTTCAACATATCAGAAGAATTAAATGTGTACACTACTTTTAAGAATTTTATGTACTATATAAATCGGTCCGATTTTAGATTTAAGTGACAACAACAGCTATAAGTTTTAATTGTTTATTACAAAACATTGAACTCAAATAATCTACATTTTTTGTTTTAAAAAACTATTACTAGCATAATAAATTAAGCACACATTAGAATTGTGGTGTTACATTTAGAAATACATTTAAGTAAAATTAATATTAAGGGCATTGTTAAATAAACTGAGAGTCGAACATAATTTGAATTAAAATTTTTTGACAGATAGAACTTAAAATCAGTCTTTTAAAACCGTGAATTACACTTAATTCAACACAAAAGTACATTATCTTAGCTTCAATAAATTTGTTATAATTATACTAAAACTGAAATAAGTTCACTAAAAACTAACTAACTAAGAATCATAAGTTGTACACAATATATTTACATATTATTTAAATATATTCGAAAAGTACAAGATGTAGATAATGCAAAACGGAAGTAACAGTGTACTAAAACTAGTAGTTCACAAAACAATATAACATAAAGCAACATGTGACTCTCAAAGTTAAAAATTAAAATGGTAACAAATCGTGGTCTATTCATAAAAAGGTATTTTAAAAACACAAAATCTTAAAACTGATGAGTATTAAACAGATAAAAGCTGGCATTGTGTATGAACAAAAATAAAAATAAAACAGTAGAACAAGTATTACTATGCTTCCGATTAAAATTTAAAATAATAATAGAGTACAATGCATAATATTAAATTCATTTTTATGATTCATCCAATGTGCATAGTTTGAATGTGTCTCATAAGTTCTTTTCTATCTTCAAATTCTTCGTCACAAATATCACAGGAAATAGTTTCAGCATATACAGGAGCCATTTCTTCAGTACTCAGTTCTATATTGGCACCAACCTCTTCAACATAGTCTGAATCAAATACTAGTTCAGTTTCAATTTTACAACTATCATTTACAGATTCCAATACTAGCTCTTTTTCTACAGCAAAGTCACTGTTACTTATGTAATATTCTATCTCACCTTGATCATTGTACTCAATGTTACACATATTTTCATAATCGCTAGTAGTGAATACAGTTTGATCATTGGATTCTATTTTAATAGTAGTTAAATCCATATCCTCTACAGAAATCTGATCTTCAGGATCGTCCGGATTATCATTTTCTTTGAAATCTTCTCCTATAGCTAAAGTTTCAGACTCTAATGTTTTAAAATACTTGTGAATAGAGGGACATGTTCTAGCACATTCGCCATCTTTAAGTTGAAAATTAAATGTTTTGGTATCCAAATCTTGTTTGGTAACGGCACACTCTGGTTCATTAGGTACATGTTTGGAAGATTTTTGTTCATAGGTCAAAAGTTGTCCGTTAACAATCTTAAATGATTTTACTGGAGATTTATTAAGACTAGGGTTAGAACTATTCAAAGGTGGGCTACACAATGTATCATTTTTATTTTTTATGGTAATTGATTGAATAGCTCTTTCTTCAACAGTAGGCATTGGATCATCTTCACAGCTCTCTGTTTCAGACTGACCTGGGCCAACTGTAAAAACTTTTTCTACTAAACACCATGTATCTTTTCGATTACCTAATTTACTACGACGTTTATATTTTCGAGGTCCCACCTAAAACAAAATTATGTTAGGTTCAATCACATTTAATTTACTTAGGTAAATAAGTTACATAATGAAAGGCCAAACGAAATCACACTTACAGGAACTACTCTGGATTTTGCTGTATTTTCATCACTGTGTTGTACTAAATGAGAACAAAGTTCAATTGAAGATCTAAACAAATATCCACATACTTTGCATTCAAAAAAGTTAACTTGACCACTTTTTGGCTCATTTCCAGCATGATGTGCTCGTATATGTTCACGTAATACAACCTAAATACGGAGCAACCATTTAATTATTTGGTAATTAATAATTAATACTTTAATTCGGTAAATAAAATAATAGTATGTACTCTTTGATTAAACGCTTTAGGACAGACGGGACAAGCATATGGTTTTTCACCAGTATGGATTCTTTCATGTTTTCTAAGCGTTCCACCATCAGCAAAAGCTTTATCGCAATATCTACAAGCGTATGGCCTCTCTCCTGTATGAATTCTTATATGTATTTGTTGAGATGATCTAGATCCAAAAACCTAGAAATTATAAATACACAACTTTATATACAATATTAGTTATAAGTAATAAGTTATTAAACATACATCAAAGCGCATGATTTCACATGAATCAATACATAAACTAATTACGTGTACAATAATAAACACATAATTAGAATTATTATGAATTAGATATTTGTATTTTATATAGTATGGGTATTACTTAAAACTTCTACAATTTAAAAGCCATATTTAAGTTAAGGGCGTTGGATACCCCCTTGTATTTTTCTTGTTTAGAACATTAAACTAGAAAAATAATTAAGATGCAACGTTATCTGATTTCAATTCTGTAAAAACATTTCAGTCGCTTGACAACTTTTCTATGTTGTGTAGGAAACGGAATTTTCGGAACCAATGTAATTAATTAAGTTAATTTAATTTTTTAAAAATAAGAAAAAAAAATTTATAAGTTAAGATAATTTAGAGTAAAAAAAATTATTTTTGCCTGCTAAGCAGCATAGAAAATTAGTCAACTAATGTGTTGTTTTTTTACAGAATTAAAATGAAATAATTCTAAACACCCAAATTTTTGTCTAGCTTATTGATCAAGGTACGCCTTAAATTTTAATTGCAATTTATTTGTGCAAGCGCTTGTGTACATGATATACAGCAAAATTACAAAATGGTGGACGTGGATACTTTGGGGCGGTATATCGGTTATTTTAAGTTTGATCTGAAGGGTACTGGCGTTTGTTTATTGCTTCTAAGTTGCCTAAACAATAATTCCTTAGAACCGTTGGGTATCACGCCTTTAATAATAATTTCAATACAACAGATAATAATAAAATACACTGAAACTTATAAAATCAAAATTTGATGGACTATAAAATGTTATATTATACATTTTGTGTCTTAACAAATAAAAAATATAGAGAGCTCCATTAATGTGTTTAGAGGAAGAAGAAACAACTAAAAAATTTCTTTGCTTAGAAGTAATGTCGCGATTGGGTGAGTAACAAGAATAATGATTACAACTTTGAAGTAGGTCAATGTTTTGAAATTGTAGTTTAGTTTTATAACTACAGTATATACAGCAAAAAGTAACTGCAATCATGACCCACCTGCTGTAGCTTTTCTTACATTCAGAGGTTCTACGTTTTAATATTATTTTATTATTAGGAACAAGTGGCAGGAATTTTAAAAACAGTGGGTAGTTAGGTTAGTTATTCAGTTATTCATCACATTAATGAAATTCTTGCCTAACCATCAGGTTTTGAACCATTATCTAGTATTGTGTTTTAAATACACCATTTGTGATACAAAATTGAACGTAGATATTATCTTGATGCAATCGATACTGAATGTGTACTTAAACTTTAAAATTAATTATGACAGAAAAACAGTTGGATTACCATTGACAAAAAACACCAAGTAGGAGCGTGACAATTACGGCTCACTTTGCATTAGCCATACTATGTATTTTACACTTGTAAACAATTATGAATAATTGTTGACTTTACAGGAAAATTTTCCTGGCCAATGTACTGTAGAATCAACATTTAAGAATCGTTTTTAAACTGATACGAGTAGCTATTTAATAATTTATACCTAAAAATGAAGGTGTTATAAAATAAAAATTGAAGAAATTTTATTACTTTAATTAAGTTTTCTAAATTGCTAAAAATTTTAACAAATTTACATGATTTTATTAACAAATATAACCCTACACAAAACCTTCAAATGACGTTCAAACGACCTTTAAAAATTCTATAACCACTATTGGATACTGCATCATTTTTGTTTTGGGATTATATCAATCACTTCAATTAAAAAAATAAAATTTAATACAACTGATCCATAAAGTACAATATCAGGACAATTATCCATCTTTGAGTAATTTTACTACCCAAAGAGTCCAGAATCTAGAAATAAGTTATAAAAACAATTATACAGTAAATACTTATCCATTACTAGTCATATTGTTAGTTGTTAATTGATCTTTAGGTATACTTTATTGCAATATGATTATAATCTTGCAAGTTTTATCTTCCTTGTATTAGTTGATTGTAATGTAAAAAAAATACTATACCTAATAAGCAAATTATTAACTTAAAAGAATGAATGAATTACTCACTTTGCCACAATCAGTACATGGAAATACTTTTTCAGTCAATGAATTTCGGGAAACTTGAACAGCATTTGCATGACTAGCTTTGTGATTCATTAGGGCTCGTTTATCAGCTACTTTTTCACCACAAATATCACAAGTAACTCCTTTTTCTCGATGAGTTATCATGTGTCTAAAACATAAATAACAATTTAAAGTATTATTATACTATTATACATACACAATTTTATACAAATTTAGAATTATATCTGGAACATGTTTTATTTTTAATAGAACGCAACAATATAATTATAACTATTAATTGATATAATTCCGTTCATTATTAATAGTTACCGTTTCAAACGTGCTCTGGAATTAAATCTTTTTCCACACATTATACATTTATTATCAGACGTATCATGAACCATTAAATGTTTTTGGAGAGCTTTATTATCTTTACATTGTTTTCCACAAAGTTTGCAAGAATACTCTGGTAATGAATCAGTATGCATTTGAGATACATGGTCAGACAACTCATCTGTACTATTAAATGTTTCACCACAAACTAAACATTTTGATTTCTAAATAGTAAATAAATTTAATTATTTTAGTTTTTAGAACTAACTATAATATACATACAAATTTGCAGTAGTGAATACTACTAAATATGTTATATTTACTTCTGGAATATTAGTAGGAACCAAATGTTGCTTAGTATGAACCTCTAACTCGGACATGGATTTAAAGAATAATCCACAATGTATACACATTAGCGCCTCAATATAAACCTCCTCTTCAACGTCACCATGTTCTTTTTTCATATGCTGTCTAAAAACACAAATTTAAAACCATTCATACAATTTTAAAGGTAAACATCCAGGAACTAGAATACATTTAGTTATAGTTCGCTTCACGAAAACTGGCGGTTGCCCGCCGCGTTCCAAACGAATTATTTTTGTTAGTGGTTATTAAACCATACAATACAATTAAAAATAACGTCAATCGAACAAGCCGCGCCACCGTCGTTCCAGACCGCAGCAGGTGGTCACATAGAATGAGAACCAATGTCTACACAGTGGGTGAGGTTCGGGGTACAACGGCGGCCAGCTGCCAGTTTTCGTGAAGAGGACTATAGTAGTTATTAATGCATTTATAAATGTAATTATTTCAAAATTTGTTTTACGTTAACTCTTTTCTGTGAAATTGCACTTTAAACACATTTAAATACAATTTTAACAAAAATTTCAAGCTATAATAAGTTCAGGAAAAAAAATTTTAATAACAAAATAATGAGCTTGCTCAGAATCATAATTTTGTAAGCAATCCAGTGCTTAAAAATGTAACATAAGACTTTAAACTACACTTTCTAAACTAGAGACCTACTCAAAACAGTAGAACTTAAACACATTTAATGCTGTGAAAAGTTGCAAAGTAGCTATATTTTTTATACTTTCAATCTCAAATTGATTAAAAATGGGTCGAAATTTTTATTTTAAAAATATACCTTTTTAGGTAACCAATTAACAAATTGCCAATTAATTGGATAGACATGTGCATGCCTATATTCCAGTTATGGTGACTGGTAACTAAGGATCTACCTAGAATAATTCCTACGTGCACTAACAGTCAATGAATGGTTTACCCACTAAACACCCATAAAAAAATTAATCTAAAATAGTCTGAAACAGGAGCAAACAACCTACTCTTTATAATACTTTAAATAAATTTAAATCATCCAAAATAATAAAGCACTCACCTTTGATGGCGTTTTAAAACGTCAAATCTCACAAAATTTTCTCCACATGAGTCACATGGATATTGAGCATCATTGTTTGGAGGATTAGCTAGTATTGTCAATTCGTAACTATGTGAATGAGCTTTTTGAGTAGTTACAATATTTATACTATCTTGATTGTGATGAAGACGAGCATGATTAAGAAGTGCTTTTTCACGTGTAAATGAAACTCCACATGGATTACACGTATGGGGTTTCGAGTATAATTCTGAGTTCCAACTTAGATTTAACAAGCGGTCTTTGATTGGACGACCTCTACTTTTACCACGACCTTTTCCACGGCCACGAACACTATTTTTTGTGTTCTGTTCTTGGTGAATATCCCGTTTTTCTCCCGAATCCTCACCAGGTGTAACACTACGCCTATGTGATCGATCCATGACCATTAATTTGTTCATTACTTTTGAAACAGAATGACTTTGGTTATCTATAATATATTAAAAAAACATTCAAAATAGAAAATTTTATACTGTAGGTACTTTAATACTACATATTTTTTAAGTTAGATAAATACTAGAATTTGAAACAAGTGTTTGACTTAGTTATGACACAACTCAGGGCTACTACTAACTAATATTTTTATAACATAAAAAAGAAACCAAGATTTTATAAAAAAGAAAATTGTATCATTTAAATTTAAGACAAATTAATCAAAATAGGTATCATCTGAAAGTTTTACTGACGGAAGTTTTAATTTATCATTTCATTTAATAGTTTTTGTATACACTATACAGTATAATATGTATACGGTATAATGAACTAAAATAAAACTTAAACCAAGTATCAACATTGATAGGATTTATTTTAATTGGGTTCATCATTTATTGAAATAAGCAATAGTGAATAATTAATTGATACCCTGTAAACCTAAAAGATTCACGAGTTAATTAATATATTTTTATGAACTTGTTAACTGATTTGACATTATTTACTAAAAAGTTAAACTAAAAATGTATCACTTTTATAGAATACTATCAAGTACTTTCTATTCAAGTTTACTTAATAGTTAATACTTATAAACTCAAATGATTAATAACTTCCGAATCCGTCTAGGTTTAGGAACATTATTATTAAGTACCTATGAATGATTCAAAAAAATTTTGTTTTTAATATTCTATAATTTTTATAATAAGAGTAACATCATAATTTATTCTACAATTAAAAATGCAGATCAGTTATAAATTTAAACCTGTTAAATATTTTAAATTAAAATAGGAGATATATATAATAATATATAATATAAAAATGATAAGAATTAAAGTTTGAACGTAATAATATTATGCATTTGATCATCACTCTTAATTCAAATTACGAAATGAGCTCAGAAAATGTAACTAAATTAGTGAATTAGTGGTAATTTTAGATAATTAAAAAGAAAAACTTTTTAGACGATACAGAAACCGAGGGGTAGCCCTGCACAACTTTTTGTTCAAAGACGCAAATTTTACTTGGGTTTTTAACTATACTTCAAAATGACATAATTAAATACTCGACTTAACTTGGTTTTAAAAACTAATACTGGCCCTATCCGCATATTTTTTTCATTATTTAAGTAGATGAATCATACCTGTACCACTATTTGAACCATCATTAGGACCTATATGTATTTTCATATGATGAGCTAAATCACATTTACGTCGGTAACGAACACCACATAAAGCACAGCAAAAAGGGCGTTCTGACTGATGAGTAATCATATGGTTCATGAGATGTGATTTTCGATTAAATCTTCTACTACAAAAATCGCATGGAAATGGATTAACAGAGAAAGATGCTTCCTCGCCTTCAGGTATTGGAATATCGATATTTTCTGTTGACGACATACATTCAACTTGAGCATCTATTACCCTGAATAAAATGAAACATTTTTTTAGTGAATCAGGCAGATGAAATATTTTTGTTAGAATATCAGTTAATAAGCATAAAAACTAACAACTGCCATACAAATAATCAAATATCATCATTGTCAAATCGACTAGGTTAGGTTTTGTTTACAATTATTTTGAAAATTAAATGTGCTTGGCTTTAAATTTAAAAAATACTTGTTTTATGCGCTCCTCGAAACATTAAATAAAACATACTATTAGAGTTAGGGAATTATAATTAAGTAACTATTTTAGCATTCACACGATTCGAAGGAAATCTCACGTGTCAATATTTGTACAGCGGCTGGAGTCCCAACTCTGAGTGATAATTTCTTGCTCAGGGCATTCTTGAACAACAACCTCTTCTTGGACATCGAAATATTCTTGAAACTCTTGGTGCAAGTGTTTGGTTTCCTCGTCACTAGACTCAAACGAATCTTGAAGATCATTCTCCTCCTTGATAACAACTTCATGGATTGGATCCATTTCCTTTCACAGGTTAGGAGAAAATGTAATTATTAGTTATGTAAAGAAAAATACACACAATTGTAAGAGCAATTCAAAAATTGAAAAAGGTCGGTAGTAAAGTGTATATGTTCGACCATAAATGAAAAAATATTGTTAGAATTTTAATTACCTTAAAATTATCACTGAACGAAGATATGGCAGCTAAGTATTGTAATCCATCACCGTACGGCACAGATTCCATGACGGCTTTGGTCATATGATTGAGCTCATTTTTGCGTGTACCACTGTTAGCGAAATACGACGACTCGATGGTTTGCATTAAACAATTATCGGTCGACATATCATTGTCGATGTCTTCTATACTGAAAAACTCGGGCTTGATGTTATGCACATTCGGGTCACCGACATCGTCCACGCATAGAATATTATTCGTTCTATCAAAGTCGAGAGTCTGGCCGTCGGAATTGAAAGACACGATTTCTTCCACAAAGTCAGTGTCCATATTCCCATCGGATGGCAACAGTTAAGGGGAAATCTAAAAAAAAAAAAATACACAGGTAAATGCCATCCGAATGTGAACCGTGGACAAACAACGTTCATATTGTGTTAGGTAAGACTACCTCCGGTTGCGTTAGATGTGTTTTTATTTTTTGGTCCATCACCCACAAATTACAAGACAAACGTACCGATTGATCTTCCGATACGATAAAAGATTGATAAGGATTCTGAAATATGATATCTAAATTTGTCAAACAAGTCCACTAGAAAACGATTTTCCCCCATAATCGATTCCATTATTACTCCGTTGCGAACCAAATTTGAAAATTTTGGCTTCAAAACAAAAATATCAAAAAATGACGGAGAGTCGTATTCAAGCAGACTTTATAATGGCGAGGATTAAATTAAACGTCAGAATACTTATATCGCGTATGATTCCCGCGAAAATTTGCACGCGAAACCGAAAAATCGCGGTTCACGTTCCCCACATAACGACCCGAAATAACGACGGAGCAGCTCGGGATAACGTCCCGTCTGTCGGAACACTGACAAACGGTCGGGAAAAATCGCGACCTGTACGACGAAACGATAATCGTATCGTTGACGCGCCCCGAACGCAACAACGTCAGGCAGAGACTTTGGTCCCAACATTTTTATAATCTTTTATACGAGCTGCAGGAGCGAGGGTCGGTTTGAAGTTTGGAAAACCCATTTCCCGCCTACGACACAATTTTTCAAGCCCGCGTCAAGTCGTCTATAACCTAAAAAAAATTCGTACGCCGTCTTTTCCTCCATTATTTTATTTTTCATGGTTAGTTTTCGTACGTAGGTTTGTTTGTAACGTTTCCGCGCGAGTCCCCGTAGACAGTCTACACCCCGTCGGGGTGCGCGCGCGATTTCGGTCAAGACGAACGCGCGCACCCCGCACGGACGGACTGACTTCGGGGGCGGAATGAAGCTGCCGCGCCCGAAACAACGGCGGACATGTTTGTTGCGACTTTGGCCTTACTGCGCGCACCACGGACCATTTCGCCCATAACCTAAAACCTGTGTACAATTACGCAAAAAAAAGATCGCTACGTACTCACCAGCCTCGCGTCGAGCCGCGTTTTTCGCCACGGAACGCCCGTTTTTTTCGCCGAGAAATTGCCAAACGACGACGACGACGACGACGATATCCCCGCGTTCGACAAAATTCCTCGCATCGAAGTCCGCGACCCTCCACCCCCCCCCCCCACGCCAGTCCCCCGCGGCCCGCGCTCGGCGCTTCTGCGACGGCGGTCATGGAACAGAAACGAAACCCGCTCCGCCGACGGACGTCCGCGGCCTTCGCTCGGTTTTGCGAAACGCGCGAACGTCGGCGGTCCCAGATTTCGATAAAAATTTGCCCGTCGTCATTTGTTTTTTTCGTTTGTTTCAATTTTCGATCGACCCGCCGTACGGGGTCCGTTACGTTCGAAATCGGACGGCCCAAAATCCTATTGGCCCGTGGCTGCGGCGGCGGGGAGGGGGGGGTCGAAAAAATGGCCACCTTTGTCCGCGTCGTCGTCGATGCTATAGCTGTCTGCACACGTCGCGACCACTGATACCGTTTTGTCGTGCAGCGAGCAATTACCGTTCTGACCTACGATCGTAAACGTTATCGCAATCACAACATTATAGATAATCCCCCGATCCGATAATAATTAAAAATCTATTCGCGTTCGGGGAGCTGCGCCTGGCAAAAATTTTCTACGTCGCCGTTACTATTATACTTATAGTGCCGTCGAAAATTCACCGTCCTGTAACATGAGTTCCGTAAGTAACGCGTAGCAACGTCCCTCCTCCGCGCGTTCGCCTCACGTCTGCTGTTTTTGTAGATTTCGAACGTCGAGAACCTCTCCCCGCAGACCATCCGCAGGATAGTCAGAGAACAAGAGGAGTTGATCAAAGACCCGCCCGAAGGAATACGGATTGTCGTCAACGAGTCCGACGTCACTGACATACAAGCGTTCATCGACGGTCCTGGTAAGCGCCAGCAGCGTCTCGCTTCAGCTTAAGACTATTATTGTTTATCCGTGTTCTGTTATGTTCCAGCCGGTACGCCTTACGCCGGCGGTAGATTTAACGTCAAGTTGGTGTTGGGCAAAGATTTTCCACATACTCCGCCCAAAGCGTATTTCCTCACCAAAATCTTCCATCCCAACGTTGCTAGCAGTGGTGAAATATGCGTAAACACCCTCAAAAGGGATTGGAAACCAGACTTAGGAATAAAACATATTCTTTTGGTTTGTATATATTTTGTGTGTTTTAGTCCGTTTCGTACGGCTCTTGTGTTCAAACTTGACGCGTTTGTTATGTTATTTAGACCATTAAATGTTTATTAATCGTACCGAATGCTGAATCTGCTCTTAACGAGGAAGCTGGCAAACTTTTACTGGAAGAATACGATCATTATTTCCAAAGAGCGCAAATGATTACTGAAATTCATGCGCAGGTAAATTATAATACATAATATTGTTTAGCGATAATTAGTTATTAGTTGACTACTGTTCGTCTGATCAATAGTTATCTTCTATAGTTTTATTTGGCTCCTCTCGTTATCTAAAACAATGTCTGGGGCAATAGGCAACATTCGCGTCAATTTCCCATGACCACCTTCAATTTCTTTTAGAAACTCCTTTTTTGATCCTTCGACGGGTTATTGTTAAAATACACTAATCACAAACGTACATTTATGAATTGGTTTTTTGTGTTGAAGTATTATAAAGTATATATTTCCACATGCATATGAAACAATAGTTGCACATCTGTCCATAATTTGACCGTCCTAACTAATTATGTTATCAATTATAATCCAATGTAAAATTTTAAATTGATTTTGACGTGGGCCGATCAGAAAGAAAAGTATTGGAAATCCGGCTAAGAATTTTTTTTGCAGAGATAGGAATCAACCTTACATGTTAGAGGTCAACGCGCGATTGCTGGGCCACCGCAAACTGATAAGCTCAACTCTGGTTCTTTCCAATTTAGGTGGGTGACATGTACGCACCACCTCACAGTTGAGAAGATAAATAAGCACGAGCTTCGAGCCATTGTCAATTTTCAATAGTGTATATAAAACTCTACAACCTTGTGGTTCTAGTAAATCCTAGAAAACAATTTACACTATTGAATCTATTTATATTGAATCAAAATTAGTTTAATTTTAGTATTTATACTTTTGTATGACTTGACTTGTATAGTTGTGAGGATAAATATTCATATTTATTGAGACGACTGTTTGTGCATTTTTCAATTAATTTATACTTAAGTGGCATCAGGTGAGTATATACACAACATTTTGCAGTTTACACTATCCAATAAACAGTTCTGTTTGACTAAACGAGCCCATAAATTACAGCCTTAGCATAAAAAAATGATGATTTCTTGGAAACGTCGTCATTTTTGATAATCATATTTGTATTTGGTAAACAACGGTGTTAGACTAAATATTTAAGACTTGACTAGTATCACTCGTAAACTTGTTTTGAAGCTTACAATGCCTTACAATTTTTTGTTTGCATTATTATGTTTGCAGATACCTAAGAGTATAAAAATTGGCCGAGAAGACAGTTCAAGTGATGGTCCATTAGCTAAAAAACATGCCGGTAGTAAATCATTAGACAAGAAAAAAATTTCTAAAGATAAAAGGAAAACCTTAAAAAGACTTTAGAACATGAAAATCTTAACTCAAATTTATATTTTACAAAAGATTTTTTTTTTATCATTACATTTTAATTTATATTTATAGCTCATTGAATAATAAACCGTAAACTGCTGACTATTTAGTTTTTCCAATTATATTATGTAAATTTTTGTTTGGTTGTCCTGTCAATAAATTTAAGGACCAACGTTTTATGCACATAAAAAATTTTAATTTTGTAACCCAAGTGTAAATATCATTTTTAATAGATTTATTTATTATTATTTAAATGGTGTCAAAATTGAATGTAGGTATCCTGTGTATTTTTTTTTTTTTTTTTTTACTATAAAATAAGTCATTTAAGTAGTGCAATGATTTCTTAAACAATAAATGGATAAACCAATTAATTTAAAATGATATGTACGAACTAGTCCTTTTTTTATTTTGAGGATTGTTTGCTAATTATTTTTTATCAAAAATGCACGAGTTTAAAATTAGAGACAACGGCAAAAATAAAAATATATTGTTTGAATGTTTATTCTATTTTATTTTTATAATTTGATCAAGAACGCCTAAAGAGCCAAAACGCTTCATAGTGAAATTTGGCGTTTGATCATAATATTTACATGTCCGATATGTGTGTTTTACCATTTTTTTTTCTCATCAATTTTGAACTTAACATACGTATTATATATATATTATGTGTGTGTATGATTTTTGTAAATACACAAAAGTATATAAACTATATAAGTAATACGTTTGATCTTCTCAGGTCCGGCAAAAAATTTAGTCCAAGGCTGAACAAAATATGTTTTGTTCTTTATGATTTTACAATTTCTTTTGTATAAGGCGGCTCTGAATTCTTTTAAACTCTGTCAGCCCTAAATACTGCAGTGGGCATTAATAATCAACAACCAGTACATAATTCGTTGTTTCATACATTACTTTAGATGTACATCAGTGATTTTGCAACGTAAGACTTTCACCAGTCACAAACTTTTTTAATTTGTCTAGCGCTTTCAAATAATATTGAGTACAACCAAAAATATAAAAAATTTTAGAATGAGCTTTTTTAATACATATGATAGTACCAAATTTAGTTATAAAATTCTGAGATCACTATAAGTTGCGTGGGTAATTTGACAATGTACGCTTTGGGTGGGTCACTGGTTTGGAAGTTATGGATCAAAAATCTGAAAACATTGGTTTTTGGTGTAAAACTAAGCAAAATTTCCAAAGTACAACTGGAGTTTATAGACCTTTCGTTAGAGGTATTGGATTGTAAATCGGAGCATTCTTTCTATACAAAAAGTTAATAACAGAAAAAAAAAAATATGATTGTAAAAACAATACATTCCTCGGTGCACTCAAAATCTAGAAAACACAAATGAACTTTAAAACTTCAAACCCCCTTAAAAGATCGATAACCATTATTTGTAATTTCTGTTATTCAGTCAGGGTGAAATCAGATGTGGTCATAGTGGAGAGACAAATGAAAACTATAATTAAAGACCTATTTTTATCTACAAACTTAACAGATCAGTACTTTACAAAAATATATACTGTTGTCTCCAGACCCCAATGCATTTTTTAACATTTCGTAATTACCCTAAAAACATTGAATACAACCAAGTAAACTGCACAAATTTGTATGGTAAAACTATACTTTTAATGAATAACCTAACCTAACACTGCGCCATCCCTAAAGTAATTGTGCCCACATTTAAGCTATTAATAATATTCAAGTGTCAAACTCCTCATTTGATTGCAAATATAAAAAATATTATCTATGAACCAGTTTTGGTCATCTAACGGATTTTCTGATGATTAGTTGCTACGGTAAATTATTTATATTTCTGGCGTTTAAAATTTAAACAAATTTTTGTTAATAAATTTAAAATAAAGCCCAGGAAAAGTTGGCACTGTTTAACTCTATTCAATTTTTTTTTTATATACATAATTAAATGGAACAAATGCATGACATACATGAGAATGAATAATGATACAATGAAATGTAATTTTATACATTAAAAAAAATTTATTTTCATTTTACTCTTAAGATCTACAATTTCATTAGACCATACAATGTACACATAGTTTTAAAGTAGTTAAATAATTAGTATCTTAGGTACAGTGCCCCAAGACAGTAATGGGGTTTATTAATGTTAATAACTTGTAACTCAGTTTTAATCGTCAAACACTAGAATACTTAAAAATAGATGCATAAAAAAAATAGAAATTTTACTAAATGTTTTTGCTTTTTATAAAGCTATCAAGTTGCGCATCAAGTTCATCTTTGTTTGGCAACTTTTTTTCAGCATTTCGACCGCCTCTGGAGCCACCACCTCGTCCTCTAGAGTTACCACGGCTATTGCCACGTCCTCTGGTGTTACCACGGTTTCCTCTGACTCCTATTTGAGAAACATGTTTTGAATTCCTTGCGGATACTTGGCAGAAAATAAATGCTTACCTCCACGAGTACCTCGTACAGGCAATGGTGCAGGTCTGAGGCGAGTAGCAAGATTGGCAACGGTTGATAAGTCTGTGGCAAGTTCTATCTTCATAGGACGACCTTAAATAAATAACACAAAGTAAAAAATTAATAAAAACAGTGACAGTATGAAAAAGTTTAAAATAATTACCATCAAGAGGTACGTTATTATACTGACGAACTGCTTTTAATGCGGCATTTTTGCTGTCAAAAACAACATCGGCTGTTCCTAAGGATCGACCAGATCTATCATAATGCACTGTTGCAGTTTTTAATGGACCAAATTCATCAAACAGTTCCTGTAAACATTAACCCATTAGAATTTTTTAAAAAATTTAAAATAATAATCACATAAATACCATAGCAATTTTTTTCAAAAAAAAAAGTTTTTTAGTCGATAAAAAATGTAAATCTCAAAGAATATCCAAAAATAATAATTATTTTTTTTTTAAATACTTGATAGTTACTGAGAAATGGCTGAGTCAAGTTGTTTTAACTTTTTAATGATCAAGTAATACCATTACTTTGTAATAATTTATATGTTGTGTAGCTTCAGAAGATTGATCATGTTTGTGAAATGATGAATAACAATGTTGATGATGAATAGTGTAGATATTGTAGTCAAAACTTCAAAAATAATTGAAACATTCTTCTTTGTGTTGTTTTCTCTTAATTTGTATTTGAAAATTATTTGATCTGGCTAATCTTTTGTATTCTTATTTGTTTTCTTATTTTCTATATTTGTCTTATTTGGCTCAAAACCAAGTTTCATAATCAATGTTTAACGTTTTTGATTATTATTTGTATAAGTCATTAATTTTAATCTTGATATCTGACAAAAATTGAACGCAATCAAAACTTTTATAGGTTTTCTTCTTTCGGGAACTAGTGCTTGTGCAACTTTTTCAATTAATTTTTTAAATAGTCACACCGTGTATTACTTATGATTTCACTTGGGTATTTCATCAAAATAGTAAAAATTGTATCGAAATTAGTTGTAATATCTTTTAATTAAACAAAAGATACTCAATATCTATGATTGTTCTTGAATACTTCATAAAAAATAGTTTCACAGTAGTACCAGCAGCATTGAAGTGATGATATACTTAGATGAGTTGAATGTGCATCATAGAAGTTCCATTTAATCCAACAATAAACAACAACAAAAACCAACAATCTCATATCAAGATTTAAGTCAAGAAAATCACCAAAATTATAACAATATTATTATTATCATTATTCAGATACTAATATCCCAACTATTTAATATCCATATATTAAGCACCACATAAATTTTTTCTTTGTTATAAAACAAAAAAAATAACACTTGGAAATCAGCATTCCGCTAATTTTGACAAAATAACTCTGTAACAGAATTAGATGTCCAATAAAAAGATGTGTTGAGTGTAAAATAACTACTAGCCTAATACATTTTAACTATCAACAGTGAAATGTAACGTGCACATAAAATGTGCAGCATTTTCAGCAAAAGGTACACCAAATTTGTGATTTTGTTTTGAATGTATCTTCTTCAACTTAAGATGAAAACATTATTTAAAGATGTAGATCGTTGATGTTATGATGGATCTTCAATTTTTCAGTAGACAGATTTAAAAACCAATATGAATGTTGTACCAACACCAGTATGAATGATTGTATTTGTTGTTCAGTGTTTGTAATTTCCAGTTTTCATAAATGAGATGTGACCAATAATTGACGAAAAATTGGTGTACCCGTGAAAATGCTTTTTAAAATAAAAGAACGGTGGATAATCCATGCGTACTAATATAATTATTCAATTTGGTATTTGCCGTTATTGCAATAGCTTTAGACACCATGATAAATGTGATAATTTGAGAAATATTATTAAGCTTACAAACTCAATAATAAGTTATGAACATCATCATCATGTCAAGTAGTCAAAGGCTTATATATGTTTTATATAATGGATATTTTTCCAAAAGTCAAATTTAGGCAAAAAGAAACTTTTCATTAAATTTGTGGTGATAACCAAACTATTATTTAATAATTTATCTTGAGTAGCCAGGTGTATAGAAATTATAAAGAGAAAACACGGTTCATCAGTTGTTCTTGGATGGTAGATTACACAAATGAAACCCAAGCCTTGAACCAATAGCGGATCTAACATGTGGCGAACATTCTATCTAGGTATCTTCAAGCTGCGATTGGCTGAAGATGCCTGGAAAAATAATGTTTCGAATTTAGGTATTTCACACAAAATATTAAAAACAAAAAACCCTTATTGCCTAAAAAGATACATTTTAAAGCATTGTTGTTGTATGAAAACTTGTTTTTATCAATTTATAAGAAAATGTATTATTTTAAAATGCATTTTTCGAGAATTTTAACACACAACACAACAAATAAAATAGGTAGTTAAAACTTAAAACCCGGTAAAAAAAATTGTATTTATTTACTCTGATTAAACACATTAGTATAACAATAACTGTTATAACAGATCCCCTATGGGATGTATTGAATCACAATATCTACCTATACTTTATAACTCATCAACAAAAAACGTAGATACCTAGGTATTTATAATAAACATACTAGAATTCCACCATAACATTATTAATACCTGCACTGATATTTTGATCTTAGTTTTAAAACAAATAAAAACATTAATTAGGTAGTAGATGGTTAGGTCTACAATGTGCAATTATATATCTGCATGATAGTACTAAAGGAAACATGTATTAAACACGATAAAGAAATAAACATTAAATTTACTCACCGAGTAGTTAAAATATTAAATTAAAGCAAAACACACAATTAGGAACTATAACATTTTTATGATAAAAAGATTAGATCAGTTTCAAACATTAAGTAAAGAACAAAAATAATATCGAGAAATTTTTGAAAATTACTATTAATAATAATATTAATCACATATGCATACCTGTATATCCGTGGACGTAACTCCAAAGTCTAAATTTGATATGACAATTTTATGGATATTAGTAGATAAACCACCTCTCATTTGTTGCCTCTTGGGTCCATCGTACATATCATGTGTCCATGATGCATTCACATCGCCCTAAAAATAAATAATCATCTTTTAATTTTAAATAAATTATAATATAATATGCAAGTAGGTATATTGAAAACTACCAAAAACTAAAATTTTTAAGATCCAAAGCTCCGTAAATAATTAATATCACAGTTTTATCTCAATATCCTTAGATCTAAACTAACTAAGTACCTTCTACATTCGTGTTTACTATTTATTGAGAATCTAACAAATCTAAATTTTTCTAAGCTTACGATGTTCGTTCAAAACAACAAAAAGTGATGTTTTTCTCTCTGTTATATTAGCTTAAAAACATACGTACAGTGTAAATATGAATGTCGTATACGTAAGTTTAATGTTTATTTTTATTAGAATAAACTTTGTAACAAATGGATAGGCCATGCTATAATAATTTTTGATGACCAATTGAACGCTGCCGGCCGCTGGGAGCGCTATTGGCGTTCGCTTACAAACCCTGTCATAGATCAAACTATGTCAGCCCGCGGTTGAATAACGACAATATTGATATAAAAATTTCCAATTTCCAATAAACCGATACCAAACAACAAAATTCTACTAGATGTTTTAAGCGAACTCCAAATAGAGCTTCCAGCGTTCAATCGATCACCAAAAATTACTTTGGCCTGGCTTATCTGTTTATTTTAAAATCAACGGTAGGTGTTCTGAACATTAAAACTAAGACTGAAATTTTATTTTTTGGAATGCACACGAGTCACATCTAACTTGATTTATTAGTAATATCAATACTCCTGGTTATGTACAGGGTGGCATATAGGGGGAAGTAGGAGGACTCATTATATCATCGTAACAAACTTAACTAACCCGAGCTTTACTCTTTTTCACAATATTTCATTACAAAGTCTCTAGTCAATGTTGCAAAACACCGCGTTCTCAGTGATTTAACCCACCCAGACCTGTGAAAAATTTTAATGAAAAACAAACAAGATGACTAATTTTTAATTTGCGTTTCGTCCCCTCCCTCCCACATGGTTAAAAAAAAAAAAGTCGCAGTAACGAGACCAGTTTCACTTCACGTGTTTTCGCTTACCTTCGAGTAGGGGCTGAATCCGTTGGATCGCCTTGCCATCGGCCTTCCTCTGCGCACGGGGCCGCCGCCGCCGGCTCCGTTCGATCGGAAATTCGATCCGCCGCCGCCGCCGCCGCCACCGCTAAAACCACCACGTCTACCGCCGCCGCCGCCACGGGAACCGCCTTGTCTGCCGCCACCGCGGCGTCCACCGCGAGACGAGGACCTCTTGCTCTTGATCAGATCGTCCAAACTCACGTCCATTACGATTACTCAGCAAACAACTTATTGTGCAAACAATGAAAAATGGCGCAGGCGATTTACGCGCGAAACAAATTGGCGCGGACTAACGAGGAGCAACGTTTATCTGAGACGAATAGTACAAAAAATGATGGTGAACGAGTGAAAAACGAGCTAGCGACAAAAGACAAAAGTGTAATAAACACGGCAGCTGCAGCCTGTAGCGACCCGACGTCGGCGTTTATGGTTATGCTCGTTGTGACGGCCGACGAGTGGGAGAAACATAAACAAATTTCCGTGGCGGTTACGTTGGTCACACCGGCTAAAATGCCGCCAATGGTTTGAAACGAAAGATGTTCGAGTTGCTTCGGGTGAAATTGCTGCCCGCGCAACCCGCTTGTAATTGGAACTTTGGAGCTGGTCACTTTTTTTAGTGTAAAAATTATCATGTGCTTTAGCTTTTGGCACTAAGAAGAATTGTTTCGTTGAAAACTGTCATATATGGTTTCAATAAAATTTTATTTTTATAACGGTTCCCCGCCTTCGGCGAAATTCTCGTTTGCTCATACAGGTGACACGAAATATTTGTACCCATTGTATATAAATGTTCATGTTTTGGTATTTGATGGCTTGGTATACACTCAATAAAAAACTAATGGGAACACCATCGCTGGGTAAACTTTTATCTGAGTTCACTGTTCTACCTATAGCAGTAATAGGTCTCCTAAGTAATTCCGGTGGATATCTTCCGAGTCGTATTCTATATTAGTATGGTCGAAGAATCAGAACAGGATTCTCCTACGAGTTTTCCGGGATATCGGTGCTAATTTAAGGTAGGTATGCTCAGAATCTAAACTTTCCAAGAGATGGGCTAAATATTTATTCTTCTCATCAAATATCTGAGTTTAAAAATTTGGTTACCTCCTCAGTGCTCACTCATTGTATAATTTATATTTTATTTTATAGACTACTCATATGGTTATATCATATTATATGTGATAAATGAATAGGTATAATAATTTTAAAAACAATTTTAACAAAAGTAAACTTATTTAATATATTTAAATATTTTATAATCCATAACTTAGTTATAGTCGGAAAAAAACAGCAACATATTTTTTTGCTAAACCAATATAATATCAACTCGAAAATAAAAGTATGTACGGTTAGAATTCCCGTTGTCCATTGTACAATAGTGCTATATTATACTCATAATGTCGGTTTGAAATAAAAATTCTATGTAATTTTTATACTTTAATGTATTTTGAATTGCATCGCGTGTGAACAAGATTTTATCTTGAAAAAAACTACGATAATCACCTTAACTAAACTTGTCATGTACATATACAAAATAATAAAATACGGTGATTTTTAATAGGTAATTATATTTCTTTAGTACCTATAATAATGCATCTACATTAAGATGTTACATTCGTTTTTTTGTGGTTTTCAAAAATTAATCAGTATCGCATAAAACTTAAAAACAGTTTAAGATTTATGCATTTACAGTACTATAATCATAAATCATTATAAAGTGATGACTTGAGTTTTGGTGTAGGCTGTACAACTAATAATTTGAACTACGTCTTACCTATTTTGAGTGACAAAGTTAATAAAATGATTCTTTTACTGATAATTACAATCGATTTCTTTTAAACTAATTAGGTATATACATAAGAGTAGGTATTAGACAACTATTAAAAATGAACGATATACGAGTTTTTTTTTTTTTTTTTGTTCATTACAACAATAATTATTGACGAGATTAACTATACATTTAAAAATAGCTGGCTAAAATAGTTTGGCCGAACATTTTTAAATGTTTCACCCCGACATAACTGTGATATACTAATGGGTTCTATTTGTAAAATTCCATTTGATTTTTCGCCTTTTCCATAGGGTAAAATCGAAACGTTTTTGGAAAAACAAAATTTTAAAATTAAGTAAAGAAACGATTGAAATGTAAATACAATAATATCATAATGTATATTAGGTTATTAATTTGTGTACAAATAAAATAATTTATAGTATAATAGCTGTCTACAAACCTTAAACAAATAAAAACTAGTAATATATGTATAAAGGTACTTATATGTATAAAATAAGTTATGTAATTATATTTTAGGTACAATTATATACTTACAATAAATAATAATAAAACGTTATATAGGAAACTATAATAAATAATAAGACATCAAGTATAATGATTTTATGCACCTAAAACTAGTATAAAAATTTCCGTAATCGTTAAGTTATTTACAAAATTACACATTTTATTTTACTGCATGATGCATATAATTTATAATACAACGCACAGCATTACTTTTAACAGAACTTTATCTTCATAAAAGTATATTTCTCCATGTAACATGATGTTTATAAAATCACAGGACATTCTACAACAGACAAAAATACATAGATATTATAGATTATGTGTGTTAATATTATTTATGCAATAGAAAAAAAAGCTAGGATCACTCTATGTTGCGTGGTTAGTTTAACGGAGTAGCGATGACGCATTGGGTGGGTCACTGGTTAGGAAGTTTTAGTGCAAACGTATTATCCGAAAGCAAGCATAAATCATTGCCTTCGAAAAAACGATTCTGAGCGAGCTCAGTTATCAAGTCAACTGGTAAAACCCAACATTATAACAATAAAAATGGTCCAAAAATTACAATTAAAGAATATTAATTCAAATAACGAGTCAAAATTTCAAACCATTTTGACCATTATTTGAAGAGTTAATACGATTTTAGAATCAATAGTGCGTGATTTCATTGTTATAAGTTATAACTAAATTATACCATTTTTCAATACTTTTTTTATACGCTTTTAGAATCTACTGGACGGATTTTTTTAAAATTCTAACCTTGTGCTCAAGTTTCAAAACTTCTTGTGGAAAATTAAATATTTTATCGAACGAAAACCACAAATAAAATGGAAAGTTCTATTCTTAAGGTGGTTCTTGAAATCATTTGAAACTTGGATCAAACATATATTTTATCTATTTAAATTTTGCGTAAACTTCAGTTAATATCTAAACTTTCAGCTATTTCCGTCAATTATTTTTAAAGTTATGGCCAAAGAGCTAAATCGATTATGTCAAAAAAAACACGTTAGCCGTAATTTTTAACGTTTTTCCTTGAATTTCACTAAGTTTTTTTATTGTAATTTTTTCAATTTTGAACTTTCAAATTTGAGATCCCTCAAAGTACAATCAGAATTCAACGAATTTTCATTAGAGGCACTGACTTTAAAAATCGGAGCATTCCTTATACCCTCAAAGTTGTTCACAGAAAAAAAACATCATTGTAAAAACAATATTAAACATACCTAATATTTATTAATATTTAACATGCCCGTCATGCTATTAAAATAATTCTCTATTGACTATTACATCTAGTACTTATCTTTAAAAAACGAGCTTATATACACTTAATTAGCTGGTGCGTGTACCTATTATTACCTAATTAGTAATTACCTACCATATATTTTGATTAATATAAGCCCACAATTTATGAATATATAGGTATATTATTATTTGGTTATTCAGTTACAATAATTAAAAATGAATTACGTATATTTTCGTTGTAAAGTGATTTTTGTCAATATATTTCATAGTATAATATTGTATAAATATCAGTCGAAGGCGGAAGACTTCAGGTACGTCTTAGTCCCATGAGAAACTATACCTATGATGTACACATTTTTTTTTTTTTTTTTTTGTCAAAACCATTTTGCTATGATTTTTTTATGAAACACTGTTATACTTACAATAGTAATAGTGAGTGTCTTTAGATATTTTCAAGTTTTGACTATCTTTTCTTGAAGTACAATAATATCTTCTTAAAGAAATATCACAATATTATAATTTAAGAGTACCTACGAGTATCAAAATCAATTATTAAAATTCAACTATACACAAATAATGTTGAGTTAGTATCTATGTGTTTTATATTTTTAAAAAGTTTCGGTTGCAATATACGCGAACATTGACGCATTGGTCGTCCTCAAGTTGGAACAATTTTTTATGGTACATGCGCATACATACATTTACAAACATAACCCTAAATATTCGTTGTTTTTAACAATATAGGTAATTATGTTAAAAATAAATTAAAATAGGTAATAACGGCGTACCCACCCTACATGATATAAGGAAAGGCACAGCGTTTATATAACTACCATATATATAATACCATACTGGTTAGGTTTGAAATGCACTAAGAAGTGGCAACATCGTTAGTATAGGTATAATATAAGTACAACATAGTAAAAAATGTAGAGCACATACAAAACTAGTCTGTTGATTACGGCCTAATTTAGTCACGCTAGACATCCCTATAATAATGACACTTTTTGGAGGTAATGATGCAAAATGTTAAAATTAGTGTTCATTAAAATCATCCGACTAGATACATCGATCATCTCACATATAACATTAAAGTTAGATCGTTGATGTTTTAAAATATGACAAAAAAATATTTTATATGAATCGGTCCAGTGTCGGCCTGGCATTGATCTATAATAGAGAAGTATTTTTCTTCATGGACTCCGTCATCCCTCATTCGTATTAAAAAAAGTAGTCAGATGGGCCTTATAGAGAGAAGTAGCGGGTAATCTGATGATGAATTTCTCGCAAAAATTAAATTTGTTTAGTAGACTTTACCGAGGATATATTTCGTCGTATAGATTTATCGAAACGCTACTCTTGTTTTAAATTTTGCACTTAACTGCATTTCCTTTGAAAACAATTTTTATAATTTGAGCTCTACGTTCGGGCAATCGTTCACACTATGTTATTATATAATGTACTGTTTACAATGTATACGCGAACTCTACATATTATATTGTACACAGGTGAAAACCATGACCACAGATTGATTTTATTTAAAGGTGGGTTCACAACTCACCGTGCCGTGTGAAATACTTATATCTTTTGATTGGCTCATTCAAATGCGGTATAGACATTTTGATCGTATCAACCAACACGGTTACCTACCCCGAATAGTTGAATTTATCCAACTTTTGGACGTGTGGGGTAACATTTAGATTAGGTTTGGTCAACACTGTTTGTTAACTACTAACTACTGATAGGATCAAAATTTCCATACTAAATGAGCCAATCGAAAGATGGTATTTCACACGACACGACACGGCACGGTGAGTTGTGAACCCACCTTAACACGGCCTATTGGGCGGGTAGTGGCGGTAAGAACGCAGAGCGCAGAACTTGTCAGTACCACTTCGAAGAATAATATCGTTCTAGTTACCATGTAATATCGACATGGTCGTGTTTTTCTCAAATAGTGTTTCAACAAATAACGTTTACGGTTTGTCCCTCTTTTAATTTCACTGTACAATGCAGTGCGCTTAACTCGTACATGATTATATCTGTTTACTGATCCGTTAGAGTAAGTAGACCTCGGTAAAAATATAACGCAATAAACACAATAATACATAACAGAACGTGTATTATTTTACACTTACAAATTACAAGGCTAGTGGTCTTGGGTTTTATTCAATCTTTGCGAAACAGCTCGAGTGTGTCAGACGTATGCTGCAGCGGCCGGTGTCACTTAGCTAAGCAACGCGGTTACCGTTAAAAGGAAGTGTCCGGCTACACGGTAACATAAGCTTTGGTGATGTTAATAA
>CM029357.1:1635127-1646900 GCA_017140985.1 Hormaphis cornu
CCATGAGAAACTATACCTATGATGTACACATTTTTTTTTTTTTTTTTTTTTTTTTTGTCAAAACCATTTTGCTATGATTTTTTTATGAAACACTGTTATACCTACAATAGTAATAGTGAGTGTCTTAAGATATTTTCAAGTTTTGACTATCTTTTCTTGAAGTACAATAATATCTTCTTAAAGAAATATCACAATATTATAATTTAAGAGTACCTACGAGTACCAAAATCAATTATTAAAATTCAACTATACCTACACAAATAATGTTGAGTTAGTATCTATGTATTTTATATTTTTAAAAAATGTTGGTTGCAATATACGCGAACATTGACGCATTCTCAAGTCGTTCTCAAGTTGGAACAATTTTTTATGGTACATGCGCGTACATACATTTACAAACATAACCCTAAATATTCGTTGTTTTTAACAATATAGGTAATTATGTTAAAAATAAATTAAAATAGGTAATAACGGCGTACCAACCCTCTATGATATAAGGAAAGGCACAACAATAGTTTATATAACTATTTGAAATGCACTAAGAAGTGGCAACATCGTTAGTATAGGTATAATATAAGTACAACATAGTAAAAAATGTAGAGCACATACAAAACTCGTCTGTTGATTACGGCCTAATTTAGTCACGCTAGACATCCCTATAATAATGACACTTTTTGGAGGTAATGATGCAAAATGTTAAAATTAGTGTTCATTAAAATCATCCGACTAGATACATCGATCATCTCACATACAACATTAAAGTTAGATCGTAGATGTTTTGAAATATGACAAAAAAAAATTTTATATGAATCGGTCCAGTGTCGGCCTGGCATTGATTTGTAATAGAGAAGTATTTTTCTTCATGGACTCCGTTATCCCTCATTCGTATTAAAATTTTTTTTTTAAAAAAGTAATCAGATGGGCCTTATAGAGAGAAGTAGCGGGTAATCTGATGATGAATTTCTCGCAAAAATTAAATTTGTTTCGTAGACTTTACCGAGGATATATTTTGTCGTATAGATTTATCGAAACGCTACTCTTGTTTTAAATTTTGCACTTAACTGCATTTCCTTTGAAACCATTTTTATAATTTGAGCTCTACGTTCGGGCAATCGTTCACACTATGTTATTATATAATGTACTGTTTACAACGTATACGCGAACTCTACATATTATATTGTACACAAGTGAAAACCATGACCACAGATTGATTTTCTTTAAAGGTTCACAACTCACCGTGCCGTGTGAAATACTATCTTTTGATCGGCTCATTCAAATGCGGTATAGACATTTTGATTGTATCAACCCAACACGGTTACCTACCCCGAATAGTTGAATTTGTCCAACTTTTGGACGTGTGGGGTAACATTCCGATTAGGTTTGGTCAACACTGTTTATTAACTACTGACTACTGACTACTAATAGGATCAAAATTTCTATACTAAATGAGTCAATCGAAAGATAGTATTTCACACGACACGACACGGCACGGTGAGTTGTGAACCCACCTTAACACGGCCTATTGGGCGGGTAGTGGCGGTAAGAACGCAGAGCGCAGAACTTGTCAGTACCACTTCGAAGAATAATATCGTTCTAGTTACCATGTAATATCGACATGGTCGTGTTTTTCTCAAATAGTGTTTCAACAAATAGCGTTTACGGTTTGTCCCTCTTTTAATTTCACTGCACAATGCAGTGCGCTTAACTCGTACATGATTGTATCTGTTTACTGATCCATTAGATTAAGTAGACCTTGGTAAAAATATAACACAATAATATATAACAGAACGTGTATTATTTTACACTTACAAATTACAAGGCTAGTGGTCTTGGGTTCTATTCAATCTTAGCGAAACAGCTCGAGTGTGTCAGACGTATGCTGCAGCGGCCGGTGTCACTTAGCTAAGCAACGCGGTTACCGTTAAAGGGAAGTGTCCGGCTACACGGTAACATAAGCTTTGGTGATGTTAATAACCATTACAACCTAATCTTATTGTTTTGCGCAGTGAATCCGTTCCGAGTTTCCGACAGCAGTTGATAGACATAGAAGCATTAGAGTAGTACACTAGTAATAATTATTAGGACCAAACTGTAGCAGATGATTACTGTAGTAGGTTCGCGTTTTGTTTTTTTCTAATGTTTTATAGATGAGTTTGGGTAAAATATTAAAATATTGTTCTACTTAATTCGAATTTTCCATTGTTTTATTTATACATATATATATATTTTTTTTTTACAGTACCAGATTATTTTTAAAAATATTCACTTTGTAGTCCTTCTCATATCACTCGCCGCAATACAATGGTTTTTTTTTTTGTAAACAGTTTTTCGAGTTGTACCTATAATGTGTAGTATATTATTGTTTAAGTATACATAGTCTAAAGACATCACGGTACTTATTGATGGTATCAAGTTATTAAGAAGGGGTGTTTGATTTGAAGCGTTTTCTGAAATTTCGCTTACTTCTCGCCAAACCCGAATTCGGAAAAATCGACATATTTCAAATTGCTTAAATTTTTCATACGAGTCATTAAAAATTGGAGTTGAAGTTGTAATCGTGCAGTTTGATAAACATCGAAATCGTTGAAACGGTCGATTTTTGCCGCTGTCGTATAAAGTTATGAAACACATAATATAATATTAATATTATGTAATTAAATTTTCAGCTCAAAGATTCGAAACTTTAACGCAAGTTTAACAAGCTCGACACGACGTGTTTTCCTGCAAATCGTTGAGATAACTTTTGAAAATCTGTTCTTAAACATCCAATAAACCGTAATTTTTGTTTATACAGGGGCACGATATTATTAATCCGTTATTTTTATTCTTTTTTTTTTTTTTAGTTGAAGGGGATAATAACCCTTCCGAAAATTTTTCAATTATTATTTATAATTAGTTAAGCGATACGAGTTTCAAACGATTTTGACCTTTTTTAAGCTGTACGATTTTAAATTTACTTGACCATTCGACACGGCGCTTGCTCAGAAGTCTAAATCAGTTTTTTATTTTAATTAACAACGATTCGTCATTGATTTAGTTTAGGTTATAATCACTAGTGTTTTTTACCTACCGTTGATTATCAAATATAGTATCTACAAGTATGGTAGTACTTAAGTAGGTACAACTATAAACCATCCAAAACAGTCGTCCGCCCAAAACATTGGCCTATTCCCAGAGCTGTATTTGAGCAGCTGAATTGTAAATATACCTTATGAGCAAATTTTTAAGTTTAAATTCTGGTGTAATGTATAGTTTTTATTAATATCATCACTCACTGCAAACGGAACATCCCGACTCGTCCGACCCGTCGCCGCAACCATCACGGCCGGAACACAAGACGGCGGTCGATCTGCACCTACCGTTCCTGCACCGGAACGGGCATTCGGCGGTGGCATACCTGTAGGCGCCGCGGACCCGGGTCAACGGGGGCGGTTGAGCCGGCGGGTACGCGGGCGTCCGCGCCGCCGCCGCCGTACTGTTACCCCCGACGACCACGGGCGCGCCACCGCCGCACAGGCCTTCGAGCTCGTCCGACTTGTCCGCGCACGTCACCACGGCGTTGCACAGCTCGTACTCGGGCAGACACTGGCCGTCGCCGCACTGGAACGTGTACGCCGGACAGCCTGTGCAATACCGAATCGAAAACATTCCGGTCGGTGTCCATCAACATTACGAATAAATCAAAAATAATTGTTTAAATTTTTTTTTAGATTCTGAGCGCATCACGGATGTATCGTTTTTACGATGTAGTTTTTTTGTTTTTCTGCGAACAACTTTAGGGGTATGAGAAATGCTCCGATTCTCAAAGTCGGCGCCTCTAATGAAACGTCTCTAATGAAACTCCTGTGGCACTTTTTTAGTTTTTCGAAATTTCGGTTACTTTTTGAATTTTACTCCAAAAACCAAAAAATCGAGAATTTTACGGCGAGAAATGTGAAAATTTCAGGTTTTTAATGGCGTTTTCGGGTAGAAGTAGTGCTCAAATCGTCACGTAGAAAACCCCATAAAGGTTGAGATTTCGGCCTTTAAATTTCATTTCATTTGAAACATTTTTTTATACTTATTTTGATTATTTTCTGAGTTATGTGCCGAAAACGATGAAAATGGCGAAATTGCCGAATCCGACGACAGATGGAAAAAATTATACCATGTCGTCTAGAAAACTTTTATGTAGGTACTACATTAATTTAATACGTAATAAAAGATTGAAAAAAGTTTTTGCTAGGTATGGTTTTTACAGGACGTAGATGTACTAGATAACTGACCTCGCTCAGAATTGTGTGAACCAATTTTCTAAATTTTTTAACTACATGTGTAAACCTATCTTGTTTGGATTTTATGAAAGTTTCGAGACATAAATATAGAACATAGATGTTTTATAGAATAATAACTGCCGTAAAATAACAAATTCAAAAATTTCAAAATTATATGACTCCCTTGAATATGATCAAAATCAATTGAAATTCCAGCAGTAAACTGGTTAAACCCTTTTTAACGATATATATATATATATGTATAAATTTCAAATTAACGGAGCGATTTTGAAAATTTGGCCGTTTTCGTTTGTGCTCATAACTCCAAAAATGATCAAAATTTCAAAAAACGTTTCAAACAAAGTACAATTTCGGATCTATCTTTCAAAGTATCGTACGTTAAAATCGGAGCATTATCTACTAGAAAAAGTGATTACAGAAAAAAAAAACACCATTGTAAAAACAATACATTTTATTTATTTATTTAGAGGCGTATGCTATTGGGTTGAAGGTTTTTTTGAAATTTTTTCAAGTTTCAAATGATATCGCCAATATTAGTTATGCCTACCTTTATGTCCATTAGCGTTACAGCCCTCTTCGTCGTCCCCTAATGGACAGTTTTTCACGCCGTCACAGCGTGTCGACCGGGAAACGCATAAATTCTTGTGACCGTTTCCGGCCCGACATGCAAATGCGGTATTTGGACATTGCAGTTGATTTCCAATACATTCTTCGTCAGAATGATCATCTTCACCGCAGTCACCTGTTCGGCCATCGCACACAAAAAACCAACTAATGCATTTGCCACTAGATCGGCACTGAAAATTTTCATTTTGTAACTGAGTATTGCAGACCGTTATACAAGTTATTTTAATTATGTTTTATTTTCTTATACTACGGATAGTAAGTTGTCCCGACACGGCGTTATTTACACATTTCATTAATCGCTATGTTTTTTTTTTTTTTTATCAGTATAAGAATATTTTAGGATGAGTTGACGAATAATTACATTTTCGACCACACGTTGCAATTCGCTATGGTGCGAAGTCTCAAATGACAAAATAACGCCTAAAATCTATAATAAAAACCCAAATGAGACGGTGGAATATACATTGCGTGTGGTGAGAAAGGTAATAGTCGAGTTTTTTTAACTTTGTCAAAACAGGAACGCGTGGGCAATCTTTAAAAATAAAAACTATTTAACTCCAATAATTTTGACGGATTCAAGTGGAGCACGAGAGTTGAGCGTATAATCTCGGGTTTCTCGTATTAGAATACGCATCATGAGACATTTAAAATTTTTATACTATATACCTATATACTCGGCAATACAATTTATTAGGTAGGTTGAAATTTAGACAAATATGCTTTTTTTTTGTAAAATAAAATATTGTTACCAAATAAACTTACTTGGAACGTGTTGTGTAAACAACCACGGAGTTTTGCTGAACATTGATCATTAGTTTTGTTGCTTGGTCGACAGTCACAAATACCGTGCAAGCATCGTGAATTTTCATCGCTTCTCATACACTGCGCGTCACTAACACACGGGAATCCAAGACTTAACCGTCGTTTTGGATCACCTTTTCTTAACGTCGTTATTCCTATAACATGACAAATCAATCTTGTTGTTCGCACAACGCTGCGGTGTATTTTTAACCGTAGTTGACCGTCTAAGATCAATATATCTCAGATAAACTATCAAAAAGTAGCGATAATTAACAGCGAACCCGGTTCAAGATGAGCTATTCTTTTGAATTTTATAATAATTATATCTCCGTGCTGTGTAACTTATTATAGTTATTTCTATCATCAAAAAAAAAAAAAAAATTTTAAATAACCAAGATCAATTTGAATATCGAAGACGTTAATAAATCCTCATTTATTAGGATTGCGTGTTAGCTTAATTTTTTTTTTTCATTCAATTCGTCACATAAGTGAGTTTTGGCTAAACACTTTAGTAGTTACGCACGATCATCTCTATTTAGCGTTATCGTAACCATTCATAACCATTTAAAAACGGATTTTTCGCTTTAAGTACCGATTTCGGGGATGGTCTTGCAAACGTGTGCTAATCGCGTGCTAAAGGACAGATAATTTGGTAAAACTATTTGTTTTGAAAGATCGGGCGGTGCTATTATTGAGAGCACCCGCTTTAAATTTTTGCCATCACAGATTCATCGATGTCGGGTAAATTTTGAAAATTGACTCGTTAATTGCATAGCTAATTTCTGGTGAAAAAAGTTTAATTTTTAATATGAGCGGTGCTGGTGAGACGTACGTGTTTGTTTCATGAAGCAGCGCACCGCGGATTAGACAAAATACTAGCCCCTTCTGATTTTAAGCCCTCCAAACGTTTTAAAAAAATACGCAGAATGTCCTGTCTCAAAAGGAGCTTAATATCAATTAGACCCCGCCAAGTATCGGCTCTTCAAACTGCGCCGCGTCCCGTCATTCTATATAAGAATTCGACTAGAAGTGGCAACTGAATGTGAAACGTTTTTTTCTGCTACAGAAGGAGTATTTATGAGTTGACAGCTAACAGCTGTGAACGTCTTAGGCTCGGGTGGGTATAATACAATACTACCAGCGTGTTAGGGGTAACCGGTAAAGAATTTATGTAACTCTTGTGCGGTAATATCTGACACCAGAAACAACCCCCCGTAACTGCGCAGCTATTAGAGTACCTATACGTATACCGAAACCTGATAGGGAAGGCACCGGTCCACCGAATTTCGAGACTCACAATACAGGTATTTTCCCTGTAAGCGCAGCTTCCTTAGCCCAAATTTTACCCGACCCTCTTTGACCCACTGCAGACATCGCGTGTTTATATGTACTCACCCGAAATACCGTCGATCGGTTTCTTGTGCACTTTGGCGGACGTCTTGTCGACGACCGTTCGGTTTTTATTGTGCATCTGCGCGCCTTTGACCGGACTCTTCAAGAAGAATTTCAACGGCGCGGACGGTTGCGGACGTTCGAACGCCGTGACGTTCGTCGGCGTCACCTGCACCGCGGTCGTCGTCTCAGAACCGAGCGGTAAAGCGGCTAACGGCATTTGAGCGCCGCCGATCGCCGGCACTGCCTTAGACGCGTTGTTGTTCGTCGGGTTCGGTCTGAACACGGGCCGCTTGAACGGGAGGACTTGCGGTGCTGGTCGGAACGGTTTGACCGTCGTCGTCGTCGTCGTCGTCGTCGTCGTGCGCTTTTGGTACGGCGGCACTTTTTTTTTCGGATCTGGACGGCTGAACGGGTACTTGAACGCCGAGTTGTTGGGCCGGAACAGGGCCGACGACGGGTCCTGTCCGGCGACCGGCGGACAGTCGGCGCGGCCCGACCCGGAGTCGCAGACGCAGAACCCGAACACGCCGGGTATGGTGAACGCGCATTTCGTCTTCACGTCCCACAGCGCGCAGTGCGCGTCGCTGTAGCACACGTCACCCGGTTTGGCGGCTGCGGAAAACGTCACACACAACGAAATACGTAAAGGAGTACCGTCACAGTAGTAATACGGTGTAAATAAGGTGCAGTCCAAATAACAGACTGCACTGCAGTCATTTCTAACCAAGTTCTATTCTAAAACGCGTACATTCTACTTGCCGGTTTTCGTTTGGATCAAACAAATTTAAAACGACAAACTTCCTAAACCACATTTTATACATACATTTAAAATAGAGTCCGCGCATTTGAACGGCGTATGATATTCGTATTACTGTGATAATTAGGGGTGTCAATAACGTGATTACGAAGTTGTTTTTAAACATTAATAATTTAATTTGAATATAAATACACGCCTACGTGTTGTGAGAATGCGGAGATAGTTCGATAGTTAGTTTAGCCACGAGTACCGTTTTATATTTTAGGGTTATCCAATCTGGATGAGAACGGTAACAATTACTCGATGTAATGTTTACACGAGATAATTGTTGAAGATGTTTAAAGAAATAAATAACGATTGAAATGTTAAAATCGTGACGATATTCGATCAATCTTAAACGGCCATAAAATTTTGAAAACTTATTTATTCGCCAAATCATCTTGTATAAAGTTGAGTTTTTAGTAGAGCTAAAAACTCTACTAAAGCTAAAAAGCTTTAGAGCTGTTTAGTAGTTCCTTGTCTTTAGTTCATCACAGTTGACTCTCAACAAAAAGTGTCGGCCAACCGAAAATCACGGAAATACAAAACGATGTTTTTAAAAATAAAATGCGTACTGACGTGACTAAAAAACCACGTTTCGTACTATTAAGATAAGTGCCACTAAATACGCGACGTTTCTTGGATAGACGGTCGAGAACCGTTTTCGGAACAAAAATTAGAAAAATGCAAACTTAGTCGCATCGGATAATCCATGACGAACGACAAAGACTCTTAAGTGTACAATTAATATGTAAAACGATATAACAATTACTGCAGTACACGAGTCGAGACGAATATTCCTACAAATAGTGTAAAAACTGTTACTCGGTCGAAATTGGGACGTCGCAAAGTATTGAACGAACTGCAGTTGTTCATTTGTATTTAATATATATTTACCAACAACGCAGTTACGCTGACGGTTAAATCGGACGCGTTTATAAAATGTGTAATGTAACACATTATTATGTATGGTAAACGCCGTCCGAAATTCGATCCCGATGTCCTACAATAATAATGGCATTCCTTTTATCCGAGTCGGTTGGTAAAAAATTTTTCGAAATAGATATTATACGGCCGGCGAACCAAATTGGCATTATACGCACGGCTTAAGGTGTGAACACATTTTTCGGCCGTCTGCGGCGGTATTGTTACGTTATGCCAAAGGAGTTTATTGCACTTTGAATAGTAAATTTGTGGCCGAAAAATACTATTGACACACCACACACACACACACACACACACACCGTTTTTCCTTTCAATAAACGCATAATGAAAATCCCTTCACGTGCATATGAAGTGCGTATAGAACATTGTGTACCTTGGGCACCGTGTATGTAACCGTAAACTGGCATAACGCTCGCGAGTCTCAAGAACAATACAATAATAATATTGAGTCTCGACGTGTGTATAATACGCCCGGCAGCAATGACCTCCGATATTATAATCCGTGTTTGTATAATATATATATGTATGGCTTTATGCACACACGCGGTCCGAGGAACGTTAAAAGCGTTTTTAGTTTTTTTTTTACTTTCTTGACGTAGACTTCTCCTTACGACGTACATAATATATTGTGCCGTGTATCTGCTCTGTATGTTATTAATTTCGTATTATAAACGAACTCGCGTAACGGATCCCCGTCCACGTTGTGCTAATGAAAGACGACGTCCATTGAACCAAAAAGGATCGAAAAATCGTTTCGCGAACGGGTATAATTGTTTTCGTCTTTTTGTGCGCGCCTAACATGCGTAGGTATTACGCACACTTTTTATTGTTTTTCGCTCGGTTATAGTAGTTAATAGAAATCATAAAACGAGACACGCGGGGAAACCGGATGAACGGAATAATAAATACGTACGTAATTGCTGGACTATCGGAAATATTGTAATAGTATTGTCGAGTCAACGATGCAGCCGCATAATAATAATTATTCGCCGAGAGTCGTCTGTTTTTCTGTTCATCGGCGCGGATGAACGGGTCCCCGGCTACCCCAAAATGCGAATAAGACGTTTTTATAATAAATAGAAGGATTTTTAAGCGTCTAAATTTACATCTTGCTACACCCCTGTTAAAATTTGAGTACGCCCCGTATTTTTCGGGAACAGTGTAGGTTTTACGCGTTTAATTTTTTGCAAAATTACGGGGACGTACCTATATTACAGGTGTAATCGGACGAAAATGGTTCTTAATTCAAATAGTTTTTTTTTTTTAAACGTTGCTTGTTCTTTTAGTTTTCATCCTGATGACAAATTTCCAGAAATACACAAATAACTGTAAACGTTTACGCGTCACTATTAAAACTTCAATAGATTTCAATCATTTTTTTTAACGGAAATTTTAAAATCGTAATTTTGTCATTAATTGCAGTTTTTGTTTCATACGACCTTTAATTTTCGATTTAAAGACTCCAAACGCGGGGTCGACAATACATTATTTTCCCGCGTGACGTGGATTAAAATGTTTAAAAAAATCGGTTCAACGCGATTATATTTCATACACGGAACATTGGCAACAACTAGTACGGACAATATTTTATTATGTTCATTATTGTTTTTATGCCGTTCCCCTTGAAAACTGTTTAAATAAATAATACGCTGAAATGTTCACACGTTATTTTTGAAAACACGAGTATAGAAACGTGACAAAAGTTTCTAACAATTTTTACGATTTTTTACCTAAGTGTGCTGATTTCGTAAGTCTTTTTATTTTTGCCAGAAATCCAGAATATTCAAAAAACTACACCAATTTTTTCGCAATCGTGGATACATTGTATAGGTACTTCACAAACTTATTACGTCTTAATCAAGTATCTAAAGTGCTAACAACAATATACAATAATTGTAATACGAAGAGTTATGGATAAACTATACGTACAATATAATATATGATCACACCATATATTTTCATTCTATACGTGTGGAATACTTGTAAGTTTCGATCTATTATTTTCATTGAAACACGGAAGTATTTTAATGTTCTATAAATACTCAAGAAACGTATTTTATTTGTGTGCATAAAACTATGTATACTTACGAGGCAAACACGTGTGCCGTCGGTACTGCCAAAAATGCGACTCGCACACGCAAAAATTGTTATGGCATCTGCTGTTGGCCACTTTCAGTGAACACTGTTCGTCCACGACGCACTCAAATCCCAAAAGTGAAGCTGTAAAATATACGTGTCGTAGGAGTGTAAAATTACAAAAAAAAAAAAAAAAGGTCGTCAAAGTCATAATATAAATCACGTAGACCATAATATAGGTACTGTCGGATAACATAATAGAAATTAGGTCTTCCGTGTTGTATTCGCTACGTAAATACGTACAAGTAGGTGTAATATCATATTGTAGAGTACTTAGACGTATAATAATCATAACAATAGTAATAAAATAATTTAATTATCCAGCTACAAGATATTAGTGTGCCTCGGGCACTCGTGGAAGGCGCCACTGTACGGAATAATGGACAATACTAAATTTTATTACGACTGAACAATAAGTTCGGCTACGACCATAATATTATACATGTTCCTGTTCCAGTTTTCGTCACCTTGTATGGTACTCTTCGACAGTTCGAAATAGTACACAATTATTGAACACCTATGTCAATGCAGCAGCAGACGACAGCGCGGCGGCGGATCACAAAAAATAGTTTTCAATTTTCATTGCTCGCCGTTGTGTTTTTATTTGCGTCATAATACGTAATTTCGCTCGTATACATTCTCGTGCGCGGCTTATATTATGATTAAGACGAAAAATTGCAACCATTTACCCATTGTTACCCGCGAACGATTCGTACTAATTGACGGACGTGAATTCGAAGACGCTCATCCAAAGAGAATATGGCCCATGCAGCAGTGCCTGGGTTAGAAATAGATGGTC
>CM029357.1:1647000-1687640 GCA_017140985.1 Hormaphis cornu
TTTAATTTCGTACGACTATAACATCAGAACACTACGGCGGCATATAAAAGTTAAAATAGTGCCATAACACACAACAGCTTTTTGCTATAGACAATATTAATAATCGACAAAGTGGTCAAACGATTCAATGAACATTTAACGAATATTGTACTATATAAATTAGTCAACTAAATTTTTTTTTGTAAAAAGACAGAATATACAATCTATCTAAATGCACCAAAAGTCACTGTCATAATTATGATTAATACACAGAAGTCGTTCTTTGCATAACATACCGACATTTCTTAAATAAGCATTATGTTTTTACTTTTTAAACCTTATAATAGAAAAATAATTTTGAAGTATGCGCAATTGTAAAGTAAAGAAAAACATTTTAAAAATAGCAAAATAATCCAACCACGCGAATGCCAAATTAAAATTTTTCCTGTTGACAGAAAATAAGTGAATTTTAGTATTGTTTTAAAATGATCTTGAACTGGTCAACCTTACAGAACTATAGTACAATAACGAAACACCGAACTACGTATATGTTCCACACTTACAACTTGAATCGAACATCAAAGATCAAACTACCAAAAATTATTTAGCTTAAGAAAAAATATTTTGTTATTTTTGAAATGCAATGTGTTACATCTTTAGCGTAATCAAACGAGAAATTTGTTCATTTACGAGTATAAACAGATCTAAGGATTTTTGACTGAACCGAACAATAATTTTGGTTTTTTTTTTATACCTACCAGTTTATTGTTGTTCTGTTTTTGGGCATATTTAAAATAAAATTAATCTCGAACTTTGAAATGTTGGTAACCTTTAAATCTAAACATAAATGAGTGAAAAATATTTTACATTTAAAACAATGTACATTTGATTGTTTCTGAATGAAATAAATAGTTCATAGTTATATCTGAATGATAGGGTATTAAATTTAGTTTTAGTTTTAAGTTATTTGATAGGTAATATTGATTTGCTGACTACACTTATCAACAGTTTTGAAAATACGTTATGATTTCTCGAGTATGTACTATAAATAAGTTGATGAAGTAAAAATATTAGTAGGTATCTGTAAATTATTTTTGGAAAACTTACACTGTAAACACGTGTTGTTCACTCGTGCGTAATACGGCAAACAAGAACAAGTCCCGGTCTCTTGATGGCATTTGGAAAACTCTGTTTCACACTCTTGATGAGATTGACAAGTTTCTCCTAATTTTACTCCAAATGCGTGTCCAGGAAAATTCTATAAACACACAATGTTTAAATGAAATCAAACCTTACTTAATGTCAAGTAGTTCTTAACCTTTTTTGTATAAGTAAATATGCTCTTTTTATTTTCACTGACTAGTAGTAAACATTATGAGTGCTGTAGTACTTGTTAATTCAGTTAGGAGAGGTGTCTTTTTAAAAAGACAAGGGACACAATATTTAGGCTGATATTCAAGGGAGAGGACTAAGGAGCTGTATCTCCCTTTGAGCTTTGACCGTGTTATATATGATTTAATTATAATACCAACTATATATAACTATATATTATATTGTTACGCCAAATTATTTTTTTTAGCATCTTCAGATTTCTGGATCAATGCCTACAAATATTTAAGCCAGTACACAAACCTCCGTTGCGCTTTGATCATCTTTTGCATCGTTATAAATATTGTTTTTAAAAATGTTTTTACGGGACAATAATTTTAAGTAAAGTAATTATTACACTTAACTTAACTAAACTAAATCCAAAGGGTCAATTGCTCAACTAAAATCACTTTTAGTGTTTATTTATTGCTTTTCATAGTCTTAAACCATGTAAATGAATAATAAGTACTTGTAAATTTAATGCATTCTTATACGACTAAGTCAACAGCAACAAAAACCGTACATTCTAAAAACAAGTAAATGTAATTATTTTTTTGCGTAGGAAAGATTGTAGTCTGTAAACTTTTATGCCTCCACGTATACATTATACTGAACATCAAGTCTTTGTATATTTTTATTATTTTTGAGCGTTGTAAATTTTAACAAAATAAAACTTTTTTGATTCGAGAACGAATAGGTATTTACAATCTGTAATTTTAAACTTTACAGATTATATTATGTTAATTTATTACAAAACAAATCTTGTAAGTATACCTACAAAAAAGCTATTCTTAAATGAGAATACTTAAGGTAGGTAACAGTCATGTCCACACGTTTGAACATTCAAAAACTGGTACCTAACAATAATATTACATTATTGTTAACGATGTTATCGATACTGTTCCTCTAAACAGCATAAAACGTTTAGGTAACTATCATACATAAATTCGTGATTCTACTTGTAAGTAGGTACAATTTAACAATTGGTTTACTTATTTAGGTCACATTCTTCCGTGTGCACGGTACAAAAATCTGTAAACGAAAGTGTCAACATGAAATTATCGTCAAATATAGTGTAAACTATGAAGAAAAAACGTTGTTCATATACAAACGAATAGTGAAACATGAATACTCGATACGATTGGGAACGTACGTTTATACCTAAAGACCGTATAATGTACAATGTCGTTTGGTGAAAAACTAACATTATTATAGTGTTATTATAGTATTATATGTGTGATATGTTTGATGATTACTCTCCAAATAAATTGTGAAAATAGCTGCAGTAACAAATGAAATTATAATAAAAACGATAAAAGTAAAAGTATAATATATTATAGTAACAATTTATCTATATAACATACACGTTAGGTATCTAAATGGTTAATCTGATTTATAATAAAAAGTTGTCATCTATAACAATTATATTATTATAAATTCATCTTATTTCAGTATAAATAAATTATTTAAAATGTAGCAAAATCTAAATTTGTAAGCAGAATGACATTTATTAAGTTTTGTATATAATTACCACATGTACACTAATAAATCATTTATTGCGTTATAACTTATTAGCACTAAAACAAAACTTAGGTTGCAAAAATAGCTACAATTTGTATCGATTTAGACGTAATACAAAACCTAATCGATGATAATAGATGACAGAGCTCCAAGAAAACACAAATTAACTAGAAAACTTTCAAAACTTTTAATTTTTGATTAATAATTATAATTATGATTAAAATATTAAATAAGTATTTATGGTAAAATAACAAAATGTATTATTTTAAGAAACAATATATTATATTATTACAGGTAGATCATCTACATTGTGCATAATAGACAATATAGAATACAATAAACAATAAACATTTTGTTAAATTATTACAAGATTGAAATAATAATTGTAGTACTACGTTTCAAAGAATTACATTTGAAAATATTATTTTCCTCCTCTTTCCTTTAAGTATTAAATTTTGAAAAATTCTTTCTGAGTATATCTTTACAGTACTAAGTTGAATAACTAATCAAATTGAATTTATACCTTCGCGCGTTCCCGCTTAGTAGGTATTGAAAATATTAGGCTTTGCTTGCGCAACCATTTAGAAAACAGAAAGATCCCTTAAGGGTTGAATTTTAGAATAAGTACATGTTTTATACTTGTGCTTCATTAATACTAAGTTCAAAATTAATCTGAAAAATACAAAAAAAAATATTTTATTCTTATTTGCCTTTTAGATTTCGAATTTAATAAAACGACTTTTGTTGTACATATTTCATTAGGTATTTGTGTTGAAGAGCATATTTATATTCAATTTAAAAATATTTGATCAAAAAATATTTATTTTTTTATTCATACTCACTTTAAACACTTCAAGTAGGTATTATATTTTAAAAAAAAATTTAATATAGAGAGATCCTACATGTTGAAATAAAATTAGTGACCATAATTCCATAATTAAAACTTTAGAGGTTTTGGCTCTGAAACGATTCAAAAAATCCAACCAAAAGATTAGTGGAAACAAGTCTTAATTAACATAACATTTTTTTAAGTTACCTACAGAGTATTAATGCCAAGTTTAAAAAAAATCCGATCCAAAAATCTACTTTCTTTTAGGAAGATTTCCAAAGGAATATACCAACAGTGGATTGCTCCAAGAAATCTACCTCTACTTTGTTTTACCACTTTTTAATCTTCTAAGGCGTTGAAATTTAAAAACTACAACTATCCTAACTAATTCATATTTCATGTATAGCTCAATTACATGGTCATAATAATTACAATAAAATGTGTGAAAATTTTAGAATTTTGATTTACCAAAATCGATTTAAATATATGTATCGTCTACGTCATTTAGTACCACTGCAGTTGTGAAAATACAAACATAAAACGTTATAAAATCAATGAACTCTGATTCATTATGCCCAGAATCTATAATTACAGCTACGTACGGTATAATTCAAACTGCTATTTTATATTCCTGTGATGTACAATTAAATAAATACGCGACTACGTTTACCGGCTTTTTTTGTAAACGAATTTATAAATGCTTTACACGTACGTCTATGAATAATAAACAAGTCGTCGTATTGATAAACTGCAATAATTTGGCGAATAATAAACGGGAAAATATGGTCACGCATTATGATAGGTAACATCGCATGGTGCACCGTCACTCGACTAACACAAATCTAATAAAAACCATCTTGCTGTAAGTTATTAGATACAATTTTCACGTGATATACCGTATTTTATCGGGAAAGCCTTACTCACGCCGACATAGTACCGTTATAACCATATGGGACCTATATACAAATGTACATAATACAAGGTATCTCCGAGCGTCTGATTATTTGGAAATCGTTGATTTTTTTTGCTTTAAATCAATTTCGTGAGTAATATTTAACAATACAACAATGCATATGTAAGCACACACACTTATACACGCATAATACTAGGTATTTTAACATTTATGTGTTTTCACAAAAGAACAGCTATATATTATTATACAAACGTAAATACAGTGCGTTTTTTTTTTTTTATAGAAATAAAACGTTTCTTCTTTTTATGCGTACATGGAAATTTGAATACATGTATTTATATTTATTATGAAAATAATAAAAAAAAATGTATAGAGATCTCGCTTTGGAGTAGGTCGCACCTTTGGTTAACGACCCAATAGTTCTAATTTTAAAAGGTGTCGTCTACTTTTCTTTTTTTTTTTTTAAATTCTTAATCAACTTACGAAAATTATGATTCTGAGCAAGCTCAGAGAGTCAAATACACGAAAATTTGTATAATTTCAAGGTTCTACGTTTGACTCAATATTTTTTGAAACTTAAATATGAGAACAACGTTATTATCAAACAAAATCTATAAAATTATGAAAACTTTTAAATTTAATATTTTATAATCTGTTTACTACGTCTTCATTGATATCTAATTTCAATTATGCGTGTTAACTTTAGCAGGAGTTTCGGTCGAAAACCCTTCATAATGACTGTAATACTGTTTATAATAAAAAGTTAACAATTTAAAAACGTATATAAGCCAAAAATGGTGTATTTTCGTAATTTATCGACCACGTTTTTCGGATTTATGTTTGCATAGACACTTCAAACTGAAAATTAAAATATTCATGAAAAGATAAATTACTACAAAAACAGACGAATGACACAAAATAAATTTCAACCTAGTTTGTAGGATAGTTTTATCAATCCAATCCTAACGACGCGACGTGTGAAAATTTTAAATAATTTGGAGCATTTTTGAACATCTTGATTTTGTTGTTTCTGTATCGTGACTCAAAAAACATTTCAAATAATGGGTACCTTCTCGAGTCCAACCCCCTTTGGCGGTACCTATCGTACCGTGTAAAGATTTGAGCAGTTCTGTACAACTGGAAAAATTGATCGCAGAAAAAAAATTAAAACATTATAGAGAAATCAGCACACGGAATTTAAAACAACGCAGAAACGAAACTTTTTCGACAAATCTTGTTGGTATTATTTACACTTTCAGTCCGAAAACATTTATTTTAATTTTAATTATATGTATAGGTTACAACGTGTACATACGTCACGTTTAAATAATATTTATCGATAAAATATTTTTAAGTGTTTTATGATGGCTTGTTAACAATTAATATCTGCGGTGATACGTAGCCGTGCAGTGCTATTGTTTGTTGTGCTATATAGTAAGCACATTCTTGTATATAAATCCATAAAACGATCTCTTAATAGGTTAAACAACGTCCAACACACGTCCTGTAGTTTGTCAAACCGTACGCCGGCGAAAACCGTTCAAAACCTACGCGCGTTGTAATATTATAATACGTCTAATATAATTTAGATCAATTATATATATATATATATCGCGCCCGTGAAATAAATATTTATAATAATGATTCGTGAAAAGAGACCATTCAACAACGTCCGATGGATTTCTGTCGCGTCACTGTCACAGTGTCACCGTCCATGTAATCTCTATACAATTTGTCACGAGAACGACGAACGGCATACTCAGATACAGAAGACGACGGCGACTAGTTTAGCGTCTGGTTCGATATTAATTTGATAGTAAAAATAAATAAATAAAAAGTAAAACGTACGGCCGATTATAGTTGGGTACTATAGTAAGGTGTACACATATTATTAAGTAAGTACACTATATATAATAATTTGTTGTTCCAAGTCTCCTCGTTGTTACCCGCAACCGTTTTTACACACGGTATTGCTCTGCAGTCACTCTGGTCCGAGACTAAAAGTTATTTTATTTTATTTTTAAAGTGTAAACGCCTTACCAATTTAAATAAATTTTATAACAGATATTATACCCACTTTTGGTTTTCTTCTCCCGTGTACAACAAATTACAATGAAGATAAGAACGTTATTTGTTATTTGCTTTTAGAATGTATGAGTCGCATTTGTAAATAAAATAACAGCTCAAAATTAGTTTTTTGTGAATTCTACAGCGCAAGGCACAACTATAACGTGTGGAAGTTAAAAGTTTTGGCCAAAAATCCAAGAATACCGAATGTTTTTTTTTTAAAAACATTGTCGAGGATATCATAAGGTTCGGAGCAAATTTAAGCTTGGTGAAAAAAGCCAAGATGGCTCGCATCGAATGCTCCGACCTCTATTTAAAATCTGAAACGGTGCCTCTGCCGATTAGTAAAGTAAGATTCAAGATTGGTACTTAATTATTTTACCTAACAGCTTATGCTTACATTTAAATAACTCTTGCTGTCCATAAGCAAAATTGCACACATACGTGACACTGAATTAACGAGAGTTGTTGTCATTGAGTATGTACCTAATATTATTAATGTCTCTGTTATTAAAATATGACGTACAGAATATGGACGCATTTTCATTAGGAACTAGTGGAACTTCGTATAATTTTATACATACTTATTTATTTTTATTCTTTGGTAAAATACTGAGGTTCGCATCCAGTATGAAGTGGTGAAATTCGATTAACACCAAAATAATATGTAAAAAATACTGGGACAACACTGGCTTGAATAGAGAGATCCTCATTGACTGCATCAACCTAAAGGTTTGTTATATACTTATATAAGTATGTTTGACTTTAGAGACTGGACCCTAAAAAAACTTGATTTGGGAGACGAATGATACAGGACGAACAATAAAATAAGTGATATTTGCTAAAGAGTTACAAATTTATTTACTTATATAAGTTGCATCTCTGGCAGTAAAACATTCCATTGGTTTTAAGATAATAACAATGTTGTATTTTTTTTAATTGAGTATTACTATTAGGTGTCTAGTTGATACAGTTTAAAAACTATAAACCTTATTTCTGCAATTTGCAAAAATTGTTTATTTATTTTCAAATATTTTTTGTAAAAATTTGGTTAGCAGTTTTTTAGATTATAACATTGTTATTCATAGCCATAAAAATATTTTAGTTTTTTGAACATTTGATCATAGCGTTGTTGTTAATTTTTAAGTACGTACTTCAGTATTTCAGTAATTTATAAATTATACAGTTATATAGATAGTTTAATGTTTCTGACCGAACACGAAAGACTTAAATATACCTACTCGTATCTGTTGTAACTATATTATAGCATAATGTTACTCTCGGTTCTTTTTTAAATACAATTTCCTGTCATGAATTATGCCTATTAAAAAAATAAAATAAAATAATACCACTGCGTAGTTTTATCCGTTATAACTCCAAGTGCAACACATGATGATTTAAGTGAATATAATACATAATAATTCTATTGTGTTGTTAAATAAATACGGATCGTATGCATTACAAAAGATTTCTGGAATGCTTTCGGACGCTATTCTCTCACATTTCTTTTTGCTAAACTTTTTTTTTTTTTATGACATGCATATACAGCATTGGTATATTAATTTACCTATATATTTCAATTATGTCACTTAACGTTTGTTCTTCTCTGAATTGCATTGTTTAAACGTATAGTATAAAAGAAAATTTTACTAGTTACTAGTACCTACCTATCTATACGTACTAGTTTTTTTCTTCTTTTTATTGTAACGATTCTTAACTGCTTATACTCGTATAAATAGAAAATCAGTAGTAAAATGTTGTATAAATTTAAGACGTCATTATTATTTACAGAATCAAAAGTGCAGTACAATTTATATAGGTAAGTTTATATTATAGTTACTGCTGAGAAACATTCATATAGCGCATTGAAAAACTGCATTATTCTATTAAAGTTCAACCACATCATACAGATCCACGTTTTATTATTAGGTACTTCCGGTCAACGTCAATTATTTCAGCGTCTTCTCTAAGCCCACACGCACAGATTCCGTTCAACCCTCTTTACACATAAATTTAATTCTAAAAACACATAATACGCGTTGTGGTATAATTTTCGTTTAATTACTCTCAATGACTATTTTTTGTCACCTCTTCTAAGATTTCACACCGGGTGATTAAAGGACTCCCCAAAATACAGCTCTGACTATTTAGGGTGAGACCACTGTTCTGGAAACATGTCAAAATACGTGTGCATCTAATTTTGTTGCACTGCGACAGAGACAGTGTAGGTACAATACATTATATAACACATGATGCTATCAGTTATCTCTAAAGTTCAGTTATTTCTAAAGTTTATATCGTACAACTGGTGCTAAAATATTAGTTGTTATTTCCAAAATGCTTTTAATTCGCAGGTTCTTTTTTTATTTTAACAAATTCACTTGTGGAATGGAAAGAAAAATCGAAGTGTAACGAAAAAGGAGTGAATGTCTACAAACAATAGATGATGAGAAATTTTTAAAAATTTTAATAGTAAATATTTGTAGGTCAGCGATGTGCAGTAAATTTTTTTTTTTTTTCTTCAATTCTCACTATAATAATATAATACACGTCTACGCTTCCTATTTATAATAAATTATCATTAATCATTACTACACGTGAACAAGACCTGAACGTAGGAAATGTTATTCAGATCACATAAATAGGTACAGGCACCTTTGTCCGGCATGAATATGCTTCTTGCTACAAACGATCCATTCGTGCTCGAAGGCTAGAGGTACCGCGCACCTTCGTCCACCCAGCTTATTACCTATTTTATTAAATCCAAAAGAAAAAGTTTGTACTCTTATTACGTTCTTATTACTCTTGAAATCTCAGTAAACGGATCAACATCATCTCTATTGAATACTCTTATCAAATAATGCGGTGGTGTGGCCGTGAGGGGATATTTAATATTATAACTCACTTTTAACACTAAACCTTTTCATATGTTAATTTTCATAAAGTATTCACTGCGCCACGTTTTTCGGCGCACGTAGAAACAAGTAAGTACAAAATTACAATTGAATTAAAATATTAAAAAGTTTTGATTTGATTAAAAATATTTATCCGATTTACTCGAGTAAAAACCTATGGAACTATATATTCCACTGTACTGCAGAAACATCACGAGTTAACTTTTTAAGTAGGTATTTTAAAATATATCTGTTGAATACCTAAATAAAACATAACAGTATTGTATTAGAAGATCAGAAGAAATCAACTATGTTTAAATAATTAAAAGCAAAATAAAAAAAGGCTAAATAAGATATGTTTTTACTTGAGCATTATTCAAATCGTATAGTAGGTATGTATTATTGTATATTTTTAAAATAGCAAAGTGTTGATACGAATTCATAAATGATGACAAAAAAAAAAAAATAAGTGCCAAAACTATTGTAGTCGAGAAAAGTGAAAATTATGTATGTAAATACAATCCAAACAATTATCAAGCATAAAATATAGGAGCTAAATAGTTAAAATTGAACATACTTATGAGCTATATAGGCTATTAAAAGAAAAGTATCCTAAACCTACCACATCTTCCGAGTTTTTCTTACAACCTGAAAGAAACTTGCATTTTAAAATAGTAAATAAATCTTCAGGTCAATTGAAGTGTAAAAAAAAAAACAAACCGAATATTTTGTTTAAAAGTACATTTTTAGGTATATTAGTTGTTTTTTTTTTTTTTCGTTTATATCATAGCGGTTGTGTACTATACGTGTAATACAAGATAATATCGTAATAAATAATCGAATATAGTTTGACTAAAATTTAAAATAAGGGTCAAGCAGATAATAATAACACGAATAACTGTGTGTTTATTGTGTACAAAATGAATCATTTAAATTCTAACACAGTTATTTCAATCGTCGTTATTATCATTACCTAAAGACTAGTCGTAAGACTTACCCCGATCATCATAATGTAACAACAGATCTTCAAGAGAGTAGCATCCATTTTACTCGATTTAAATTCTAGTGAGTTATAATAAAAAAAAATAATAACTTATCCCAATCGTGTAGATTGGGTGTACGAATTCATTGAAAAAAAAAAAAATAATAATATTACGATGTACTCCCGAAACGATTTTCGTTTGACGCTACCGGTACGTGAAAAACCGCTGACGCGTGTGAGCAGACATAGTTCGAGCACACCGTTACGACCCGTCCGGTCACCCAACACGCGCTGTTCGACCAGGAGGAAAACTGATCGCAGTCCGACCGGCGGCCCGTGCGACAGTGTGTTATCCCCCCACCCGAATGATTTTCATAACGCAGATATGGTTCCGCATTGGTTCGAGCTGTATACATAGGTACGGTCAAAATACTTTTCGGTACGATTACTCGTTAAAAATTAAAATCAAGTTAAAAAGTCAAGTTAATTTTAATCAGGTTAATTAAAACTCGTTAACTTATTTCTTACGTCAACTTAATAAATCAATTATCAATGAATTTAACGTGTTAACTTAAAGTTAATATGTGTTAAAATGTTTTTTTTTTTCAACTCTTAAAAAAATGCATTAAATAGAAGATAATTTGAAGAAAAAAAAATGTTTGAAGCGGAAGGAATTAAAAATATGAACTAACCATCTTTGTTTTAAGTGAAATTAAGTTTTTTTCATTATTGTTAACTTTTGATAAATAAAAATAGTTAACTTTTAATTTCGGTAAGTTAACTTAACTTGACTTTTTGTTTTTACAATTAACTAAACGAGTTTAAAAATGTTGTTGATTTACGCCCAGCCTCGCGTATTATGGTGCTTTGGTATAAGTATTTTACGTAATAGTACATGCACAATTCTACGCAGAGCATAGGCACAATTTAGGAGAGTAGAAGGGCCTTAGCCCCACTGGTTAGTGTTGAGCTTCCCTGAACTTTTCAAAAAAATACACAGAATAGCCTAACTCAGAACAAAATTTCAGCTCTTCGAATCGCGCCTGTGACGCAGAACCATCATAGTTACAGTACACTGCAGCACCATGGATAGGTAAGTACGTAGATATACTTAAAATTTATAGTACCCAGCTATGGTTATGAAATATACTTTTCATAATACATTTCTATTTTTTCACTCTTCTTGATATATTTAAATAAAACACTAAAAAAATTAATTTTCTTTCTTAATCACAATCATGCCAACAAAAACACTTTGCAAGCTACGTGTATAGCTAAGTAAAAAAAAACACAAAGTATTTGGCATTACAAGGTGGTTGTGATATCATTTTGTGGTGTTAAGTAAAATTTTCAATTTACTTGGCGAGTGCAAATTGTAATATAATAATATACATGATATATGTAACTAAATCATTAAATATACAAATATAATATTATGATTCTAGCGTAATAGTAAGCAAACTTAATAAACTGCGCACTCGCAAAGTAAATTGAATTTTTTTTTACTTGGCACCACAAATGATATTTTGTTGTGATATTTTATCCATATAGATGTTTCTCTCATATTCGACATGTTTCATCACGAAATATTATAGTCGAAGTTTCCAATGCGTATGAAATATTTCTAAAACAGGAAACATATTTTTTTTTACATGTAAGTAGAGAGGCTGCTGCTGCTAATAAATATTACAAAAGTATAGGTATAAATGTCATGAAATTTTCAAACCAGATTAGTATCAACCGTCGGGTGCACTATATATATATATAGCTACACTTATAAATATACAACTATGCGGTGATTCGCATAAGTACTCGAGAGAAAAGTCATAAGCCAAAACTGTTTCCAAATTCGTATTCCTGACGAAATATGTGCGATCAATATAGCCCAAATAAGAACCACTCTTCCATGGCGTGGTTTTAGGCGGCCGAAACGGGTGTTTCTCTTAACCAATCACTTTTTTTCATCGATATATATTATTGTAAGCTATACACTTTGTTACAAATTAAATTTATCTTTGCGAGAAAGTAAAACATGCATTATGATAAGTACTTTTAAATAGTGTTGTTTTTTTTTTTTCAAGACATAAGTTTTAATTGCAGTTTGAACACGATAATTGTATGTAGTCCAAATGGAGGATCTACAAAATACATACCACGTATTATAAGTGAATGAAAAATCTAAAAACAAAGATATGTAGGTCATAATAATACACAGTTATGTAAAAAAATGTATGATCATTGTACCTATTGTATATCGGCATGGCATTGTATTATATATACAAAAAACCTGCATACGATTGATTTTTACACACTTATAGATATAGTAGACGGGTACTTTTTTTGCTACAATTTATTTATACATTTCTACATGAAGTATGGCTATAGTTTTGAGTCTGTAAATTGACCACGGTTTTATTGCATTGTTTAGCGTTTTGAAGACTGGCGTTCATTTGAAATATGATAACGTATATATTATTATTACTACTATAATATGTGTAATAATTTTACTATACGCAACCGTATCGATTCAATTTTGATGTCGGAAAAAAAAGCTCAAAAAATAATAAAATAACAGAGTCACTGCAGATATATTTTGTTCCGAGATAGAAATCGAACAATATAATAATGATAACAATAATAATAATAATGAAATAAGTTATTATTGTTACAAATTTGTAACAGTGTTGTTTTTAATTTCAATACGCTATAGGTACGTACGAACAAATTAATTCATCATTCACAATAAGACGCGCTGAATATTTTAGTTTATTGTTTGTTTTTCTGTACTGTAATTATTATTAAACTGCAGTCATATTTTGTGTAATATGGCAATATATTATAATGTTCAATTTTAAAAAACCTAACATGAATTTATACCCTCTTTATAAAACATTTAGAAATTACTGATAAAAGTAATACGTCTAAAAATGTAGTTGTTAAATTTTTTTGAGGAGAAAGAGTGGCTTAACAATCGTTAAATGTCAAGTTTGAAAAGTGTATCAAAATATTACTTTGTAAGAAGCGTTTCTTGAATTTTTGATTATTTTTTGAGTTATGGTCTAAAAACCAAACTGTATTTGGAGAAAATTTTGTGCCGAACGACTTGATTTTTTTTTTTTTTGTCTCTTATCACTTTTTTGAGTAGGTAGTAAAAAGTGCTCCAATCCTTAAGTTTGACTTCACAAACAAATTAAGGATTTGGTATTGGATCGTATTTTATTTAAAACAGTTCTTATATTTTTGAGTTGTAACCTTAAAACACAAATTCAGACGTTTTTATTATTGCGCTTGAGAATAAAATACGAAAGAACAAACTTGAAATCAAAAAAATACTAAATGCTTTTGATCGACGTCGATATGCAAACAAACGCTTTCTGTTTTCGTATACGTTTCTTAGAAAAGATAGTGATACGAATTTCACAATATTTTATAAAGTTTTGAGCAAACATAAAACTTAGACATTTTCAAAAATGTTTATTCTTTATTGTTTTTGTTCAATGAAAACTTTCAGAAAAAGTTTTGAAAATTCATTGCGGTTCTCAAAATAAAGTTCCATTTGTGACCGAACAACATCAAAAATCGTATTTTACCATTTTTTATTTGGTCGTTTAAAGTTGAACATTGGTTATATTTTTGATTTATTTTTGGAAAAAATTCGTGACCAATACAAATGTATTATTTTTTTGAAAATTTAATATGTTATGTCAAACAAAATTTTTTATTTGCATTAAAAGATTTCAAAAATGTCCACCCAATAGTTTTCAAAAGCTTATAAAAATTATTGATAAAATAGTGTCATGTTATGTTGGTACAATGCGTTAAAATTCCATTGGCTTTTACAAACGATTGATTATTACCATATCCAATATCTTAATTTTTCTTTAAATAATTGTCAATAAATACGATAATATACTTGAAATCTTTATATCATATTTAAAATTTTTAGTATGTATGTAATAAAAGCGTGATTGAGTTTCAAACCATTTGACGATTTTTTGGCTAATTTTAAAACTTTGGTGACTTGTTTAGTAAAATCTTTTATTTTTAGTACTAACTAACTTCAAACTTAGACAAAGTTTTACCACGTATTTTTAAAAGTAAAATTTATAATATTTAAAAACCAAATCATACAATAATTTTTGTTAATAGGCTTTAAACGTTATAACTCATCAAAAAATTGTTTAAATTTTTACGCGCACAGGTAGTTTAAATTGATATGTTCTAAACTTACGTACAAATTTTGGTATTTTCCGACGATTTTTAGGCAAGTTCTATTAGTAGCATCTACATACATATTCAATTACTGAATTACTCGTTGGTTTTTTATGTTTTTGTTATTTTTGTAGTGGGCTTAAAATAATTTTCTCATTTTTGTATGATTTAAGATAGTAATGAATATTATCCATGTTAATCAAGTTTAAGATCTTAACTATTATTTAGCGTGAAATACTTACTGTTAGCTTTTTATTTTCAAATAAAATCATATTACTATTACATACAATTCATTTTTTATTAAGTAAACTGAGCTCTTTTATTGAATCATTATTTTTGTGAGCAATTTATAATCGCTTACAAATTTACATTTAGCACACGACTTCTAACAAAGACCTAAAACAGTGGCCAACTGCAAAGTGTAAGTCGCTACTCCATCGAACTTCCCACCTGAACTCAAAATTGCCGGTTTTTTAATTTTTATTATAATAATGATCAAACTTTAAATCACAATGCTTCTGTATAGTGTCTTAAGTACATTTTTATTCCTTAAAATGATATGAAATATAGAACTAATTTTTATACTTAATATAAATTTTAAAAAGAGGGACGACGTAAGAATTTCCTTTTAAGACTAAAAACTCTCTTAAGTACTAAACTTTATATAGGTATTACTTGTACTCACTACTCACTGACTATAATAACTATATTAATTTGATATTATGTATACTATTCGTAATAAAATTAACCAAAATCCTTTTGAGCATAGGTACCGGATTTCAGAGTTATTATGAAGTATGCGTTATCTTTTCTATGTGAAAAGTACCCAATAGTTGATACTGGTTACTTATGTTTTCGACTTTTAGAGCAGACTCTTGACGGTAAAGTTAGCCAGTAGAGCCAACAAAAATGTTGAATAATAAATTGAAATTTTTCTATTAAAACACAAAGTATTAGGTAATAGTTCTTTATAAAATAGATCCTTCTTGTAATAAAATATATAAACTTTTTAAACATATAATCACTGATTTACATAATGTATTGATTATATACATAATTGTGTATAATAAGTACGTATAATATACGTACTTATCGTACAACCTGCATCGTCTGTATAACGGTTAACTGAAAATTTCAAAATTTTTGTAAATCTCATGCCGTTCAAAATTCGTAGACATTACGAATGTTAATGTTGCGGATTTAACAACATTATATTTTCGAAACCACACAAATATTTTTAATGTTCAACACACAGTAAACGACTCAATAAAAATACGAATCATATGTTTTATTCCGTTTATAAATGCATGTTACTGTACATAATAGTAACAAAAATTACTTTTGTCTTTTTGTATATATTACGACAAAACAATGTACAATTTGTGTAAAAATACAATAACACTAGTTACAACAAAATCAATAAGCAAATGCGACATTGTAAAATAAATCACAAAGTGCTTGTGATAATAATGATGTGATTTTTGGTCTAAGGTGATCCCTTACAGATAGAAATAACGTAATGATGATTAGAATTTTCGAGATTAGAAGATTCGAGCGATCGCGATTAGCTATTTACCTAAGTAAACCTAGATTTAAAGTAATAACGATGTAAGTACATGAGCAGGTAATGTCGGAATATTGAGGTCATGGTGAAACAAACGATTGGCGCTGATGTATTTCACGAGAAGCAAAAGACGATTTGAAAAAAAAGTACATTTACATAGATTGCGTGAACTTAATAGACATAAAATCATACACACAAACGATTTGTTTGATGAGAAAAATAAACTTTTATTTAAGCGTGGTATATAGTACATTATAATCTGTTTGTATATCACCTGCGCCAAAAACATGATTGTTTTATGAACCGAATCACTTGCTCTTCAAGGACAATATAGTTATAACTTATAACAATATGACATTTAACAAAAAGTTCCATATAGCAGTGTATTAAAATGATATTTTCTTGTTGGTATACCTACAGAATATACCTACTATAGTAAATATTAATTAGTACTTTTGGGTACCAGCTACATAAAGCTAGAACAGAGAATATAAATGTAGTAGAAACAAGAATGCTTAGATGGAATAAGAAACGAATAATTAGGAGGTAGTATTATTGGTGTTGCATCAATATAGTGGATAAGTAGAGAGAAAATAGACCGAGACGGTTTGTATATGTGATGCGAGGAGAGAATAAACCGCAACATGTAACAACGGTTATGAAAACGAACGTTGAAAGAAAAAGAGGTAGGTAGAGGAAGACCGAAGAATATACGTACGGAAACAAATGAAAAAGATATGAGGGATGTTAATGTGTGTGTAGGGGATGTGCGGGTGATCGTGATAAGTTGACCCCAAATAGTTGGTAGAAAGGCGAGGAAAAGGAAGATGGTACCAGCTATTTTACTGGTATCTCGAGATGACCACCGCACTGATTATTGTTATATTGTATCTGCGTGCATATTAGTACTCGTACTGTGGCATGTTTTCGTAAGGATAACTGTAGCTGGGCTTGAACGGTCTCCATCCGTAACGATCGGATAGTGGATCGTCGTCGTAGGCGACGTCATGGTTGCTGGTCATCGCCAGTTGTAATTTCGGCGCCACGTCCGGTTTGCCGACCAATTTCAAACACTGCACCAGACTCACCGGGCAGCACCACAAATAGATAAGGATCTCTGCGAATCAAGCACGTATATAAGAGCAATTTATTTTAGAAAAGCATTCTCTGTAACGTTCATAGAATCAACCTGTAGGGACGTATTTAAAAGGGGCTAAAGGGGACAGTGGCCCCGGGTGGCGCTTATCAGAAGGCACTAGTTTTAATCAAGATTAAAGATGTGATACATCTTTAATAGCGGTTTTAATAAGGGTGACTGCCGAGTGGTGACTTGATAACATTTTTGAAGTATCGAGTTAGAGGGTTACATGGAGTATAGGTCAAAACGATAAGACTAGTCAACCGGTCAGTCAAAATAAAATTCGCAGGACGCCAAAAAAGTAAATACATCTCAAAATTGTTACTCGAACGCGTTGTCGTTAGTCGACGCTGTGTGTGGTCAGTGCTTCCACCCACATAGACAAGAGATACTCCGACCCTCCCTCCCTTTTCTCCCATGGTCCCAGACGGATATTAGTTTCAGTAGATATCTTCAGAGTTTTTTATACTTTTTTTTTACCAGGCACTTTTATATTTCGTATCTGCCTGTCTTTTATAGGTTTTCGTTACATATAGGTATATTTATTATAATTTATAATATTATTAGTGTTTTCTTGTAGTGCAAATAACGAAATTCTTTGTAATTTAAAAAAATAACGTAAAGGCCATAACATTATATAGGCGCAATTGTGGAGGACTAGTGGAGCTAAGCCCTAAGGTACCTACATAATGTAATATTATTTTTTTCAATTTTGCTTTGAAATTGTTATTTTCTACTATGTCATATATATATATATATATGTATTGTAATGACATATAAATATATATATACTACATACTAAATACTAATATTTTATAGTATTTTTAAAATAAATATTTACAAATATCTAAACTTTTATCTAAGAGTAATTTATAATTTATATAGTTATACATTAGGTAAACCTTAAAATAAATAACAAGTAAGTATTAGAATAATTTTATTTAGTACTTGAATCTTGATACTTACGTAACACAAACACACCAATCACAGAAATCAAAATGAGGAATAAAAAATCCAGGACATTAATTTTTATTAAAATCATTGATGTCAAAACCACGTAAAAAATGACGCATAATCTTATAAATTCTAGAACTATGTATGGCAGTATAAAAGTAACTGCATTCTGAAAATAAAAAAATAAAAAGTTGTTAGTTCAAAATATAATTCATAGTTGATATTTCTTTTAGGTGTTTTAGATTTTGCTAGATATTTCTATTTATGTAGATAGGTAAATTATTAGTTGGTAATATTAATTTTAATAAGTATTTCGTTTACAATAATAGTACCTGTAAAGCTCCATATATTAAGATCATACAACTAAGAGTATGCAATGAAAAATAAATGATTATACTTGTAATATAAGGACGTGGGTCTGTAAACAAAAACAAAAGTAATTACATCAAAATAACTGTAGGTACTTAACGTTAGGTAGATATTGTTTTGAGTTAAATGTTTTTTGAGAATTAATTATGAAGTAACAAACATAAATTATTGGCATTTAGTTATCATCGACATAGTTATACTATCCTAACGTGTTTATATATACAAACAAAAACAGTACATTTGCGGTAGTTTTCTATTTTTGGGGGTCTCTGCTTTGGTCACTGTTCATTCTGATTAACTGATTCTGATTCTGATTAACCTCTGCAGTAAATCAAACACTCACAAAAAAAAAATTTCAAAATTCTATATTAATAAGTATTAAATTGTCAACAACTTAAACTTAAAATTTGTATCATATTTGTATTTTACCAATTCTAATTACGAGTAAAATTTCAACAAAATTGAATAGTTTTTTAAGGAGTTGTTGAAAAAAATTTAGTGGTCGGGTGAGAAACTTGATGGAGAAGTGCATTCTCTAGTGAGTATAAGTCTTTGTTTTGGAAGGTGGAGTAAGAAATTAAATATTAAATTTGTAAATAATAATTGTAAATTTCTTACGGAAATAACTATTCTGAGTGAACTCAGTTTACCTATAACAATTGAGCAGTATCTACAAGTTAAATCTATAATAAACATCTTATATTAGGCACTATCATTAAAAAAGTTGAAAATAGTTCCCTATTTAGAATAGTTTGGAATTTTAATTTTATCAAAAAGAGAAAAATTTTTTTAAACTATTACCAACATAACGCAACAAAAAATATCAAAAACCACCGAGTAATTGAATGTTGTATGAATACTTGCCTAAAAATTGACAGAAAATTCCGAAATAAGTGCGCACGTTTAGAAAATATTAAAAAATTAATAAAACATTGGTACGGTAAGTAATAATGACTTGTTTGAATGTCAATGAAATTATTATGCATCCTACCAAAATAACATAATTTTGTCTATATTTTTTTTATAAACCTTTAGAAGCTACTTGATGGTTTTTTAAAAAATTTTAAATGCATTTAGAAAATTTTGTTTTACTTAACATATCAAAATGTCAAGTGTAAAATACTAGAACTCTCATAGTTACAAATTTTTTTGATTAATAAATCACAAATATCACCAATTTTTTAAATTTCTGAACTTACAACGACTGAAAAAAAATTGTGACATACGATTTTTAATTTTTTCCTACCACAAAAATCCATGTCTTAGCTTGTATCTATTAAATTTTCAATTTTTTTTCAGAAAAGTTAAAGTTTTTAATGAATTAAAACGACAAAATTTTGAAAATTTTCAAAATTTTGAATGTACATACTATGATAATGTAAAAATTGGTTGGAAAACTGTGTATAAAACTTATACTATGTTTCATAATGTTTTATATCTTATGAATAAATATTGTAAAAAAGTCATATTAATAAAACATGAAATCTCTTAAAAATTTGATTCTCATAAATTTCACTGTTTTCATCTATTTTTTCGTGTAGTGTTTTACTGTAACTCTCTAAATTTTGAAAATACCATTCGACCACCAACAAGATATAACCAGAAACTAGGTATGAGTGAAAATATAAGAGCATTTTTGAAGAAGTCATCATGGTTTTATAACAATTAAAAATAAAATAAAAATCAATATGTCTAACACTAGTAATAGTAAAAATAACAAAATAATAACGAATTATAAAATATTTTATACAAAACAAAAACTTTTGAAAATCCATTTTTAAAAAGTCTGGTGTCTTTAAATTGAAAATTTATGGTTTTTTGATTGTGAAACAAAAATATTGCAAGAAATAGCAAATCAGATAATTACAAAGATTGATATTTCCCTCAATAATGGTAAAGGTCGTTTTTTTTTCCTATCATATTTTATTACCAGTTTATTACAAAACGGATGTGTAAAGGGTAGATAATAATAATAATAGGTAATAGGTGATAAAATAAGTATTGACGCTATCAATAGCGTATACTATGAGAAAAAATCTCTGAGACTGAGATGGTTTGGACAAGTGATCAGATGAATAAATACTTTTGTTATAGACATTTTATTATACGTAACAATATTTATTTAAGCATTCTATAGGTAAGTAATGGTTTATGGTCTTATTTGTAAGGATAATATAGATGTTATAGAACAGAAAATTTCACTATACCATCATTATCAAATCGCGTAGAATTTATTTAATTAGATTATGTTTACTTATAAAAATTAAGTATTTTCGTAAAATGTAATTCAAACCTTTTTCGACCATTTTCCAAATCTCCGTTGAATAAGCCATGTTATTTGTGCGTGCCAATTTATTCATATTGTGTGATACAGCATCCGTCATATTTAAACCCATAATACTTATACCTAGAATAAAAACTGACTGTATCTGGAAAAAACAAATTACTGTACAATGTAATAATTGCCTTTTTTCACCGGTAAACTTTGAGAAGGAATAAAGAACATTTCCAAATTTCACAGCGTTAAAACTGTTGCTGTATCCAATAACTACACCTGTCACTGCAGTGTCCCTTAATATTCGTAAATAGGTAATAACAATGTATAAAATTGTTAATCTAAGATTTTCACACATTTTATGTTGATTAAATATATACATAATACAGTATGTTTAATCAATGCTTTTAACTTATAAAATAATATAGATATGTTTTTTGATATTTTTTACACACCTAAATTGGTAGTGTAAAATTAGGTTTTATTTAATTACAAATAAATTATATATATTTTGTATATTTTTACTAAAAATTCAACTTTTAAAGATTAAAAATTTTAACTTTATGTTGATGTATACGCAAAGCTCAAGTGTACCTATGCAAATTACCTACATTATTACAATGGGTCGCGTTACGCGTACCGGCGTAGGAGTTTTATCGAAACACAAATCTAATGTTTTGTTAAAACCTAACGAGCAACCACGGCTCACTATTTGCAGATAGATGGCACCGGGACAACGGGAAATATCCTGGTAGACCATGACAGTAATGGATCTACTTTGACCGAAAATAAGTTATTAACAGGTAAGTTCTGTGATTTTATACGATCTCTCATTAGTGGACTACTCATCATTTGTTATTTGCAAAAGTTATTTTTCATTGTCTAAATTTGTTTTGACTAAGTTAATGTGAATTCAGATTGAAATTAAATGTAATGAACCAAGGTGTGTCAACAGATTTTTGTAATTTTTCAACCAAATTCTTCTTCTTCTTCTTCTTAGAAGAAGAAGAAAGAAGAAGTATATTGATGTTTCAAAACCCCAAACAGAAAATTGTTTAAAAATTGTATGGATGTAACGACAATGACTGCTAAAATAGACGAATTCGAAAATTTCAAAGCTCTACCGACCTCAAAACATAGATGTAATACGGGTAATATTAAAACTATAAATAAAAGCTTTACATAAAATGTTTAAAATTAGTTCCGATCTCACATATACAAATGCCAAATGCGTTTAACCCATTCTAATTATGTTTATATTTGCCATCACGAGCCGATAAATTACCGATCTTTTGAGGTAGGTGCGTACCTATCACGCACGTAAATATCAGCGCAATTTTATCACACGAACAAAGTGACCACTAAAAAAAGAAGAAAAAAATGAAAGAAAAAACATCATTGTAAAATTCAAGTACACTCCTCGCTTTGTTTAGAATTTTAATAAATATTTAATGCTACGATTAATTTACATTAAACGCTATGTATCGAAGAAAATTTAATTTTTTTTTTTTTTTTTAATTAATTTTAATGATGTTGTTTGTGTCAAATAGAATAGAATAAGTACTTATTATATAGGAGACTATACAGGTACTGTATTACTCGGTCGGTACTAACTAAAGAATAGTTATACTTACTAAAGATATTACTCCGACGATGATGCTTCCTAGGCGTAAAGGTAACCAAGTACAGAATGTGTACATTAACGGCATTTCGCTTCTGTGTAATGAGGCATAATTTAGCGCATTTAATAATACAATTAAATCCGATTTTGGTAAACCGAAATAGTTTAGTTTTACATAGACGTAAAAAACGAATTTCTGCAGGACAATTGAAACGTTGTTGTACAAAATATGTACGGCGTATAGGTAGAGCTGCTTTACGCTTAACTTTCAATGCGTACATCGATTAGTTAATTATAGGTTCCAACTACACGTTGTAATATATACATAGTTGATCATTACAAAGATAATGTATATTTTTTTGTACTGCGATAGGGACAAACCGAATAAAATAGGTAATATAAGTATATGACCTTCGGTGTTCGGTTTATTGCAATATTCGCGATGCCTATTGATTATATATAGTAGAACACACTTTACAATACTTATTTTTTAGCTTTTGCAGCGTTTTACCCAACAAAATATCTAGCAAACTCGTTGGTGCAAAGGCTTCAGTTGTATTTAATAAATGGGGCCCTAAGGCCCAATACCAACAAATATTTAAAACTAGGAAATGTTCTCAATGTTTCCTAACAAAAATAATTTTAAATTTATCTTTGTACATGGGTATATGGGTTTCATAAAAATGTTTACAAACTACCTATAGAACAGAAAAAATTACCCATCTCGAACTTCAAATTCAGAGTATACCCACCAACTACTTATAGGTGCAATATACAATTCATACTTCGTATGAACTACTAGTCTAATTATTGTGCCACACATTTAGTGTTATAGAAAACCATTTAGAAGTTACACTAACTAAAAAATTATTTTAGAAAAACATTAATAATTATAAGGTAGATAATATGTTACCTGCGCCTATCTATTTATTGTCTCGGCTATTAGGTATTTTTGTTTATTCTGTGTAGGTAATCGATGTCTATTAACTGGCTGATCGTTTTGTAGTTTTAAAATTAATCGTGAATTGCCTACACTATACATAATCTAACATAAAGTAAAACGTTTTATTATTTAATTGCTGGTTATTGCAATATTTCAATAATTTACGGAAAGGATTTTAATAGAGTATGATTAGTGCGCTTATTTTATGTAAGAGAATGATTAAACCATAAAGGTGGCTTTCAAGTTTCATCGTATTTAGAATTTTTCGTTCGTGTTCAGGTTAGGTCTCATAATTTTTGTTTAGATTTAAAACAATATTTGTATTCACGTTTGTATTGAGAATAAAAATTTGGAAAAAGTGCAAAATTGGGTTTTAAAATTTAATTTTTAATGTTATTTAAAATAATGCAACCCATTCACGAAATTAAAAACTTTAGTCGTAAAACCCATTATGACCAAAAAAAAATACCAGATAATAACAAAATACGTTAGGCTTAGTTTATACTTTATAATAGATAAGTACCTACTTTAAAAATGTTCACATCAAACATGAATAAACCGTATAACTGTCATAAAACTTGTATGTAATATTGTTTATAGAGTGCAATGGATATAAATAGGTACAAGAATATATTGTATCAAAATGTAAAAAAAAACATAAATTATCATTCCTATGTCGAATAATCATCGTACATGTATGTAAGTTAATATCTTAAACGATTATCATTATAATAGATATTTATATTATTATAGATAGTAAAACCTGGTTCCACTATAAATGGTAAGTTATATTTTATTTTTGAGTGTAGTACCTATACGAAAAGTTAAGACCTGTAGTACTTACAGCTGCTGTGTTATTGCAATTTTTTTGATTTATGATTCATTAAAATGTTTAATAAATTATTGTAAAAAAAATTGTATTTTATTTTTATTTTCACAAATATTCCGAAAATTCGCGTAGTTCACCTCAAGCTTAAAAATAGTAAAGGTAATTAAAACTGTTAGAAACTTCTATATCGCGTTAATCATAGAGAATAAAAACACGGATGGGACATCACCAATTGAGGAACTTGTACATTTTTAGGCCGTCACAAACACATCATAAATTAATAAGGCCGTTAATTTATATTTTGTAATGTAAACGGTAAGTCCCTTCTACGAGAAATAATTTTAAAATAATTTTAAATTTGTTTTTTTCATTATAACTTTGTTACCACTGATAAACCCATGTTTTTTATTATCTGTGACATTAATATAAGAATTTACCCGTTCTAACGTTGTGGAAATTTTTAGCAATTTACCTAAAATAAACGGATTTTAGAGGAATTAAAAAACCTACCTATTGTAATTATTATTGTGAACATTTTTGATATCACAATATCATTGCATGTTCCTTACATCAGCTGGTTTAATATGATTGTAGAGACTACATGAAGACCACGGTTGTAGATAGACTTATAGACTTATCTCTTTTCGTCGTGAAATAACAATGATTCTCTGAGGGAGATCTTTCACGTCTCTGATTTTAATAGTAATAACTCCCAAGTTCATAGTCGATTTAAGGATTTATAGGCATACCTAACCAATTTTTTTACATCTGTAATCTGTAAAAATACTCAATCCTAATCACGTCCATTGTAATTTTGCGCTTTTGTGTGTGTGTGTGTAACCATAAGAATTTCGTAATGACCAGTTTAATAAACTACAGTTTCGACGTATAAATATTTGCTGATTTTTGGTTAAATAACTAAACACTTTGTGAATAATGTGACGAAATCTATGCAGACTAGTTATTTTGAGTTATGCATTAAGGACAACTAACTTAATCGTTTTAAGTATCTACAGTACATTTCAATCTTAAGGTAAGAATCCGTATTACAATTTGTCATATCGCTACGCTCAATCACTATATCTAAAATTGTTTATTAGTTATTACTCTTAATTGTTCGGTCTTTAAAATTAAAAACAATAATCAAATAGGTATACAATTGTTGAATAGATGATTTTGTGACCAAAATGTAACGCGGGTATGTCTACAGTTTGGTTGGGTGTAACCGCGTAGGCAAATAATCCCCTATTGACTGTGCGATATTGTAAACCATAAGTTTTGAATGTCATGTAGAGGATGCTACTACCTATAGACAAACTGGTTTTTATCAATTGTCTATGAACAATTTTGCCGTATTTGTAATTTTAGAGTTAATACCACAATATGTATGTCAATAGCGTATTTTCAAAAAAAAATTTTTTTTGGGGATACTACTTTATAACAGTTACCTAGAACTTTATTTTTCAAAACTCATTTTAAGTTATTTTGCACCCTACCTTAGATTTTTAAGTCCATATTGTGTGTGTCATGGATTTAATGTAATAAAAATAACTAAATACGTTGAAAATAAAATTGTGTTAAAATCGCTTTTAACTATTAATTTTAGAATCTAATTGACAAAATGGAAATCATTGGTGATTATGAATATAGCAGTGCCAATCGCTTGGGACTTGGAGCTTTTGCTATTGTCTTCAAGGGTCGATCCAGGAAGGTAAAAGTCATTAAAAATGATTATTATTTATATTTTCTTTAAAATTTTAAAATTTTGTATTTGTGGTTATTTTATACAGAAACCGCAAACGGATGTGGCCGTCAAAACAATCATGAAGAAAAACATACCAAAAACTCAAAGCCTATTAAAAAAAGAAATAGATATTCTGAGGGTAGATATAAATACATACTTATTAATAATAAATAATAATAATTAATAATATTATTAATTCACCCTTAACTGTTTGTTTTTTAAATTATTATGTTAAAACTATAAAGGTAATTTTATAATTCTGGTTACTTTTTTGGTTTTCCTACCAACTCATTCATTAGATAACTTTTGATAGTCCTTCTTGTTATACAACATCAACTTACATAATTTTTCAAATTTAATTGTTGTGCAATTAATTTATGAAATCTATCTTACTTATCTAAATTTAATTGTAAATATATAAAGTAACTTTTATACAACTCAGAATTTTGAATTTTTCTGCTCAATGCTGCAATAATTGCAGCATTTTTTTAAGACAAGTATTTATTGAAATTATGTTGTTCCAATGGTTGCTCTCCCCATCAAATAATTCAATGTGCCCCTATAATTTATTTGATTTTGGAAGAAGTTGTTACCCTAAGGCCTACGTGCATAGTACGTGTTTTGTTTATTGTTTTAATATGTCATAAATTTTTACACCTTCAATCCGTCCTGTAAATGTTTTATAAATTCATTATAAAATCATTGTTGGTTACATAATTGTATACAAAAATTATAATACATTATACAAAGATCTCACTTTTGACGAAACTGTAAGAGTGGCAAGTTTAACTAATCGTTATTTATGATTATTCTGGCAAATACAGTTGAGTGGGAAATTCTTCCTTAGGATACCTCTCAATGATGACTATAACTGTATTTATAACTCATAAACATCAATTACTAACAGTCATGATTGTTTTAGAAACTAACGCTTCTTCAACATGAAAACGTTGTACACCTATTAGATTGTCTTGTAAGTAAAATATTATTCTTGTTTGACTTAGTTGATCTACCTAGTTTAAATACTCGTAAATTATATTATTTAATTTTGTTTAGGATACTGATGATTCATTTCATTTGGTTATGGAGGTATGTATGATTATTCAATACTTCTATCAATGTATTAATATATAAATATTTGTGTAATTTTTTTTTCTAGTATTGCAATGGCGGAGATTTACAAGATTATTTAAATGGTATTTGTGTGAACAGAATGACCAATTAAAATATGTGTTGAAGATGAAATAATTTAATAATTAAAAAATAATCACTGTCTTTCTATTATTGGAAATCAATAAGCAACATACTTTAAACTTATTAAATTGTTTTTAAAATACACTCTAATGTGATAGTAAAAAAGTAAAATTGTACAAAATGTGCATATATTTTTCAGTATTTGTAGATGTACCTGTTAAATATACTTAGCAACAATTGGTTTTCAAACATTTGAATTTAAAGAAATTTGAATAGTTCTAAGAAAAAGTTAGTTCACAATCAAACTCTTTTGGGATTAATCATGTTCAAATATTCAAACAATATTGGCAGATTTTGTTTTTGTGTATTCATTTTCAAAATCTGATACATTTTCAAAAAAATTTTAAATTTTAAAGTTCAAAAATAGTTCAGTGAAAATTGTCAAGTTTAAGTTCAAACAATTTAAAAACAAATAAAAGTTAGTTTGAAAAAATTGATGTTTGACTCAAGCCTAATATTTATTTTAGCTAAAGGAACCTTAAGTGAAGACACTATTCGGTTTTTTGTTAAACAGCTAGGTAAGTTATTACATGCATATGAAGATTACTCAATTTAAAAATATAGCTATTCTATAGTACCTGTTTTATTTCAGCTGGAGCAATGTATGAATTCAATAAACAAGGAATACTTCACAGAGACTTAAAACCTCAAAACATTCTATTAAAGTTTGCAGAAGAAAATTTGAAAGATTCTCGCTACCCAGATCCAACTATGATTACTTTGAAAATTGGTAAATAATCATTTTTAAATATTGTTTTAATGACTTTTAACTTATTAATTAATAAATTTTTAGCTGATTTTGGATTCGCACGATTTTTGGATGAAGGTGTTATGGCAGCTACTATGTGTGGCTCTCCAATGTACATGGTAAGTAAAAATAACTTGAAACAGTTATAAATAAATGAACAAAAACAATTTTTTTTTAATATTATAAATTCATTATCAAACATATATTATGAACTAATAGTAATTTACTGCACAGTTTTACAAAAACAGTGTGTTTTACCATTAACATTATGTTATGTTCAAGGCTCCTGAAGTAATTATGTCACTTCAATATGATGCCAAAGCAGATTTATGGAGTTTAGGTACTATCATATTTCAATGTTTGGCTGGTAAAGCACCATTTTTTGCCAATTCACCTGCAGGCTTGAAACAAATCTATGAAAAAACTAATAATTTACTACCAAAGTATGTTCTGTCAATGTTATATTTTTAATAACTTTTATAATTAATATAAATTTATTATTAATGTGTTTCTCCTAGAATTCCCCCTGGCACAACTCCAGATTTGACCAATTTATTACTTGGTCTTTTAAAACGAAACCCAAAAGATAGAATATCATTTGAAGCTTTTTCTGAGCATCCCTTTTTGAAAATGAAGCCCCCGCCAGTAACCATACCATCTCCTCTGGCCAACAGCCCAAAAACACCATCATTATTTGATGAAGGCTAGTACTTTATTTCAATTTTATTGTTTTCATAATTGCTGTAAATATAAAGCATTAATTTTAATTAATGTTAATTCACTTTTTTATCTGCTTTATTCAAATTTTAATCTACTCTATTTATTTATCCATCTAGGTTACCAATATTCTGTCAGCCCTGATCTTTCTGATGAATATGTTATAGTATCTTCAAGTTCAAATATACCAGCATACTCTCAGTAAGTTTATAATTCTTGTTTGTAACAAAATTTAAAAATATTAATTCATTTAAAAAGTTTTAACTATCAACAATAAGGTAAATCTAATCTAAATAATTTATTTTGTATTATTATTTGATTTATTAACTTTTTTAGTGAAAAAGAGATAAGTGCTAGCCCACCAAGACCAAGTACCCTTTCTATACAAACACATCAAGACTATGGTAATCCTCGATCTCCTTTAAAAGTACGTTGAGTAGCTATTAATACTTTAAAAAAAAATAATTAATTACTTAAATTGTACTATACATTTCACTAATATAATTATATAATCAAATCTAAAGTTGGTGAGTTACTCAACTTTAGAAAAACATTTTGAGTTCTTGATTCAACTTAAAAATGTGTTGCTATTGAATCAAAAATCAAGTATTTATTTGATTTTTTCAAGAATTTGATTTTTAAACTCTACACGACTTAATGTAAAAATCAATACTTACTCAATTCTAAATCAAACAAAAAATTTTAGTCTGTACCCAGATCTCAGCCCATCACAATGAAAACAAAACCTTTAAAGAGTATAAGTGGACCAGATTTTTGTTCTATATCTCCACCTTCAGTAAGTTTTTTCATTATACTTTATCATTTAACTAAACTGTGTGTGTTATGATTAAATTAATCTTGATAACATATTACTATAACATATAACATATCTTTGAATTTGTTCAATAATAACAATGGTTTAAATAACTTATGTTCAAACTAAAATAATTATGTTAATTTATTTACTTAAATCAAAATTTAAAGGTTCAATTTATGCTTGGGACACCTCCTTCAGGAAGAAGAATTTCAGAAACCCCACCATTTAGCGCATGGAACTTTACACCTACAAATTCTCCATTAAAAAAATCTGGTAAATAATTGATTTTTTTATTTTAAAATTAAAAAAGTTAATAATATCAATTATAATTTTTAGTTCTAAGTTCACCAGTTTTGAACCCGCAACAATTTACATTTAACACAAATCAAAAACCTGGAACAGTTGGCCTACCTTTCAGTAATAATAATCGTACTATGACTTTACCTGGTTAGACGCAGACAAAATTAATAATTTCTAGTCAAAGGTTGTATTATATTATTATGTGTTTTTGTTTTTTAGAACTTGGGAATATTACTTTCCCAGAACTTCCTCAAGAAACAATATTGGAGGTACCGGTTTTTTAAGTAGTAAAGTAACGTTTACAAATATATAAATACATTGTGTTTCTGTTTTTTAATTTAGAAAGAACATATAGAAACATTGGCCAAATTGAATTTTGTATTAGCACTGGTCGAGTGCATTGTCGAATGTGCTTCTCCTAAGCGGCCACGTTATGAAAGACTTGTGCTGTTAGTTAGAGCATTGCAACTTCTGAGTTCTAGCTTAAGTATTGCGACGTCTGAACTCAAAGCTGGTCGATTACAACCTTCAACAAATGTTAAAAATGGTAAGAATCAACTATCACATTTTCACTCGCCAATTTATTCATTTTCTTTGGGTATTTATAGTGGTACAGCAGTTAAACGAAACTTTTCATAAGGTTTTGGATGATTGTAAACAAATCAATGTACCAAATATGTTACACAACTCATCCAGTGCTGCTACATCAGCAGAGAAATTATTATATGAGTATGCTGTTGAAATTGTAAGTAAATGACAGATGTCTTAATTTAATATTTCTATAGGATTGTACGCATGATTGAACTGTTTCAGTGCGCCCAAGCAGCTTTAAAAGAACTGGGCAATACGCCATATGACTATTTTAAATCCTACCAGACAGCCCAGATTTTGTTGCACAGTTTATCACAACAAGTCAATTCACCAGCCGACAAAGAAATATTAATAAGATGTAATTAATACTTGACAATAGATATTGTGATGTATGAAATTAACAGTGTGTTTATTTATTGTATGTAGATCGAGATGCAGTGGAAAAAAGACTGTCAATACTACAAGAGCAAGGTTATGTTTATTCAAATACAGTGAACGGCAACAATTCAACTTGATATTTTACACAACAATCCAGGCACCAGCGTTAAATAATTTATTACATTTTTCTAGTCTTACTTTTTCATTTTATTTTTTATTTATAAGTTACAGTGAGTTTTTATAATTAAGTGTGTGTGTAATACAAAATCTACTCTATTACCAAAAAATGTATTGAAGTATAGTCACAGAATAGACTCTACCGATTACTTATTTGTTATAATTGTATAAACTATGTTGAATGCTTTTAATTTTGATACAACAATTTATTCACCTACATTTATTTTTAATCATAATTATTAGCTACATTAATTACAAAATAAAATAACTAGCTAAAATAATGCTTCATAATATTCTGTATTGACTTTATTTTAGAAATAAGGTTGGGACTTGGAATGATTGAAGTTTAAATTTAATATATTAACTTTCTTAAAATACTAAAAAAAACCACATTTTTCAGAGTAATTTTTGATTCGAGAATCAAAGAATTATTGGAAATTACTAAATCAAATTTACCTATACAGAGGGTTATATTTGTAATAATAATTTGAATAATTTCTAAAAAAACTAGGTAAGTATGTTGCAACATTTCTTATCATGAAGGATGTTTTACAGTTGCTGTTCATAATATTATGGTGTAGTGTTTTAGTTTTCTTTTTTTCGTTTACGCTGCAATTAACATTTACAAAATACTACTTATGTAAAAAGTACTTGAGAACTATACAACATAGTTTGAAATTTTTCATTGAATGAACATGGTTGTTTATCTCTGTTAAAAAGTGATTTATTTTATTTTATTTTAAAACTTCAAACGGGCAAGTACAATAAAAAATTACAGATATTTGAGCATAAAGATAATAATATAACATAGCGTAATGATAATAAAACTAAATCTAAAAAATAAATACAGAACACATACTTGTATAATATATTAAACTAACAATTACAAATAAATATTTTTAAATGAGTAGAAGCTCAGCTAGTTGAGCATATCAATTTCAAGGTTGTTAACATAATTCATCTTACGATTAGAAGGAATATTAGCGGCATAGTTAGTCACTTGAATATTCAAATAAAACAATTTTTTAGAATGTGTATTATGAGCAGGAACGTAAAAGGTTAAGCAACCTAAGAGATCAGGACAATCAATAATTCCCACTAGAGAGCCTACATAGGCTCTCTAATTCCCACTATAAGAGCTTATACAAGAAATATAAATCTAAACACACGACGCCTTTCTAAAGTTTTCATGTTAAGACAACACAAAGTAGGAGGAGTATAAGAAGAGTGTGGTTCCCTATGTAAGGAACATATAAAAGATGGGAAACGCAAAGAATTTTCCTAAACCTTTTACAATTTATGACCTGATTGATAAGGAGACCAAATTACTGAACCCTATTTGCAAATAGAACGTACCAAAGAGTATAAAGACTTAAGTCATAAAAAAAAATGTATAATTAAAGTGACAAAATCAAAAAAAAAAAAAAAAAAGCCGGGATCACTCTAGGTCGCGTGGGTAGTTTGACGGAGTAGCGACTACGCTTTGGGTGGGTCACTAGTTTAGAAGTTGTGGTTTAAACGCATTATTTTATATCTGAAAGCAACGATAAATCATTGCCTTTGAAAATACGATTCTGAGCGAGCTCAGTTGTACTCGTATAGTATTTGGTTTTAGTGTAAAAGTTAATGTAAAAAATTCGTGCTTTCGAGTATAAAATTTCAACAATAACTTTATTTCTTGGTCGGCCCTCGATGGCTGATGCGAGATGTAAGCAAACACAAACATTTATTAAGATATTTGTTCTGCAAAGTGCCAAGTTTACAGTTCTGTGCATAGATTATTAAGTATGTATACGTGTTTCAGGCACTGTTTTTGGCACTTTCGCGGTTTCCTGCAGAGCATTCATCACATGATGAACATCCCTATTCTACGATCACGAACTAAGATAAATTTTATTTTAGTTTATCTAAGTTAAGTATCACAATGTTTTTTGTGACACAATGAGATGGAGATGAGCTGCTGATTCTGACGTCTCCCGTCCCCGGGGCCTCGTTCTGTTGTCGTGTACGCGTGCGCGGACGCCTGTGTTTATGTTTTGTCAGCTGATTCCTCTGATTACGTACGCTCTGATTACGGATTTCTTAGTAGGCTATTTCGCAGTTAGCAGCAGCTGATTTATTTCTATAATAATAAACCATAGGAATAATAACAATAAAAAACGCTCGGTTTTTTAATTTTGTTTTTGTTACACCGTTACTGTTTATATTAATAATAATGATGATTATTTTTATGTTCGTCGTCGTTTAAAGGCCAACCTAGGTTCGCACAATCTGATTTTCCCTCCATTCGTCGACGATGGCAAAATCATACTACAAATAGTGTACACCCAGACGACCCGTCCGACGGCCAGTGAAGTGTAAACGTTTTCTTTTTCCTTTTTATTAACCGTGTACAATTTATCGTTGACGTTCGTAGTTAGGTCGTTGTAGGTACGTGGCCGCGAAAAATGTTAACGCTGGACGTAGTGCCCGAAAGGTCGCTGGGATGCGAGCAATGGGAATTCGTTTTGGGTGAGTATTCTCGTTTTAAGTCCTTGACAATCTCTTTCGTTTAAAACCGTCTTGTAACCCTAATAAATAAAAAAAATTGGCAGTCAACGCGTCACGACATTGCCCTTAGGTAAAAGCGACACCGTTGCCGCTTATAGCGTTTGATGAATTTTCGAATACGGTCGAGTTTTAGTATTTGTCCAATGCAATTATGCAACGCACGTACACTCATTGTTTGCGTTTTCATTTAGAAAGTGTTGCATCATAGGACAACTCTTGGGTACTTTTAAGACCCGTCAAAGTTGGATGAGTTGTTAAATTGTTGGTCAATTTTGCTGTTAACACACTAAACACTGGTTTATTTAGAAAAATTTGAATGACTTTCTGCATGAAAAAAGTTTAAACTGTTATATTATGTTTGTCTACGTACTACGTATAATGTGTATATGTATATTGTTTTTTTATAAAAACTTGAACGTGTACCTACATTTTTAGTTCTCGAGCATTTAAAAATTGTTAAAAAAAATAAGTTGTAAATTCATTTCACTTCTCGTTAAGTTTATTTTGAAACTTATGTTGTTCTATTATAATAATGATGAATGATGGTCAAAAAATACTAGACTAAAAAAATTGATCAAATTTGGTGGTAAAAGCCACTTGTAGCCAAAAGTAGTTTCTATTAATGTTAATAAATCATAATGTTTTCATTTATTCCGAGTTAGTTAGTATTTATACAATATTTTTGTTTTAGGTATGCATTTCTGTCAAGCCATAGCCATAATACAATCTCAAGTTGGCATTATTAAAGGGGTTCAAGTTTTGTATAGCAATAAGGTACACAATACATTTGATCTGATATTGTAATTGTACTTAGTTGTATACATTTTATTATTTAGTCTTATAATTTTACAGACCCCTTTAAATATTGATCTCATATTAGACCTTCCTCAAGATGGTATTCGGTTTATATTCCATCCTGTCTCTCAGCGTTTAAAGGTGTGTTCATTCATTAGATCATAACGTAATACCTATTTATATTTTACTAAATAATTTTTGCTCTATATTTTCAGATGATTGAGATTGTGAACCTAAAATATATCAAACTTAAATATTGGCAAGTATTCAACAACATTCTTACCTAGTTCATAATTATTAAGCCAACACAAATAATTACTTAGTAATTAGTGTTAATTATTACAAATTATTTACTTACAAGTAAACTTTGTTGTAACTACACAGTGGTATGTTCTTCAATTCTCCAGAAGTTATGCCTACTATCCAACAAGTAGAGCATACGTTTGGAGCTACACATCCTGGTGTTTTTGATGCTGAAAAACAAACATTTACATTGAATTTTCGAGGAATTTCATTTTGTTTTAATGTAGATTCAAAATTTCAGGTATTTATTATGTTTTTCCCAATTAATTTTTACTTACTTAATGTAAAATGAATTAATTTGTTTGTTATTTTTAGGCTGGTAGCGCTCAATGTGGATTGGGGTCATTACAGTTTGCTAGTGGTGCGTCTCCGAATGTCAATAGAGTAATTATTTTCTCTGGGAGTCCACTTACTGGGCAAGATATCCTGAATGTTCCACCGCATCCTTTATCATGTTACAAAGGACTAACTTATTTAGAACGGCTAGAAGTGCAAAGGGATCATAAAAGTACAATAGGATTTTCTATTCAGTTATATCTGGAAGGTTCTGGTAAGTGTTTTATAAAACACCAAACTTTTGTAAAATGTTTTCACGGAAGTTCAATATGTTTAGGTCCTAACCGCGGACGAAAAGTGACGTATAACCGTGAGATTTGTTTTGGAATGTCTTGTCAAGATGTTACTTCTATGTTAGGCACCCCCTCACAAGTCTTTTATAAATCTGAAGACAAAATGAAAATACATTCGCCCAATGTTCATAGACACATATCTGTTCCAAGACGGTCAGATTATTTTTTCAATTATTTTACCTTGGGTTTTGTGAGTAACTATTAAACATTACTTAATATTAATGGATTATGATTAATTCTGTATTTATATAATTTGTAGGATATTCTTTTTGACGCTAAGACGCACAGGGTTAAAAAATTTATAGTACACACCAATTTTCCTGGTCACTATAACTTCAATATGTAAGTTTTCAACAATTATGGTGTTAATATAGAATACCTTTAGTAATTTCTGTGATTTTGTAGTTACCATAGGTGTGAGTTTAGCATTACTTTAACTTCTGAAAAATCAAAGTACCATTTATCCAGTGATTGTAAAAAGTTAAATGACAAAAAAGCAAAACCAGTTATTGTGAATACGTTTACCAAGTGGGACGAGATATCTGAAAGATTAAAACACAGTGAAAGACCTGTTGTATTAAATCGTGGATCATCTGAAAACTCCACAAATCCATTTGGATCAACATTTTGTTATGGTTACCAAGACATGGTGTTTGAAGTCATGCAAAATCAGCATATTGCTTCCATTACGTTTTATAAAAATGATATTAACAATGACATATGACATAAATTAGTTGCCACTCCATACCCAGTGGCTATCATGTGTTTCTAAAACCAATCAGTCTTTTATCATGACAAACAGTATTTAAAAAAATTATTAAGTGTCGTGTACACAATAAACGTACAAAAAAAATACTCATAATTTAAGTTTATATTTATTATTTATTATATTTTAAGTATGTTCACATACACACTCATCTATTCAATCTTTCTTGGTTTTTACCAAGTCAATTGTCTAAAGATAATTTATTAATAATAATTAAAATTTCATAATTCTTGTGGAAAAAAAAGTTGTGTTCAAGTATTTTTAGATTACAATTATTACACATATATACATATATATTTTATGTAAATACTAAATAGTTATTTATTATTTTGTTTTCTTGCATTACTCTGTTATAAGTGTTCTTTATATTTATATTGTGTAAGTATTTAGCTTAAAATATTTTCATAATAACACAGTATAATTATAATTTCTCAAAAACTTGACAATTTTAATTACCACTGTCTAATTTGTTTTAGCTTATAATGTATATTTTCTTTGTTAAATTTTTACTTGTTATGTATATATGTATTGTTTATGTGAGATTAAACTACCTGATTAGATCATTTTACATAAAAACTTAAAAAAAAAAAATGAGTGTTGTATGATCTCAATAAAAAAAGGACGTGGTATTGCCTAAAAATAATTTTTTCCATTATAATTACTAATAAGTGCAGGTATTGTATTTTTGGATTGACAACTCATGTGAACAAAGTATTTGAGTGATCTATACCTTCAAAACTTATATTTATGTAGTTGTAATTAATAAATTTATGATTAAGTCCCCCCCCAACTATCATTTGTTAGTCATAACATCAGTGTAAAAATTATGTACACGCATAAATTTTTTCAACTCTACTTACAATCACATATATATGTATAAATCATAATTTTGTGATAGCAATAGTACGTTTTAATTGTAATTACTGGGTAAGCTTACATACTTGTATATTTTTTATTATATGTACCAGTAAAACAATAAGGGATCATTATTTTTTTTCAATGTTATTAGTTATGTTGAATTATGTGAAACATAAAACAAATAATAAATACTATTCCAAGAACTGTTACCGCAACGCAAAATATCTTTTATGTTTTAAGAACAATTTTCTAGTATCAAAATCGGCTATAAGCAATTCTCACAAAACAAAAAAAAAAAAAACAATTAGATGATTAAGATTTTAAAATTAATAATTAACATGAAATTAAAGCTTTGGTGTATACACATTACACATGGTGTATAAAGATCTATTTCATGATGAATTGACTGATTGACAGAAAAAGAATTCTAGTTCAGCAATCTGGCAATTCTTTTCTTTTTCAAATTGTACGTTTTTGTGTATAATATGAATATAAAAAAAAGGGCACCCAAGTACGTACATTTGTACCGGCCTTTGTTGTAAATTACAAAGTTAAAAAATATAAACACTTTAATATTGAAAATTAAAAAAGGAAGCGCCAGAATCAGTCTAGGTCACGTGGGTAGTTTGTCGGGGTAGCGACTACGCTTTGGCTGGGTCACTATATATAGTATACTATATATATTTATAGTTTAGAAGTTGTGGTTTAAACGCATTATTTAATTTCTGAATGCAATGATAAATCATTCCCTTCAAAAATACGATTCTGAACGAGCTCAGTTGTCTAGTATATGTTGTGGTAAAAACAAATTTAACAATAAATACTCTTGTCAAATCTATAACTATCCTATTTTGGTATTGTGTAATAGTTTCAGCTTGGTCCAATCTTTAATTTGGATGTTATGATCAAAAAAATCTAAATCGATGTGGAAAAAACATGTTTCCCGTAATTATTTGCTTCCCCAAAGTTCCTTTACTCCCTTAAAAATGATCAAAATAGTTTGAAAACTAAGCAGTTAACTCGTTAAACCCTTTTTAATGACATATAAATTTCAAGTCAAACGGAGCACTTTTGGGAATTTGACTGTTTTTGTTTTTTCCTCAGAACCTAAAAAATAATCAATGTTTTTTTTTTTATTTCAATTTCTTACTTGAGTTCGGTGGAAGCATGTTTTGGCATAAATCTAATTTACTGGGAATTCTTTTTAGATTCTGAGCGCAGCAAAGAATGTATTGTTTTTACCATGATGTTTTTTTTTTTCTGTGAACAATGTTAAATGTGATGAATGCTTTGATCAGTACCTCTAATAATAAGTCAATGTACTCTGATGGTTCTTTGAGGGGTAACAAATTCAAAAGTTCAAAATTAAAAAATGTTCTGCCTTGAAACTTTGAAGAAACATTGGTTATGGGAACCATGTTTTTTACATATCGAATTAGTTTTTTTTGGACCAAATAATGGTTGGAACAAGCTAAAGCATTTACACAATATTAAAATAGGCAAGATGAAAGTTCCAAGTGATTTCGAAAATGTTTTTGAGCTAAGTATAGAACTTTGAATCCCTCAAAAAATTTACCAGGACGTATACTAGACAACTGAGCTCTCTCATAATTGTATTTTTGATGACAATGATTTATCATTGCTTTTAGATATTAAATAATGCGTTTGAACCACAACCTCCAAACCAGTGACCCACCTAAAGCGTAGTTGCTACTTCTTCAAACTACCCACGCAAACTAAAAAATCATGGTTTTTTTGTTTTTTTTTTCCTACAACGACAGCCAGAAAACACGAATTCCATTATTGTACACAGCCATAAAGTTCTAAATGCAAAAGACAGGCGTTTGCAAGACCTGTCAGCTTCGTTTACTACTTACAATCACAGATATATCTAATAACATTGATTATAAGTACTATTTTATATACCTATTGCATTCAAATCTAAATTTTTTTTTTTGCAAGTGCGTGAATAAAAAACAAAGATAGGTATAATTTTAATTAAAAATACTCATTCTGAGTTTCTGAATATCAATTGTAATAATTTTTATATGGATGGCAAAGTTTGCTAGCGGTATTAACAAAATATGATTATTATAATTTCCTTGCCGGCATTTGTCCGTTATGAGTTGTGCCAACTTTTAATGTCTATAACTCAGTAACTAAGTAAGATTGATTTCATTCTGAATTCACCAAAAACAACAAATACAAAAATAAAAATTTTTTAAATGCCAATTTTTGGTTATTTTTCAATAAAGCATTAATGATAACCATACATTTTGAACAAAAAAAAGTTTAATTTGTAAGCGCTTTTTAAATAAACCAAACTTATTGAAGTTTTCCACCAATGACTTCCAAGCAAAGTTCATCAGACTTTTTTAAAAAATTCTTATTATGCACGCAAAAACCAACATGACACATTTTGAAAAAAAATTGCTAGGATGCTAAACTAGAATTTGTTTAGAGAAGAAAGGTATAATACTATAATGTATCCGGAGACTGTGGTTGTATTTTATTTGTGAATTATAACTTGATATGGATTTTATGTGGTTTATTTCATTTCAAAGACTCGTACTCTGAACTCTGAAGGTACAATTTATTATTATTGAGAGTGTTATATTTGGGTGCGACAAGTCAATGGAAACAAAAACAAATAATGTACAGGAAATTAAAATAAATATAGCCAACTCTGATTGTTGTGTCCTAGTACAATTTCTACTACAATTACTTGTGACAATTGAAATGAAAAACATGTAATAGGTATTTTAATCAAAACCCAAACATTAAGGTAGTATGCAAATGAAGAATTATTTATTTTTCACAATTTGCAAGTGTTGGTAAAATTAAATACATTTGTTCTTCAAATTCAATAATTCGTATTTGTTGTTAGTTGTAAGGGATTAACCAAAAAATTTAACTAAAATGTACTGTTGTAATAGTTCATTTAACATACTACATTAAAAGTAACACTAAATTATTGCATTTTAATAAACGAGTTCTTCAAATAAAATACAATCATTAACCAGGAACAATAAAGAAATAATAATAGTAACTAATATTTCTCATAAGTTAATAATTGCAATTTTACAATAACTGTATTTTGTATAACTAACTCAATTCATTATAAATTATAATAATACACCAGTGGTTTTCACTTTTCAATCTGAGTGGTCGACAATTATTGGTTGAGACTATCAAGAATAATAAATATTAATAAAATGTTAATATTTGTACCTGTAATCAAACCACAGTTAAAGATATTTTATCTTTAATTGTGATTCAAACTTACTATGTTCAAACAATTTTCAGGGATTAGTGTACAAAAAATGGGGGATTCATAGGGTTAAAAACCACAGTTCCACACAAATACATAGTACACACTACATATTAAGATAAATCAAAAGATTTACGTTTTAAAGTTAAGAAAAATGTTTTGAATAATTTTAATCTTATGTGAGATGAGGGTTTTTTTTTTTTTACAAAAAAAACAATTGATAATTAAAGATACCTGGTATAATATATTACCAGCTCATATACATATTGGATGCTTTATTTTGA
>CM029357.1:1687650-1805810 GCA_017140985.1 Hormaphis cornu
AGATCATAGATAGATAGATATTTGGTAAGCAACTGATTAACAGTTTGTGGTGAATACACATAAGCCGTCATAAAAATTTTGATAATCTGTGTTTTTAAGAAATAACCAAATAAAAATAATCTCTAAGTATTTCAACTTTTAAGTCCTTAAGACCAATTAACAGTCGAGATTAATGTAAAACTTTGGTGTACATAACATTAGTATCTTAGTGAATAATTTATCTTCAAAAGTACCAATATTATAACTGTACTTTTGTAACTTATAAAACTTCATAATAGTATACCCAAGTGTTTTCAGATTTTGTTTATTAAATTATTTCAGTCATCCGCAAACTTTATCACATACATTGTTGAATTTTTTTCATTTTTATTTTGAACAAAGTAAAGGATTGAAAAAAATATGACATCGCTCATTTCATGAGAATTGAATACCATGCTAATAGTGTAGTGTAGTACTTCATCTTCAACACCATTTGAGAACAGTCAATTTCATATCAAATCTCTCCATTTTACTGATGCACCCATAATAAATTATTACTAAAAGTCAAGTAGATAGGTATGGAAAGAGAAATTATAAAAAGATTAAATTAAAAGTTTTTATATGAATCATTCCACTATTTAAATGTTGTGTCTAAAAAATAATACAATATTTTTTCAAGAGATATATTTATAAGTTATAACATAATATGCTTGATTGCCATTTATCAAACATACATACAGATTATAGGTACACAATACACACAACTAACAAATGTATGTTAAACTAGACACCCGAAAAACGAGCCAGAAAAAGTTCATATTTCATTGTGAAATTTGTAAAATTAGATCACTGTTAGAAAAACTAACTTATAAATAAAATTGTTTTATTTAAAAATATAATTGTATAGAATAAATATACTTTTGTCTACACAACACCATTTGTAGAGCCGTTTAATAAATTACATTCATAGTTGTACATTGAATCATTCGACGGAAGTGGAGATGTAGATTTTGAACAATTAATCTTTGGACTGAATCGAGTCCATTCATCCATAGATTCGCCTAAAAATTCTATACTGTTTAAGAATTTTTTACCTTCAAAATAAAAATTCAATATTTTAATTAATTAAAAACCCATTCTATGTTGATAAAACCTAACAATATATTTATTTAAAACTATAATATTTACCAGAAAATCCTCCTGCAGCATACAATCTATTTCCAACAACAGCTACTCCTACATTTGCCCGAGGTGTAGTCATATTTGGACCTGGACTCCATACATGTTCGATAGGATCATACATTTCTGTTGTAGCTAATGACTGAGTTCCATCAGAACCACCAACAACGTACAATTTTTCTATGAAAATTCAATTGAAAAAACATAAAAACAATTCACAGGTTTACACTGAGGTAAGAGGTAGTAATGGTGTTGCATCAATAGAAGATAGGATAAGGGAAAATAAACTGAGATGGTTTGGACATGTAATGAGGAGAAAAGAATCTGAAGCAGCAAGAGCAGTTATGAAAATGAACGTTGAACGAAAAAGAAGTTGAGGAATACCAAAAAAGAGAAGGATGAAAACAGTTGAAAAAGATATGAGGGTTGTTAATGTGTTTGTAAGGAATGTAAATTATAGTGGTAAGAGGAAAGATAGAACAAAGAAGGCCGACCCCAAATAGTTGGGAAAAAAGTAAAAAAAAAAAGATATATATTTGATAAAATATTAACCTTTAAAATGTGCAAGTCCACAACCACGCCGAGGAGTAATAATTGGTTTAATAAATGACCATGAGTTTGTTTCGGGATCATAACATTCTACAGTGCTCAAACAATTCCAGGTATCACAACCACCCACAACATACACTTTACCATCCATTGCACATACACCAGCTTGATTTCTTCCTAAATAATAATTGTCATTTGTTATTGTTACAATACTTTTTGTACTTTTAGTTACAAAATCTAACCGGTTTGCAGTGGAGCAATACTGGTCCAATGATTTGTTTCTGGATTATAAACATCACATTGTTTGATTCCAACTTGACCATTCCATCCACCAATGCAATATATTTTACCGTTAAGTTCACAAACACCTGTAATATTATTTTATTGATTTCATACACTTCACAAATATAAAACTAATAATGTTGAATTTATACATAGCATATTAAATATAAACATTTACCAGTATTTGATCGAGCAAGAGGCAAAGATGTCACAGGAATCCACTTTTTTTTAATCATATCATAACACTCAACAGTTGACAATTCAGTTGTTCCATTGCAGCCTCCAACTGCATATACTTTATTGTTCAATACTGCTATATTAAATCGTCCACGTGCTTCGCACATAGATTCAAATGATTCCCAAACATTTTGTTCAGGATTATAGGATTCTACATTTTTTATACATTCAGTTCGATCATAACCACCGCATACTAATAGATTGTTGTTTAGGTTAGCACAACCAATAGAACATTTGCCAGATGTCATGAGAGCTAGAGCACAATATAGATCGGGTAATGATTCCTGAGACTCAGCCCTACTGTTCAATGGTGATGATTGTGTGGATGGTGGATTCGATAACATAGAAATATTTAATTTCAATTTTAGGCTCAATGAACACAATTGACCTTTTAATGATGCCAATGCAGAAAAAGTATGTTCTAAAAGGAAAACAAACAACTGTTACTTTAGTTTAAAATACTGATGGGAAAATAAAATTACCCCCAACACAAGTAACACCAAGTATAGTCCAATCACTATCGACAAAACTTTCTCTTCGTTCATGCATTTCACGGTTGCATATCAAAACTCGGGATTTGGCAGGCTGTATTTGACCTTTGCGTCTAGTCTAAAATAAAAAAATTGATTGATAAAAATATAAAGAAATACATAATTTAAAAAATACAAATTTAAACAAACCTTAGGTATGGATGTTGATTTCTTGGACAATTTTTTGTAGTCCTGAACAATTTCAGTGTCACTCAATTCTCCTGATGGAAGTTCTGAACAATCTTGCAATATGTTATCCAATGCCAGGTACAACATATAAGTCTAAAGTAAAAACTATTTTAGTTTTAAACTAATTAAAATAATGTGTTATTAATATTTAATTTTAATTTTACTTTTTCCATAAGGGTGTTAAAGAATAATGTTGGTTCATTTTCATCATAACAACGTTTAATCCAATCTAGTACTAACTGAGATACTGAATCGCCTGTACTCAATGACATCTCTTGTTTAGTTTGACTTAAAATTTCTATTTGTATCGAAGGTAAAGAAAGAAAAGTTGGAGTTTCTGCAATCTCTTTCATCTAAAAATTAAAGTTAATTAAGGAAAATATACTAATTTACAAACAAATCAAACTTTAAAAGTATATTAATAACTTACATGGGCTGATATAAATGAGTTAACCTGGTTAATAAATGATATGCTAGTTGATATACACGGGAGCGTACGTATCTCAATACAATTATCAACACTTAAATGTTTCAACATAAAACGAGCTAATTCTTTTGCAATACGTTCCATTTTTAAGTAACAAGCTGCTTGAAATATTGATTTTACTTGATAAACATTTGCTTCCAAACTGAAAAAAAAATTTAACTTATTTATAGACACAAATGTTTAAATGATTGTCTTTTAACTTTTGAGTATTTAAAGAGCTATGCAATTCTTGACAGCAAGGTAAATCAAAAAAAAAAAAAATTAAGAAAAGTTGCTACACAAAGTAAGAAAGGAAGAGTTTAGATCTTTAGACAATGCCCAAGCACAATTAATCATTTTATACACGTAAGTCAAATTGTAATAACATTTCATAAACAATTAAAATTAAGACAGTAGGTAGTGATAAAAAATATGTACAGCATCTAACCAAAAATTTTATAACTCGGTGTTTCATAGATAAATCATTCTAAACATCCCAGAATAATTGAAATTTAGTACTCAGTAGATATAAGTTATGAGTTAAATTTTATAAACTTACTGATTTTTAATGTTATAATTATTAATAAAAAATATTTAATGTTTGTTTCATAACACTCAATATCACAAACCACACTGATGACATACCAATTGTTAAGTCAAAATAGAAGGTGCTTGAGTGGGTCACACCCTGCCCTTAGTCCTAGGCCGAAAATTTTAAACTTTAAAAACATTTTTACTAGTTAGGTATAACATAAATAATACATTTTATAATGTCTTAAGATATAAAGTATTTTTAACAGAACACTTAAGGGGCCCAGAGTCAGTACAATTATTTACCAAAAACACGATTTGGAGGAAAAGTTCTCCTGCCTTGTAAAATCAACATATCCAAATAATTTTTTAGGGTGTATAAATTATAAATACTTTAAAAAAACCATCTCAATAATTAATAATGCAATACCAAAAATAATAGTTTTAAATGAGTTTAGTTATAAGCTTATAATTGATACTATTATTTACATAAAAAGAATGGAGATTTAAGAAAAAAAAAATAATATTTTTCATTGCAGAAAACCAAAACAATTTTTAGTCACATAGAAAAGTATGTTGTTAAACTTGTATTAAAAAAATGCTATAAATTGTTTAAAGACTTTAAAATATTTGAGCAAACATGTTATTTTACTTCTTATAAAAAAAAAAAAAAAAACTTATGGGTAGTTAAATGATTTATTTTTAAAACGTGTTCAAAAATGGCCAAAATAATGTTAATATTTTAATCACATCTAGATTTTAGAGAAAAATCATTAAAATAGACCATAAACATTTTTAATTCATTTGAATTATTATTTAAGAAGTCATCACATTTTCAGTGTTGACTGGATAATTTTATTACATTGAAAGTTTTTGTTTTAGGCAAATTTTTTGGTAACTATTATTCATTTCAAATATGATAATCATGTCTACATATTATTAGAATAGACTTTATTTTAATAATCCCATTAAAATTAAATTTATAGCATTTATAGCTTTTTAATAATTATTAAGTTGTTAACTATCATTACAATATATCATACTTTGCTGTATTAGATAAATGTGTGTATGTAATAATAAATAATTAACGAGTATATTATAAGTTAATAAGTAAGAACTACTTTTGGTATTATAATGACAGTGAATTACCAGTGTATCAAACGTTTTGTTGGAAAAAAAAATGAAGATAGGTTCTATAAATATTATACCTAGTAGTAATTAACAGCCGCAAATTATAAATTAATGCAAAATTAATAACGAATTATGTCACCAATACCACGAAATACTTTATATAAAAGCTCCCTCGATCCCTAATCAATGTAAAAAGTAAATGACATAATATTTAAAATTTTAATTATATTACCACATAGATGAAATAACAATTTTGTGATAAGTACTACTTTCGTATTTATAAAATGAAAAAATAATATTAACCATCAAATAAACCGTTTAAATTAACTTTTATAGGACAATTAAATTATATTTAAAATTGATAAGGAACTTATGTTTTACAAGTATTAAACATTGTTCATCTATGTTTTTATAACAATATGACTTAGAGATCAAGAAATTAATTTTGTTAAAATTAGGAGTATAAATGGTAGCGACAATGCGTTACCGAGATGTGTAGGTGTATTCGATGAGCTTCTCAACAGCAGAACAATCACTGAGAGGACCGGTTGCATTTAGTGTGTATGTAGTTGTTGCTTCTCGCTGAGAACCTTTTTTTTCTTCATCATCAGCACTAAACATCTCCATCAGAAATAGACTCGAGCTGGCCAACACAGCGCGATGACCGTGCAACTCGCAATTGCCAACCTACACACACACTCATGGCGGTCGGTCTACATTTCAAAATGGTCATGTCCCATATCCCAACCCACAAATTACAAAACAGTTAATAAATAAAAACTAATAAAAATAATCAATGCGCCAAAATTCCTATAGTATGGAATAATTTAACAATAGATAATTGTTGATAAATAATATTGATGAGGTTGTTTTAACATATAATTTTACCACAAATTTCCATTTATAAAAACGTGTTAGGTAATGATAAATAAAACAATCTTAAATTAACACAATTTTTAGTAATGCAATTAGGTAAAAATAATAATCAAAAATTTTAAACTCACATGTAATATAACATCACAAAATGTCCGACTTTTACGCATCATGTTAAGTGACTTTAATAATGCCGACTGGTGATCTTCATCTTCCATTACAAATACTGCGCCTGTATCACAACCATTTAAATCAGGACTCATATTGTTGCCAGTAGTCACATTTTCAACATTATTGCTCCCATCTAAAATTCACAACAAACACTTAGTTATTTATCAAGATTCATACATTTTACTTTTTAAGTTATAAAACTATAAACAAATTATACTAAGTAAAAATTTATAAATACTATAGTAGGTATTAATTTACCATTAAAACGTTCTAAGATTTGAATTTGTAAAGATAACTAACAATACTTTTTATAAAGGTATTTTTATCATATCTATTTTGTTTAATTATCAGACATAATAATATGTACAGTAGTTTATCGAATAATAGTATGTGATGTACCTAGGTCAAATTATAATTTTAGTCACGAGAAAAAAAAGTAATTAAAGGTTAGTACCTATATTAATCAAGTAAATTGGATAATATTATAATAGTTATTATTTAAGACACATACAGTATAAATAAAAGAAATTAATTACTAATCATCCACTATAGGTAGAAGATAACAAAAGTTGAAAATGTTTCAAGGACTCTTAAACTTTTAAAGATAGATATGTACCACTAATAAATAACAATTCTTAACGAATGAATACAACAATAATTAAAATACAACATAGCAATCTATTATTACAAGCTATAATTGAATATAATTACACTTTAAATTCTTTACAAGTTATGGGTTTATGAAATACCTAAATTTTCTGTTTATTCTAACATTTGAAGTCAAACAAAGCGAACAACTATGTAGTAAAACAGAATAAAGGTTTACCATAGAGACCTAATCACTAGTTACTTATATAAGTTTATATCTACTTTCGTGACAACACATAATAAAAAGCTAGTGTATTGATTTGACAGAAGCTTTACAACAGATAATCAGGAAGGGAAATAAGAATAACCTTGATTTAGATGAAGTGCACAAATTGACTAGTCCCTATTTGTACAAACCCTGAAGTAATATAGACCTACAACATATTGGATTTGCTTTATACTTTTTTTATTTTTTTGACCTTGTGCCTAATATTGTATAATAACTACTTTACATTGGTTTACATATATTTCATTTATATAAAGAAACACACACATTATGGGTACCAATAATTTATTGATTTTTAAATGCTATTTTCAAACAAAGTAACAAAATAAACTCCAAATTGCATAAATACACACTTATTAAGTACCTACCAAATTGGCACGGGTTAATAATTAAAAATTAAGTACAAGTGTAAATTTTTGTAACAGAAAGAATTTGATAATCAATAATAGGTAATAGTAACCTAACCTAACCTTAAGGAAATCCCAGGAAATCAGAAATCTAGTGTACACGATTATCAATTGTGAATTACCCTTATTAAAATCATAATAGTAGAAACTTATTGTATCTCCAATATTATGGTAAAAATCCAAAATATCAAACGTTTAATACTTTTGTCATACAAACATGTTTCTAAAAAATTATTATTTGAAAAAAATATCTGTTCATACATTAATAATTAAAAAAGAAAGGAATATAATACTAACAAAGCATATTTCAACATACCTGGATAAAGCTAAGGCTAACAAAAATTCAATTAGAACTTAAGGTTAAAGGTTATAACTTATAACTTTTAAGTTAAAGTATGAAATATAAATTATGTTACACTGGTTTTTTATTGGAAATTTTTAAATTTTAAAAATTTATCCACATGGAAAAAAGTTTTTTATATTGGTTATTGCCAACAAAAATATAATAGGTATTGGTTAAAAATATCATTTTTGACCGTATGTACGAGTCATTCCGTGAAAGCATAAGTACCTTCGTTAAATTCATTTTTTTATGAAAAGAAAAAAAAACAGAAAACAATTTATAAATTAAAAGTAGTTATAATTTAGAAAATAATAAAAACAAATAAGAAATTTGTAGTTTGTACCACACTTTTCACAGCTCAACATCAATCCAAATTCAATGTTTGAATTAATTAACACAAATTAAGAACACTTAATTTAAGTCATTTGTTCAAGCCCCCCCCGCTAATGGGTTTAAGCCTCCAAATTGATTGATTCTTTAGATTTTTGTTACAAAATATCATTGTTAAAACTGAAATCGCACCATTATATCATTACTTTTTTATATTTACACTTTCAGTAAACTGACTATTTGAAATTTTGAATGCAGATAGCAATTTTTGTTTTACATAATATATCAAAAATCTTAAATAATAAAACTGTCTCAGTTACAATCTTGTAAACATTTATGTCCTGTAACCATAAAATTCTTTATTACTGGAGTTATTACTTATTATTATAAATTACCGACTTGGTAAACCAGAAACTAATTAAAATGGTTTCATAAGCGGATTATCTATTTTAGCATGACCCAGTAATTGTCATTGACCATTGAAGATTAACAATTACCTAACAAGTGTTGTAAAAATAATCACTTTACAAACGAAAAGGAATAATCTCAGTATAAGTAGGTGATTATTTGAAATATGTTGATAGGGACCTATTAACAGTTTTATTATTTTACAGTTTAAGCTTTGTAATTTTTTTGTTTATTGGATAACAATTTAATATTATGTTTTTTACTAATATATATTTTGATTTGTGTTATCTACAAACTAGTGTTTTACCAACTCATTAACCTGTTTTTACTAAATGCAAGGACACGCTCGCTTAGACTGCCGGATCTTCTATACTTTTAGGTAGATAACATTAAGACATATCATAATAGTATAAAATATACCAACATGTACATTGCACTAAAACAAAACAGCATTGAAAAAGGCAACATTCCAAAATTTAGGGATTTTAGTATTAAAGACACAAGTTTACAAAAAGATTGTAGCCGATGAAACCTGAAAAACTACTATATACAGCGTCCAAACTTAGAATTGGAAACAATACTGAATACTTCATCGATGGTATAATGAGGAGATCATTCGCCTAATATTTTGAAAACCAATAGTCGAAATATTATTTTATTAGGTACTATTTAAACTATAGAATAGGAAAATTTTATTTACAATTTTCATTGACATACCTACCTAAGCTAATATTAATATAATTCTAAAAGAAAAAAAGAAAAACAAATATCAATCAGACGTCTTGGCAGGTACCTACCTACTTTAATAATCAAGATTCAAAGACATCAGCATTTGTATTGCGTTACGTCACTCTGAGTAACACAGAACAAAACACATCTTACCCAATACACGAGATGAATAATAATATGAAACCTATTATAATAAATATTGATGAAATCAGAAAAGAAACATCAATACTTTGAAGTTATAATAATGCACATTATAGGAATGCTCGTCAGCTTCATACAACATTAAGACGACTGCAGACGAGCATGACACTTACTGTGCACACTAATGAAAAACGAGACCTGATTAATAACTACGGACAGTTGATATACACCGACGGTAGTTAACAAAATGTTCAAACTACCAAAGCGATAGAATTGGAAAATCTTAAAATAATTAACATACCTAGTAAGTGTAATAAGATTTAGGAATACAGTAGTAATAGATGACATTGTTGTTGTATTACACCTATACAGTGTTGTTTACCACGGTTCGGAAAAATTCGAATACACCTCTCTATTCCTGACGTGCTAAAATAGATTCGCTGCTAACAATAAAGCCCAAAATTTCACAGACTGATGTTCTGCGACACATTTAACGCGTAGATAGTAGGCATGCAAAAATATTATACGATAAACGATTGTGTACACACTCGGCAAGCATCCGTTGGTTAGGGTGTGTTTTTTTTGGTCCATTTTTCCGGCAAAATAATCGTCCGGTATACCGGGGCGCTGCACTGCTGCTGCTGCTGCTGGTTGGTGGATGACGGATCTACTTAGACACCGCGTCTAAAACAAAAACGGAACGTCGTCATTATTTTCGTACCAGGGGCGGACGGACCGACACAGCGGGTGCAAAAACCTTTAGGGGCCCTAAAATGCAAAAAACTTCGGACCATTGATTATTAGTTACTAACATAAAAGGCCAAAAACGAGTGGACGAGGGTGAAGTTTCGTTTTGGCACCCCGCGTCGGTACGGGCCTGACGAAACGACGACGCGTAAAAAACAAAAACCGACACGAACAAATTACAAAAAACGGAACGCGCGGTGGAAAACCGCAAAATTAACTTCGTTACCGGTCGAAAGTTACTCACAAGTGGATTTTCACTTCGGTGAAAACGCGCACGGCCTACGACCGTCCGCACCGCGATCGTTCCGCCGGGAAGCACATGTTGCGTCTTCGGCCGATCGGCGCACGCGAAACAACGATGCGGCTTGTTCGCTACTGGTTGGCGAGTGGCGACTGGCGGCTACGGCGCCTGTTACCTGCACGAAACGCGGCCGCGTAGTTTCAAACGTATATCGTGTCGACCGTGTGTAGTTGATTACTGATGATCAGTGGCCAGTATAATGATAAATTATTACTTATAATTATTGTTGATTGCAAACTATTGTGATTATACTGTTGTGGTGGTCTCTCCCCCCTCCCGTCCCGTCCCGTCCCGCAAGACGTCATCGTCATTCGCGTCATGAATCGTCGAACATCACCAGCTGCCGGCTGCTGCAGCTGACATAATGTATTGAAACAAAAAAAAAATCATACCGTCTCGGGGGATCAGCTCGATCAGGGATCGCGTTAATGAACGTTGTACAACGTCTTTGGAAAATGCCCCTTTTTCTTGCGCAATATCACGTAACCACCAAGCGGACCGAATACAGACTCCTACCTATATTATAAATTATATTATAGAAGTCTGCGGGTCCAAACCATAGACATGTAAAACTTGTACACATCTGTGGTCCAAACTTCGAAAATTTCGACGAATTTGTACGCGTCGATTTTTTATTTTTGTTTTTTACCGTACAAATTAATATTTTTAAGTTTTTACATAAATAAAAAACGTACTGAAAAAAAGTCAAGATGAAATTTTTGCAATCAGCTTTGTTTACGATATTGTGTGACACCGCAATACCTGAAACGAGGAGCCTACTTTTCATATAACCCGCATAATAAGAAAATAAAAAAAATCGCCCTTCCCAAAACAAAATTTAACATGTGTTGCAAAATCCATTCGAAACAAACCACAAGTATATAATATAACACATACCAACGTGATTAATGTCAATTTTTCAACTTTGAACGAATAAAAAAAATTGAAACTTAACGTGTTTTAATTCTTTTTTACCACAGATCTATACTCCTTATTATATGCTTTGTATTCAATTTTCAAAACTGCTGGTTTATTTAGTTAAAACGTTAAAAAAAATTGGTTATTTTCAAAATTTTACAAATAGCTCAAAATTTTTTAAAAAAAGATGTACAAAACTTGTATTACATCATAGACAATATAATAATATTATACAATTTCTAATTGTCTATTGTATATTTGTATTACATATTATTATTACTATATTTCATAATGTGTGAAAGTTTTGGCTATTTACAATGCTATCTCTAGGAACTTCCTTGTTGTTGGAAAAAAAGATTGTTGGGTTAATTATTATTGTAAGAAATAATATTGCAAAAGAAAAAATTTTAAATTAGTTTTCTGCAATTTTTCAAAAACCTTCAACGTATTGGTATTGTTTAAACAACATACGCGCCACCAGAAAGTGGGTATGAGCTTACAATTAAGTAATAATCGAGAGAATTGTTTAAGAAGTTATTGTGATGTTTTTTTTGTACGTAACAAAATAAGAACATAATTCATAAATCCACAAAAGCTTTAACCAATTCAGAAGTTTTATGGTTAGGTTATGACAGTTAATAACTGTAAAAATAATCAAAATAACGCCGTTTATACGCTTTCAGAATCTATTAAGCGGATATTTTTAAATTACTTTTAATTAGATAACAAATTTGTATGAGCTACAAATTTTTACAAAGTCAAAGGTATGACCAATTTTCCTACTTTAAACAACTAAAAAAAAATTGTGACTGACTTTTTAAACTTTTTTAGCAGCATATGTATTTACATGTTATCAACCTTGTGTTTGTTTCAAAACTTTTTTTGGGAAATATAGTCTTTTACCAAACAAAAACTATTTATTTATCTTATACCCTATCTTATATCTTTTACCCTTTTTTCACAGGAAAAAAAAACATCAATGTAAAAACAATAGAATTTTAAAAAGTAAAAATAAGACAGTACATGACATTTATTTAATTTTAATACCATATTTATTAATAATGTTAGTAAACCGAAAAAAAAAAACAAACAAAACATATCATAGCAGAAACGAGGTGGATTAGTAATTATAAATCCCACGTGCATATAAATAAGTTGTAAAATATTTTTAATACATATTTGGGTATGTGCAAACGTTAAAAAAAAAAAAAAGAATGCATCAACAATAAATGATAAGTAAAAAGTTTATACTATACATACAATATACATTGTTTTATGTAAAACTAAGATGCAATATAAATTCAAATACATCAAACATGTTGTACAATACAGAAAAAAAAAAATATTTTTCTGACGTCTGTTTTACATAGTTCACAGTAACAAGTAACAACCCTTAAGAGACAAATGTATAATAGAGACAAGTTTGAAAATAATGAGGTTATAATAAAGTTTTGTATAGGAGGATAATTTTTAATCATTAATTGTATAATACAAATATTAGACAATATTAGTTTGATTCAGGTTCTTTGTATGAACTTAGTAATGTTGCTTTAAAAACATCTTGTCTTGACCATAGTTGTGATGCTTTAACATTTAACGGGCTTTCATTATTTGGCTCTAAACAAATGAAATATAATCCGATTAACACAGCATAATTAATATTTTATAAAATCAAGAGTAATAAAAGTAACACTGGCAGTCAACTTTATATACATAGTTTTATAGTAATTTATAGTTTTATTATATTATTAGCATTATTTATTATGTTTATACTATGTATTATGATATTTTTATTAAGATACAAATGTAAAAACATACAGATAACTTTAATTGAATTTTATTAGCGCATTTAGGATGGGGCCAACCCCCCCAAAAACCAAAAGGTTTTGTTATTTTTTATATAACTAACTAATTATACAGACTGTATTCATTGATGTAAATTAAAAATGTAAAACTATTTATAATAAAAATGTTTAGATTATAGTGGTTGTTGTCAGATTACATGAACTGATTTCAATAACAAATTTAGGAAAAGTGTATAATTTGGAACTATGTGCACGTAGACAATTTAAAGAGGTGTGAAAGGTAAAGCCTTTCAAAAGTTTATTTAATCTGAATTTGTCAGTCCCCAACCAAAGTTTAAGTTGAAATTGCACCTATATCAAGTTCTATCATTAACTATATACTATACAATATACTTATCTAGATAACTAATATTTTTCAAATATTTTCAAACAAATAAAAATAAAATAAATAAATCCTAATAAGTAATCAAAAATTACATTTCTTGTGGAACTGTAGGAAAACTTCTTATTCTAACTTAAAATGTTACACTGATTAAAATTAGCCATCAGATTTACTTATTAAGCCTTATTGTATAGATAGTAAATTTATTTATTTTTAATATAATAAATAAATAATAATAATTTTATATTTTTTTTTACACTTAACATTGAAATTAACCTAAACAATACAATTCTGTGCAAGTAGGGGGCATACAAACAATCCATTAGGGGAGTATCATTGTATCAGTACAGTAGTTACTGGACTGATGAGAAATGATTTAAATTGATTCGAATAAAAAAAAATAATAATATGTATATTTACAGATATTTTAATGGTTTAAAACCAAACCATTTAATAAAATACACATAATGTTAATTTAATGACAAAAACCTTAATAATTTGTCTTTAATTTAGAACTAAAAAGTTGACAATAAAAGAAGATTATTGTTAATAAAGAGTAATGTTATAATATAGGAAAAGTAGAGAACTTTATGGTACATGTAAAACATAGGTTTAAATGTGGTCAAATGAGTTAGAGAATGAACAGAAGCATCTGGTGCTATATATGATAAGAGAATTCCAAACAAACTAAAAGGTTACTCACAGTGTGGTAAGATTAACCATGTTGTTCAGAATGTTGTACAGGTTAGGTATAACAGAATATGAGTGTTGAGGCTATGGCAATATCAATGTTTAGATGGATGAGTGGAGTAACAAGAGAACAGAGAGTAAAAAACGAATATATAAGAAATAGCATTGGTAAATAGAGAGAGAATAAACTGAGACCGTTTGGGTAGACATTTGAGAGGAAACAGAAGCAGTAAGAGCAGTTATGAAAATGTGCATTAAATGAAAAAAAGAAGAAGACTGAAAAAAAGATTGATGAAAACAATTGAAAATGGTACAAGGGCTATTGAGATGTGAACAATAAAAAGAAGTAGAGATATAAAACAAGGGTGACTGACCGACCTTTAATAGTAGGAAGGGAGGCAAAATAAAAGAAGAAATGTTTAAAATTATTTGGATATTAATTTTTTTTACCTATAAAATTCAATAAATAAATGATGACAAGTATTAAAACCAATATTTTTAATTTAAATTATTTGGAATTAAGGAATAAAGATTTAAAAAAGTAATAAATACAAAGCAAAATCAATCTTTCAATTAACCATCAAAATTCTACTATTGTTCTACAATAATATAAAGTATAAATTATAATTTTATATTTATATAAGTATAAATGTACCTCCAAGAAGCGATTGTAGTGATATAAGTATTGCTTTAACATCGTACATGGCAGACCATTTTTCTTTTAAAATATCTAAGCAAATGGAACCAGATTCAAAATCAACATTAGGGTGAAAACAAGGAGTTATAAATGTAACTGTAGGTGGTTTGTATGGATAACCACGCGGAAATTCCATACTCAATTTGTACTTCAAGTTTTCATATACCTAAAAATCATCAATAGTACATTACACTTTAATTTTAATTTATTTTAAATTGATAGTATCTTACAGTATCTTTAGGTCCCACAATTGTCGCAACCCATCTAAAGAGATTGTCGCCAACAGGAAAAGCAGACACAGATGAATCACATGACATCTAAAACAAAAAGTTATATAAAAGTATAAAGTATGTCCTTAAACAGATGTTATGCATAATTGATTTTTCTTTAAGACAATCATTTTTACAGCCAATTGTAATTGGTTTTTTATTCTTATAGTCTCATAAAAAAGGAAATAAAGCTAAGACACAAACTTATCATTTAATTTTCAACACATTCATAACAAGATGTAAAATGCTGTGTTCTTTAGATAAATCACGTATACTTGGCTCTTGAGTAGATAACTTTTTTATTTTTTGGATTACAAATTGAAATAAAACATGATCTAGTGGTGCATTTAAAAAACTAATGGTATATTCAGTGAAAAATTGTAAATAAAAAAAAACTATATATAGCTCATATTATTGCACAAAAACCCCTATTTACTAATACCCATGTTTATACTACAGAGTATGTCTTATTACGTAGAAACTGGATATTCCTTGGAATATTTTTTTTTTTTTTTATTGATAATAACTGCCTCGGCGGCTGGGGCCATTGGCTTTATAAAGATACTTTACATGTTTGTTTTAAAATTAATAATAATAATACATTATGAAAAATATACGATACAATATGCGTTTGTAATACTTATTTCTGATTCTATTTTATACATTTTTATGGAGTTCTGTGTCTTTGAGAAATTTGAGAACATTAATGGTGCCTGTGTTAAGATTTTCTGCTAGATGGTGGCTCAAGTTGTTCTTCAAACGTTGTGGCTCATACTTCCTGCATTCAGTTAGAATGTGTTAGAGACTGTTAGTTGTAGTTAGAGGTAGTTGCAGGTTGCGCAAGTGGGAGGGTCTTCTTTCTTCATCAGGAAAGAGTGTTAATTTAGTGTGTCCTATTCTGAGCCTATTTATGGTCACTTCTTCTTTTCTGGTGAGTGTATTGTTAGGCCATGGGAGGATATGATTTTTAATTTCATTTAATTTGGTGTTTGATATTTCCCATTCATTTTGCCATATATTGCGGATTTTTTGTTTTGTTATAAGTTTGATATCTAATATTGAGTATACTTGGCACTGTACTATTTTCTTTTGAACAGAATGTATGAACAAGATTGTGGTTTGGATGGGTAACACTATCTTGTATTTGGATACAATTTTTTTTTTCTACAAATGCTAAAGTCTGAATGCACTAATATAAAGGTTAATGACATAATAGTTTTGATAAGTTTAGCCATTCTTATAATTAGGTATACTATACCCATGTTAACTAAAGTGTATTTTGATTTATAGTATTTTAAAACGAAGTTTTCAAGGACTAACATTCTTAAAAATAGTATTTACATAATTTTTTAGTTTTCTTAAGATACCAGTAAGAAAAATAAGAATATTTATCTTAACTACAGGGTACAATAAGGATACTACCTACATAAATGATAACAAATGCTTAAATAAGTTTCATGTTAAAGAGACATTCAAAGTTTTTACTTAATTATGTTAATATGTACTCATGTATAATGTTTTTTAAATCTTCTGTAATATAGAAAAATATTAAACTAGGTAGCACTTATTTTCTATACTGTCGGCGTTATTTATTTTTAAAATAAGTAGATTTCCCTGCTGCATAGCACAACTTGTAAGTATGTAAATTATTTCTAAAACTATTAGATAGAAAATATAATTTTTAAATAATTACTTGTTTTTACTTCCATACATATATATATAGATAAAATGTATACATTAAAGTTAGAATACACATTAAATCACCATCAACCAATAGGATGTTCAAAAATAAATTAATGGAAACTCTATAGTAATAAGTAAGTATTAATTAAAAATTAAACTTATAATAGATAAAGAAACTACCATTGTAGAATTCTGAGATAGAACCCAATCAGCAATCAATATAATATTATTTAAGTAAAATCTCTCATTAGTTGATGTAAAAGAAAATAAACATTTAATATACAATGTAAAATAATATGGATACAATTTGGGTTTTTTTATTTTACCTAGGTTGTATCTTGTAGGTATAACAAGTTATTAAGTACCTAAAATAATTAACAAAGCTTTAACCTTAACTAAACATCTAATAAATACCTAACAATTTATGTATTTGCATTTATGTTAGCATAATATGCATATTATGGCATTGGCATAACAAAAAAAAAATCAATAAATAAATAAATAAATAGATAAGTGAACAAATAAGTACAGAAAAGTTTTTGGTAACAAAAAATAATAACCTGTAGTCACCAAGTTGGTTAACTATTCAGTTGCGGCACTTCCGCCTAGGTAAATTTCAAGCAATCCTCAATCAATTTTATCAGTGGGCAGGATTCTACAATGTGTCCTACTGTTTGAAGTTTACCCCCTACTTATAAAGCAGGTAATTGCACCTACCCTTCTCAGTCCTAATTCTATTGGTTTCTGTCCAAATTGTGCACAGAAGTTTGCAACCTAAAGTTTTCTTAGCAGGATCTTTTTTGAGTACTGAGTTGTTAACTGTGGCTTCTATTCACTGATAACCTAACCTAATCTATTATTCAGGTTTTTTCTAGTATTTTTCTTTAAGACTACAATTTTGTTTATTGTTTATATACAATGCGGATCAACACTAATGGGCAAATGCAAAACTACTCAATACATAAACTTTTTAAGAAAACTAAATATAACTTAACATTTATTTACATTATTGTATTTAGTTATAAGTGTTTAAATGTAACACATTTAAATTTTAAAGTTGCATTTCAAGTATAATATGACATTTATAAATAAATTTAAAAATTGTATTGCTGATTAATATAATTAATTTTTTTATGATTGATAAATGGATTATAAAGCATAGCAATTTAAAATGTCTCGTAGGCGGCATATTTGTTAAAACAGCTCTAAAAAGGTCTGACCAATTGAATAAATTTCTACTTTTCAAGTCAAGTACTGGATAAGTAAGCTACCTAGTGATACTTATAGAGCATTTCTGGCAGCATAAATTAATAAAAATTCAATTAAATTTTATTCAAACACATTATCATAATACAACCCACAAATTCAAAATTTTAATAATCTCATTATACTTACCTACTTAATTATCTACTAGTAGCAACTAATATTTATTACTAATAATCACACCAATACATTAAATGTAAGTAGATAAGTTATAACTTATAACTATACTAAAAATAAATCATTTTGAGACCGGTCAAATGTAGGCACTTTGTAAGTATTAACTTTCAATAATCATATCGTATAATTTTTTGGTGTTGTGAATCAAATAGCAATAATTATGAGTCACAAATTAAGTACAACCTAGAGTACATTGCAATATAACCTAACACAATACATACCTAAACATATTAAGTGGCCTATAAGAAATTTGATAATATATAGGAGTAGTGCTAGATTTGGGGGGATGTAAATCTTCTGAATAAATCTACTATATATACTTGGTACATTTTTTCTTCAACCAATAATACTTTTAATGCTGATTACGAATATGAAAATATTTTACTTTGCTAGTAAATTATGGATGTTTAAAGATTGCCATTCACCAATATTGACGTACGTTTGCATGCACATCTACCTGTGAAGCAAACATTGAGTCTGACAAGCGGAAACGACAGGCGTTGCAAGCACTTTTACAATCAAAAACGGATAGAATTAAGGTAATTTATTTTTTAATACATTGTTCTAGAAAAAAAATTATTTTGACAAATTAATTAAATTGAAGCAGGCTAAAAGATAATAATGACAAATTTATAGTAACAGGTAAGGATACATGCAAACGTAAATTTTTTTCAAGTTTCAAGTCTGTAACTTGCATAGTACGCACAAGGGGGCCAAATGTTCAACATATTTGTAATTAGCTTAAAAAATAAGTACTATCAATAAAAAAAAAAAAAGGGCCTGGTAAAGTAGATTTGTAGATTTTAGTGTACTATTAATGATTTAGTAAAGACACATCAGCACAATATGTATTTTGATTTAACTGTGTTTTCCTACTATTTTTATTCAAGCCTCACAAACTATTAATACTAGTTGCAAAATGAAAACTAAAAAGCTGACAAATAATATTATCTTCATTGTAGTTAACCTCTTTTGAATACCCCTAAGTTTTAATTAACTAGTAAAATTAATCTACAACTAGGTACTTACCATCAAACTCATTAGTTCTTTTTGTAATCTAAAAAACAAACATATACCTATGGTTAAAAGGATACTAAATATGTTTTGTAGGATAAATAATTCTCAAATAAGTAGGTATTACTACATAAAATAAATGGGTAGCAGGTACATACCTTTGAACAACTTTATTTGATTCAATCCGGTCGTTCATATTCTCACTACGTTTAGGAGATTCCGATGAGCTGCTCTCTACTCGAGGGTTGACGTTTTGGGCCATTGTAAAAAATTATGGAATTGAAACGGTTTAGAACCAAAACGCGACAATTATCGTGTCGTAATATTTGAGTGGGTACCTAGGTTACAAAACGTCGATTCTTATTTCTTAAACGGAAAAAAACGACTACAATTAAAAATGTTAACAATATTTACAATCAATGCTCACAGAAATATATCTGCACGTTAAGTGTGAGGAATTAAATTGTATCCAATTATCGTATTAAGCACAGACCGGTAAAATGCGTTTATAAACTTTGGCATGAATTGCTGAGCGCTGAAACTAAGTAAAAATTTCGGCTGGGGAGAGCCGTTTGTCGCACCAAAGTCGGAATCTAGAAAGAAAGAAATAAAAATTGTTGAAAAAGACCCAGTGTACAATCGATTAAGGATCCTTGTGATTTCATTGGTTGTATTGTTTAATCACCGTTATTGGTTTAACAGATTTAACGGACAATTCAAAGATACTACAAAAATGTTTACCCATAGATAATAAAAGTTATCTTATTATCTATGTGTTTACCAAAGACGTTGTAAACGTCTAGTTACAGAGAATCCGAATGGCTGCAACAGCTGTGTTGATAAAAAGGATTACCACGTTATCAAATGTTTCTTATCATAGTTGTTCACCTATTTTTTTTTTTCAGACTTATTTTTCCGCAATCCGCATAAATGCGTTTTATAATTATAAGTAATAACTATTTTTTTTTATAATAAGTACTAAGTAGCGTATTAATTTTGTAGGAACATTGAAGCACAGAATAGGTATAGTGGGTTAATTGAAGACGTAGGTACCTCAGTACTAGGTATCAGTATTCAATTATCATTACACAACTATAAATTATTCATAATTAATTTTATTTTTTAGATTCTGATCGTTAGCGAAGAATATGTTGTTTTTACAATGATGTTTTTTTTTTTTTTTTTGTGAATAACTTTAAGGATATAAGGAATGCTCCGATTTTTAATGTCAGTTCCTCTAATGAAAAGTCTTTGGAATCCGAAACTGTACTCCAAAATAATAGACGAAACTGTATAGCTAAAACTTTTAATCAATAGGTGAAATAGGTAAAATACAGATTTGGTCCAAGTTTCAAGTGATTTCGAAAATTTTTGCGCTAAGTTTAGAACTAGTTTTTGAAAATTTTCGTTTTCTTTGTGGTTTTTGTTAATTAATAAAAATTTAATTTTCGACAAAATGTTTTGAAACACAAGGTCAATAACATGTGTTATGTATATACTATATATGTTACATATGCTACTAAAAAATTTCGAAAATCCACTGTCAATTTTTTTTTTAAGTAGGAAATTGGTCATACCTTGACTTATTTTTAGAAAACAATTGGTAACTCACACAAATTTGTTATTTAAGATTTAAGAATTAAGATAATATGTTGTGTATAACAAAATATATGTTATCTGAATAAAAAAAATCCGACCAATAGATTGCTTGACGCGTATCAAAAAAGTATTGAAAAATGGTTTGTAATTTGGTTATAACAATGAAATTAGGTAAGTACCATGAATTAAGATATACTTATACTTAGGTATATCTTAAGACTTAATTAGGGGCGAACGCAGGAAAACATTTCGGTGGAGGTTTTTGAAAAAAATCTAAAAAAATTATCAAACGATTTATTTTAATTTTAAAACGTGTATACAAATTTGAGTGTACTTTATATTTCGGGAGGGGTTTGAACCCTTAAACCCACCCCCCCCTTCGGTTCGCCTCTGATCTTAATTCATGGTAAGTACGCACTATTATGCAATTGATAATACAATCGTATTAACTCCTCAAATAATGGATTGAAATTTTCACACGTTATTTAAATTAATATTTTTTTTTTTTAACGTAGATATTACGACTTTCGGAAATTTTGGACCATTTTTATAGTTAAATTTGGTTTTTACCATGATTTATACTTGACAACTGAGCTCGCTCAGAATCGTATTTTCAAAGGCAATGATTAGTGCCATTAAATTATGGTTCTATGCAATTTTGCAGCTGGACTTACACACTTTATTGTTACCATTTTCACTACTGACCCAAGCTTTTCCAGTTCATCCCAACTGCCAATCGCGGCCAATTATTGAATTATCCCTTATACTTCATTTTGTTTTTCTTTCATTTTGCTCACATCTTACACTTTTCATCTATCTGGCCATGAGGTCATGGCAATTTTTTAAAATTGGCGTACCAGCATTGATTATAAATTGTTTAATCAATGGTTATGTGGTAATTTGATGGGTTCAAACTTCAAATTGTTACATAAGTCATTAACAACAAACCATTTATTCATCATTTTTTGATCAGTTAAACAGAATTAAAAATATTGATAGATTCTGTCTATAATGACCTAATTGGGTTACAATATGGGTAGCAATATAGGTATCTATTGCTTATATTTCTATAGTTATGTATAATAATCTATATAATCAAAAGGTTTATCAAATTTTTGAGTTGAAATATAGATAGATGTATTGCATAATTGTCATTTGTGAATACATAATGAAACATTGAAACATAAGAAACCATTATATATTATGGCGAGTGTCGACAAGTATAAATTTCAAACGTTTTGAAAACATTCGGTGTCCATTTCAAGTCAGGTCGCAATTTTTTAATTAAATACTCTACTGGACTGTGTACACATGATTTATACGTTTTACAAATGTATGTACTATAAGTACTTATAGGTACAATGTATAGAAATAATTATTTTTAATAACTTAAAATACAATAATAAAATAAAAACGCTCTCCTGAACAATTTAGAAAATTTATGTGGATTGTGGTCCACGATTGATTAATGATTACATAAACATAAAGCAACACAAATATCTAGTACTTACTGATTAGGTACATAAGTATTGTATTATTTTTTATTAGTTTATTACCTAATAAGTTCAATACCTATCTACTACCTATTGATTTGGAGAAATAATAAAAATAAGTTTTCAGATATCATAATAATAAGTTAAGGCTAATAACCCCAGATGTTGAAGCCTCATAATAATAAAAAAAAATAATAAGTTATTTGTATACCTTGTTGAATGTATAAATTATTACTTCAGTTTTTTTTTTTTTTTTTTTTTTTTATTTACATATCAACAGTTTTGTATGTGAATTTTAGGTACCTGATTTATATTAATGTTTTTTAAGTTTGTATGAATAAATATTTATTGAGAAAATAAATAAATAGTCATTAGTGATAAAAAATGTGTCTTATAAATAATTATAATTATGAACATTGCCCATGTTTGGTAAAAAATGGCCAACTACTTCTTTATCTATGCAACTGGCAACTCCTGCTTGGTAGGAACGAATTAACGGAGGGAGGAACGTACTTTTTACTGTCCCAACTCATTTGTTGTGTGTATAGCAACTATAAATTAATTTAGTTGTTACATTTTTATGAGCTTTTCCATAAAATTTTATCCGTTTTGAATCCGAAGTGTTTGTTATTTCAGCCGCATGGCGTTCGGTAAGAAGGATGGAGAGTCCACGAGATTATTAAAAACTGAGAAAAATGGCCAGACTCGTACAAAATATGGGTAAGTAAATATAGGTATGACCGTTTGTATTTATAAATAGTGTATAAAGGTACCCCTATGAACAATAGTAGTAATTTTTGTGGACATAATATTTCTTTACTTCAAATCAAAAAATATCAAATGAAATAATTGGCAGTTTTTACCTGGGATGCAAGTTTAATCGATCTCAGATAGAATTAAAGAAAATATTAAGCCACCTCAAAATTCAAATTATTAAGTTAATCTCATTTGAAATTAAAAATAAAAACACATAACTTATATAACAAGAGTAAAAATGTTACAATAAATAAATTAATTTTCATTGTTTATTTTTTTTAAGATTCTGAGGGTTGCAAAAAATTCCCCTGTATTAACTTAACAAAGATAATTTTTTTCTCTGATCACCTTTTCAGGTACCTAGTATTTTAAACGTTTCCTATCATTTCATGTAAATTATAATACCTCCAAGAATAGGTAATTGGCCTGAGATGGAAATTTATTTGAAGCATTTTTTAAAATTTTGTTTGTTTATTGAGGTATATGGTTCAAAAACGAATAAGTCAAAAACTTTTAAAAGTTCTTCAAATTACTTAAAATTCCATACATCTACAGAACAAATTAAACTAACATGCAGGTAATTTGTAGATTTTGTTTAATAAAATTTACAATTTTGATATTTACGGGTCAAATCTTTAATACCACTGAGTTTTACAAAATATTTTAGTTATATAAATTAAAATTATATTTAACAACCAAATGTTCTTACCGTTATAATTATATTATTATAATATTATATTTTAGGGTCAAACTTATCACTTCCGTAACTTATACCTCAAATGTATTACCTAAGTATACTTAGCTCACTAATGAGCATCTAATGGCGTTACTTAGGTTGAAGATTTTTTTGAAATTTAGTTGTTTTATGGGTTTTGAGGAATTGTTTTGATAAAAACAAAAAACGTAAAATTTCCCAAAAACACTTAAAGGATTTGAAATTTCCACACATAATTGACTAAAAAATCGAAAATTTTGGATAGTTTTTTTCAAGTATACTGCATGGTGAATTTAAATCACTTTTCAGAATCTTTATTGCATTATTAGATCAATTAGTATCTACGATTGGCATAGTAAATGTCTAAATTCCTATGATTTGAGTGTGATAGACGGAGAAAAAAAACTGTCGTCCCCAATCCCCTTAAACTAATAAACTGTATCTAATTATTTTTCTTTAATTGTTTTTAGAACCATACAAAAAAATGAAGACAAACAACTTTCCATCATTGGTTTGGTATGTTAACTATACAAATTAGTACAAATTGTTTTTCTCAGAGATTCTAATTCTTGTTTTTACCTAACAAATAGTATAAGTGTTTAATAATTATTATTAATTGCTTAAACTATCAAGAAGATACATTTTATTACTATTAAGTAACTTGTTGTTTTCTTTTATATGTATTAGATTTGAAAACATACTCATTTAACACAGTACGTAATATGTGTTTAATTATATTTTTTTATTATTACAAATTTAAGGTATAAATAATATATTTGCTCTAATCTATACCTTTGTACTTACAATTTTAATTTTTTTAGTTTCGATTTGCTAGTAAAGCCGATGTGGCTCTCATGTCCATTGGTGCTATTTTCTCAGTTATTCATGGATCAAGTTTTTCTGTACTGTCATTGATATTTGGGCAAATGACTAACACTTTCATCAGGCAAGCAACGGTATGGATTGGTTTTAAAATTAGGAGAGTTTTTTTTTCCCTATGAACCTGTGTTAATTTTTTTAAAAGTGCTCCAACAGTCTAATCATTACACTCATATCTACTTTATAGTAGCATTTTTTTCCACGTAGAACTTTACAAGCTTGTTTTTTTTTTAAAGTAACAATAAAAAATTATCTAAAAAATGAGTCAAAACAGAAAAAATTGTTGGAGAACAAGTTTTCAACTTAATTTAATTTAAATTTTTGTCACTTCTCTTACAATAATTAGCCAACAAATTTCAAACATTATCAACTTGTTACTTGAGTATTGTGTACACGTTTAGTACAATTATTGATGTATTTCAACTTATATTACCTATTTTACTTGTATTAAAATATTATTCATGGGCTAATACAGCAGGAGGTAAATACATATACATTTGAGAAAAAAGTGCTTAGGAACCTCAAGTGTAAGATAGATATCAATTAATAAACAGTGAAAAAATTGTATGAAAATAGAACCATATGTTCAATTTATAAAAGGCAAGATAGGGTCAAATATGGAGAGACGGTTACATAATATAATCAAAACAATACAGATTGGCATGGGAACTTTGACTATATGCGTACTATACATTGGGAAAATTGAAAGAAATTGTTATTGGTAGCAAAGGGTCTAAATTACTCTAAAATGTTATAACAAAAACATTTTAATTAATAAATTACCTACTATACTTTACTCACAGGATTCATCTACTCCATCTTCAAACGATGAAAGTTCTACATTTGGAGCGTTTTTTATGTCAGAAATGGAAAGATTCACAACTGTTAAATCCATCACAGATTTGGAGTGAGTTTATAGCATAATATTTGAGTAATGAATACACACACACATATATTATGTATATTGTAAATGTGTTACACTTATGTTATAATTTATGTGGAAATATTGATTTGAAAAATTAATAAATCACACAGACATATGAGATTAAATACAATGTCCAGTAACGGCGCATTAGGTTCTGAAGAATTTTACAACTATGTGACTAAGTTTTCAATGTTTTACCTATACATTGGACTCGGAGTATTATTTGCTGCATTTATACAAGTAAAATTAGGAATTGTTAAAAGTTGGCTCTTAATAAAGTTACAAATAGAGGGAATTTTTGTTTAGGTTTTTTGTTGGGAAATTTCTTGTGAAAGACAAATTCAACGTTTGCGTAAAATATACTATCGTCAAATACTTAGGCAAGAAATTGGTTGGTATGATTTGAGTGACAATGGAGATTTGACAACTAAGTTGTCAGAGTAAGAAATTATTTTCTTTTATTATTGATACTGTTAAATTTTTATTAATATAATAAAATCAAATTTAATTGTAGCGATTTGGAAAGGATTCGAGAAGGTATTGGTAGCAAATTTAGTATGATTACACAATATGTTAGCACACTAATCAGTGGTTTAATAATCGGACTTTGTGTTGATTGGAGATTAACATCAATAACATTTTGCGTTGCGCCATTTTTAATTGCAGTTTCTGGAGCTCTAGCTATAGTTAAGTAAAATATTATGAAATTTTGTTTCTAAAATTAATATAATTTTATTATAGATTACAGCAAGTGCTGCAGCTAGAGAGCAACTAAAATATGCTTTAGCTGGAGGTATAGCGGAAGAAGTCTTGTCAAATATAAGGACAATAGCTGCTTATGGAGTTGAACTTCGAGAATCTAAAAGGTAATTTTGTACTCAGAGAAATGAGGTAATGTACAAAAGACAAAATATAATGTATATGTACCTATATACTACAACATATAATATTCTGTAGGTATGCGATAGCTGTAAACGAAGGACGAAAATTAGCCATGAAAAAATACTACATATTTGCAGTGTTATTGGGTATTCTATTTGTTATATTGTTCTCAGCGTTTGGCTTGGCATTCTGGTACGGATCAAAATTAATTGCTGATGGAATTTCATCACCCGGAAGCATTTTTACAGTAAAATCAAAGTCAAAATTAATGTAATTTTTATTATAAAACAAACATGTATTAATATTATATAGTATGTACTCATAGGTATTTAGTGTAATGGTTGGGGCGTTTTCAATCGGGAATGCTTTCCCATTTATAAATTCAGTCAGTGTAGCTGTCGGTGCAGCTTCAACAATATTTAATATTATTGACAGCAAACCTGATATTGATCCTTATTCGTCACAAGGCAAGAAAATTAGAAGGACAAAAGGAAAAATTGAATTCAAAAATGTTAGTTTTTCATATCCAACAAGACCTTCTGTATCTGTAAGTCTAAATATATGTTTTCAAAATTATTTTTACAGTAAAAATAATTAATTTACCACTGTTAATAAAGGTATTGAACAGTTTGTCATTTACATTAAAACCCGGTCAAACCGCTGCGTTTGTAGGTACTAGTGGTGGAGGTAAAAGCACAATTGGAAATTTGTTATTTCGATTCTATGATCCCACAGAAGGCCAAGTAAGTGAAATGTACCTATTCAAACAATCACAGTAATTACACTATACTAATACATAACACATATTCATCTATAATAGGTATTATTTGACAATGTTGATCTAAAAGAAATAAATGTACACTGGCTTCGCAGAAATATTGGTATTGTATCCCAAGAACCTGTATTGTTTGGTGTGTCTATTGCTGAAAACATCCGTTATGGTCAATCGGACTGTACTCAACAAGATGTTATAGATGCTGCGATGACAGCAAATGCCCACAGTTTCATCATAAAATTACCCATGGTAAACAAATTAATATTAATCTCATGCTCCCATAATATACTATCATTATATTTGTTCAGGGTTATGATACCTTAGTAGGGGATAAAGGTTCTCAACTTTCCGGAGGTCAAAAACAGAGGATTGCTATTGCAAGAGCATTAGTTAAAAATCCTTCAGTTTTATTACTGGACGAAGCTACTTCAGCGCTGGACGCACAAAGTGAAGGAGTTGTACAAGACGCATTAGAGAAGGCACAAAAAAATAGAACCACCATTATTATTGCTCATAGGCTGTCTACAATCAGAAATGCTGATGTTATTTATGTCTTACAAGTAAGTAGTTTGGTGTTGTATGATTAATTTGATTTTGTGATTTAAAATAAAGTTCAAAATTTTGTTATTCAAAAAGAATGGGCGTGTAATGGAATCTGGAACCCACGACGTGTTGATGGACAAAAATGGTCTATACTCAAACCTCGTGAATGCCCAAATGAACACAGAAATAGATGAAAATAAAGAATTAGTGGAATCCTTCAAAATTAACGAAAATATTTTGACTTACAATTTTATGAATGCTACTGAACCTATAATTAAGGACAATAAGAAACAAAAATCTAGTACAAAAGTAACATAGTATACAAATAAATTTTTTTTTTACTTTTGATTATTTCTTGTCATGTATATTAGAGTCCAGGTCTAAAGCCATATTATGAAACTGATGATGTTAATTTGGATGAAAATATTGAGTATGTATGATTGAGTATAAATTATTGAACCTACTATTATGTTCCTATAATCTATACATTAAACAACCCAATAAAAAACTATTTTGTTGTAGGACTCAAATTTTAAATGAGGAAAATAGAAAAGTAGTCGAAAGAAGTATGGAACCTGAGAAGATATTCACAGATAGTTTTGTTACCGAAAATATTGATGGCCGTAAAGTTAACATTACTAGAAAAGTGTCTTCACGTAAAGTTGAAAAGATCATCTATTTAGATCAAGTAATGTTTGTTCAAAATAAAGACAGAATGTTACTAGTGCTGCTAATACTAGACTAACTAGAGATTTATGGGTTTTTGTTAGATTTTGGGACTTTTTGGCTAATATTTATACACCAAAGAAATTTTTGTTTTAAAATGTACCTGTATAATTCATTTTAACAAAAATTTTAATCAATAAATGACTTTTTCAGGTATAAATTGATTTAGAGCATAAAGTTGCATAAAAAAACATAACTTTGAAAAATTTTGTGTGCGCTGAAATATCAGACCTAAAAAAAATGAATTTATAAATTATTTTGATATAGATTATTTTCTAGCATTAAAATGTTCATATTTCACTACTATAAATTACTATGTAAAATTTTAGAAGTATTATATACTGTTTCAGATTATGTTTGTAGCAAGGAATTTATTAATTTTTCAATGATGTTTTTTTTACTTTAATCAACTATGGGTAGTATAATAGCTCTTATCCATAATATAATATAGAGTACCATTCATTTTTGTTTTGCCAATTTTTTTTGTCACTAATCTATCCAAAAACAGAAAAATCAAAAATTTCATTAGTGTTCCATATTACTTTACTTTTTGACACATAGTTGAAATGGATTGAATCAAACATACAAATGAAATAAATTGCAATATACTTTGTAATCTACAGAACATTAAAACTTTAAAATTTGTCAATTTTCTTCATAAAACCTTTCATTTCAAGCTTAGTCTCGTAAATTTAATACAATCTAAAAACATATTTTCCTATAAGTATGTGGTTAACAAATTTATTAGTCTTCTGTACACAAAAAAAACTTCTCAAAATATATTATTTAATATAAATGTTAGTTTTCATACACTATTGGAATGAATGAAGTTTAAACATTAATAAAATATCAAACAGCATTTTCGAGTTAAACTTTAAAATCATCAACATTTTTTGGATTTATTTAATGAGGCACATAATGTTATCACTTATTTAAGAATTTACTTTAATAAACTAGAATTAACTTTAACAGAATATTTAATTGAATGTATTATTTCTACAGTTTTTTTTTTTTTTGCCTGAAAACACTTAATACTCTATATCTATTAATAAATGCACCAATTTTTAAAATCTGTATCTTTTCTTATAGGTTTTATAGACTTGCATGCTACCTTATTGAAGCTTTTTCCAAAATGTGGTTTATATTTTAGTTATTGCAAAAAATTCAAACATTTTTTGAAAATTTTATGGCAAGCAGCATGAAATTTCTAAATTTGTTATCACTTTTATGGGAATAAGGAGGCTATTAATATGTATAGATACCGTATTAATAGCCATATAGATAACCAAGCTCACTCAGAACAGTTTTTTTCAAATGCAATGATTTATCAAACTTATTTTCTAACCTAAATCTAACCAAACCACAACTTCTAAAACATTAGCTTACCCAAAAAAGTGATTGACTCCAAAGCGTATTCGCTATGCCAAACAACTTCTCACTCAACCTCAAAATAACACACTTTCTTCTTTTCTTTTCTTTTTTAAACTTTACTCCCTTTCTTTTCTCGCTTCATTTTTCTATGTGCTGTTAAAATATTTTTTTACAGTCAATTAATTTTAATTTTTTATTCATCATTATTCACTGTTGTATTCTTATGTCATTTATTAACAAAAATGTTTGTTAAATTAATTATTTTATTTTTTTTTAATATTATTACAAGCACATGATCGTTGAATACTGACTACTTTTTCATGATATGATCTACCTACGTTTATGAAATTCTATAATGTTATAATGTTATAGGTTTGGTATATTGTAGTGATAGCCAACATACAATGCTATCTCACATAACAGGTATTTCATTATTTTCATTCTATTTTTAGAAGTAAGATTTCTCCAAAACTGGTACAAAAAAATTTAAACATATGTATTTAAAAAAAAATTTAACAATTTTTGAACTAAACAATATATAACTTTAGAATTTAAAATTGTTTAAGTATTTTACTCGTTGAGCTTGCTCAGAGTCATAACTTTTGTTATCAATGATTTGTTTTAATAATTTTTGATATAGTAATGATGACCAAACTAAACGTTTCAAAGCAATGAACCACCCCAAAAAGTTATCCAACTTATAAGATTGCTACACTTTTTCAATATTCAGTACTTATACATAATTTAAAAAGCAATATTGGCTAGTTAAATGTATTTTATTAATTTTGATTCTGAAAAAAATAATAAGTAGATCTACTTCAATATATTTTTACTGTTTTGATAAAAAAAAAAAATTATATGAATACAGTATCGAGTAAAAAAATTTTATTTATTATTTGTCTTGTAACAAAATAACGTCTAATTTATTTGTTTCTTTAGTATACTTACATTTTCAAAATCCAAGCATTTGCGTTTATCAGGACGGAGGGCTAAGCCTTATATAGATAAAAATAACTTACTAATATCAAATTATCCAATTAAACATATTTCTTACAAAATCTGTTTTTCCGCTAGTTCCAACAAATCAATCTGCAAATGAATATTAGTTTGGGTAATGGTCTATGGAATAATTTTTAACAAGTGGCTTGTCCTCAAAAATCTATTTTAACTTCAGCGTTGAATATTTACTAAAAAAATTCTAATGTTTTTAATGTTTTTACAGAGTAATAGAAACGATCTGGAACAATCATTTGTTTATTATCCATGTAGGATAAGAGGAGCAATTTTAAGACAATTGAGCAAACCTAAACATTATAGTCAGTGAGTATGCTTGTCCAGTTTTTCAGTTTGCTTATAAAAATAATAATTCCTTTTTTTGTCTTTAAATATTACAACTGATGGGAGAATTCAGATGAAGAGTTCATAAAAGATTTTAAGCTAGCACCAGAAATGTCCATGTTATCAAGGATAAAGGGTTACCTTTATATAAATGGAAACGATGAATCAGTAAGACTAACTAACTACTATTTTGTCACACAAATCTTGAAAAAAATATAAATATTTTATAAAACTTTTAAGTTTTTGTAAAAATAAGTGTAACATTACACCCTTGAATCATTTTAAAGCTTGTAAGAATACTATTGCCCACGTTAAGGTACACCCTGAGACTTGTATTAAGATAAGAAATTGTATTAATTTTAAAACTTGAATTAAAATTTTTACTTTTGTTTAAGCCCGACATTGAAAATGTTGGCATAACAGATCTACTCAAAATGAACTGTACAGAATGGCCATGGTTATTACTGGGTTTCATTGGGTGCTCTTTAGCTGGTGCCATAATGCCAGTGTTTGGCATTTTTTATGGTCAAGTATTCTCTGTAAGTGAGCTTTCAACAAAATTACATGGTACAAACTTTTAGAGTTTTTTTTTTTTAGACGTTCACGCTCAAAGGTGACGTATTTCTACAAGAGACATCTTTCTGGTCTAAAAAGTTTATTCTATTGGCATTGGCATCTGGGTTAGCATGGTGGATGCAGGTGAATCACTAACTGAAAACAATAATTAAAAAATATCTATAATCATTAATTTGATATTTTTTTTAAGGTAATTGGACTTACTAATTCATGTGAAACACTTATTATGCGCATAAGAATACAAGCTTTTGAAAACATACTACGTCAACCTGTTTTTTGGTTTGATTTGAAAAGTTCATCACCTAGTACCATGGTCGCCAGATTAGCCAGAGACGTTCCCATAGTAAAATCTGTAAGTACCCTACGTCGTTGCATAGGAAAAACACAAATTGGCAGGGTTGATTGTAGATTTTTTCGGAAATTTTCTACTTAATTATGTCAAAAAAAAATCAAAAAAATAAGTGAAAAATGCACCACTTCGAATATGTAATTTTTTTTTTTTTTTTGAAAACTGTAATGGACCGTTTTATCTGTGTACATAATTAAATACACACCACCACAAAATTTGAATCTGCGGCGGAAATTTTAGAGTTGATTTTTTAAACATTACTTCATTTCAATTAATATTTGATATGTTTCTATGGATTTTATGTGGCTAAACGTGAACATATCTAAAACTGGATGACAGCTTAATAATTTCATACAAAATTTTCTTGAAAACAACTCCATTGATTACAAAAAAATTTGAATATATAAAACATTAAATAAAAAGATTTATTTTTTAGAAAACAGAAATCGAAACGGTTCAAACGTTGTTGAATAATTGCGGTTACAAAAAATGTCCATACATATACATTCATACATATATGATATATATACACATTGCCTATCGGCATATATATATATATATATATAGTGTAAAAATGGGAAAGATACATATATATATGTGGGAATAGATGTTCATTTAAAAGCTACAAAAGAATTTAAAAAAGCGATTAATTATCTAAACCATAGAAAACTCTCAATTAGTTATAAAAAAACTAACTTTATAAATTTTTTAATTAATAAGAATGATAACAACCATATTGATGAATTAAAACTCTGTTTTGTAAAGGTGAAGATAATTGTAATGACAGTATATGTAACAAAATATACATGGTTTTTAATATAAGATACTTGGGCTTAATTTTTGACAAGACTATGAGATGGGCAATGGCATTTACATGTCAACAATGTTGTAATGCGCATGCGTACACTATTATTTAGTTTTTTCAAATTATGGGCTTTTCTGCCTGTGCTAGTTATGCGCGTAATTTATTTAACATTATTTCAGTCAATTTTGCAGTATGGTTTGTTGGTCTGGGAGGGTCTAAATGAAAACGCGATTAGACCACTTAAAATATTTCAAAGAAAAATAGTTAGAATCTGTTTAGGTAAAAATACTTTAGTGGGTTCAACTGGAGATAACTTTAGGCTATTGAATGTATTAAAAAGGTCACTATTTTAACTATAATAAAAAATTATGAAGATATTTTTAAGATAGGAAAAATATAAAGAATAGGGAAGTGAGGGCTTTAGATGTTAAAATAGTTTACTACAAAAAATCTTTTGAACAAATATTCATCAATTATTTAGATCTTAATTATTATAATTCAATGTCATTACGTATAAAAAAAAACTCATATTCTTCTCAATGGGGAATCTTAAAATTACATGCATTAAACAACAAATTAACTCGTAGTTATTTTCACTAATATTGTAAAAAGGAATTAAATTATAAATTAAAGTATGGAACAGTATGTTAAAAAATGTAAATGTAACTTGTAAAATTGCGTATTGTGTGACTCTGTCTTGTTTTGCTATGTTTTGTTATTAAAATTAAGTTGTATTATTTTTAATATGTATTTCTTTGTGTCTTAGTATGTAATGTAATCTTCAACACAAGCATTGCGCTAAAAGGAGGTAGATATTTGACTGTAAAACATTTTAATAAAAAAAAAAATAAAAATATATACATAGGTAGGTACAAACTTTACAATGGAGGGTGGTTTCGGAGTCTGTGAGTCCCTGGATCGGCGAAAATAAAATAAGTTGTAGAATCTTTTTCTACAGAAATCTTCCAAAAAAAAAAAAATTTGAAAATCATGGTACTTATGAACATTAATTTTTTTTTTTAGGCTGGTGGACTTCGAGTTGGACAAATTCTGTCGACCATTGTTACACTGATATCTGCCCTAATAATTGCATTCGTTTTTGGTTGGAAATTAGCAATAGTGCTTGTTCTTGCCGTGCCGTTCATTGCCGGTGCTGCTTATAAACAAGTTATGTTGGTGCAAAAGAGCCAAAATCGGGACTCTGAGTGCATGGACAAAGCTGGACGGGTAATTAATTTCTTAGATTTTATGAATAAAAAACTGTTCGAGTAAGACCCTCCTTGAGGATTCTGTAGCATTTGTATTACATAGTATTACATTGTATATTGATACCTAATCTTCAGCTGTGGTTATTTCAATAATAACGCAATTTTACTTTTTAATTTTATTCACGATTATAATCTTTATGATTAAATTGTTCATAATCGTGATTTTACTTCATCGCAAAGCACCTCCCTCCCAACATACCGAAACATGCTGTTTGTTCCCAGAATGTTGTGTTTGTTATGAGTGACGATGGCGTTATGCCTATTTTTGGTCTACAGTTAATAAACTAGAAATAACCGGTTTACAGGTTCCCTACTTGTGATGTAAGACCCTTCTTATGATTACACATTGTTTCGAAATTCTAAGTCAATGGGAAGTACCTTTTAGGTTTTGATAAACGAGACAAACTAAAAAAATACACTATTTTTAGGCCATAATTATAGGTAATAACTTTTTACTTGAATTTGGAACCAGTTAGAAGCTTGAAATTTTAACTGGGCCTTGATACCGTCAACATTTACATTATGTGTTCATTTCATTTGAATACCAAGTCGTTTCCAAGAGACCTAATTATGACAGACAAACAGACAACAAATAAATATCTTGTATCATAGTATCTTCTAATCTAGTGTACAGAATCCTAAAAACAGCAATATTCAATGCTGAATAATGGATATAGTGTTCTTATAGTTGGGTATAATAAAAGTGTAGGTCAATACCTCTAAAGTCTGAAGTATAACATATAGTATATAGTATAGGCTTTATTTAACTTGAATTTTGTTTAGAATTGTATTTTGGTTTACAACTAAATACCATAAGGAACTATAAATATATAGTGCCCTAACTTCTATAGATTGAAAATTCAACATTTATCAATGTGTACTATAAAAAAATATTATGTATAACGTGTATATTTATATTTTATATATACGTACTGTATATTGTACATGCGTACATTTCTCTAAATTATTATTTTTGATAAAAATAATTATAATATTTTACTATATAATATATATTACGGTAAAATATTAGTCAACAGTCTGTAGTCTACCATATCATCGTTTTTTTAAGTGTTTAATTAATATTTATCAAACATTTAGTAGGAACATTTATGGGAAAGTTGTTTGTATTTTAGATTTTGAGTGTATCTAAGGGTGTATTAATTTTACAATGATGCAGTTTTAATTTTTCCGTAAACACTTTTTGAGTATTATAATTGCACCAATATTTCGGTACATATTTAATAATATAACCCCTTAACAGTTTGGACATTTTTTTAGGTAAAAATAGAACTTTAAAATTTTTAATTTGTTTAGCCTATTAACTTTCTGAGATCACTCAGAATCTGCGTGAGTAATAATTTATCATTGCTTCTAAATTCAATGTAAAATTGTATCTACCAGAACAATGACATATTAGCTTCTGTCATAAAAAAATTAGTACGAGTTACTTTAAATGTTTGTTTTAATTTAGGTTAATAAAATAAATTTGTGTGTATTAATTTAATTAATTAATTAACTATAGTAACTAACTAACTATAGTAACAGTAAATTTTTGTTAATTATTACTAGGTGACTAATAAAAATTTAAATAACGTTAGTATATTAAACGGTTATACATCTAAATAAACCTACCTATAGATAGGATATAATTGGACGTACAAGCAGGCCGGCACTGAAATGGTATACTATGTTTTGTATTAGATATAACTTGATAATTTGATGTTATAATTAGTAATTTTGATTACCTACTACATTATTGCCAATTTCTTATTTTAATAATGTACCATGCCAACATATCCAGCTTTGAGCTCACAGTACGAACAGCTGTTGCGCGTTTGCAGTTTAGCGTTAAATAATTCATACTTTCATACTTAATTCATTGCAAACTTGCTGGTATTTATTTTAGATAGCCTCGGAAACGGTCGCAAATATAAAAACAGTCCAGGGTCTAGCACAAGAGCTCATGTTTGTGACACAGTATGAAAAATGCCTTGAAGATCCATTCAAAGCTGCAAAAAAACAAGCAGTGTCGAACGCTATAGTGTACGCCGTTTCTCAGGCAGTCATTTATGTAATTTATGCGGTTTCATTCCGATATGGAGCGTACCTCGTGGAAATCGGAGACATGTCAGCCACGAATGTTTACAGGTACCCGATACGATCCTTTGGTTTAAAATTTATAATCCTAAATTTTTCAAAAACAAATAAAATTGCGTTTTCAGAGTGTTTTTTGCTTTGTCATTTTGTGCCACGTCTCTCGGCATAACGTCGGCGTACCTTCAGGACTACGCCAAAGCCAAAATCGCGGTTGTCAAGATTTTTCAACTGATCCGGAGAAAATCGGAGATCGACCCCCTATCGAAGTCGGGATCGAAACCGGTAAGTTTGATCTCGCTTGGTTTTTATTGTTGTTGAAAAACGAGCAAAATACTATGCAGTCCAACACTCGAGTAGGTACCTAATTCCTTGTTGAACTTCTAGGAAATCAAAGGGAAAATACTCTTCAAAGACGTCACATTTAAGTATCCTTCTCGGCCGGACGTATGCGTGTTGCAAGGTGTTAGTTTCACTGTTGATCCGGGCAAGACTCTGGCAATAGTTGGCGAATCTGGATGTGGCAAAAGCACTATTGTATCCCTGATCGAACGGTTCTACGACCCATGTAAAGGAGTGATTGTACGTAGTTTGAATTTATATAATCGATTGAGCACACTGGCAGATCTACTCGCCTACATAAAAAAAAAAAAAAAAAAAATAGCTAAACAGACCACGGCTACAAATGGCCTCAAAGTTTTTTTTTACATAATCCATGGTCCACACGACTAAAAATGTGAGGAACCACTGTCCACTGCTCTACTATACATGCCAACAGAAAACAAGGGTCCTCTGCCACGCCTAAAAAAGTTTGTGCTCCACAACTCCCATAGTACCAATATATTATTGTAATTTATAATACATAAAATAAAAAATATATTTTGTATCTATAAATGTAACTTATAGTTACATACCTAAGTGTATCTTGTAACTATAGTTACACAACGTTTAAAATATCTTGTAATTATAGTTACATATTTGTATTGTAAGTTACCAATTACAACAAATCAAGTAACTTTACTTTACCAACCCTGACTATTTTATATTTATCCACATGTACCTAACTATAAAAGTTGCATGATCAAAAGTTGTTAAAAAAAATTTCGTACACTACAACGGATGTCCCCATCGTATAGTGCCAATTAAACACGTCATTGTGAATTATTGTTCCTTTTTTAATTGAAATTCAGTTGTTACTAAAATTGTATGTTCTAATATATATTATTCAATGAACATGTTTTGTAGAGTTTTTCTCGAGAAAGTATTTATTTTTATTAAACGCGCTTTAAGTTAAAGAGATAATTCGTTATTTTTCTGTAGTGATATCATATACACAGTAAGAAATTCTAATATCGAAATAGTAAAGATTTTAGGGTATATTTAAGTGCATAACATAATTGATGTCTATCGATGTAATCATGAATTTTAATTTGTAATTAGGAAGTAGACAGCCACGATATACGAGCTATGAATTTAAGTCATTTAAGAAACCATATTGGAATTGTTACTCAAGAGCCAATATTATTTAACTGTTCTATAAAAGATAACATAGCATACGGCGTGAACGACCGGGAAGTCACTATGGATGAAATAATTGACGTTGCAAAAAAAGCGAACATCCATGATTTTATAATGTCAACTTTGGCCCAAGTAAGAAATCTACCTATATTATAGTTCCTGTCAACCATTTTATTTTCCAAGATAATAAAAATAAACTGTATAATATGTAACACATTTTATTTTCAGAAGTATGATACGTTGGTTGGAGACCGTGGAAATCAACTATCAGGAGGGCAAAAACAACGTGTAGCTATTGCGCGGGCATTAATAAGGAATCCTAAAATCCTTTTGTTGGACGAAGCCACTTCGGCTTTGGACACGGAAAGCGAAACAGTGAGTAGAGCTTTATATGGAGGATTATGTGAAACAAGCATATTCTTATAAATCAACTAAATGTTATTTGATGGTTTAAGGTAGTGCAAGAAGCACTGGATGTAGCTCGCAAAGATCGTACTTGCATTATAATTGCTCATAGACTTTCCACAATACAGTCGGCTGATTCTATAGCTGTGGTTCATAATGGTAAAATTGTTGAACATGGTGACCATGAAGAATTAAAAGCCAAAGGAGGATATTATTACCAGTTGATTAAACGTCAAGAACAATCTTATTTCTAGGTTCTAGGTTTCACACAAATTTTTATTCGAAATTGTTAAAAATATATTAATATTTATGTGATTAATAAAAAACGTTACATCTTCAAAGTCAAGATTTAAATAAATATTTTGGTAAAAATGGCACGATGCATCAATATTCAGTTTTTTTTTTTTTTTTTTTTTTTTTTTTTTAACGCATTACATCAGTGGCTACAGCCATAACTTCTCGTGCATAACTGTGTATTTCCATTTACCATTACTTGTACATAAAAGATAAAAATTGGTGGGGCTAATATTGAATCACCCCTACGATTTGCGATATTGTATTATACGATATTATGGATACTCCGTATCATAAAAAAAAATGCTGTATGGACATAGAATGTCGTAGTGGACAAGAAAAGAGAAAATAGACGAAGATGATTTGGGCATGTGATGAGAGAGGAAACTGGCGCAGTAAGAGCGGTTATGAAAATAAAAGTTGTAGGAAAAAGAGGTAGTAAAAAAAAAACCATAAAAGAGATGGATTGAAGCAATTGAAAGTAACATGTGTAGGGCGTGTTTAAGGTAAGTGAATGATTGCAAAAAATGGAGGTATGGGACAAGGGTGACTAACCCAAAATAGTTGGGAAAGGTAATTTGAAGATGATACAGAGTTAAAATTTAACCTTATGAAAATAATTAAGTGAATACTTCATTCATATTATTTGCAAAATATTTATTGAATATTAATATTGTTCAATAAAATTACAGTCTAATATTCCAATTATACAATTTGTTTTAATTAACCATTACAGTATTTGTTTACTTTGGTAACAGCTTTTTGTACTTAATAATTCGAAGAAAGTTAAATTTTACATTGATCCTAATTTTTTTTTACTATTAATAATCAAAAAATGTTTTTCCATTTGTATTCATAAGAAATACATCATAAAAAGATAAGCCACTTAAAAACTACTTTTTATAACACACAGCTGTATCAAATATTTTACTATTAACAAATAATTATCACAGTGACAAAATTCAAAAGTCCAATTCTTTTGTAGATGATGTGGGTGGACTTGTTGTTTGATTGCGTTTTGATGGCGGTATTAAATGTTCCGGCAAAGTATCTGGCAATTCAGAGCCCTCGAATTTTTACTAAATACATTGCTAGGGCAAATTCATCAGCATCTAACAGTCCGTCGTCATCAAAATCGGCCAATCTCCACACTTTATATAATACGTAATTAGGTAACTTGATTTAGAGAAGTTCTTCTTTAGCCGCTAAAAAAATGTTATAAAATTTTAAAACTTATTGTATTACTTTTGTTATATATATATATATATAACAACTTTATTAAGCGGACTGCCCACCATGCGGGTTGCCAAACAACACAGTATACAATTTCAATATTAGAATACATAGGCTTGCTAAAAATTATAAAGTTATAGTAAAAAAAAAAAAGAATACAAATTAAGTATTGAATAATACGTTAAATAAAATTAATGACGGTTTACGAATATAAGTGGTAGTTTATAATATTGAGTGTATCCTTTAGAATACACAAACATATTTTTACTAGATCAGAGATGTTTAGTCCATGGGTTCTGAAAAAATTTCTCAGAAAGCAAGATGCGGTTCCTCGGGCCCCAAACCATAATCCCACGACGTCCCAGTTGTTGATGTTGTATTGGTTTTTAAGTAAGGGGACGCATGGTTGGTATATCGCCCTCTTTTCTTCATCCACTGCTGTATCTAGAGGTATAAACATAAAATTATCAAGCATTGACTAAAAGTTTAACAATGTAAGAAAATTTGAACAACATCAGTCATGATTTAGAATATTTTTTAGAATATTGCCCAACCAAGGGCACCATGGGTTTCGCGTTAAAGTCTTGATCGGTCAGCGGAGGTGAATGGAATTCATGGTACAAGTATCGTTTCTCGAGCTTAGACGTGTAAATGTCGTTTAAACGCTCGAGTGATGTGTTTGCAGTACTACTGTCGTTCTTGAAATGTCTATACACATTCCTTTTACATAGTTTGTAATTATTACAAGTATGAAATAGGACAATAGGTATTACAATTATTGAACAGTATTTTGGTACCTAAATAAGTAACTATGTATAATGTAGGTACTATTACGGAATAAAACTACGAGCGAGTATACACCAACCGACGGCAAAAAAAAAGTATATTAGGTACATAATATTATAGTACATACCTACGTCCTACATTGTTTTGTTTATTAAGCTCAGAACAATAAGTATACGAATTAATTAATTTTTAATTGTTTGGTACAGTTTTTTAAATTTTTTGAACTGTCAATTGCTTATAAGTAAATATACTTATTCTATACAATGCTCAAATTGGAAAAATAAATGAAAGCGGACTCCAAGACTTTAAAAAAAAAATCGCGTCCTTGACAATGATTAAACTCAACCTGACCCAATAATTTGAAGGGGTGCATGCTATCAAAATATAAAAAAAATTCAAGAGGAGCTCCGTCCCCCTGCGCCCCCTCCCCCAATTCGAGTACTGATCCTATTAAGTTATAAGTTGTGCTTTCAGAAAACGTTTCGACCGTTAAGATCGGAGCAAAACCCTAGGCGTGACACGGGCACAACAAAAAACACACATCTTTGTAAAATCAATAGCTTCCACGTTTCGCTCAGAATCTAAAACACATCTTTTTAAAATCAATAGCCACCTTGCTTCGCTCGGAATCTAAAACGTTTAAATGTGATATGATAACCACGTTTATTAAAAATATCATTTCTTGTAAGTTTAAAAATATTTTTAAAATATGTAATGTTGACAACAACAATGTAGAAAAATATTTGACATGTGTTGACGACTAATAGATTTTAAGTAAAATTTTTTTTTTCTCCGTCTATTCCACGCTAATTCTAGGAATTAAGATGGTTTTTATTTCCAACGTACCATTTATTCTATGCGATAAGGATTCGGAAAACTGTTTTGAATTCGTTATGATGACGCCTACTTTTGATAGATTTTCCAACATTTTTTATGTTTTCGTATTTTTAGTATTCCAAAAATTTGCATTTTTGAATTTGGTTTGTAAAAATTTAGGAAATACAATCGGAAAATTGGGGAAGAAGACTAGAATTTCGGTTATAAGTGTTTTGTGTACATGTCATATTATTATTTACGAAAATATTTGATAATTATTAATTTGCATGATCAAAAAGTGTGTGTATTTATTTTATATGGTAAGTGATATTTTATAAGGAACCATACGTGTTAGATGACTAAAAAAATTAAAAAAGGGTACTTATAACTATTATAATAGGAATTTTTTTTTTTTGGAAACCCTTCAGACCAAGATTGAATGTATGCCACTGGTTTTATTTACTTATAAAACGAACGGTGGATTGGATCGATGAAATTTGCTACAAAGTAACGGTGAACGAACCGAAACGGAAGTCCATTCATTTTTTTTTTTTTTACGATTTATTATAAAGAAAAACACTTGATCAACAAACAGTTTGTTTAAGAAAAAATTAGTAAGTACATACCCATATCGGCAACGTATTTTGTACAATGATTGCTACTGTTGTCCATTTAATACAATCAAAAAATTTTCAGTAACTATGTGCCCTATACGTACCCATAGTAATATAGGTGGTAATTAATACTAGGTGGTAATAATTAATACTATGAATTGTATTTTAATTTCTTCAAAACCATTTTTTACACTCCAACGATACCTGGATGGCAAATACTCGATTTTTAAATATGAGAATGAAATTGCTTACATTTTTTAATTTAATATTTAATATCATGAATTTAATATACGAAAAATTTGCGGTCAAAAGACTACAATACATAAACCTTATACTAAACAGAACTGAGGTATACCAAACTGAAATTTTTAGTTTGTTAATTTTTGCAGTTTAAGTTTATAAAAACTTAAATCTACAGTATTATGACTCAAAACTTTAATACAGGCTTAACAATATAATTTTGTATAAAAATTTTCAAATTCAGTAAATACAGTTTTGGATCATGGACGTATTTATATCAGTATTATTTCATTATTAATTTTTGTTGGCACAGACTTCCAAAAATTGTTCAAATTTTTTAAAATTTTTACTATAGTGATTGAATTAGATTAAGTTTGAATGTCATACAAATTTTAAACAACTTTCTACATTATTGAATTATATAACTTTATAATTTTCGAGATTGAACAGGTTTTTTTAAAATATTATTTGAGATTGCAAAAATATTTTCCTATTTTATGCACTTAAAAATTTTTGGTTGTTGGAAACTATTTTGAGACATTATAATATAATTGTATTTTGTTTTATTAGTATTACCTATTATTTATTTTTATTTTTTTGGCAGTTACTCTTCCAAAAAAACCGTTTAAATTATTTGAAATTTTTACGCAATTTTGGAATAGACGAAGTTCAAGTGTCATAAAAATTTTAAAAATTGTTCGCAAGTTTTTAACTATTTATAGAATTTGTTGAGTTTGTTCAGAATCGTAATTTTCGTGAGCAATGATTTATTATAAGACTTAAACATCAGTCCACAACCATACAAATCACAGACCCACCCAAAACAGAGACCTACTCCACCAGATAAATCACTATATTTACGGTTTACTTACTTGTCAAACGAACGGTGGACTGTATTGAAGAAATTTGCCTCGGAGCAGCGTTGAACGAATCGAAACGGAAGTCCGTTCATTTTTTTTACGATTTATTAACAAAAAACACTTGATCAACAAACAGTAACGGATGTTCAAGGAAGAAAGTTCCTTTATCGGCAACGTATTTTGTATTATGATTGTACTAAGTACGTCTATTTGATGCGATCAAACAATTTTCAGTAATTATATGATGTACCCATTGTAATAATTATAATACCTACTATGAATTGTATTTTAATCGTACACTTCTATATACACCTGATTAATTACCTGGATGGCGAATATACTCGATTATTAAAAATGAAAATGAAATTTTCCAATTTTTAAATTTAATTATATACATGAATACACGAAAATTTTGCGGTCGTTAATTAATAATTATAAACCGTGTACGCTAGATAATATAAGAATACGACATTGTATTTTTTGTTTTACCAACTATAATGGATACTTGTTTCTTTTTTTGCATTTTCCATTGTTGTCTACTACGACGTTTTGGAAAACTCAGATTGCACGTATTCTGATATTATTCTATTTAACATAATATTGAAACGCTCAAAATTTAAGTTCGAATGCCGGGAACGCATTAACCAGGATTTTTTTTTTTTTGGAGGGACTGCGTGCGCTGAAAAATTCCCTTCCACATTGGTTCGTACTTTTTTAGAATTAAAAATTTTGAAAAAACGGTTGACATAATAATAATTCAAGGAAATAAGTTGGGAAACCGAGTTTATTACACGTTATGTGATTGTAGTCCTATGATTATAATATTATACGTGCATACCTTTAAAATTTTAACGATAAAAAAAAAACGTTAGAAAAAATCAAGCTCCGCTATCGTTATTTTTGTAGCCAATTTATAATTGCTTACACACATTTAGTAGGTACCACTTAGCCAGAATAAGCTGTACACACGTGAGTACGTGATCCCGCGTCTATTGTTTTATAATTCACAAAACTTGAATTGAAACCGGTTTTAGGTATTTAAGACCAAACACAAGAAAAAACAGCATGGCGTAACCACTTTTATGCGTTTATAATACATATTATACATGCATGATTTCACTGCAAGTTTAAAAATGTCACGTTGCCAAATTGTACCAAATTGGTGATTTTTACCGCGGGTTCTAGTCTCTAGGGTATTTTGAAGAATCGAGGAATAAAATTTAGAAAGAATTATTCAATTTCGACATTTGATACCAGAAAAAAGATACAGGTGTTGTTCAATCGGTGGGAGATCGCACTAGCAGTGGGCAAAAATATACGTGAAAGTCAAACCGTAAGAAGGGGAAATGAAAATGAAAATAATATTAAACTACGATATAGGTACTACGATAGTGTCATCTCGGACTTCAGTCTTCTGCGGTTGCTACTAACACGCAGGTCGATCTTGCTGAACACGTATAGGTTAGGTATACCTACGTATATTATAACTGTGACGTTTGGAATTATTATTAATGCAGTGATTTTTTTAATTAATTTAATTTTAACGTTTCTATACAAGTCCGTATTTTATTTGATGAGCTCTCTGAGAATCGTTATTTTCGTTTGATAATAAATGTAGTATAATACGACTTCTATATTTTGATTTGCTTTAAAAAGAAAGTGTTCATTATTGGAGTTTCATATATGGCGTTATTATGCAAGAGGAATGGAGAATCCGCTAGATTATTAAAAAAATCTCCTACCGAGTGTAACGGGACAACTTACACAAAATACGGGTAAGTGGGTAAAGTTAATTAATTGAAAGGCACTTCTATGTACAGTAAAATTATTTGATATTTGTAAGTGAATTGTTTTCATAACTACGATGTATTCCTAATTTATTCGTATACTTATACGAATAACGAATAATTGTGTAAATAAATAAAATAATGAATTATATTTTCTACATTTTTCATCCTGTGTGGAATTAGTTTTATAAATATTTTATAAAAGTACCTATGTTTTTTTGAGATTAATAAGTCAAAATTAAGATTTGTTGGTTCTTTAATGCATCTTAAGTGGGTACCTATATAGTATCTTTAAAGAACCAAAATATAAGCTATTTGGTTTAAACATGTTCGGATTTCAGACGCACATATGCGTGCATGTTTAGTTTTTTTTTTTCGGACGCATTTATATTATATACTTAAAGAGCTATGTGACGTGTGTTTGTAAAATACATAAAAATTTGATTTGGCGGTTTTTGTCTAGATAACAATCATATGGTAGTTTTAAAGATAAAATAATTACTGAGAAAACAACACAGACACGAGCGTCACATATTTTCCTACAAGTCTAACCTACAAAAATTTTCGTTTTTAAAACATTTTAGAAGAAAATCAATCAAAACTCAGAGAAAATTGTGTCGGCAAAACGTTTTTATGGCACGATTTCAAGAAAAACACGCTTTTTCCACAAAACTTTGATCTTTTTTAATTGGGGCTGAATGGGTCAAAAAAACAGACATGTATAAAAACAAAATATTGTACTAATTTAAGTTTACAAAAGTTTGTTGGTACCAGGGTTGATAATTAAATTATTTAATCAATGTTTTATTAATTTTATTTAAAGTTTATGACGTATGAAATATTAATAGTTAAAATACGATGGTATATTATAACAACAGCACGTATGAAATTAAACTGTTTTTGCAAACACCTAATTATTCTCACAATTAATATTTATGTGTGTAGTTTTATGTTCTGAATGAAGCAAAGAATGTATTAGTTTTAATATAAATATGAAGTATATAAAAAAAAAAAAAAAATTATCGTCATAAAATCACTATAGTTTCCTTAAAAATGCTCTAATCTTCACACTCATACACTCGATCACTATTCATTGGCTTTACTGGAATCTCTTGATAATCAGACGGTACTTTGAAGGTTCATTTTTTTTTAATTTTCATTATTCAAAAAGTTACAATAACAAAACTACCCGGATGATTAGTGAAAACGATGAAATTTACGGAAAACGAAATGAAAACAAATTTTTTTTTAGGCGATTTTTCTCACATTATTTAACCGAAACACTTGAAACTTTATACACAATATAAAACATAGTATAATACAAATGTTGCACAATATTCAAAAATTTCTAGCCAATTTTGACCTTTTTATAGTACTTATAGTACTAACTGCTAACTTTTAAAACTCTTCAAATAATTATTCGAAGTACCTGGAAAAAAAAAAAGAATGTATCTATAAAATAAAAAAAACATCGTTTTAATCGCTGCGCTCAGAATCTAAAGCTGCAGTGATATCAATTTTTAAAGACTCAGTAATTTTATAATTTTTTTAATACCTAAAAAAATATAACATATTATAAACAATATACTATTACGTATGTTTGTATGCAGAAGTAAAAAAAATAAATAAAATATAAAACTTATAATTTAACCTTTAAACTTAGTAACTATAAGATCTCAACCCTGAAATTCAAAAATTTCAAATTAAATATTGCTTTCAATGTTTATTCTATCAAAAACATATGTTTTTTACATTTTCTTAAACATATGATATTTATTTTGTCATGATGTGTGCATTTAAAACTATAAAGAAATAAAATTGGTGTATCAATATTCACATTTCAATTTAGATTGGTATTATTATATATCATATATAAGTGATTCTTTTTGTACTCATCAAAAATAAAACTTCAATAGATAATACAGTGGGTATAGCGACCAATTATTAGGTTGAACTGTATTTTGTTCTACTATTTTATCGCAAATGTTTTATACGAGATCGGTATGGACTATTGATACCTACTTGGGCAGTTTTTTTGACGGGATGCAATGATTTATTAATGATTTGGAGCATTTATATAAACAAGGTTATCAGCTATTTCATAATTTTTTTTTTTTTTTATTCATACAGCTATCAATGGCTAACAATATTATAATCAATAAAAATGTAAACATAGGTATAAAATTATTGTTGACTGACCATCGGTTATGTATAAAGATCGACGGTCAGCATAATATAATATATTATGTATCAAAGTACTATATAATAATATATTATACCTATTGTTGCATTAAAAATATGGAGTGAACGTATATTTTACTAAATAATTTAATATTTTACGTACAATTGTTTACATTTAATTCAATGTATGGCCGCTTATTGGGATATTTTCAAAAAAATAATACTGAGAATCAATATAGGAATAGAAATTTCAGCATTAAAATTAAGCGATCTTTTAGCATTGAAAAAATTGCATCGAGGTAGGTACCTACCTATTTTTTGCCCTTGTCTATAAACTATATATTTTGGCCTCGCGAACCGTTTTAATAATCATTATTGAAAATTTTCGGAAACTTGACACGTAAAAGATTAGCCTATAACCATTAACCTGGTATTGGAACAAATATCATTTTAAAAGGTTGTTGAATATTCTATTTTTATTTCGTTTTGAAATTTTTAAAATTATTTCGTTTCACACATATTTTTATGTTTTAACTATTGATACTTTTTCGTTTATAATTTTGTTGTAACGTTATTATAAATATTTCTAGCTTTGATTTAAATAACACTCTCTGAAAAATGAACTATGAATTGATCCATATAGTTTCCTATAAAATAACACACTTAACATGGATAACAATATTATTATTAATGTAATAAATCGTATTCCAACGGCAGAATATATTGTGTGGGTAGGTGTTGTTGTCATTGTGCGCAGCATCATCGATATTAGTTACCTACGATTGTTTCAACATAAGCAAGTACGATTCGTAACAGTTCAAAAATAATTGGTAATAGTCGCTAACACGCCGCGCAGGCCGGTCGTCAAATACTCATACTTGTTATGCATAGCGCAGTTACTTCAAATCAAATTCTAAATTTTAATTGGGCATGGCCTTTAATGTGTAAATAAATTCAATAATTTAATCGGAAAGTAAATTTCTACGACTGTGTACTATTGCTAGTTTGGTTTGAATTCGAAGTGTTCATCTATTACAGTTTAATTTAAATGGCGTTCGGTAAGGATAAAGAATCCACCGGATTATTAAAAAGTTCCACTACCAAAAATTACGGGACGACTTACACAAAATACGGGTAAGCAGAGGTTAGAGTGAAAAATAAAAATAACAAGAAGTACCTACTCTAATACTAAAAATTTTGGAGCTATATATTTTTTTGTTAATAACTATTTTAATTAACTTTTATTCATTATTATATACAGTTTATTCAACCTTAATAGAAATTCTGAGCGCAGCTTTGATATTTTCATATTGTACCTGATACGATCGGTTTTTGGCAATAGATAATACTTTATTTTCAGTTTGTTAAATTGTTCACTTACGATCCGAAAACGAGAAAAACACAATTACCAAAAATGCTTCGAACGACTCGAATTTTTCACGTGTCTTAAAGAATAATCAAATCAATTAGTGTGTGAAATTGGGATCAATGTAAACAAATTTTCAACAATTTATAGAGCTAGATTTTCATATTCCTATATTATAGTTTCATAAAATCTTCTATTTTCAGCATCTTGAAATTTTAATACAATTAATGTTCCACGTGTGTTTAAAAATTGTTGGAAATTGATTAACACATTTCTAATTTACTGACGTTTACACACATAGTATTATTAATTTTTGTCATGGCTTCTTTAAATGGTATTTAAATACATTTATACTCATACTCTAAAATACCGTTTGCCATGGTCCTTTACATAGGACCATGGAAAATTATAGAATTATTTGAAGGAAAATTTTTTTTGATCAAAAAAGATTTTTTTTTTTTATGGAAAGAAATGAAAAACGTTTGTTTTGGCTTAATTTTGAGCGTTTTTTCGGTTAAGGGGTCGCCGGTCGGTTACTTAATTTGGTAAGAGATCCCAGTCCCCTTTACTTTAATCCTTGTAGGTAGGTAGTTAAAAAAAATTAGCTAGGTAAGTACATCTATTTATTTGGTATAAATAATAAACTTGTTGAATGTTTTTAGAATAAAAAAAAAACAACAAAATCATCAATTTATCAAATTTTATGCGTACGTTGCAATTATAAATATATAATACGTTCGGTACATTTGAAATAGTAAAAGTACAAATAATACATGCATACATACTCGTATATATATATATGACAATGCACAAGCAATTTTACTGTTATTTTTTAATTCTGAGTGTAATAAAGGTATAGAAAAAGGTATGAAATGCGATGGTATAGAATATAAAAAACATTGTTCTGTAAACACTTTTAAAACACTTTTTTGAGCTGGTTTTAGAATCGCTACAAAAGTAGATACCTAATTTGTTACATACATATTAAAATATGATGTATGTTAATTAGATTTGTTTCTGTAATGGTGATTAGTGATTGGGTACTGATAATATAAAAGTAGTTACCTAATAATCAATATATTATTTAATTGATTAGGTACTAAGGCGTTGATATTTACATAATATTGTTATAAATGAAATTACTATGGGTTAGATACCAAGAGACAATCATTTATTTAATATATATTACTTTTTTTTTATTTTTTATTATCAACCCTAAGGTTGGTTTTGCAGTTTCCCGTAGTTTCTCCACTCATCTCTATTACCAGCTATTCCTCTTCTATTACTCTTCAGCTTCTTGTAGTTTCTTAGATCCGCATCGGATATCATATTTTTGATGTATGATGTTTTTGGTCGTCCTCGATCTCTTTTGCCATTTATGCTCCCTTCTATTATAGTATACAGAAGCTTTTCTTCGTGTCTTAAGACATGGCCAATCATATTCCATCTTCTTTCTCTAATGAAACTAAGTATTTTTCTGGTTTCATTTATTTCGTTTAGTACCATTTCATTGGTTTTTCTTTCTGTCCAGCTTATTCGCAGCTTATTCGCAGCATTCTTCTCCAGCACCACATTTCGAAACTTTCGAGGAACTTTTGTTCCGCTTTATTCAATACCCATGATTCGCATCCGTATAGTGCGACACTCCACACATATACTTTTATCAGCCGTTTTTTTATACTTATGCTCATGTTTTTAGAGCACAGTAGGTTTATTTTGTTCATGAATGCTGTTTTTGCTTGAGCGATCCTTGATTTTATTTTGCTGGTACATTTCCGATCTTGGCTAATTATAGGGCTAATTATACTACTAGATATCTAAAGCTTTCCACTTGCTCTAGAGTGTGGTTGTCAATTTTAATTCCTAAACCACGAATACGGTCCATTATTTGGCACATCATTACCTTGGTTTTGTTACAGTTGATTTTAAGGTGGTAATTTTGGAAACACTTCTACTAGCGCTCTTTCAGATCGTTTTTATTACTTGCAAAGAGAGCTGTCATCAGCGAATCTTAAAAATTATATCTATTCTCCTCCTACTATCAATCTAATTTTGTCCCTGGTGAGTGTTTCTTTAATTTCATTGATAGATTGTTCTACAAAAATATTAAATAGTTTTGGTGATAGTGGACGTCCTTGTTTTACTCATTTTCTGATTTTGGCTGTTGCAGACTTGTCTGACACTTGAATTATAGCTGATTGTTCTTTGTATATGTTATGTATAATCCGTTTGTTTCTATAATCAACGCCTATTTCTTCTAGTGCCTTAAAAAGTTCTTTCCAGGGAACTGTGTCAAATGCCTTTTCCAAGTCAATAAATGCAATAAATGTATCGTTGTTATATTCAATCTGCTTTTCGATTAATATTCTTAAACTCAAGATCGCTTCCCTAGTTTCCTTGTTTCTTCTAAATCCGAATTGGTCTTTACTTAACTGCCATTTAATTTTCTGCTCTATTAGATTTCCTATTATTTTTACAAGGATTTTAGCAGAGTGTAACATCAGACTTAGGATCACAAACGATTCTTCTTGAATTTTTGTACCTGCATTTTGAATCAGTTATATTGGTATATCGTCTACCCCTAGAGCTTTTCTAGTGCTCATCGTCTTCAGAACTTGGTTGAATATTAATTTAAGACTAGACAAATCATTAGTGATAAAATATTGTAAACAATATTATTCTTACTAACAATATTAGGTGTCTACACGTTCTAGTGGCGTAACTGGATTAAAATATAGAGGGGGGGGGGGGCAAACAGTTAGTATACAGAAGATAAAAAAGCCGAGATCACTCAAGGTCACGTGGGTAGCTTGACGGGGTAGCGACTATGCTTTGGGTGGGTCGCTAGTTTAGAAGTTGTGGTTTAAACGCATTATTTTATATCTGAAAGCTACGATAAATCATTGCCTTTGAAAATACGATTCTGAGCGAGCTCAGTTATCTAGTATACGTTAGGGTAAAAATAAATTTAACAATAAAAACTTTTATAAAATCTGAATCTTTCCTATTTTAGTATTTTGTAAAAGTTTCAGCTTGGTCCGATCTTTATTTTGGATGTTATGATCAAACAAATCTGAATCAATGTGTAAAAAACACGTTTTGTTCCCGCCATAAGAAATACACGGCCGCACGGAATGACGAGTTTTATGCCAAAATAACGTGAAATTGGCTATAAACCAAAATTGTGTGAACCAGTTTTTTCAATTTTTTAACCACATATATAAAACTATCTTGCTTAGATTGTTTTAAAGTTTTGAGACTTGAACATGAAAACTTGAGGTTTTATGGAATAATAACTGCGTAAAATAACAATTTCAAAAATTTCCATCTCTCCGTAAAATGATCAAAATTGATTGAAATTTCAACAATAAAATCGTTACATTTTTTTAATGAGACATATAAATTTAAAGTCAAACGGAGCACTTTTGGGAATTTTACCATTTTCGTTTTTTCCTCAGCACTTAAAAAATAATCGAAATTTCAAAAAACGCTTCAAATAAAGTACCATTTCGGATCAATTATCTATTTTTTAAGGTATCTTACATTAAAATCCGAGTAGTTTTTGTACTAGAAAATATGTCTACCGAAAAAAAAAAAAAAAACATCATTGTAAAAACAATACATTCTTCGCTAACGCTTAAAATTTAAAATACAAGACTACTATAGGGCTTTATTAACCTTATTAGAAATTACTATTTTTTTTTTTAATATTATTATAGTTGTTATTGTTTTTATAGTATTGGTTAAAGTAGGTATTAGAGGTATTTTTTTTTTTTTTTTTTTTGTACTGTTTTTTTTTTTTGGTTTAAAGAATTTTACTGCAGATTTATCTGTATCCAATTAACCGAGACTGAGAGTTTGTTAAAATAAAGCCAGGAATTTGTATGTTCAGATGGGAGGCTTGATGGAGTAGTGACTACGATTATGCAAGAGGCCATTGTTTCACGTGGGTCACTATAGTTGAAAATGATATTATTAAATTAACGATTCTGAGTGAACTAAACCTAACTTAACCTAACCTTATATGGTTAACATTTATATAAATTAAAAATTTTGATAGAAAGACAAAATTATTTTAAACCTATTATCAAAATAATACAAGAAAAAATGTCAAAAACCACCGAGTAAATAATGTTATTCTTCTTTTAGAACTTGACTAAAAGTCGAATAAAATAGTATGCTAATTTCAAATATTGAAACAGCTAATTTAAATTTATTATACTATGTCAATTATTATTTATTGTTAGTAATAAGTAATAAGTATTATAAATATTTTTCAAATTTTTTTAGGACTGTGCAAAAAGATGAAGTCAAAAAACCATCCATCAGTGACTTGGTGTGTATACAAACTATTATAAAATTATTAATTTAACGAAAATCTCTTACTTACCTAGTACACAAACAATAATATAATTATTTATTTCTATAGATGATCAAAATAACGTTACATAACATACAATTTACAATTTATTATTATAAGTAGGTAATAAGCAGTGACTTATACTTGTTGGGAAATACAGTTCAATGAATTAGAAACTCAAATCCATGATTTGTAATAAAATACCTACTTGCGATTTCAGATTCAAATTTTTGCGATTCATTCTAGGGGTTACAAAACGTTTAAAAACAATACAAAGCAATAAATTTAATAATAAGAGTTCAAAGAAATGTAGTGATGTAGGATGCGTATAAGTAGTCGGATTTCGCCCTTGTACTCCAGAAAAAATAATTTTTAAGATACTAATATTTTATTTTGAAAAAATTCTGTAATCTCAAATTAAGACCCAATAAACTGAAATACTTGACCTCTCACGAAAGTTGAAGTTTGATGTTTGTATTAAGTTTTTAAGTATAATATATTGCTGACGATAATTACGATTCAAAATTAGTTTAGTGAGTCAAATACATACTTAACAAGTTCTAAATTGTTTGGATTGAATTTATTGGAATTAGTTCCAATAACGTTTGTATGATAGTTTTAAATATTCTAACGTCACGACGTTTAAACGTTTCAGGTCATTCGGAGCGATTTTATAGTTGTTGTCATTTTTGAATTATTCTAGACTAAAAAAATATTCAAAAATTTAAATAACAATTGAAATAAAGTACTATTTGGTCAACTTTCAGTTTTTTTTTTTTTTTTTTTTGTAGTATGACGTTATAACAACTGAGGCACTTTTTTAAATCAAAAAGTGTTCGCATATAATATGCATACTCCTCAATACACTTAGAATCTAAAACTCTGTAGGTAGCTGGTATTTAAAAATATATAATTATGGAAAACTTTAAACCAATCATAATATTAACTAATATATTGAATAATACTATAGTACTATTGAATATATTAAATAATAGTATCTTAATAATTGAAACAATTAGGGAACATTGAATTCTATTCAGTGTTTTTTGGTAGGGAGTAGGCCATGTTTTTGGGCGGGTCACTGTTTTCAATAGTGTACGTACCTATGATAAACGTACAATAACATAACAATTTTAAATCAATGACTATACTATAAAACAAAGTAAGTACTAAAATGAAGAAAACAAATATTCTCATTTTGATAATATCAATACATATAGGATTCATTCTCAAAATATCCCATTGTTTAAGATACCTAGTGTTAAAAATATATACCATTTAAATATTATTCCAATTTAAAATATCCACGTTCAAAATATACCATTTTCAAATTAACCCTATCAAAAATTTCCCACAGTAAAGTATTAGCAAATGCATTATAAACATTACAGTTTCTCTAATTTCTACGTGAGTTGCGCAGTTATATTTTATAATATACCATTTCAATTACACACAAACGGACAGTGATATTTCACGATTTTTTTTTCACAGGTAGATTCTAAAAAAAAAGCATCTCACACAAATCCAGTTCAGGTCGGGGGGCTAATAGGACAAATGCCCATGTGCCGGTTTCAATGGTGACCGAAACTTGACAACAAGGATCAAGATTAACAGAATATGCGAGTGACAATGTGACAACTCGTTTAAATATGGAGACTTATTAATTTAATTTATGTATCTAACGTATTTACATTTTACAACCATACCTGCTCGCGTATATGTAGACGATTAATACAAATTGTTAGTTATGTAACGTATTTAACAAAAGAGTTTTGACCGTATATACAAACGAATTTTTCAATAAAAACGTTAGGAAAACTATATGTAATGATTTATGTACCTACATACAACAGCGTTATAAATTTTGTACAAGTTATACATTTGACGTCAGAGTTTGGAAATATAAAAGAGGATGGTATCTTGAACTGATCTCTACCGTATATAAATTAATAAATTAAATGTATTACATATAAATCATCTTCTAGTTGAGTACATACTTTATTATACAAAGTCGACTTACTTAAAATAACAATTTTAGTTATTATTTTAGCAAAAACTGCCTCGAACTACTGAATGATGGTTTGGCATTATATATTCCTATATATCGTTATATTTTATAAATTGGGACCGTTTTGATTTTGAATCACGTCTACGTGATGAATGTTATCAAAACGATAAAGTTGATACCTTAATTATGAATCTATGTTAATATATTATCAATAACTTCACATAATTATTATAATTTTTTAGATTCTGAGCGCAGCGAATAATATGTATTGGGTTTTTACATTGATGTTTTTTTTTCTGTCAACACTTTGACGGCCAGAAGGTGCGTCCAATTGCAAAATTTCATAGCACTAAAAAGTTTAAAAAGTGAACTTAGATATGGTACTTTCCTTGAAGCCATTATTTTTTGTTTGTTTTGAGTTATGGCCCAAAAACCAAAAATATCTTTCGACCGTTTTCGGAAAACTGCTTGAAATTTCGACATTTGTAATCACTGGCCCCGATCTTTAAGTTGAACACCACAAAAAAGTTTGGGGTTCGGTTTTAAAATATATTTACTTAAAAAGTGTTTTGATATTTTTATTATTTTCCGAGTTATCTGCCGACGAAAATCGGAACATCACCAAATTTGATTATTTGTGATTTCGAGTGGAAGATTGAAGAAGCGACGTGATAAATTCGCTTTAAAGCACAAATAGTTAGGAAATTTGATTTCAGTTAGATGTTATTTGAAACAATTTTTGAAGTTTTACAATTTGACGCGTTTTAATCCAAAAATACACATATTTAGACTAAAAACCCCGGCGGAGAGACGTGTCCGGTGGGATCAAAATCAATGCCACACTATTTCCTATTATTTACTTACTATTTAGTCAACACAACGGAAAAATTTGAATGTACATAATAATATATAAAACATGTCAATACATGATACATATAATTATATGGTATTCAACTATTTGAAATATTCTATTGTTTGAGAACGTACAAATCATAAGTACAACGTACAAATCATAGTGTATACCTACGATTTTTGTTTGATTGTATTTTTATTATTTATACGTATTATGAGTAAATTATTGAAACTAATAGTACTTTTTGAGTCAACACATTGTAATATAGTTTGTACCAATTTTATGTTTTAGTTCCGATACGCTAGTAGAGCCGATGTGACGCTCATGACCATCGGATTTATTTGCGCAGTTGTACATGGATCAAGTTTCCCTGTGCTGGCATTGGTATTTGGTCAAATGACCAACACTTTTATCAAACAAGCTATGGTAGGTGTTTTAAAATTTTTCTTTTCTTTTATATTGCAGTGTGAATGTCTCTTTACTTTGAAGACTATCTATCTCAACTATGGGAGGTGAGAGCATATTTTTTTGTCGTGGTTTTTGAACCCATTGTTCTTTAAATACTTTTGACCTCTTTGAAAAGCTGTCAATTTTCTCGATCCTATGGTGAATAAACGCTTGATGACCTCTGAGCACTGAAGTTCTGAGTCTGATCTGATTTAACTATTGTTACTAACTAAATTGCAATTGGCATGAGTACGAGCTTTTATTAAGGAGTTTTGTATAGGCAAATCTTATCACTTCCATATTTTATGTGTCTATGACCTGTCCTATAGTGTAGTAATTATATTATAGTGTGCGTACACACAACATTAATTTCAAACGCAAACATCGTACGAAAACGCGGGAAAAACTCTTATGGCTTTAATTTTTAAAAATTTTTGAATCCATTTTTTTATCGTAATAATGCTTATGCCATTTTATGTATAAGAATCTATGTTGCATGTTGTATAGGTATTAGGTATTAGGTACCTATTGATGGAAATTGTTTGTCATATAATTATAAAACTTATTCTCTACTTATAAATATGTTCAAATCAAAACGAAGTGTAACGAACATTATGCACGTAGACACTAAAATAATATATTTCATTGTTAAAAAAAAATTATAGTATAAATCATACGATACAATCATTGCTAAACTGATTTTTTGTTGAATATTTCGCAATTAAAATAACTCCCCTGAAAAAACATAAGGTGATATCGATTACCTATATTAATTGACAAACGTGTTATAATATAATATGAAGTACTTATATATAGGTACCAGCTAATATATACAAAAAAAATAATGTGTTTGTCATTTATTTATTTGAAAATTACCGAAAATCATAGGTATACGAACTTATAACAATTCGATAATTATTTTTTGTTCGAATTAAAAAACGGGTATTGTTATGTTTATTTGCATTTTGATTTAGCTTAATTTTATATCTCAAGTCAATAAAAATAAAACCAGCGTCCAGCAGCCATTTTTCAAAGAGTATTAATTCTATAATATTCAATATTATAATATATTAATAGCATAGGTATAATATTATAATATATACCTAATCAAAAATGCATATAATGTTTAGGCTGTTTTTATGTTACTACCTATTTACAGTTAACTTTTAAGGTAAAAAGAAGGTGTGAATAATCATTGTTACGTGTGGGTAGGCACATAATATGTATTTTAATTTTTACACTCGTTTATTTAGGTACAGGGTTCTTCTACTCGGTTATCGAATGTAAATACGTTTTCTCATAATGTTCTTGAACCACGAACTCAAAATAGATCATTGTTCACTATACCTCATCAAATGATTGTTGGAGAAGCCGCAGATCTGGTTCATTCAAATACGTTTGAGTATTATTCTAATTATCTCAATTTAAATAACGTGACGACTAATTTACCTTCAGATGATGAAAGTTCTACAATTGGAGCGTTCTTTATGTCAAAAATGGAAAAATCGAGTGCCGTTAAATCCATCACAAATATAGGGTATTATGAGTACTTGAGAAAATATATATATTTATTAATTAATTAATTAATCATACTGCAGAGACGCGAGTTCTAATACATTGTCCGGTGACGACGCATTAAGTCCGGAAGAATTCTACAATTATATGATTAGATTTTCAATGTACTACCTTTACATTGGAATCGGGGTATTAGTTGCTGCATTTATACAAGTAAGATTTGTGTACACTATAACGCTGAATAAACGTATGGATATAGTATAAATAATTTTTCCAGACATTTTGTTGGGATATTGCATGTGAGAGACAAATTCGCCGTTTGCGTAAAGAATTCTACCGTCAAATTCTTCGGCAAGAAATCAGTTGGTACGATTTGAGCGACGATGGAGATTTGACAACAAAGTTGTCGGAGTAAGACGTCATTATTAATGCGTTCAAGTGATTTTTTTTTCTAAAATGAATTCAAACTTTGTTACAGTGATTTAGAAAGAATTCGAGAAGGCATTGGTAGCAAATTTAGCATGGTTACACAGTACGTTAGCACATTTTTTATGGGTATTACAATAGGCCTTTGTGTTAATTGGAGATTAACATCAATTATTCTCTGCGTTGCACCGCTTTTGATTGCAGTGTCTGCAGCTTTGGCTGTGGTAAAGTAAAACGCTACTCACACTTTGTTGCTAAAACTAACCTAATTTAGTTATAGGTCACATCAAGTACTGCAGCTAGAGAGCAACTAAAATATGCAATAGCCGGAGGTATAGCCGAAGAAGTTTTGTCAAATATAAGGACGATAGCGGCATTTGGAGGAGAACTTCGAGAATCAAAAAGGTAATATTATACTATATTAAAAAAAAGTTATGACATAAAAGACAAAATGACCAATAAAAAAAAAAAAATTAAATACATGTATTATACCGCAGGTATGCGTTAGCTGTAGACCAAGGACGAAAATTAGCTATGAAAAAATATAACTTACTCTCAGTATTAATATGTTCTGTGTTTATTGTACTGTACTCAGCGTATGGTTTGGCATTCTGGTATGGATCAAACCTGATTGCTGATGGCATTTCGTCCCCCGGAAGCGTGTTTACAGTGAATAAAAAAAAATAAAAATTGATTCTGTAATGCATCAGTTTGCAATAATACCATAAATGTACTCATTTAGGTATTCTTCAGTGTTATGACTGGAGCGTTTTCTATTGGCAATGCTTTGCCGTATGTAAATGCAGTCGGCGTGGCTCTCGGTGCAGCTTCGACAATATTTGTTATAATTGACAGCAAACCCGACATAGATCCTTATTCGTCGCAAGGCAAGAAAATTAAAACAATAAAAGGGAAAATAGAATTTAAAAATATTAGTTTCTCATATCCAACAAGACCTACTGTACCAGTTAGTTGAAGTTTTTATTTTTTCCAAAAATTTTATTACAACAAACAATAACTCATTTACAACTGTTAATATATAGGTTTTAAACAAATTATCGTTTAAAATAGAACCCGGTCAAACTGCTGCTTTTGTAGGAAGTAGCGGAGGAGGAAAAAGCACGATTGGAAATTTGTTATTTCGATTCTATGATCCCGCAGAAGGCCAAGTAAGTGAAATGTATACCTATTTGAGCGAATCACAGTAAGAACACTATACGGATAGAAGCGAGTATAACACATATTTATTATTTACCAATAATAGGTATTATTTGACAATGTCGATCTAAGAGAATTAAATGTACACTGGCTTCGCAGAAATATTGGTATTGTATCACAAGAACCAGTATTGTTTGGTGTTTCTATTGCTGAAAACATCCGTTATGGTCAATCGGACTGTACTCAACAAGATGTTATAAGTGCTGCGATGACAGCGAATGCCCACAGTTTCATCATAAAATTACCCATGGTAAACAAATTAATATTGATCTCATGCTCCCATAATATACTATCATTATATTTGTGAAGGGTTATGATACCTTAGTAGGGGATAAGGGTTCTCAACTTTCCGGAGGTCAAAAACAGAGGATTGCTATTGCAAGAGCATTAGTTAAAAATCCTTCAGTTTTATTACTGGACGAAGCTACTTCAGCGCTGGACGCACAAAGTGAAGGAGTTGTACAAGACGCATTAGAGAAGGCACAAAAAAATAGAACCACCATTATTATTGCTCATAGGCTGTCTACAATCAGAAATGCTGATGTTATTTATGTCTTACAAGTAAGTAGTTTGGTGTTGAATGATTAATTTGATTTTGTGATTTAAAATAAAGTTCAAAATTTTGTTATTTAAAAAGAATGGGCGTGTAATGGAATCTGGAACCCACGACGTGTTGATGGACAAAAATGGTCTATACTCAAACCTCGTGAATGCCCAAATGACACTAGAAATTGATGGAAATGAAGAATTAGTAGAATCAGATGAAGAAATTCATGAAAATGAACCAGACAAACACAGTTTGGCATTTGATTTTGTGAATGCTACTGAACCTTTAACTAGGCGAAATAAGAAACAAAAAACTAGTCTAAAAGTAACATACTATATACATCCATAGTAATATGAATTCATTTTATTATGATTACACTCAAAAATTATTTTTTTTTACTTTTAATTATTTCTTGCAATGTATACTAGAATCCAGATCAAGAGCTATATTATGAAGTTGATGTTAATTTGGATGAAATTATTGAGTATGTATAATTGAAAATAAATCATTATACCTACTGTTTTTATTTTATAAACTATAGATACTTTAAACGACTCAATAAAAAACTATTTTATTGCAGGACTGAAAGTTCAAACAAGGAAAATAGAGAAGAATCTACGAGTACAGTGACAAAACTTACAACAGTAGTCAAGTCGGACATTGACAATGTTACCATAACAGATTTACTCAAAATTAACTGTAAAGAATGGCCGTGGTTGTTAGTGGGCTTTATTGGATGCACGTTATTTGGTGCCGTAATGCCAGTGTTTGCTGTTTTTTATGGTCAAATGTTCTCTGTAAGTAAGCTTTCATTTAAATTACATAATGCAAGTATTTATGTATTTTTTTTACAGACATTTATGCTTAAAGGTAACGCATTGCTACTAAAAGCATCTTTCTGGTCGAAAATGTTCATCGTATTAGCTTTGACATCTGGATTAGCATCATGGATGCAGGTAAAGTAGCTATTGAACACAACGCACAAGTTAAAACAAAGGAAATAGGCTACAGTTATAGGCGGGTCATTGTTTTGGATGTTGTAGGTAATATAAAAGTATAATACTTCTTCTTAGGCTTGAAACAGACCATTTAGATCTAATGCCGCTTCTACAATTTCTCTCCATTGCATTCTATCTACTGCCAAATTGATGCTATAAGTAGGGTCCACTCGTGTTATATCTCTCTTTACCGTATCGAACCATCTTTAACGTGGTCTCCCTATGGGTCTTATAAACGTATAATACATAAAGAAAAACTAAAACATTAAAAAACTATTATGAACAGGCTAAATAAATCAAATATACTCAATATAACCGTTGATAAATAAAAAGAAAAAAATTGTATGTCGGTGGGAAGTTTAGTGGAGTAACGGCTAGCAACTACACTTTGGAGTAGGTTAGAGTTTTTTTGTTGGGTCACTGGTTTTATGTTTATATATATATATATATATATACAATTTGTAAGTAATGAATTGTTTTTGAAATAAATAATAACTCGAATAAGTAGGGAACTTCATAAGTCCATGCCCAAAAAAACGCATACGTATAAGCTTGCGCTAATGCTCTTAAACCCGGAAAAATATGCACTAAAAAATTTAGAATTATGCGTTTATATGCATCTAAAAATATAAAACTAAGCATAAAAATTAAATGTGATACGCCAAAATATCATACGCAATAGATAAATAAATAAATAAGATAAATGCAATAGAATTCATAGCAAATATTAAAATAATAGGAGATATAGGTAGGTTAGGTTAGGTAGGTACATGCAATGGAGGGTGGCACAGCATACAACTCATAAAGCCAATAATATATAGTTTTACAAGATTTAAATAAACTAAAACAATTAATGGGACTTGTTCTGGAAAGTAAATTTGAAAGAATCAAAGTATTTTTTTTACCAAATCTGAGATACGATTTTCCTGAAAATATAAAACAATGTCAATAAATCTATTATACGTCCAAAATATGGAAATCTATATGCACTATTGAACTTTATATTTTTATAACTATTTTGATTATGAAACAGATTTGTGTCTCACTTAATTTTTTTTTTTTTTATATGAAGCATCAAAAAAATGCAAACACGTGAATTTACTATAGCTCTGCTTGTCATGTATGTTACCTATAACTTACAAGCATCGGGTACGTTGTAAAAATGTTATATAGGTATTGTCAGGTATTGTATTTTAATAACCCTGGGCCTCCAGTCTCCACTCGACCTTACTCAAATAATCAAATAAATAAATATCAAAGCAATTGCCTATATCTACATGAAAAGATTGTAGCAATTGTAGTACCTAGCCTAAAGTATTTTTGAAAATATAATAAACGAAAGAAGGTCATTGTATAAATGTATAATCAATCCTACTCTCGGTATCTAAAAATTATTACTATAAATTCAATTTTTTTTTTTTTCAAGTCATTTGGATTTTGTCTTTCGAGTGAAATGCTCACTATGCGCATGAGAGTACAAGCTTTTGAGAACGCACTACGTCAACCCATATTTTGGTTTGATATGAAAAATTCATTGCCCAGCAACATTGTTACCACATTAGCCAGAGACGCTCCTTTAGTGAAATCTGTAAGTACCAATACTAATACCTATAGTACCTATCAATATGCAGTAGTAGGATTTGAAAAAAAAAAAAAAATGTAAATTTTGATATATTAAAGTCGAGCTTTTTAGGCTGGTGGACTACGAGTTGCACAAATGATGTCAGCCGTCGTTACACTGGCAGCAGCCCTGATAATTGCATTCACTTTTGGTTGGAAGTTAGCGATCGTGTTAGTTTTTGGCGTGCCAATAATCGTCGTCGCTGCTTATCACCAACTTAAGTTGGTTCGTAAGACTCAGAACCGAGACATACAGTGCATGGATGAAGCTGGCCGGGTAATGAATAAAAATGATTTATCTTAAAAATGGTAATAACTGTAAGATCCAATGCTGGATGTGATTTGTGCCATTGTCTTGTAGCTGTTTAATTATGTATTATATAGCCCCATAGAAGATACAAACACTCAAACAGTATTTGATACACCTGCCTAAGTTGAGATACCCACTATAAAATCCGATATTTATTTGACATAGGCACCTACCTACCATACCTACCTAACTATAATAACTGTTTTATTTTTTAAAAATATTTTTTCAATGATCAGTATACTATAGGAACTTTTGCTATATCATTTAAAATATTTTTAAGCACCTATCTAATGTGAAAAAAAAAATAGGAATAAGTTTTGTTTCCCTCACGGAACAAGGAAATGGACTATAATTTTATTCCGCAATTGATAACTTTGAACCGGAAAAAGTTCCTTTTAACCTTAACGAACATAAACACGAACAAGTAAGTTTTTTAAAAGAAACTTTCCAAGCACTAGTAATAATTTAATAAAACACAAAACGAGTCAGTGTCAAAGACTATAATATTTTCAGGAGTTTTTCCGAAATAATTAAGTTGTAATAATATAAAGTATTATTATTATTAGTTCCATAGGTATATCAACTGTTTAAGGTAGGTAATTGTTACAAAAAATGTACTTATTTAATACATATATCATGTATGTATAAGGTACGATAATTTTAAAAAATTTATTCGAGCCAAAATACTGAAGCGAATTCTAATGTGAAAAAAAAAACATTTTGGGAGGTTTGAGCATTTTCACCTTCCATAAGAAGGCCTTTTTCTCTCTTCCCTTCCATAAAGTTAGGTCAGATTATACGCCACTGTTTATTGGTACATTAAATGGAGAATCAAAAATGAAATTTGAAGTGATGAAATCGTGGGTGCCCAGTGGGGCAGAGGTCCTCTTATTTTTTTCAAATATAGATATAATATCAATTGTACCGTTCTGTTATATTACGGTCAAATTGTCTCCGTTTTTTAAACGCATTACCCGCTCGTCATATATTTGAAAGGTAATGAGTACTATAATATTATAGTGGCTTCAATTAATAAAATTACTTTATTTGGTAATAATTATGATTCTATCGATAAATTAGTAAATAAATTGCGCATAATAATATTGTTTGAGTGTGTTTTAGATAGCATCGGAAACCGTTGCAAGTATAAAAACAGTCCAGGGTCTAGCGCAAGAGCTAATGTTCGTGACACTGTATGAAAAATGCCTTGAAGAACCATTCAGAGCAGCTAAGAAACATGCGGTGTCGTACGCGGCCATGTTCTCTGTTGCTCAGGCAGTTATTTATGCAATATATTCGGTGGGATTTCGATACGGAGCATACCTCGTGGAAGTCGGAGAAATGTCGGCTACGGATGTTTACAGGTCTACCTATCTTATGCGTTATAAAAAAATCTCCAGGATAAAAAATTCCCCTACATAACAGAAAAAAAATCTCCAGAACTACGAAGAGATACCCTTGTATTTTTTTAATTATGTATCTACATTAGGCGTTAGTTATTGGAAGTTGTAATCCACGGTCAAAATTTTGTAGCAGACAGTCCTAAGCCGAAATTACTATTTTAAGTTGGACTCTCTTTTTCACCTGATTATGCGGATCTCGAGTACTCAATAGTTACGATTATGATTTTAAATATTTTTACGGTTTACGGACAGAATGGATAAAATTTTATTTTGTTGTTTTTACATGATATCAACCATCGTGTTAAGTAGTAACAAGTAGGTAGGTATGATATATTGTCACTTAATAATATATAGGTGTATACCTACAGTTTAAATTTTACGTGGGGATTTTTTTTCTGAGTTAGGGGGATTTTGTTTCTGGAATTCACGATCGTAATAAGACTAAGACTTGCAAATAATATACAGTACAATAAAATCCACCCTTATAAAATTAGAGTGTTCTTCGCTTTGGCGTTTTGTGCCGCGTCCGTCGGACAAACGATGGCGTATCTCCCGGACTATGCCAGAGCCAAGCAAGCGGCCATCAAGATATTTCAATTGATTCGGAGGAAATCGGAGATCGATCCCCTGTCGGTGTCTGGTTCGAAACCGGTGTGTTCTACTATACCTCTATACACTCGTTCGGACGAGAAAATTTGCATATGTTTGTCATAGTATCTAGAGTAGTTTTTAAGTTTATTCGTGGGTATTGAACTTTTAGGAAATCAAAGGAAAAGTGCACTTTAAAGACGTCAGTTTCAAGTATCCGTCTCGACCGGACATGCGCGTGCTGCAAGGTGTTAGCTTCACCGTTGATCCAGGCAAAACTTTGGCGATCGTTGGCGAATCTGGATGCGGTAAAAGTACCATTGTATCTCTTCTCGAACGGTTCTATGACCCATCCAGAGGAGTGATTGTACGTAGTTTGCATTTTTATATTAAGTAGGTAGTTATTATCCATAAGGGTGTTTAACTCGATTTATAATCTGCAACCGGCCATGTACCATGGACCATCGTATTATTTTAACTACAGCCGTGTAGTCAGGGGTGGACTGAGGTAACATTTCTGCCCCCGGCAATCTTGAAAAAGTGGCACCAAATAGAGAAAAAAATTAACTTACCGACTAACTCATTTTGTTCATAGAGGCTACATGTTATAATATACGTGTTAACCAACCAACAATATTTATAAACAGTGTGTGCAAAATTACACGCAATTTCATATTAATAACAAATTTTAATTCACCTAATATCTAACTTTGGGTACATCTTTATACACATAATAGGTACATGCAGTTTAATTTTGTATGTATTGTACACATCATCATCATGTTATAATTAGAACAATATCATAAGAATGGATGGGATAAGTGGCCCGATTAGTTTCTATCTTACATTTCAAACAGAAAACAATTCGTGAAAATTAATGGTTTCAGTTTCCATCCCTTGAAGAGAATTAGGTACATCACTTTTATTATTTATCTTATACATGGACGATGTAAGGATGAATTTCAAGTTTGCGGATGATTTAAAAATGAACTTTACAATCTAATCACGTAAAACATGCACAAAACTGCAGAGAGATTTGGATAATTTTTGCGTATGGTTCAATGAACTAGAACTTATAATGTTAATAATATATGTGGTTCAATTTCATTTTACCGTAATAAATCTCTAGTATTATTTGGCTACTATTCTAATGATGTTATCATAAAAAAAAAGTTAGAGAAAGACTATTCTCTAATTCAATTTCAAAGAAGTAAATTTCAAGGAAGTAAATGTTTCAAGGTCGGGTGACTAGTTATTTGGCGTAACGATAACGTTTTGGAGTGGGTCACTTTGTTGTATTTAACATCAACATTGGTTTTATAATATTATAAAATCAATGGCATTAAATAACAACTAAGAGCTCATTTGTCGGTGTTTACACTATACAATTTAACACAAATTAATAACGCCTTATTTATGTTTGAAAGTGTCAAACAATCCTTAATTATTGCACAGTTTATTTTACAGTTACATGTTATAAATTTGAACCTAAAAAGTCATATTTCTTCAGTTTATATAGCTACTTCAATATTGCTGATATTTTTTGTTAAATTAATTTTTTCCCCAGGTGATATAGGAAGATAACGGAGCTCGCTCAGAATTGTTTTTTCAAATGCAATGATTTATTATTGCTTTCAGGTACTAAATATTAAGTTTGAACCCCAACACAAAAGTGACCCACTCTCCAAAGCGTATTTATAAAATTTTGCAATTTCGTTATTTTTGTGTGTGATGTAATAATAAATGTGCTTAGTAATATCTATAATCTATATTAAAGTGGTGATTAATATCCGTTATAGGAAGTAGACAACTTCGATATACGGACTATGAATTTAAGTCATTTAAGAAAACATATCGGAATTGTTACCCAAGAGCCAATGTTGTTTAATTGCTCAATAAAAGACAATATAGTTTATGGCATAAACGACCAAGAAGTTACTATGGACAAAATCGTCAATGCTGCAAAGGAAGCAAATATTCATGATTTTATAGTATCAACTCTAACACAAGTAAAAAATTTACCAACTTTACGCTAAATTTATTGGCAGAAAAAAAAGTTCATTGGATAGTGACACAATTTCAGAAGTATGATACGTTGGTTGGAGACCGTGGAAATCAACTATCAGGAGGGCAAAAACAACGTGTAGCTATTGCCCGAGCATTAATTAGGAATCCTAAGATCCTTCTATTGGACGAAGCCACGTCAGCTTTGGACACAGAAAGCGAAACAGTAAGTAGAACAGCTTAATAGGATGGTTTATGCAAAACAAACACATTCTTTTAAATCTTATTATATTGTTTAAGGTAGTGCAGGAAGCACTAGAAGTAGCTCGCAAAGGTCGTACTTGTATTATAATTGCTCATAGACTTTCCACAATACAATCAGCTGATTCTATAGTTGTTATTCACAATGGGAAAATTGTTGAACAGGGCAACCATGAAGAATTAAACGCCAAAGAAGGATATTATTACCAGTTAATCAAACGTCAAACATCTTAAAGCTTAAATAATATTTCTACACACATTTTGAATTTTATTTATACAAAATCGTTGACCTGTGATTGAATGCAATATCGCTGTTTGTTCAGTAATATATTATTGAAAACTATGAAAATACAATTTTACTATTTATTTTAAAATTAATGTATAGCCGTGGGCTGATGAAATTTGTTCTACAACGGGGCTTGAAAGCAGATGCCACTAGCGTCTCACAGTGGCTGAAAGCAGTTGATCAGTCGCCAAAAATATTATAGCACATGGCTTATCTGTTTATTATAAAATCAATGCTAATACTTAACATATTTTCATGAATAAATCAGAAGATACTGTATTTAATTAGTGATCACGATTACAGATCAACATAATAATTCAAATTTGTTTTAGTCCATTCATAATTAATTGACTATGATAGGTACTATCAAATGGTTACGAATTAATACTTAGGGCACCAGCCTTTAAGTCTTAACATTTTAACAATGTGTCTCAACACTTTTTTGGCCCGTCAGATAGTGCATCGCGTCTACAAAATTTAATATATTTATCGGTAAGTATTGTGTAACTATTTACTATAAATAAATTACATATTTGTCAATAAATCATAGAATCTATCTAATGAGCAAACTGTCAATTAGTATGGCTGGCCATTTTGTATAAAATAAAAAAATAAAAAAATTATTTTGAGAAAACTTTTAACACATTTATTTGTATCTGTTTGAATTAATGTACAAAAATGCGGTTACATAAATTATTGTACTTGTTGTGATTACAATACAATTATAAACATGCAAACACAATTGCTAAAAGTTCTTACAAAATCCAAAGTAAACATTTCAATGAGTTTTAATATAAATATTACTTAACTAATTTACTCATTATATATTGTAGTGTCAATCTAAATTGGAAAAACTCATTCATTACAGTTTTTTTTTTTAAATATTTATATGTTAATGTTAAGAAAACAAAATTATGATGATGGTTAGGTTAGGTTATCTTTTTACAACAAACATAATATTCTGATAAATTAAAGACAACCAAAATGTATTTTTTATACTTATCTCAATATTTTGAACTATTTAATATTGAACATGGATACAAATACAGCCTCATAGTAATCGTAATAATAAAATGTTTTACCTAGGTACTTCATAATTTTACTGGCGTTGATTTGCTTGACATCTTAGTAGAACATAAATCTTTTCTTTTATCCAATCTTTGTTGTATGGAGCATACGTCATAGTACTTTTTTGGTATCTAGATACATTTTACAAAATTAGTTAAAACAATAACATATTTTAAAATTTACAAATATTTTAAAACATACACAAGACATGACAGGTCAGCTAAATGATCGATAAACTCAAACAGTTGGGTTATGTCGTACGTAATAGACACTGACTTTGGATTTAATTTTTTCAGATGTTCTTCATAAATTTTACAAACCCCTATAACATAAAACAAATTAATATTACAAGTTGGTACACCTACTTATAAAATAAGCACCATCAAAGTAATAAAAAACAGCAAGTTTTTATTTGCATATTTTTAAATATAAAGTTTCAAATTATCTAATACACAGATCGGTTTGATGATAAAGCGAATTGTTATACAAATGAAGGGTTATGGGGAAAAACGATCATAGTCAAAAAAATGAAAAAATCAGATGATATATTATCTTGTAAGTTAGTTCCCTAACGAATCGACCTGTGAATCGAGTAATGGAAAAAAGATCACGGTCAATAATATAATACAGGTTTAAATATTATCATGATGAGAAAAAACGATCAGTTCTGAAACTTTAAAATTGCAATACTAAACATTTTAGGAATATTGACTACTATCATTTTTCCCCGTAACTCTTCAATTGTTTTATTCAGTAATTGACTTAAGGCGGCAAAATAATACAAATAACAAATAGGTAGTTACAAAAAAACAATTAATATTAGCCCCCACCCTTGCGTTTAATAATATCAACTAAAAAGCTATAAACAAGCTTAGTATTATCTATGGAAATTTGTAAGAGCAATAATGCACCATAAAGTGTTTATTTCTTTGAAACAAATAATAAAATATATTAAACTATCATTATAATAGATAAAGTATTTACTGAACGTTAGAAAAGACATTGTAGCAGGCGAGGACAAGCAGTTAACTTCAAATCATTTTAATAGTTTATAAAATGTAAATATTTTCACAAACATCCCTACTGTATTTTTGTTCTAAGTCGGGGCAATGTGGCAATACAAAAACATTCTAAGGGATACTGAGACACCAGGTCAAAAACCAGTGACAATCGCGGGCTTCTATTCGGGACAAATGGGAGATTAAGGTTTAGCCAAATCCAGCAGTTAAATGAATTAGAAATTTGTATTGTATTTCGAATTGATCCGAACTTGATTCAAGTCATTACAGTACAACAAATAATTTCCGTACCTTCCATACAATCATTGACAGACTCGTAATCGGAGTAAGTCCTCGTCTCGGGTTTGTTTCCCGGTTGAATCAACAAGATGGTGTGTGACTGAAAAATAAATGATTCCATTGCTGTGACGTTATTCCAAACGGGTATTACGCTAAATTACAATACGATTTAATAGGTACCATAGTGCCGACCAGTTGTTGTTCCTCGGGTTTCCTCTAGAAAAACTTACGATCACCAAGTTCTGTTCTGCAGACGGAAACGAAGCCGGAAGTAAAGTAAGTACGTACCACACAAGTTACAGAGACAAACTATAATAGCAAATGATTATTTAGTAAGTTGACAAAGTTTCCCCGAGTTCGATGAAATGTTTAGTTGTGTTTAATGACAGAATCTCTGCCGCCTCTGCGGTACACGCTTCACCGACTAAACTACTGATAGTGATACCACTAAATCAATTTTTGTTTATACCATTTAATTTCTAATGAAAGTATGATACATAAATGGAACCGAATCGAGCGCACGGTATTATCTATATAGCCGTGAACGTAACTATATTTATTTATTTTATAACACAGACTTTTTGATATTATTGTTTTGTGATATTTATCGGAGTCAGTGGTAACATATAGAAGTAACACAGAAGTCTGTGGTAACAATATATGTATGGTGGCGTGTTCACACTTCGCAAAATTTAATCACAACAATAATATAATAATTATTAACTTTTAGTGAGATGCTGCTCACGGCCTGCCACAATTAATAATACTCTATTTTTTTTTTATTCAACATTTTATTTTAGTTTTTTTACGTTTTCGCCATGAAAGTTATTTTGTGGTTATGGTTTGATGTTATAACAAAAATTGTATGATGAAGTCATGGTTTGTTTGATAAATCGCGGCAGTGGTAGATACTCGACCGCCTACCGGTATTGTATATAGTCGATACTGGTGGAATTGGACTTGATCGCCCGTTTAGTAGTTGTTGAAGTGTTGTAGAACTTTCGTAGATATTGGGTGCGTTACAAGTTGTTGCTGGACGTGATTTCGTTTATCATTAGAAAGCGTTTCGCATTCAAAAATTGAAATCGTCGTTGAAAAATATGTCGACGATTCTAGAAAGAATTGCGGCCATCGAGGCCGAAGTAAGTGTGTTCGATTTGTCTGTAAAAATGTATTGTACGTTAAATGTTCGCTTGTTTTAGATGGCCAGAACGCAGAAGAACAAAGCGACGGCCGGACATTTAGGTTTGCTAAAGGCTCGCGTTGCCAAACTGCGACGCGAACTCATCACGCCCAAAGGTGGCGGCGGTGGCACCGGAGAAGGTTTCGACGTCGCCAAAACGGGAGACGCCAGAATCGGTTTTGTAGGTAAGAAGAATAACCTGAACCACCGTCTTGCCAGCAATGTAAACTTCAACATATTTAATTCCTAGGTTTTCCTTCTGTGGGCAAATCGACGTTATTAAGTAATCTGGCCGGTGTTTACTCGGAAGTCGCAGCCTACGAGTTCACGACGTTGACTACTGTACCCGGATGTATTAAATACAAAGGAGCAAAAATCCAAGTAACTACCCTGATAAATTTTTGATTATCGTACCGTTTTCAGAATAAGAACGGATACGAAATTTGGCCGAATTTCACACTATTGATGATTGAAATTCTGTTGTAAAATACTATGTTTGTGTTATTTTTAGTAGGCACTTGCTATTATTGATTATATTATTTAACGATTATCGGTGGACTACAAACTGCACTTTAACACAATCATTAAGGTGCGCCAAAGTGATGATCCTGAAAATAGTTTATGCAGTTTAGATAGATTCCTACCTATCCACCTGCTTTTGATTTTATCTGTTGTTTTTGTATTTTTCATACTCTATTTCTTGGTTAAGTGCTGAACAATTAATTGGTACCTCTTCAAATTATAAAGTTTGATTATTGTTATTAATTTGATTTTAACACTAATCAATTTTGCCTAAAAATTTGAGTAAAAGATGGAAAGTTTTTCCTACTCCTTAAATAATGTACCTAATCATATTGTACGCATTTATTTATAGCTTTTAGATTTACCTGGTATCATTGAAGGAGCCAAGGATGGTAAAGGTCGTGGACGACAAGTAATTGCTGTAGCTCGTACCTGTTCATTGATATTTATTGTCCTGGATGTACTTAAGCCGTTGAAGCATAAAAAGTTAATTGAACACGAATTAGAAGGATTTGGACTAAGACTAAATAAATCACCACCAAACATCGTATTTAGACGGAAAGATAAAGGTGGAATAAACCTACAAACTATGGTAGTACATTTATAACTTAAAGTTGTAATGTATATTTTTAATCAATTTTGAATACTTAATATTGTCATAGGTGCCTCAAAGTGAACTAGACTTAGACACTGTGAAAACCATATTATCTGAGTATCGAATTCATAACGCTGATATCACTTTAAGATATGATGCCACATCTGATGATCTTATTGATGTTGTTGAAGGAAATCGTATATATTTGCCTTGCATTTACATATTAAATAAAATTGGTTTGTGTATTTTTTTGTCGATTGTCCAAGAATCAATAGTAATTTCACAATTTTAATTAATTATGTTTTATGTGATATTTTTTGTTTACTTCAGATCAAATAAGTATAGAAGAATTGGATATTATTTACAAAATACCTCATACAGTACCTATTAGTGCTCATCATAAATGGAATTTCGACGACTTATTAGAAAAAATGTGGGAATACTTGAAGTTAGTTAGAATGTAAGTAACACATTTTCCTCTGGTCTTTTAGTGCATAAATATTTTAATAAAATAAACCTAACCCTTTACCTATGACTATTAACTAAAATTTGCAAAATATATTTTTAATTAAAGCATTAGGTGTAATATTATGCTCTGTTGATTATATCTGACTCAGTTTATAAATAATAATTTGCCTAAAATGAATCATTAAACATTTAAGTAGGTGCTTCTATAAAATGTAATTAACTTTTTAAACTGGTTAAAAATATTCACACATAATTTGTTAATATTCAATTAAAACTTTCAACTAATAGAAACTTGAAAAAACTTCTTAAAAACTCTAATATCAAATCAAAATTTTATTTTTACATTCTAAGCATAGTAATAAACAAATTGATTTTGCAATATATTATTATTTTTTTAACAATTTTTTAGGTTGTTGAAGTGTTTGAATTTTAACAAATCATATCTCTTAAAATTGGTTACTGTCCTAAAACGGTACTTTGATTGAACATATTTTTTAAATTCCAATGTTATTTCATTGAACTTTGTATAGTAAGTACTAAGTTAAATCTATGCACTCCAGTTTCTGTATTCTGAACATCTGCCAATTTCTGTACCCAAAGGTATTATACTATAATGTTTTAAATCATAAATATAATCTAAATAACATATTTATCTATATTCTGTTCTATAAAAGAATACCATATCTGCTAACCTGCTAGCTAAGCCTACCATGTGGCACAGCCACAAGTGCTGGTTAGGAAAATATATGTAAAATAAGCTAAAAAGTTTTGACCGCAGAGACGGTACGTGTCATAAATACAACGCATATATGAGTTACAACTAGGCCTTTGCAAACTAATTATTTAATCTCTCATCTCTGATACTTTCCTATTTAGGACCAGCACTATTCACACTCTTGCACAGTTGGAGAGACAAGCACAGGCCTGTGTCATGTTTGTTCTCCTTTCTTGACCGCATGCTAGTTAGAATATTTTTTTTTTTGTTGTGTTGTCTACTATTTAGTTTATATCATTGAAAAATGAAAAGAAAATTAAACTATAATACCACCATGCCTGTTAATTTTAATGTACAGAAACTAAGTATTCTCTCTTAGAATAGAGTATATCTATAACTAAAAAAATTTGAAAATTATTTACTTAATTTAACACAATCTTGGTTAATGGATGTTTTTATACATTTTTTTTTCATAACTTCCAAAAATGGTTAAAATCCATTGAAATTTGCACGCATTATTAGAATAAATGAAGTTAAACATAATTACAATTTATTACCATTTTTTAGTCATTGGCCTTTGGTTTTTGGTTTAGAACTATCTAAATATATAATTTTAAAATGTTTTTATAATTTTGTGCAGTAACCAAAAAACAAAAACACGCTTGATAATTTTTATAGTTAAGACCCAATACTTATACACTAACTTTAAAACTATATTATACTATATGCTTTTAAAAAGTTTTTATAGTCATATTTTTTTACTCTTATTTGTTGACCATTGTTATTATTTTCTGCTTTTCATTGTTTTTAATGGCAGTAAATCAACCAAACATTTTTAACTCAAATCAAATTTTTACTAATTATTGAAATAAATATAGTACATTATAAAATATGTATCAACCAATTTAAGTTATAATGTTTAGAACTTTTTAAGCTTATTTAGAATTATTTTTACAAGCAATGTATTGCTCACAATTAATTACACCTTTCAAACTATTGATCGTGACTTACTCTAATGCAAACTCTCCATATTTTATTTTTTTTCTGAAAAATATTATTGTTTTAGTTTTACCAAAGTATTATAGTATACAATGTATTCTATGTAAGTTACCAATAATAAAATTGTCTCTGTTTCAAATAGTTACACCAAGCCTAAAGGTCAACTACCGGACTATGGATCTCCTATTGTTTTGCATAACGAAAGAAAAAGTATTGAAGATTTTTGTAATAAACTTCACAGGACCATTGCTAAAGAATTTAAATAGTATGTTTTACATATTTTTGTTCTTTATTCTAATAATTGTATTTTAATACATTGTAATATTTTTTTTTTTATTTAGTGCTTTAGTTTGGGGATCATCAGTCAAACATGTGCCACAAAAGGTTGGAAAAGATCATGTACTCAATGACGAAGACGTTGTGCAGATTGTGAAAAAAATATAAATGTCTGTGCTCGGTTTTAATTTGATGCTAATAAAATCGTTATTTTTTTATTAACAATAAAAAAAATATCAGTTATCACTGTCACTATGAACGCTTCCAAGTTTTTCTGCTCTTGAAGTTGATAGTTCTCCATCAGATGCTATTATATTAGAATCCTCTTCGTCGTCCAACATCAAATCAGAATCTGATTCACTATCTGATAATTGGCCAAACATACTACGATTTCGACCTGTAGCTGCACTACTTACTAGAACGTGTAAAAAAGTATACTCTTTATTGTTTTTTTTAATTAAAAATACATTTTTTAAATATTCAATACTTTAAATGTTTTTACCAAGTAATCTGAATTTTATATCATCAAATTGTTTATTAATACAACATGTCAAATTATGCTTAAGCCATTTAAATTATATTAAATGTTTGTTTTAAAAATATTACCTCTTCCTTTGATACTTATATCCGGCATATTTTCTAAAAATTGATTATTAAATGATTCATTATTCACTTCTTCCAATAATTTTAAGTCGTCATCTTGTTTGTTATTTTCTATAATTTTTTTGGCCATTTCCTTTAAAAAAAAAAAAAAAAATGTTTTATATTAATTTAATCTTTTCTATTACTTTAATTTACTTGTTGTTCTTTCAGGTGTATTAATTCAGCCTTAGTAACTTGTTCTTGTTGATGCTCTAAATAACTAATACATCTTTGTCTTGTGATATATTCTTGATACAAATTTCTAAGTTCAGATTCGAGGTCTTCAAATTCTTCTAAAAATGCTGGCCTTTAAAAAGCATACATTAAAATTTCAAGTGTATAAAATTCTGAGAAAAATATAGAAAGGTAGGTTATAATAACTTTACTGTAAACAATGGCGTTTCTTGGGTTTTATAAAAACCAAACTTTTTAAAGTTTTTCATAAATAACTTACAAAAAAAGTTTGTTAAACTTTTATTTTAGATTTTAAGCGCAGCAAAGAATTTATTGTTTTTACAATGATATTTTTTTGGATTCTGAGCAAAGTGAGGTAGCTATTGATTGTACCAAGGTGTGTTTTTTTATTTTTGTGTCTGACATGCCGCATAACACCTTGGGTATTGCTCCAATCTAAAGGGTCGGTACATTTTCTAAAAACAAACCAGTAGTTTCCAAAAGCCTATAAATCTTATAGTTAACATTTAACCCACTTCCCGCTATCCTATCTAGCTGAGATTTTGCTCAAAATCGTTTTTTTGAAGACAATGGTTTATCATTGCTTTTACATATTAAATAACACGTTAAAACCATAACTTCCAAACCAGTGACCCACCCAAAGCTTAGTTGCTACTTTGTCAAACTACTCATGCGACCTAGAGTGATTCCATCTTTTTTATTGATTAATTGGGTAGTGAAAGAAGTTGCAAAATGTTACTAAGCCAATACCACATAACAGGTAGCAGTTGTTTTTTATGTTTATAATTAATGTTGGTTAAATAACAAAATGATTTACTCACTATAAATTAACATAGTTTTTTGTTATCAACTTTGTTATAACTCAAAATATTTAAGAAACAGTTTTTATACACATGTTGATACTCGTATTTACAAACAAAATTGTTTATAAATTCTAATCGTGCTTTTAATTTTAAAGTAGGTATCAACTTACAAATAAAATAAATTTAAAGTAAATGCTAAATACATCTTGTAAATCAAGTAAACATAACTCTTTCAGTAATGTGACATAGGTAGGTAGCAACAAATTTTTGTGACCGTTATGATTTTTCTTTTGCGTTTTCTCATGTGTATCAAAATTTATGTTTTTAAATAAACTGAAATTGTAGAATCTAAAGTTTTTAGCATGAAAATGCAACTATGCGTTGAATGTAATGTACAAGTACATTTTTGATAATAAATTATTATAACATATTTTTTTAAATAAGTTAAAAAATTAATTTTCAGATACATATATACCTCACTTGCTTTAAAGTATTGAGTCTCTTGGAATTTCTTTCTAAATCTTCTCTTCTTTTCGCAATTTTAGCATCTAGATTTGCTTCAGTCGTCGAAATGTTTTTTATCAAATCTTTGGTATGATCAGTTTCTTTTTTTGTTTTTTCAATCAATGCTTTTAGACTTCTTTCAACCTCATTAATATCCAATGCAGCGTTTATTCGGCTTTCTCTAATTGGTCGAAATTCAGATTCTTCTTCCAAAGAACGGAACAAAGCAGCACCTTTTTGAGTAATTTTTGATGCCAATTCTCGTGTGCTTTTAAGTTCATTCGCCTAAGATAACAGTATTATAAATAATTTATACGTGTTTACTCGCCAAAATTAAATACAGAATACTTTATAAGTTAAGTTATTATCTATTTTGGAAAATCCTTCATTTTCATTTCTTTTATTCGTGTTTAATGCATCGTTTAGTACATCAGTTATTCTTAACAGTTCACCCACTGCGTTACGATCAGCTTGATAAAGTTTCTTGACATTTAATTTTACATTTGTTTTTAAAACCTGTACACAACAAAATATAAACTTTTTGTGATATTATGTCGGAAATATGTCACGCGGGCGTTGTTCACCTACAAAAAATTCTACGATCGAGCGGATAAAATATACTCTCTGTTCTGATGTTTCTATTTCATGCGGTAAATTGGTGTCCGGCTCGAAACGTAAAGCTAGCCAAAGCAAAATTTCTGACACTAAAACGAAATTTGGATTGTGGAAGCTTTCCATTGATATCTGTTTATAGAATCCTAGTGATCTCATGACTTCAGCGAGTCCTGAAAAATGATATTATTTTTATGGTATCCAGTCACAAGAATCAAAGCATAAAATTTCTTACTAAAAAGATCTTTGTACGACATTTGACAACGAGTCGAAAAACTTATTCAGAAGAGTAAAAAACTTACAAGAATAGTAAAATTGCCATTGGTTTTATGCTAACAATAGGCTCTACCTATTTGTTGTTACCCGTTGCTATGGGTAAAAAGTAGTAGATATTTTTACTTCCATCGCGCCAACGGGGTGGTATGTTGTGTGTGGTAATAAGTTTTTCTTATATCAACATAATTTATTTATTAATAATTTTACTTGTGATTAATCTTTAATCACAACTGTTTTTCAAGTAATTCGATAATTATATTCGTTTTTGCTCTATAAAAACTTCAGCCTCCCATTTTAAGCTTTGAAAATGTAATGCGAGCAAATATACATGTCTACATCCGTAGTTTGCATTATACACCTACTACTAGTTTTACACTATAAATTCGTCGACAGTAATTTATTCAAACATTTCATCTGTGCTCCAAGCAAAACTTTGTGAAATTCATTTATACGAACTAAAAAATACAACATTCTATAACGAATGAAAGACACAATTTCTACTGTTTTTTTCTGCTTTTTTTGTTCTGAGTGACGTGTCTATAAGAGTGTTGAACAACATCCCTTCCAAGTACCACAAATTAAGATTGATACCTTATAATTCGTGATTCTTACCGCGGACTATAAGATAAGAAATTATAGTTATTATTTTTTCTGTTATGAATTCATCAATACTACGCTGTGATGATATTGTGATAGCGATTTTTTTTTCTAAATTATTGTAATAATTTTTCACTTACAATTTTTTTTAGACATCAAACGTTATTAGTTGGATTCGATAAGGTACTATTTAGGTACTATTCAAATACAACGCTATACCCGTACCTAACAGTTTATATATTTTTTACAGACCGTCTGGAATTTCTTAAAATGCCCCAGGTTAAGTGAATTGTTTTATAATATATTGGTTTATATATTCTAAATAAAACGATTTAAAAAAACAATTTTAATTCCCTAATATCATGCGACCTTACAGCTTGATGAAATCGTAACAGCGTATCGGCTAGCTGCTCAATATCCCGCCATAGTGTCCGCTAGAATTCTGGACTGTGCGAAAGATTCCTCCGTCAGTGTTCAGTCTGTTTGGGCTCAAGCAAATTTGGAACGGCAAGCTAAAACTCGATTCCGGCAAACAGCCGTGTCCGATTTTGTGACTTATAACGTTACGTCACCCCCAACCGATATAACCAACGAGTAAAAATGATATTGAATTACATATAGAGTTATGTATTAACCTAAAACATAATTATGTGCTTTTAGATTGATAAGCGCTTATTCCAAATCTGGTAAATACTTTTGTGTGATCCGAGAAATAAGCTCTGGTATAGAAATCAAACAGTATTTGGAAGTATGGGCTGATTGCTCTTTAGTGAAAAATTATGACCTAAGTGCGTTAGACGTTCATGGGAAAGTTTATGCTGATCGTTAGTAATTGTACTTTCATAACTATGTACCTATTTTTATTTATACATTTTGCAGAGTCGTATTTCTGCCTAGGCAAACAAGGCAGCTACCAAAGGCCCTATCCTTTAGGGGGCCCTTGGCTATTCCATGACTTTACACAAGAATTTTTTTTAGAAAATAAATTTTTGGAAACATGATTTATCTTGTCCCATGAGCTTTAGTCGTTTAGTTGCAACAAAGTAGATTTGTTAATGAATAAGAAATACATTTTTTAAACAAAAAGGTGGGGCTCTACTTTGGTAACTGCCTGGGGGCCCTGAGACTCCAAGTCTGGCCCTGCCGTTTTTTATACTAGAATAAGTATTAATTCTGGAAACCTAATGTTAAATTTATTGTGTCATCTATATTTATTCTCTAGCTGTATTTGCAACATTAGAGTGGTCACCCGATGAAAAAAAAATTGTCTATATTGCTGAAAAAAAAATCATTAAGTCTGAACCGTTTTATAAACAAAAACCCCAGAAGTTAGATTCCAAAGATGGTATGGAGACTGCATCTACTCCGGTAAATATATTGATAAATTGTATAATCATTTATGGGTAATTACTATTTATTACTATTTAGTATAAATGGCAACGTGACATTAATATATATACGTAACTTATAAGGTATTAACTAATGAGATGTTAATGTTTAGGGAAAAGAATATGAATGGAAACAAGATTGGGGTGAACAATTGGTTGACAAGTTTAATCCAATAATAGCAGTGTGTGATATAAATGAAGACACTATTGATGTTCTTCCTAACATTCCACATGACATAAATCCTGCAACAGCCACATGGACCCCCGATGGAAGTGGAGTGGTTGCCGTCGGGTATAAAGTCACTCCACGCAAATTAGGAATCATTTACTGTACAAACCGTTCCAGTAATATATTTTTGCTCACATTGAATGGTCAATACAGTAAGTTAATTGGTAGTAACACAGTTATATAAATTATTACATTTGTGTAAGTAATTTGTAAAAAATAAAAAAATAGAATAAGGAACACGCAATGGTGGGGTGGTGATGGTTGGTGCAGAGTAAAACTCATTAGAAATTTTTTAAGCAAAATTTATTTAATGTTTTTCTAATCTTAGTAAGAGATATTGTTGACTCAGCTTTTAGAAATCTACATCTATGTTATTGATCCTTATAGGTTATTGAATTGGAACCAATTCACTGGATCAGCGGTTCCCCCCAACCCATGTGTGGCGGTTTACCAAATTAGTGGTCCGCACTAACTAAAAAGGTTGAGAATTGCTGCACTAGTTAATTGTTTTTAGCATAGTTAGTATTGACACCGTATGATATAGGATTCAACAAATTATGTCTTTTAGAAATTTACCAATAGTTTAATAATATAATTTTTAAGAGGTGAATTATGAACATTCAACAAATACTGTAAGAACCGATTTTTAAAATGTTTTCTCATTACATGTAGTAACATGAATAATAATAATAAGTTTATTTATTTCCAACTATGGTTATACAATTTATAAGACAATATTTGTAATATGATTCTATGTTGAAGTTCTATTATTAATTACTTATACAAAAATGATCAAAATCAACTACAATTACTATTCCGCATTAATTTTATTCTTACATGTGAATATTTCAAGTAATTTAAAGCATTTTTTGAACTTTTCAGTGACTATTTTGTTATAATGATTCCAAAACTGAGCAAAATTTCAATAAATTGATTCAAATAGAGTATCTTTTATCTACTTCTATTATCAACATTTTTGGCCTCTATAATACATAACAATTTTCATGTTTTTACTTGGGATATTATTTTGTGTGTTTATGTATAAAATGAATATAAATTTTTTTTAATTATATCTATGAAGCTCATTAAATTTTATAATGAAAAAAATAATTTTTATAATTTGTTTTGTTTAGCCGTGCTGAGTTCCAATTCAAAAAACATATCTGTAAGATCTCCCGTGTTTAATTCAAATGGCACAAAACTAGTGTGGTTACAACGGCTATCTGATGGTCCTCATCATTCTTGTTTACAGTTGATTCTACATAATTGGTCATCAAAAGAGGTGATTGCGTACTGTATATTTATTTCATATTTTTAACACTGATAATCATAGTATGAGTTTTTATTTAATAAATAACTGTTAATACCCGTAGACAACTAATTTAATAACCCTTCTCCATTCAGACTACTACGGTTCTTGATTTTGTTGATGAGTCATTGTTGATCAGTAATGGAAAATTGCCATTTTATGGCTTGTACAATAATTCACTAGTGAGTAGAAGTTGGTTGAATGATAATAAAACCATTTTACTTAGTACACCTCAAGGCGGTTCAATTCATACATTTGCTATTGACACTGGTAATATTTTCATCTTAACAAATTTGCATACAAAAAATCAAAAATTTTGATATTAAAAAAAATCTCATGTAGAATCTTGACTTTTAATTATTTTGCAGAGTCAAAAGATATTCATTATATACCTGTTGCAAAACCATTTCATGAGAGTGTTAGCGTATTAGATGTATACAATGATATTTTGGTCTGTTCTAAATCATCACTTAACAAGCCTGGCCAGCTATTTATCGTAAAAATTCATTCAGTGAATGGAGTGTATGAGTTCAGTAACATTTCTGTTCATGAAATTTCGCCTTCTTGGAGTGTTCCAAACAGTGACACATTTATTGTTGAACATGGTCATACGTTATACAGTAAGATAATTGAAAACTCATGTTGAATCTGTATAGATAATAATATAATTTTTAGACAAACCTACTACAATATTTTATGGTCCCAAAAAGAGCAAGTGTCCTCTAATTGTGTGGCCTCACGGAGGGCCCCATGTTTCATCTGTTGATACTTATTCAGTAGATGCAGCATTCTTTGTTCAAATCGGTAGGTAGTAAAGATGTGTATTAGTAGGATACTGTTTTAAGATACTTAAACATACCTACAGTTATTATTGTTTGTAGGTTTTGCTGTGTTGTTTGTAAACTATAGAGGATCAACAGGTCTTGGTAAAAAGTATGTTGAGTTACTACCTGGTAACATTGGCGATTTTGATGTCAAAGATGTGTACAACGCAATTCAAACCAATTCATTATGTTCCGGTAGAAAATTGTTGTTGTATGGTGGTTCACACGGGGGTTTTTTGGTTACACATTTGAGTAGTCAATATCCAGTGAGTACTTATTTGTAACCCACTCAATAATTAATTATTATCTGATTTAAAAATAATTATCTATGTTATAAAATATTACTATCACTTATTTACATAACCCAACTTTGAAAATCCCAATAACGATTATGAGAATACAAAATAAATTCTATTTTTTCAGAGTGAATTTAATGCTGTTTCAACACGAAATCCAGCAGTTGATATGTTATCGAAATTCATTACTTCTGATATACCCGATTGGTAAAAATATTTTCTTCTCCAGACTCCCATACATATTTGTATTTTAAAAAGTACTAACAAAAGTAATAACAAAATTATAAAGTATAATCTGTTCTAGTTTCAAAATGTTTAACTTTTGATTTATGTATATATTATTTATAATTGTTTTATATTATGTAGATATAAGGTATAATATATAAGGTTTAAGATATAAGCCAATAATGCTCAGCGTTGAGTTACGTATACTTTTTCTATTTCTCTGACAACAATTCATAATTACTTTACATTTTATAGGAATATTACTGAAGCTGGTTTCTGCTATTCAAATCTTGACAGCCACTTTACAAATTCTAAAGAAATCATGATAAAACTGGCTGATCGTTCACCATTAAAAAATGCTCATAAAGTAAAAACACCTACACTATTCTTACTTGGTAAAAATGATTTGCGGGTCCCTCCATCACAGGGCCTTGCTTACTATCATATGCTCAAAAAAAACGGCATTGTGACAAAGTAAAATTATTATATTATATTAGGGAATTTAAACATTTAATAATTTATAACTACTAATGTTTATTTTACAGAGTGTTAATGTACAATGATTGTCATCCTTTAACTACTGTTGCAGCACAAATGGATAGTTTAATTAATACTGCGTTATGGTTCATTAAGTACACTGATGGCAATTCTGAAAAAAACCTTCAATGATGATAGAGTTTATTTCAGTTAAATAATTAACATAAAGACAGACCAATATTTGTTTAATATTTTATGAATTTATAAAATTATAAATATTTATTACAGGGAAAATAATGAAAATGAAAATGTATAAAATTCCTTGTATCTATTTTATGTCAACTTTGTGTTTATTACTATTATTAATTTAATTTTGACAGAAGGGCAGTGATATAATTACATGGGTGTATAATATTATTTATTTTTAAATTTTTATTCTTTAACTAGTAAAACTTGGTTTCATAAAATATAATTTAAAAAACAGTATTTCTTACCTGTTTAATGTTATAAATTGAATTGATTTGTATTGTAATTAATAATTATTAAAGTCACAATTTTTGTTTGAAGTTAAAAAAACAAGAAAATTGGTACAAAGTATCCTGGTTTTACGGTACAGTAACAAAAGGTGCGTATATTTCACAATATTTAATGTTTTAATGCCATTTAATGTTTCCTTGTAGAAAACCGATTTTATCTATAATGAGGTTTCTGTCAATTTATAAGGATCTTGCGAGTGTTCTGTGTTATAGGCTATAAATAAAAACATCCCCTTACCGGGAAACCACTCGTACTCTTAAAACGTTTTCAAAACTCAAGGCTCATGATTTCAATTAATATTTTATTTCTTTCTATTTATTGTACCAACATTGTACTATCTACTTATATTATATGTCTTCCTCAGAATATTAAATATAGTATCCTACTAAAATAATTTCACATTTCAGAATGAATCAAGTTAAACAGACGTATGTAGTTGGACGTCCTATTATTATGTATACAAAAAATTGTTTGGAATGTATTTAATAATTTTACTATCGTTTATGTGTTTTCTTAGATTTTCTTGTTTGTGTATTAGTAGTACAGGTATTATTAAAAGTTCAACTTAAAGCATACCAAGATTAGTCCAATTGAACTTATAGGTAACTTATAGTAATAACGGTAAATGAACAATAAGGTCACTGATCTTATTGTCTTATACTGTTTTTGGGAATCTTATTAGTCTCAAATCTGATCTCATTAATGACCCCATAGTGGAATGATTATTTTTTTAAACTTTTAGGGAAGATATTCATCCATAAAGCAGCGCCTCTAGTCATCATATAAATATATTTTAAAACATTACCATGTTCACAATCATGCAATTTTAAGTTTTTATTCAATGGCAAAAGATTAATGAACTATGTTGTTAGAAAAATGTGTATGCTGCTTTATAGTTTAATTTCTTCACGTTTAAATAAAATCAAACTGTTCTTCTACCATAACTTAGAACATTTTGAATAAAACTACCCCAAGTAAAACGTAATTTTACGTTGCATATTAAATATATTGTGTTGATACAATTTATGATCATGTGACATTGTTATGTCACAGTCAAAACAGAAATATTTTTTTAACGAGGGGACAACTTATTGAGGGGAGTTTCGTACAAATTTGAGGTTGTGATTTACAAAATTATAGCCAAAATCTATCATAGCCATAAATTAGTGGTGGTACTCGTTCATTTGTAGAGGTGAGGGTAAATGAAAAGTTTTTCCAAATTTTTGCAACACGGAAATCTGTTATGCAATTGCTTCGATCGTGAAGAAAAATCCAAAAAGACAGGTTATTAGTCTGAGATGGTTAATTTATTTGCAGTTATAAGTTCACAGAGTTAATTCTTTAAAGTATAAAACAGTTTTTACAAATTTGTCTTTAAGCGGAGAAAAAAATCAGATATTTGATAAATAAATAGTGACAGTTTTTTCGTTTTGTTCACACAAATATTTAATAATCGTTTTTTTATGTTTGGTTGATTAGATTCTGAGCGTCAGTGAGAAAGCTATTGGTTTTACCAAGATGCGTGTTTTTTTTTTTATTTTTGTGCCTGTAACATGCATAGCGCCTAAAGAATTTCTCCAATTTTAACGGTTGATACATTTTCCAAAAGCCCAACTTATATCCTTGGTGCATTATATCTAACGTTTTATTAAAATTTTAAATTTCAAAAAAGTTATACCCAAAAAACTTTTAAAAAAAACCGGTAAAACGTACGCAAACGTGATTTTGATAAAATCGATTTAGTAATTCAGTCATAACATCCGTCCGTAATAATGATTTCTAAGACCTGAAACTTTTACACATTATTAATATGGATAAGATACAGGTTCCATATCAATTTCAAAGTATAATTTAAATCATTTTTGATTTAAATATAGGTAGACTTCAAATATTCGAAAATGTTCATTTTTCTTGCGGTTTTTGTTCAATAAAAGGTTTAATGTTTAACTAAATCTTTGAAATTTTTGTGTAAGGTGGTCGACGTATAGTTTTGTGAGTGACCAAAAATTTCAAAAATTGCAATGCAGAATATTTTTTTCAGTCGTTTAAAATTGGAAAATCGGCAAAAATCGGTGACTTTTTTTTGGAAAAACATTTGTATCAACATCATTCGATATTGTGATAGGTCTCTGGACTAAACTGGTACTTTTAGGGTCTCAAATTTGAAAGTTCAAAATTGTAAAAGTTACCATCAGAAAACAAAGGAAAAACATTAATTACCTACGGCAAATGTGTTTTTGCAGACGTGTCGGTTTAGTTTTTTGGCCACAACATCCAAAATAATGTTCGAAACAAGCTGAAACTTTTACGTACTATTAAAGTAGGTAGGATACAGATTTGATAAAAGTTTCAAGTGATTTAGAAAATTTTTGAGCCAAGTATAGAACGTTGAAATTTACGAAAGATTTACCGGGACGTATACAACGTAGACAACTGAGCTCGCACAGAATCGTATTTTTGAAGGCAATGATTTATCCTCGGTTTCAGATGTTAAATAATACGCTTAAATCACAACTTCCAAATCAGTGACCCGCCCAATGCGTAGTTGCTACTCCGTCAAACTACTCACGCGACCTTTACTGATTTAGGCTTTTTTTTTAGTTGGAGGGAAGAGAGAAATTATTTATTTCACGATTTATCCTGAGGGTAACAGCCGTACTGTCCCCTTGGCGTTTGCTCTGGCGCCACTGGCGTTTGATCCAATTATTTAATTCAAAGAATCGTTGTCCATGTACATCAATCAAAAACACAAATATCAGCTGGTACTCTTTGAATTTTAGCGGAATAATATTGAAAACTAGGTAGGTATGAATTTTTCTGAATTGTGCCGTTACGAAACGCTTTGGTAATCATTAAAAAAAAAAAAAAAATCAATATCCATTAAAATCCAAGCACCGCTAATATTATAACTGTCCTGTGTCAATTTGGCCATTTATAATAAAATATCATTGATTATAATATACACTCAATGGTATTAAGCAGATTGATGGTAAATAATAATAGGTAATACTTAGTACTTGGGTTGGTATGTAAGACATTAAACTTGTATTTTATGTACTACAATTTTATCGCGTTGTTTTATTCCGAGTAATTTTTTTTAACCATTCTAAACTGGCGTTAAAAATCGATTTTACCTTCCTGATTTATTGTATTTATACTATTCAAACATGCCAATAAAAGGTTGTTAGTTATTAGTTGTGGTATTATTTGTGTGCATTGTCTTTGGTCCCAATTCACACCAATTTTATCGCAAGCTATTATTGTAATCGTATTAGTTATATATATATATATATATATATGTATTCAAGTTTCAAGTAGAGTTGGTTCGTGTTTTGATAATATGATGTACTCGTGCTACAGAGTAAATAAAATTTTATCTGTTCTGTGCTCGTATAGGTACTTCAAGTTCGTATAGTTGTATTAGCGTTTTTTCAGAAAGCGCATAGTTTACACAGAAGTACACAAATTGTGAGATACATAACAAAAAAACAACCCGTTTAATATTTATTTTGCTACGGTATCGATTTTTAAAAAAAATTACGGAATAAAAATCAGTTAAAAAAAAAAGACGGGATCACTCTAGGTGGACAGTTTGACGGAGTAGCGATACTGCGCTTTGGGTGGGACACCGGTTCGGAAGTTATAGTTCAAACGCGTATTGTTTGATATCTGAAAGCAACGATAAATCATTGCCTTCGAAAAAACGATTCTGAGCGAGCTCAGTTGTCTAGTAGACTGTATATACTGTTAAATTTTTCAAGAATTTCTAAGTTCTACATAGGTACTTGGCTCAAAAATTTTCGAAATCACTCGAACCTTTTATCAAACCCGTATCTTACCTATTTTAATATTAAAGTTTCAGCCTGTTCGGATCATTGTTTTTGATGTCATGGTCAAAAATCTAAATCGATATGTCAAAAACACGTTTGCCGTAATTAGACGTGTTTCTCCTTAGTTTCTTGATTGTAACATTCTCAATTTTGAACTTTCAAACTTGAGACCCCTCAAAGTACCAGATCAGTCCAAGGACCTTTCAGAAGATGTATTGACTTTAAAAATCGGAGCATTTCTTATACCCTAAGATATGTTCACATAAAAAAAAAAAAAAACCATTAAAACAATACATTCTTCGCTACGATCAGAATCTCGAGTCTAATAATCAATACTAAAAACATTCAGGACCCAGCTATAACTTCATAAAGTTTCGAATTCGCATAGCATCCTTTATCGTATTATTACTTTATTTATAATTACAGTACCTACCTATATATTATTGAAAAACCTATATTATTATTATGTTAAATACCCCGGGCGGCAATAGGCGGAGATCGGAGGTACTCAAAAAAAATAAAATAAAAATTTAAAAACATTAAAAACCCTCCAAAATATTTGATCACCCTTCAAACTAGCCCTATAATATAAAAAATTAAAAATTGCCACCCACAAAAAAAAATTTATGTAATCAAATCTCTGTCTGTTTGTTGTTATGCACGGTTGGAAAATAAAAATCGCGATAAGTCTGTAAAAAAAAAAAAAAACCAATGTTTTTCTTCTGTAAACAATTATAATATCTGCAAGCGAATTAAAAATCATAATCCTCAAAAATAACATTCACAACACTAAAATTTAATATTATAATAACCAATTTCATTTTAATAATTCTTACACGCGACGTAGCGTATTATAATATATCGTACATTATTATACTTATTTAATGTCAACACACTACATAACATGGGGTTTTAACATGAAATTTCATTATTTTGTTTGCCAATTCTTTCTGTGTAAATAAACGGCGGCTTAACAATCGTTGTTGGACATCAGCCAGAGTTGTTTGACCTTCGTTTTTAATATAAAATTAAAATCTAAAAATATTACAGCAGCGGTAGGTCGCAAATTGCAGAAAAATGCAAACGGAAAATCGATTAGAATAACGTAGACGTTTAACCATGGTACAAAGTATACTGCTATCAGTGTTATCTCTAGACCATAAAAATGTTGTATCTTATTGAAAAAAAAATTTAAAAATAAACGAAACAAAGAGAAATAATATGAGTGTAAAAATATATATGCATTTTACCAATTTCACACATTTTTTTGTTTATAATTGCTAAGGTGCATAATATGAAACAAATCCACGGTGCTAATATAAAAAAATAATTAAAACCCTAGAAATTTTGTGAGAAACAGGATAGTTTAAAACAGTGGTGGCCAAACTACGGCCCGCGGGCCAACTCCGGCCCGCCATCATTTAGTATCTGGCCCGCGAAAGTATTTTACACGACGTAGCGTTTTAAGCTCATAATTCACATTAACATTCACATTCAAATTAATATATTTGGAAGTATTTTTTGTGAGGGTAAAAAGATATTTTGTATAATTTATATTTATTTTTTCATTTGTAGTTATAATTTAGTATAGATTTTCAGATTAAATAAAGCTGTTAAATTATTAATTTATTTAAAAATAATTTTCGGAAGTGTAAACCGATATCATTTTTTCATTTGTAGTAATTATTAAGTTAAGTATTAAATAAAGCCATTAAAATTAGTGAGTAAAATAAAAACGTCGTTAAATATGTAATAATTATATACCTATACCTAAATTTCAGATGACTTAAAGTAAAAAAATTTTTATGGCCCGCGGTAAAAAATGTTTTTTCGTTATGGCCCGCGGTAAAAAAAGTTTGGCCACCACTGGTTTAAAACATTTTGACGTTCAATAAAAGGTTCAAGAGTTAGATAAGTTAAAAACGAAAAAAACTTTTGGTACAAATTTACAAGTAAAAGTACATTTTTATTTTACGGTAACTTAATGTTCATACATAGAGCTGTATGCAGGTTGTTGACTAATTTTTGATACGTTCCACAAAGTTATTTTTAGAACATCCTAGATCAAAATTGTAATAATATGTTCCATTCGAGGTGCCAGAATATTTTGGGTGGTTAAATTTTACGGTTTGGTCACGATTATATTAATATATTATATAATTGTATCATCTACTTAAAATGTCATTGCACAAGTCTACCGTGAGGCCTATAAACATTGGTTATTATTATTAGGTACACATTAGGTAGGTAATTACGGATTGTCTACTTAATCATTTTAGTAGACATTACTCAAAAATCTAAAGATATAATACAATGTTGTGTATACACTCAAAACAACTCCGTTTTAAAATTGATTCAACTATCAACAACAGTATTTCAAGACCAATACTGAACAATGAGTTTTTAGAGATTATTAGAATTACAACAAAACCTATTTTAACATAAAAACTAAAGATTATCCAAGAATTATAGTCGTTTCAGGTCCAATGAAATACGAATTTTTTTTTAAGTTATTAAAAAACGGTAGAAAAAAACACAATTTTTTTTTTCAGAATAAATCGCAGATATAACGAATTATCGCCAACTTTAAACGATCGAAAAAAGAAATTGTGACTAATGATTTTTGCAATTATCCTGTTGTAAATAACCTGGTATGGTGTTGAAAATTTTTTTAGAATAATTAAAATTTTTATTTTAAAACGTTAAAAAATGTACAACATTTTTGAATATTATTCAAAGTGCTAAGAAATGTTCAAATTCGAAACAAACCTGTACCTCATTTAAAAATTGTGTAACAATTTGAAGCCTTTTTAATCATTATCTTGGGAGTCATGTCCTATGAAAAAATCGATTTCGTTAAAAATACGCTTGCCGCTATGATGAATTTTATTGTTTTTTCCTATGAGGTTTTTTTTCGTCATGACTTTTTGAGACTTTTATAAATATATTAAAAAAGGGATGATAATGCAACTAAGATATAAGTTGGACTAATACCGGAAAACGAGTCTACGCGTTAGTACGAGAGCATTTCCCTATATAATAGTGCGACAGAGTAAGAAAAAATAAAATCGTTATAGCTACCGAGGTCCGCTCAGAATCCAAAAAGATGAATTTATAGATTTAAATATCTGTATCATAATATTTACCACGTGTTTGTGTGTTATCCGCACACTTGTGTACTATTGTAAAAACAATTTTAATCTTAAAATTGTCTAGTTGTTGTTGATGTATAATGTCAAGTATCACTATTTGAAAAATCTGCAACCAAATCGTCCAGTTCGTTTGAATCGAGTGGCGTTTTTAACGCAGCTGTGATCGCCCGATACGACGATACCAGACATTTAGCAGTGGTCGTTTGGACGAAAAATAAAAACATTAATTAATATACCTGTTCTTGGACGATTTCGTATTGATCAATTATAAAATATACACCAACAGTTTATTATACTATTAAAAATAAATCTGCTCAAACCAGCTTGATAAACACCCCATGCCGATAATTTTTTATTTTTTTTTTTAAAAATGTCATTTATTATTTTTTAAACATCCTTAATTGTGAACATCGACTACTTTTTCACGTTCTGGTGTGGAGAAGGTCGTGTTCATGCGAGAACGGTTATTATAATAAACATACGCGCGTCTACTTGCCATGCGTGAATTATATTGATTTGTGGTAGGAAACCGTTGGACCATACAGATATATTATACGTGCGTTGTAAAAGAGACTAAAAAAAATAAAAATCGCGCGAAACTCGCCGGTATTTGGCGGAAAACATTTGAATTGAACTGCAGTGTTCATAATACAGTCTTCGCGTTGACGTCGACGATTCTCATCTAAGCCGAATAATCACTTTTTATAATTTTTCGCACGCTAATCAATCCGACTTTTTTGACGATTGTGAATACCTCGGGTTCTCATCCTAATATTGTAATAATAATTTTAGTTTATTGCATGTACACAAATAAATATTGCCCGTTGCATTGTTTTCTATTTTTCTATTGTGATTTTGTACACTGTATAATTATTGTATTACATTTGTTCTCATCGAAAACCTGTTCTACGTTTACAAAACAAAAAAAAAAAACAAAAAATGGCACAGGTAAGATTTTATTTGTTGCGGTAGAATTGAAATACAATTTGTATTTTACAGAAAAATTACACGCTATCGTGAAAATCGAAGTTCAAAATTTTTGTATTTTGCTTCAAATTAACATTGAACTTCATGTTTCAAAAAATTATTTCTGTATACATTTCTCGCGTTTGTAAACGTTTTCTAGCTCTTTTTTAAAAATAGTTTTTTGTACTATTCTTTTCGAACTGATTGCATTGTTCGCTTTCAAATTAGAATTGAAAGGAATTCGACAAAAAACGTCAACGCCGGTAGAACATTATACTCGTATTAGCGATTAAAAGCGTGCACTTAACTACATATAATGTTTTTTAAATCATCTTTTAATTTAATATTTGGTCGTTATTTTATGTTTGAAAAAAAATGTCTAAATACTTTCTCATCTACATTAATACTGATTTTTACAGGGGCGTATTTTAGGGGGAGGGCGATCGTTCCCCCTAGACCGTACAATTTACATTGGAAATAGAAATTAAAGGAGGAACTAAACTCAAGTATTCAATATTGTATACAAATAACACACCCCCCTTCTCTAAAAAATGGTCCAAATACGCCCTTGGGTTTATAGCGGTTTGCTGTTTAGAAATATTGTATTTTTACTTAAAAGCAAAAAAACAATTTTGTCAGTCGCGAACGCTGTACTTTTCAAATTAAAAAAAAAAAAAGACAAATTAAGTTAGAAGTAAATTTTTTCATTTTTTAATTCGTTAAATTAAAAGTTAAAAAAAAAAAAAAACTTAACTTATAAAAACCCGGGATTTGAGTGATGAAGGATACGCTTTGAGTGGATCACTGATTTGGAAGTTGGATTTTCAACGTATCACTATTGTTATCAGAAAATAATCATAAATCATTTTCATCAAAAAAACGAGTCTGAGCGAGGTCAGTTATCTAGTATACGTCCTGGTAAAAATCAAATTTAACAAAATCGAAATAACATACTTTTTTTTGAATAAAAATTCGTCAATGAATTCGTAATAAATTAAAAATTAAAAATAAATTATATAAAATAAAATAAAATTAAAAAATAATATATAATTAAAATTTAAAAAATATATATTATTATAATAAATAATAAATTTAAAAATATTAAATTTATATTTTTAAATTTAAAATATATATTATTATAATATATAATATTATAATTAAATTATAAAATATAATAAAATTAAAAATAAATTCGTATTGAATCCACGTATAAAGAATATTAATTTAAATGACGTGCGAAAATTTCAAACCATTTGGACCATTAGTTGAGGAGTTATTACAGTTTTAATATAAATTTTATTGCAAAAACATTTCATTGTTGTAATCAAAATCCTTAATACCGTTTTTAATATTTTTTTATACGTTCTCAGAATTTACTGTGCGGATTTTTTTGAACATTTTTTATTCATATAGCAAATTTTGTTTTACATTACATATTTAGTTTTTAACCTTAAGTATAAAATTTGTGCGAGTTTTGAATTTTTTTCCAAAAATACGAGCGCAAGTCAAACGTATGACCAATTTTCAAAAATTTTCCAACATTAAACGAATAAAAAAAAATTTGTGACTATTGGTTTTTGAAACTTTTTAGTAGCAATTATATATATTTTTACATGTTGCCAACCTTAATATATTGTTTCAAAATTGTTTGTGGAAAATGAAATTTTTTACCGCACAATAATTACAAAAAAATGGATATTTTTTGAAAATTTTAAAGTTCTCTACTTAGTTAAAACATTTTCGAAATCACATAAAATTTATATCAAACCTAAATCTTGTCTATACTAATATTATGTCAAAGTATCAGCTTGTTCCGATAATTATTTTGGAAGTTAAAAAAAGTAAAAAAACTAAATCGATTATGTCAAAAAATACGTTGCACCGTTGGGCGTAAATTTAACGTTTTTTCTTAATATTCGCTTAATTTTTTACTGTAACTTTCTCAATTTTGAACTTCACTTGAACCCTAAAAATACCACATCAGTTCATAGACCTATCAGAAAAGTTACTGACTTAAAAAATCGGAGCATTCGTTATACCCTAAATATTGTCATAGAAAAAAAAAAAAAAAAAACATCATTGTAAATCAATACATCATCTTCACTGCGCTCAGAATCTAAAAATTATATTAAATTTAGTCTGTAACAGGTAGAGTTTATTTATTATTTTTATAGTTATGTTATAAGACTATATGATATGAGGATATTGATTTTTGAAAGTCTCAAAGGGTATCCACATAATTTTTAAAACAAAGAAGGTGCAACGTTTATAACACACAAATGTATAAGTATAATATGTCTTAATATTTTAAAATGTTCACGGAATTTACATTATTTTGAAATAATTTATAGTAACTAAGTAAACAAAAATCAATAGTATTATTAGATTTATTTTATTGTCTGTTAAAGTTTATTTTAAAATTCCAACTTTTGATTTGTAATATTTAATGTGCAAATTATACCTCGGGACTTGAAAAAAAAAAAAATTTAATTAAAATTAAAAAACCATTATGCAATTCTTGTTACAGTAAAATATGTCTGATAATTAATTTTAACCTTGAACAGTAAACTCTAACCTTGACAACTGTTTTAAAGTATATTAAACCGTAAAACACAACAACTAAACTACACGGTATTTCGTAAGAACGTCCAAAAAACATAAAAGTTTTTATTTTCTGACATTCATTTGCACATGATTAGCATATAAATATCTTTTAATTATTTTTATCTTTTAAAAAGATGCAAAGTGAGCGTAATGTTTTAATTAATAATGATGTTTTTTTTTTCAGTAAACAACTTTTTAGGTAGTAAATTTATTGCTTCAAACTTAACATAAGACACCTATACTATATCAAAAGATTAGGTAACTGGTCCGAGATGGTAGTATACTAGTATTATGGTACTTTCATTGAATATTTTTTAAATTCTGAGCGCAGCGAAAAATGTTCCTTTTGTTTTTACAATGTTGTTTATTTTTCTGTGATCACTTTTTCGGGATAAAGGAATTCTCCGAATTTTATATAAGTAATTTTTCCGATAGGTTTATGGACTCCGGTTATATTTGGGTCCCAATTTTTTCGAAATTTTGTTTACTTTTTGTGTTGTACCCCAAAAACCAAAAAAAAAAAAAAAAATTGATTTTTTTTGCCGTAAAATTCTATTACACTATTTCTAACTATAAAAATAGTTTGAAATTTTCAGATTTGTGATGAGGTTCTCGTGTAAAAGGAGTGCTCCGATCTTTACGTTGAACACCACAAAGAAGTTGAGATTTTGGTTTTAAATTATACATTTTGTTTGAAATTTTTTTTTGACATGTTTTTTTTCCTGTGAACACATTGACGGGCCAATCGAAAAAAAAATGTCATAGCACTCTCATAGCCCAAAATATTGGAAAGTACCTTGTATAAACGATTTGTAATAAACGTAGTGTTGCATAAAAAAAAAGAATGGAAGGAAGGAAAGAAAGAAAGTATCTACATTTGAGGTCGGTTAGAAGTGTTTGGTGTAGCGATTACTTTAAAAAGTCGTATTTCATGTAGTATAGGTTCAGGAAGTATTTCAGGTAGTTTAAATATAAAACTGATAACATGTTTTGTTAAATTTGGTTTTTACCAGTTCGTATACTAGATAACTGATCTCGCGCAGAGTTGTTATTTCAAAGGCAATGAATTATCATTGCTTTCAGATTGGTATTAAATAATACGTTTGAACCACAACTTCCAAACCAGAGAAGAGAAGATGCTAACTTTTATTATTTTTTTATTTTAAAATCTTCAAGATTTTCAAAAATAATCCAAACTGTTCGCATTCATTGAAACACTAATGGATTTGAAACAATTTCGATCATTTTTGAGTCGAATGCAGAACTTTAAAGTTTTCAATATTACATGTCGTTTTTTTTTTTTATAATAAAACTCCTAGTTTATATTTTTAACACTAGAAACTTTTACTCGACCTGTACAGCATATTTTACTCTATTCTGTCAAACAATTTTGTCAAATGGTTAGTATATATTTTTTTTTACAACTGCTTTTCCAAAAATTATTCATGTTTATCGAAATAGTTTCTCATTATTAGAACGGGTTCAGTACGTCGCAAACAATTTTCAAGCTAAATATACAAGTTTAACACTTAGAATTGATTGTTGAGTATTTAACTTTCCAAGTTCGTTCAGAATCATTATTTTTGGATGTAATGATTTACTTACAATAAGCAGTGCTTTGAACCAAAATTTAAAACACCGGTACTAAAACCGTTTTAAAATTACTGAAACTGGACCCTTACTAGAACCCTTATTGAACTTTTTTAAAAACCTAAACCGTAACCGATACCTACGATCATTTTTAGAAGTTGCTCCAATTTTCGAACCAGTGATAGGTCCAATTGACCACTTATTTGAGTGTCCTACAGGAGTTCGTTACTCCTTTCTTTTTTTTTTTTTAGATTCTTAGTAAGATAGTTTTTTTTTTCTGGAAACTCATTTTTAGGTAGTAGAATATTTTGTTTCAATATTTACATAATACGATACTTTTAAAGATGTTGGTGGGAATGGTGATTTGGTTTTTTCGAATATTTTTATTTTTTTTTTTTACTTTACAGTTGAATAAAATCGTGGCAGCGTACCGTTTGGCCACTCAATACCCGACCGTGATATCCGCAAGAATAGTAAATCGCCCAAACGAGTCCTCGATCACCGTTCAGTCTGTCTGGGGCCAAAGAAATTTGGAAAGACAATCGGTTACCCGGTTCCGACAAACGACCGTGTCCGATTATGAGACGTACACCACTATAATTCCGCCGACTGATATCGCCGAAGAGTAAAAATAATTATTATTTTTATATACGCAATGGTTTCTCAAATAACAAAAAAATAAAAATTATAGTGTCAGAGTGGTCCCGGCAAGGTCCATTTGGGAACAATTTGAACTTATTGAAATATTTCAAGCAGGAGATATTTACGCAACAATATACTATGTTAACACCTTTTTTTTTTTTTTTAGATATTTATTGGTATTTTTTCTCTCGTACAAAATTCCTGTACAAAGTATATTATAATAATCTATTATTTGAAAATCAATATGTAATGTATAGTAATGTTTATACGTCTAGGTTGATGAGTGCTTATTCTAAATCCGGCAAGTACTTTTGCGTCGTTCGAGAAGTAGAAAGCAAACAGTATTTGGAAATCTGGGACGATTGTTCTTTATTAAAAAATTATGACTTGAGCGCTTTAGACGTGCACGGAAAAATTTATGCTGACCGTTAGTATTATAGTAGTATATAATATTTTGACCTTTGTGGATAATCATTAATATTTTTAAATATATATTTACTTATAATATAGTAACTTCTAGTAACCTTGTTAATTATAGTCATAAGGTTGATAAGGTAATATAAATGTCTTACTGAAAATGTTGAACATACTATAAATGTTAAAAATAATTAGCACCCAATATCACGTTTTTACTTTGGTATACTCAAAATTAAAAAAAAATAGTTATTATTAAAAATACATAAATAGTTTCTAATTGTTTGAATAATTGACTTGCTCACAAGAATTTTTTAATTTTGTACTGTTTTAAATTCAAATTACATATTTCATTATGTATTTAAACAAAACGTTGTATACAACGTTCGTATCTAGCTCTATAATTCATTACACACCTATACTTGTCAAACCCACTAATGTATTTTTCAAATTTTTATTAATTTATCGTTTTATTGAAATAAACGATGTTATGCATAATGGGCTTATATTTTTCGAACATGTATGAAATAATATAAAAAACTGAACAGCTATATGGATCTAAAATATAAATTATCAATTACAAGTTAAGACAGTTAGTTAGGATAAAAGAGACTTATATCGTTTGGACTTCAATTGGCCGGCAAAATCTGTCTGTCATAGTCGCAGTAAAACAAAATAGTATATACCTGTATACTTAACACCTTAGTGATCAATGATTTTATTCATTTTCATTTCATATAGCTATGTTTGCGACGTTGCAATGGTCACCTGACGAGACGAAAATTGTGTACATAGCTGAAAAAAAAGTTCCGAAATCTGAACCATTTTATAAACAAAAGCCATTAACATCGTACAACAACGAAAACAGCTTTAATAACTCGGCCGTTCAGGTAATTTCAAATTTCAAATTTTTACAATCGTATAAAATTAAGTTAATTTCTACATGTGATTTAAGCGGTTGGGCCATTGGCTGCACAGTTGTAATTTATAATATTATTGATCATTACGCACAGTTACAAACATTTTATGGGTAATACAAAAAAATGTTTCAATTTTCGAAAATTTTCATTTTTTTTTTTTTTTTTTTGCGGTTTTTGTTCAATAAAAAGTTTGATTTTAACTAAAAGCTTTGAAATTATTGTACAAGATTATAATATGTGACAAAAAAATTTCAAAAATTGCAGTACAGAACATTTTTTTTCAGTCGTTTAAAATTGGAAAGTCGGCAAAAATTGGTCATAACTGTGACTTTTTTTTGGAAAAATATTTATACCGACACAATTCGATAATGTGATTGGTCTTTGGACTAAACTGGTACTTTTAGGGGTCTTAAATTTGAAAGCTCAAAATTGAAAAAGTTACAAACAAGAAACTAAAGAGAAACATTAATTACGGCCAACGTGTTTTTGACATATCGATTTAGTTTTTTGACCACAACATCCAAAATAATGATCCGAAAAAGCTGAAACTTTTACATACTATTGAAATATGCAACATACGGGTTTTAAGTGATTTCAAAAATTTTTGAGCTAAGTATAGAACTTTGAAATTCTCGAAAAATTTACCAGGACGCGTATACAACTGAGACAACGTAGTAGACAACTGAGCCCGCTCAAAATCGTTTTTTCGAAGGCAATGATTTATCATTGCTTTCAGATATTAAATAATACGCTTAAATGACAACTTCCAAATCAGTGACCCGCCCAAAGCGTAGTCGCTACTCCGTCAAACTACTCACGCGACCTTTAACGATTCCGGCTTTTTAATTTTAAATTTGTACTGAAATTCTCAATGATATCTTTGAATTAAAAAGCGATGAAAACAACACTTTCAGTGTTTAAAAACATCAAATGACTATAACGTCATACTTACTGAAAGAAATTTAGTATAGTTTTTTGTAAAAAAAAAAAAAAATAGTTATACATTAGGAAGTCTCTACTATGTGCTCTCCACAGGCTTTGCGTATACCTACGATACAACACAATTTGTGTCAATCGGCCAACTATAGAATATAGTACTTACTTATTTAAAGGGTGAATTGAATTGTCGTTTTACCATTTTTTAAAATTTACAAAACGTACATCACCCATGTCACATGTGTTAGTTATGTCATAGTAACGCGTGTTACGTTGAAACTACTGATTGTCCTGAGCTTTTTATAGTAATTGAATAATTGCACAAGTCACACATGCAAAGTTTTTCAAAATTTGCATTGACGGAACAACTAAACAATTATTTAGATAAAGAAAAAGGTACCATGCTAATAATTGTGCGTGGCAGTTACCCAATTGTATGAATGCACGAAAAAATAATTACAATTTTCTTTTTTTATGTCATTTTGTTCATTATTAACTTTTTTACATTTAAACCCGCATACGTATGTAAAAATACAAGCTTAACCAACGTTGTTGAGTATAATTAACATTCAATCTATGTATACAGTTTGTGTAGGATTTTAAATCGTTGTTATAACATTACATAACAACGTATCCATATATAATAGATACATTTATCACCTTGTTGGATGTGTACTAGCATTGATTAAGTATACATAGATAGTCCACGTCAATGGGCAGAATGGAAACACTTTTAATTATAATAGCGCAACATGACAAATAGAGAGCGTATACTGTCAGGATCGAATAGTTAAATTATTATGATCATAATAAAATACCAAAACGGACAGAAACGTCAACGAGAAACGACGACAGTTCAGAGGCCACGGTTCATTCGTGGAATTATGAGATAAGAAATAATCTAAAATCGTAAAGCATATTATTTTCTTATTTGATGTTTATTTTCATATAGGTAATAAATATTTGTAAATCGTAATCGGTCTAAATAGACCGTCTATATATTTTGGAACATCAAATATTGTGTAAACCTTTTTGTTGTCAACAATAAAATATGGCTTATCTTTTGTTATGCCAAAGTCTTTATAAGCAGCTACATTACTTGCACCTTGGTCACAAATAAGAGCTTTGACTAGAAGCCCACAATCAAACAAACGTTTCACGGCTTCCTCAAGTAATTCACTTAAAACATTGTGTTTGATAGATGTTACTGGTAGAAAATATGCTATTGGCATCTTCCATGATGAATAAATTCCTCGAATTATCATAACCATTGCCTGTCCTGCCAGTTTATTTGTTCGGCCTTTGGGGCCCAAGTCTTCATATAGCCTTCTACTAGGTCCAAATATTTGGAATACTCTAGAAAATTCTTTATTTTCATTTCATCAAAAACCAAAAATGATGACCACAAATGTGCCGTTTATATAATTCATCTTGGGTGAGATATTTATTTAACATTGCGTGGACTATCTATGTATACTTAATCAATGGTACTAGTTAACAGATGAAATTAAAAAAAAAAACATTTTACTAAACAATTTTGGCAACGTCGTATAACTCTTTTGTCCCGATAGACACATATCGATGTAACTAAAAATTGTACTTAAGATGAAATCTACCGATAGCATACATCTATTATAGGTAAGATCGATCGTTTTGCTTGTGTATATATATTTTCCAGAATTTTATCACTCTTTGTTACGTTTACAAATAGCAAAAAGTATGAAATTTGAAAGCCCGGGGATGTTATTTAGGCATTTTTTTTTTATTATTGATAAAAGATAAAACTTTCCTTTATCGCGTCATATAACTTATTTGGATCAACGACTGTAGATGATACGGTAAAAAAAAAAAAAAACAAAAAACAAAAAACAGAAGTAAAAACTCTACTTCTAAAAGTTATAAATTATGATTATTTCATACCTAATTATTTGTTTACATTAGCAGTCGCTTTATTCACGAATAATTTCAAAAATAAATTAGAAACAAATTATAAACGACTCAGGTTCATGCGGTATATTTTAAAATAATCACTGTGTAAAAAAAAACATTGAACAAATTGATTTTAAAAACTTTTTGTTGGATTTCGACTGTAGGTACAACCTCACACATTCCCCTAATAGCGGAGTTAATTCTTGTGTTTTTTTTTTTTCATGACCCAAAAAAACAGCACAGTAGTGGGTATAGTTTATGTACGCCGGTAAAAAAAACTGTGTTTTCACCTGTAAAAAATTTAAACTAAAACATTTCGAATTAAAAATTATTTACCTATAATATTATTTGTTTAGTATGAAATAGTTAGTTTTATATTTTTTAATACCGGTACGATTATGTCTTTTTAGAAATGATGTTAATTGAATCGCTTGAGTGATAAAAAAAAAAAAATAGTTTAGTGAACTCGCTTTATGGAGTAGGTCTTTAGGGTGGCTCATATCGCGTGTTTGGACGGTGTGATTTATTATAAATTCAACACTATACGTAAAAACAACATATTTTTCGGCGCAGCTGTTGAAATACTTTTCGACATGTTTTAAAGCTTCAAAAAAATTAACTAGATACTAAAGATACCAGCTGTGTTTTATGTTTATATAGGCTATTTGAACGCACTTTGAAAGGCATATATTTTGTACACATATATACTCTTAAAAATCATGATTTTCTAACACATTATCTGCGCACAACTTTCTATAGATCCTTCCTTCAAACCTAACCTTTCGTAGCTGCGTTGGGGGACGTAATAGACGCTGCAGTGAAAGAATAAGTACAATAGGTAAGCGTGAAAAGCACATTTCTGCAACGACGGTGATGCGCAATAGCGGAATAAAATTGAAATTTACATTTTGGCAAAAAAACTTTTGTTTGGCGTGACCATATGTGCTATATAGCTAGCCATTAAAACGTGCGTAGGGCGAAGAATACGAATGGAGACAAGATTGGGGCGAACAGTTGGTCGGTAAGGTCACTCCGGTTTTGGTCGTGTGCGACATAGAAACGGACGCCATCGTCGTTTTACCAAACATCCCAGACGACATTAATCCGGCGACGGCAATATGGATCCCCGATGGAAGTGGTCTCGTTGCAGTTGGATACGTGGTCACACCACGCAAACTGGGCCTCATTTACTGTACCGACCGTCCTAGTCACATATTTTCGATCACGTTGAACGGTCAATATAGTGAGTAATATACGCGATTTATCATTTAAATTATACGAGAACTTGCTGATGGCGAGCGATTTACTTATTAACCGGTGCAGGATCAGTGGCGTGCCCAGAAATTTACAAAGTAAAATCCACTTTAACGTAAACCTTCGTAATTCCTACCAATAATTTGGACTCGGTAATTACACAAGTGGGCGGACTTGTATGACAGCCCCAAGACCACGAATAGGCCAAAATGTTGGTTTTTAATGCTCACCTCCTTCCCAAAAAAAAACAGCATCTTGATGCTATACGATTTTACGATATTTTGTCTTTGATCCCTCTCCCACTCTAAATGTTTGACTCGAGTTGTGCCAATAGACTTCAGACGTATTTTAAAAGGAGCATCAGGAGCTAGAACACTGTAGGGAGGAAATATTAAAAAAAAATAGAAAATTTAGGATAACCTCCAACCTCCTCCCTGCGCACGCCACTGTGCAGAACCATTAAATTCATTGTCTAACCTCTGCAGATGTACCGATGATAGTCTATTTTCTTATTTATTTACTTTTATTAAGAACATTGATCCTGGTTGATTCAGTCTACTGAGATCGAAATGGAAGTTTTTTTTTTTAAGATTTGTTTTTTCACAAATTACAAGACAAATTCGACCATATTTGAATGGGGTCTGCAGAAAATTAAAGATACATTTTTTAATTTGTGTTGTACAGATATTTTGAGTTCTACTTCAATTCAGTTATGTTTGAAGTCTCCTTTGTTTAATTTGAGCGGAACAAAACTTTTATGGTTGGAATCACAAAATGCGTGCTTAAAATTGATGTTGTATGATTGGTCTTCAAAAGAGGTGGCTGCTTACTGTAAACTCAATATACTCTTAATACTATAAAAAGAAATTTAGATTTCTAATCCAGAAATAAAATGAAAATAATAATAAAAATTCTACACATTTAGGTCAGCACGGTTGTCGATTTCGTCAACGAATCGTTATTGGTCAGCAATGGAAGTGTGCCGTTTTATGGCTTGTACAATGAATCACTAGTGAGCAGAAGTTGGTTGAACGATGATAAAACCGTATTACTTAGTACACCTCAAGGCGGTTCGATTCACACGTTTGCTATCGATACTGGTAATATTTTAAACTTAGTACGTATTGAAAAAAAAAAAACTCATTGAGAATCTTGACTTTTAATTATCTGGCAGAGTCGAAAGATATTCATTATATTCCAGTTACGAGACCATTTCATGAAAGTGTTAGCATACTAGATGTATGCAATGATTATTTGATCTGTTCTAAATCATCCCTTAACAAACCTAGCCAGCTATTTATCGTTAAAATACGTTCTGTGAATGGGATTTACGATTTTTGTAATATATCTTGTCACAGCGTGTCGCCATCTCGAAGTATGCCAAACGACGATCAATTTATTGTTGAACACGGTTACACATTGCACAGTAAGATATATTTGAAAACTGACGTTGAAAATCTGTGTAAGTATGACATTTGGTTAAATTTTTAGACAAACCTACCACAATATTTTATGGTCCCAATAACAGCGAGTGCCCGTTGATTGTGTGGCCTCACGGAGGGCCTCGGTCAGTATCGTTTGACGCGTATCAAGCAGATGCCGCATTTTTCGTTCGGATTGGTAATGCGATTTTTTTTTACCATCATTAATGTTTTTGATTTGTTGTCTAATTATTCGTGTATTTTTATCATATCATTATTTTCAATATTTAGCTTCCGAAAAACATTTTTCTAAATCGTCTCAACTTTGTATAGTTGAGTCATGTTAACTATTATCGGTTAGGTTATGCAGCAGTTAACTTGATTTTTGTCTTACAGTTCTCAGGTCGAACATTACATGGTACAACTGTTCAAATACATTTTTATCAATTTAAAACCAGGTTACTAGAGTGGAATTCGATGAAATTTAGTGTCTCATGGGGGAATATTGATCATCCAATCGTTATTACCTACCTAATTATTTTTGATGATACGTCATGCTTTGAAAATTAGTAAAAGTTATTCATAATATATAATTGGCGTTTTTTAAACATTTAAATAATAATAATGGGAATGACTACCTCATTACCCCTCCTTGGATCCGCTCCTCCCAGGGCATTTATATGCACTTAAAACCGGCCCTAAATTTGCACATTTAAAATAAACATGTATATGTTAAAATGTACCTTATAGGAGTAGGTATTTATTACCTACTATTCGTTTAGTCATAACTATCATCGCGTTGTTTGTGATGGTAATTGAAAAGTAAAGTTATGCTTGTATTCTTCTATATCGTACTTATGAATAGGACGTATTTTGATTGTTTCGAATATTATAATGTTAAACTCAAATGCACGCTCAAGTCCACGATAAACGAAAAACCTGAATATTACTAACCCCAATCAAGCAAACAAAATGTCGTATGATCGTGATTGATGTGCACCTACCTGCATCTATTCCAGGTTTTGCTGTGTTGTTCGTCAATTACAGAGGATCGGTAGGTCTAGGCAAAAACTATGTAGAATCATTGGTCGGTAACATAGGCGTTGCTGACGTCGACGATGTGTACAATGCAGTCCATTCCAATCCATCGTGGTCCAATAGAAAACTGGTGTTGTTCGGTGGCTCGCACGGTGGTTTTTTAGCATCGCATTTGAGTGGAAAATTCCCAGTGAGTTATATTAACTGTATAATTGTTTTTCATTTATGGGTTTGCAATAAATGAGAATTTATTATATGTCAATATTTTCAATGATTATAACTTATGAGTAATGAAGAAGGAGGAGGTTCAAATCTCTGAAACACCCCTGGAATACATCTTATATAGTCTTATGGTTCATGCATCGGGTGCACTGTATGATAAGCGATCAAATGTATTAACACTTTTGGATAGGCCTTGTTTTAAAACAAAAATTTAAAAAACTATTTTATTTGTTACTAAACCTACTTTTTAACGTGTAATTTCTCGGAGGATTATATTCTCTTTCAAAAATTTGAAGCGTTTAAGTTCTCCTTGTTTTTCATATTGCGTGTACAATATAATATGATAATACAGGTAATAATATAATATAATATAATAATATTATTATCTACTTGAACTCGGAATTCTAATAATTACTAATAACGTCTACTACAAATTGCAAAGAACCATTTTTTTCGGTGGGTTATAATTATTTTTGTGTTGCGTTGAACGTTTATTGCGAAAATTATTTTACAGTCATTACAGTCAAAATATTTAAAAGTAAGTACGGACGTTGAATTCCGATTTCCATTATTGAAAAAAACTAAGTCACGACCAGATAAGTTACTATAGAATATGGAAGTCATCCAAAGAGGCGCAAATTCTTAAATTAACACTACATAATTTTACCATAGAACTATGTACGAGGGGAGAAATTTCTATATAAGCATAAATACGCGTTAAATAGAGGACAAATCACTTCGTAACCCTTTCCTACAAATCCGCCACAGTTAGTGATTATGAATCACTATAACCAGTGGCGTGTCCAGAAATTTACCAAGGAAGGGGATTTAAATACAGAAAAAACAATTCATTTTAATGTACCTTCCTAGCATTATACTCGAATTCGGGCTTAGTACCTAATTACGAAAACAGTGAGATACTATCAAGAGAACTTAACTTCCTAAAAACCACGAATAGCCCCATAATTTTGTTTTTAATGTTCACGTCTTAACCAAAAATAGCTTTTCGCTGTACGATTTCTTGGCTTTAACGCCACTGATTATAACTAAAAATATAAATTGAAACAATGTAATGACTTGTGTTTGATGTATTGTCATTATGTGCACTTAATCATGTTTTTTTTTTTTTTTCAGAATGAATTTAAGGCCGTTTCAATTAGAAATCCTGTTCTTGATATTTTGTCAATGTACATGATTTCTGATATTCCGGATTGGTAAGAATACACCATATTTTTTTACAAGCCTTATAGACATTACCAAAGTACAATATAGTTGATGGTTTTTAATTGATTATGAATTACGTAAGCTAACGGTATAATTGCAAAGCATTAACCGAAATGATTTATTTGGGTTTTCCATTTTCCATCGCGATGTTCGTGTAGAAATAGAACCGTAGTAGAATCATAAAATCTACGCAGAGCCGTTGAACCGATATTAGTACTTATATAGTTAAATCGACGACACGTGCGTGAATTTGTTAAATTAAAATTAAATTCTGAAATGTTGACTATCTGATGCATTGCCGATAGACGCAATTTGAAGTGCTAAGTTAAAAATGTTTTGGGGTGTTATTCAATATTAAGCGCCCCTCCCCCATGTCTATTCTGTGTATTTTTTTTTTTTTAACTTGGGGGGTTAAGCTAGGAATCCCAGATTTTTTTTTTGAAAAAATATAGGACATTTCAAGTCATACCTGTATGGAGGTTTCATTTTTATAACGTTTAATAGGCAACATTTCTTTTTCCTCACACTTCGACATGACTACACAATACTCGAAACACAAATAACCTTGATTCAAAATCAAAATTATAATTTTATTAGTAATTTTGTTATGACCATTTGATTTGGAATCAATTGATTTAGCGTTATCAATAATTTTAAACACGTACGTTTTACAGGGCCATAAATTTAGCCGGTTACGATTACTCCGAGGTGAACCATCTGGTGAATTCCGAAGAATTAATGTTAAAACTGGCCGAGCGTTCGCCGGTGAAGTACGCTCGTAATATAAGAACGCCCACACTCTTGTTACTCGGCGAAAAAGATTTGCGAGTACCTCCGTCTCAGGGCCTTGCATACTACCACCTTTTGAAAAAACACGGAACCCCTACCAGGTAAAATCGTTGTATTTCATTGTGCAATTTTTTCAGAATGGTTGAGACTTATGAAATTAATGTTGTCTACTTGTAGGTGTGCTATAAAGGAGGTGTTGGGTGCACGTAAAGATGTTGTTAATAAAAATTGTCTCAAAATACGCATAAATGCTGGTGCTTAAAATTGTTTTTTACTAATCAAAAGGTTTCAGAGGTTAAGAATTAAAAATAGTTAATGGAAAAAAACAAATTAGGAGAAAAACGTACAAAAGTTATATAACAACAACTCTGTATTTCTCCGTATATACCTATATCGTCAACTTCAGTATTGTTATCTCACCGCAAAACCTGTATTGCCCCGCATCTTAGCACGGAACCAAGTTTTCAATTTATAGCAGTCGTAAAAAAAAATGGAGCAGTTTAGCGTGAGCAAAAACTTAATAAAATCAAATGCAAATAGTGTAATTTGTAGTTTGACAGATAACACTAGATTAATGCAAGTCTTCAAATTGATTTCAAATGGTTACAGAGTGTAGTACTATGTATAAATACTTTTAATTTTTCAACGAGATGCCTACAATTTTTGGGTGTTGATCGCGCAATTATAATGTTACAGTTTCAAAGTAGCTAACCAAATAATGTAAAAAAAAAAAATCATACTTGATCATTATAAACAGATAACATAATAGCTGAGCCGAAGCTTACGCAAAAACTAAATTTTTATATTAGCCACCACAATACTGTCTTTGGAGAGGGGACAATTGCTCCCGCCGCCCTCCTAAAACACGTCTTTGCTTGTACCCATAGGTGAGGATTAACCAGTTAAAAAGTTAATTATTTTTAACTTTTTAACTTAACTAGTCAATTATTCTTGTTTTTTTACTTGTTCGGTTAAATACTGTATTGCACTAATTCAACTTATTTTTTATAGTTAATTATCGTTGTTGCAAAGTTAAGTTAATTTTTTTCGTTACCTACTCATATCAAGCAGAACCAACAACCAAAACTAGTTCATTGAATTTCTGTTTTATTTTGATTACTTATTTTCCTAAGAGTTAAGTTTATTTCATTTTCTATCGTAACTTTTAACATATTGTCTAGTTATGTTTCTCTCGTTGTTAACTTTACACGTTTAACTGAAGGATATTTAATTGAATTAACTTAACGTATTGCAGTTAATTTCTTTCGCCAACTTGCCCAACATTGCAGTTATACTCATCAGCTATTACTATCTCGTCTTATTGTATTTGTTGCCGCAGATTGTTGATGTACAACGACTGTCATCTCTTAAGCGCTGTCGCCACTGAAATGGACAGTTTGATAAACACTGCGTTATGGTTCATCAGGTATTTGAAATGTTGACCCGTGCAAATCTGGACCTATATAGAAATGGGTACGAAGAGTTTAAGTCGCGCGATTTCTTTTTTGTTTTTTAAGTTTTTTTTTTTTTTTAAATATTATACTTTGACACGCCCGCATAAAAGTAAACGTAAAAAAACAAAACGAATTTGTGACAAAGAACTATATACCTACTGTATATTATAATGTGTTTTGTTTTGCGGTATAATGTATACAATATATATTTTTATTTCAGTAATATACCTATATTATTATTGATATTTGATGAAATTATAATGTTGTTTTTTTTTTTTTTTGGGGGGGGGGGTGAGATGACGGGTTCAAAATTAATATCTAAATTTTTAGATGCGTTTGTTAAATCTATTTAACAAAAACATATTGAATACAAACTATGCGTGTCTTCAAAAAAACTGTAACTTGATTCATTGTTTTAAACGTGTCGAGTCGAATACTTGAATATCCTCATAACATTTTTAATTTTCGCGAATTACTTTTTTGATTAGTACCTACTTGTGTTATCAAATGTGGATGTACCTACGTGCAAACTGTACATCGTTATAGTATATAGACTGCATCCATATAATTAACTTTGTGCTGAATTAACGGTATAATATTATTATGAATGTCCAACAGCTACGCGTCGTCGCCGTTCTGACTATAAGTGCTGCGGCAGGGCGATACCGTAAATTATAATGTCCAAAACTGTCATATTATTGTAAACAGTTTGATTAGTTACAAAAAACGGATATTAAGCTGAAAATTTGTCAAAATGATTTGAAAATCAACCGTGCTTGTTTTATGAAAATTTCAAGGACTATATTATTATTTGAAGAGTTATATTACAACGCGTTGGTTTGTTTGTGAAATGCCAATGAAATCATATATTATAACTGTTCCGAAATATAACACGTAACAGAAATATAATAATCAATATAGACGATAAGTTAATGCAATTGATATTATAAATTATAATCCGCTACTGTCCAGGTGTGGCATTGCCTTCAAAAAAACGATTTAGAGCGAGCTCAGTTGTCTACAGTATACGTCCTGGTAAAAACTAAATTTAACAATAAAAATGGTCCAAAAACTCCGAAAGTCGTATCCATGTTTAAAAAAAAATATTAATTCAAAACTCCCTTGAAAATGATCTAAACCGATTGGAAATCCAACAGTAAACTCTTTTTAATGACGTATGAAAATTTCAAGTCGAATGGAGCACTTTAAATAATTTGACCGTTTTAAGGTATCATGCGTTAAAATTGGTGCAGGTTTTCTACAAGAACTCTTTTGATGACAGAAAAAGAAAAAAAAAAAAAAAAACATCATTGTAAAACATCATTGTAAAACACAGAAACGCTCAGAATCTAAAAACAACGATAAATAAAATTTGTAGCTGCCCATCGTAATAAGACAGTTCGCAGTACCTCGCGGTTTTTCGGTATGGTCATTGATTACATGTACAAATATATAACCTGTGTAGCTATTTTTGAACATCAATCATTGTTTTAACTGCAACAACACGTCATTTTCCACTCTCCACTGCTGTTCTAGAATAAAATTCTGCATTCCAGACTAAGGTTATATTTTATACTTTTAATTTCTTTTTTTTTTTACTGAAATGTTGAAGAAAACATATTATTTTTTATGTTCAAGCAAACACAAAATATTTTATAACTTATGGATATTAGAGCACTAATAATACTATCTATCTAAGATGATGCCTCTGGGCATGTGGTTTGTGTCTTTGTATTTCAGAATTATTTTGGTTTTGTTTTTTATTGCTATTATTTGACAATGTGTTTTTTTGTGTCAGTTGCACAAAAAAAAAAAACTTTTTGCCGTAAAATTCTCCAAAATCCCCAATTTTTTTTGGGGGGGGCTTAACTCAAAAAGTAGGCAAAATTTAAAAAAAATGCTCCAATCTAAATTCCACCGGAGTCCATACGCCTATCAGTAGAGACTAGAGGTACTGACTTTAAAGATCTGAGCGTTCCTCCTACCCGAAGAGTTGTTGACAGGAAAAAAAAAACATTCCTTGCTAACATTCAGAATCTAAAAACACACTTTTACACCATCAGTTCAATCCTTCTATTTTTGGCTATAAAACCAATAATTACAGAGTATAATATACGATATTATGCGGCTATCTATGAAAAAAACAAAAAAAAAAAACAGTTATTTTTTACACCTACCTATGACCAGTGGTTTTTTTCTTTGGTCTGTCTCTCACAGCTCACATTATAATATTATAATATAACTAGCTGTCCCGACCCGGCGTTGCCCGGGATTTAGTCGGTCAAGGCTTAGTAAATTAATTCCAAATTAAATTTAAAAAATGCGTACACCAAGTTACACAAATTTGGAAACCCTGTTTCACCACCTTAAGGGAAGAATTTTAAATAAGCTTTAGGAATTTTAAAAACCCTTTCTTGGCGCTCGTCTTCGTTGTTCAAGAAAATAATCTCGTATGCAAGAAACCTCTGTGTGTGCAAAATTTCATATCACACAGTGGTTTGGGTTGAGCGTTGATCGATATATGAAATGTTGAACCTTTTTGACCCCTTTAGGGGTTGAATTTTGAAAAACATTTCTTAGAGGTTTGCCTACCTTATATGAGGAACTTCTGAGCTAAATTTCAAGTCTCTAGACCCAGCGGTACGGGCTGTGCGTTGATCGATTTACAAAATGTTAAATCCCATTTTCACGCCCTTGGAGATCGAATTTAAAAAAATCCTTTCTTAGTGCGCCCCTACATTGCTTAAGGAAACTCTGTACAAAATTTCAAGTCTCTAGACCCAGCGGTTTGGTCTGGGCGTTGATGAGTCATTAGGGGCAGTCTCATATATATATTAACCCTTTTAACCCTCTTAGGGGTTGAGTTTTGAAAAATCCTTTCTGAACGGATGTCTACATCATGAAAAGAATCTAATGACCAAATTTCATACTCACAGCTTCAACGGTTCCGGCTTGGCGATATTTTCTATTTTTACACTTCAACCCTTTTGTCACCCTTAGGGGTTGAATTTAAAAAAATAAAGTTTATAGACAATGTTTATAATATGTTTTACTAAGTATGTATACTTAATTTAAAAAAAAAAAAATGTTTTAAATTTTTACATATTTTACCCCGTTTAACCCCCTTAGGGGTTAAATTTTGAAAAACCCTTTCTCAGCGGATGCCTACGCCATAATAGCTATCTGTATGCCAAATTTCAGCCCAATCCGTCCAATTAAATTTTTACCCCTTTTAACCCTCTTAGGGGTTGAGTTTTGAAAAACCCTTTCTTAGCGGGTGTCTACATCATGAAAAGAATCTAATGACCAAATTTCATACTCACAACTTCAACGGTTCCGGCTTGGCGGTATTTTCTATTTTTACACTTCAACCCTTTTAACGCCCTTAGGGGTTGAATTTAAAAAAATTAAGTTTATAGACAATGTTCATAATACGTTTTACTAAGTATGTATACTTAATTTAAAAAAAAAAAAATGTTTTTAATTTTTACCCATTTTACCCCGTTTAACCCCCTTAGGGGTTGAATTTTGAAAAACCCTTTCTCAGCGGATGCCTACGCCATAATAGCTATGTGTATGCCAAACTTCAGCCCAATCCGTCCAATTAAATTTTTACCCCTTTCAACCCCCTTAGGGGTTGAATTTTAAATAAAACCCTTTCTTAGCGGATGTCTACGCGCGCGATCATGGAGAATTCACTGTTCGAGCCGATAATACCCCAATTATACAATCGTTTTCCGATAAATTTCTTTCTCGTTAGTTGGACGGCAAAAATTAATTATATTCTGCGGTTAGGGGTGCGCTCGTTTTTCCGATTTCGAACGTTCGAGATATCGTACGGTTTCGTTCGGAAATCTCCCGAATCTTCAGCAAGGAGTGCGTTTTTACGAGATCCGAAATTCGGCTGGACCACCAGCGAACCCCGGAAGAACGCTTTTAACGAGAATAAAGTCAAACTCGAGTATACGCACCGCGTTTTCGCGTTCTTTTTCTTCTAATTATTCCGTTCCGGAGAGCAGGCTCGCGGCACAGGCAACCTAATGCACACCTGAAGTGTACACCTGCCTTTTAACCTAACCTTTTACGGATAAAACCCGGTGAGTTATCAACGGAAAAATGATTACGATACTTCTGCGAGTTAACAAAACGGTATATAGGTCGGCGCGGTCAAACAACATTACGATTATAATCGTTAAAAAAAAAAATTCATTACACTTTTATAATTAAAACGCACTTACGATGACGACTGTATAGTACTCTTTGGTGTTGTGCGGCCGAAGCGCAGTTATCGTAATAATTAGTCAGCCGCGCGAGATCGTCCGTCTTCCACTTCACCGGTGTTGTTGCTGCTCGTTGCCGCAAACAAAGTAATAATTATAATTATTGTAAAATAATTGCCGCCGAATCGATTTTATTTTCATATATTTTTTACTCTAGAGTTGTACTTTACGGTCTCCGGCGCGATCGACAGAACAATATGTCGCAGGTGAGATAAATATTATTGTTGTGTAAAACCGATGTAAAGCGAATTTCTGGGTTTCGAGAACCCCCTCGTATTAATCCGGAAATCTCCCTCGTGTGTAGCAGTTGGACAAAATCGTTGCGACTTATCGGCTGGCCGCCGGCTACCCGGCGTTGGCGTCCGCTCGAATAATGGGGCGGCCGACAGCGTGCTCCGTCAGCGTCCAATCGGTATGGTTTCAGAGGAATTTGGAGAGGCAGACCAAAACGGTGTTCCGTCAAACGGCCGCGTCCGATTTCAACGCCTACAGCGCGACGTCGCCGCCGACCGACGTAGCCGACGAGTAATTTTGTGTTATTTTGTACCTATGCCGAGCGTAGAAACGGACTTTAGCGTGATCGACGCCTTGTGTGTTTTTTCAATAACCGTTCAGGTTGATGAGCGCCCACTCCGAATCGGCGAAACACTTTTGCGTCGTCCGCGAAGTAGACGCGGGAAAGGAGAGCGGCAAACAGTATTTGGAAGTATGGACCGACGGTTCTTTGGTGAAAAACTTTGATCTGGGCGCGTTGGACGTGCACGGGAAAATCTACGCCGACTGTTAGTATTAGGTGTGACGCGTGTACGTACAAGTCGTATCTGCGTTTGCAGATATTTTTATTGATAAAATTGGGAAAACTAAGACAGTACCTATCGATGTTAATCTACAAAAAAAAAAACAAACGGGATCTCCCTGTCGGAGGAGTTTTACAACGTTTCACTATTACTTTGGGGCGGTTCACTGATTTGATAGGGTGCCTGAATTGAAATTTTATGTGTATGTATTACATTTGCGAACGATAAATCAATATTTATAATTATTAGGATTTAACAACGTTTAAACATCGTCTATTCTAATTAGTGGAGTTTGAAAGTTTTAAAAATATGCACTTGTATAATAATATGCTCTTTGAAATTTTAAGATTTTTTCTACAAATTCCATATTTCACGCTTTTTTTTTTAAACTTATTGGCTATTGAAGTAAACGAATAAAGAAAAGTGTACCTACTTACTTAGTGCTTAAACATGACACTATTTGACAGTATCAATTTTTTTTTCTTCGATAATCAATACTTAGGTAACAAAAAAAAAATATGTAAATAAGTGTAAAGCCCATGCTAAAAATTATAATTTCTGAAAATGTTATTTTTTTAAATGCATTTTATAACACAATATGTTTAAAATATGTATACAAATCTTATGACGCACAAAAAAATATATTTTTTCTAATACAAGTAATAATACTAATACTGCAAGATAAAATTACACAATCTTTAAATTTCTGTTCAGAGCATTTTTGTAAATTTACAGAATCTAAAAGTTGCCTAGGTACACCTTTTGTGCACGCCAATGACTATAATTTATGATTTACAGAAATGTTTTAGAGTATTTGAGGTGAATAATTCATTGTTCAATACACATATTTTTTACAGCTTCCCTTGGGACATTGCAGTGGTCACCAGACGAAACGAAAATTGTGTACATTGCCGAGAAAAAAGTGCCCAAGTCTGAACCATTTTACAAACAAAAACCAAGCCAGGCGCCAGGCGATACAGATTGTGCAGACAGTAAAAAATCTGTGCAGGTATATTGAATTTTATTTATTTAACGTTATATCAGTTAATACTAGACGGTTAATGTGCAGGGAAAAGAATACGAATGGAATCAAGATTGGGGAGAACAGTTAGTTGGAAAGATTTCACCGGTTATAGTTGTGTGTGACATTAAAACTGATAACATTCATGTTCTTCCTAACATTCCAAACGATATTAATCCAGCAACGGCTGTATGGATTCCAGATGGAAGTGGAGTTGTTGCTGTTGGGTACACAGTTACACCACGCAAATTGGGTCTCATTTTTTGTACCAACCGCCCTAGTAATATATTTTCGCTAACATTGGATGGTCAATATAGTGAGTACTGATTAGAAAATGATTATGTAGGTATTTTAAGTTTGTATAGTACACGTATAATTTTTTTTGTACTTTTTTACTGAACACGTCATTGCCTATTCTTGTTGTAATAAAAACAGACTGATGGACATTTTTCAACTGTTTAGTAATAACTTAAATTCAATCTTTTATTTTCCTGTCATAACGTCGTTACTATTAGCTTGTATACATTGGTAGTTTTTAAATAAATTATTAGGAAAAAACATTTGCATTACAAAAGCTTTCTACCTTCCTCTCGCCCAAAATAAAAATCTTAATACAAGTCTTATGATTAATTTCAATGGAAAGCATATCAATTTGTATACATTCATTTTTATGCATCTTTCACCCTCCACCTCCCCCATAAGTTGTAAGTACGCTACTAAAATAATACAATCTATACATTTTTAATAATTATCTATGATATTATAAGACATGTTTTGTCTATTGGGTTTTTTGTTCATCATTTAACAGATGATTATTTTCAAAATTTGTTTTTTTAATATTATTATTAATATTTCTATTTTAAGTTCTTCGTTTGTACAATTAAAGTGAGGATGAGGTTTTTTCTGTTAAATTATTGTCCGAGTATAAGATTATACGCCCCTTTGTCGTCACAAACGAATGTCTTCACACATTGACAGTATCTTTGTGTTTCTGAACTTTAGGGCGCACTAAACCTTTTGATAAATTTTAATTTTTGTAATAAGAAAATTTTTTTAAGTATCTCATGTGTTCAGTATATGAAAAGTGATAACCCAATAAATGCATTGACCTTATTGTCATTGAGTAAATAATAGATTTATCAATATTCTTTAGAAATACTGCGTACAACCTTACTGTACCAAATTAAATAGGATATTATAACTACAACATATTTTATTAAAAGTATTTTTAAAATAATTTTGTGAAAAAATTCTAATGTTATTTTTTATTATTGCATAGATGTGTTAAGTTCAAATATAGATAAGTTGTCTGTGAGATCTCCTAGATTCAATTTAAAAGGCTCAAAACTAGTATGGTTGGAACGTTCAGCTGGCGGACCTCATCATTCATGTTTGAAGTTGGTTTCATATAACTGGTCTACAAAAAAGGTCAATATTTTACATTTTAATTTAAACCATGAATTCTGGTATGATTTTGTTTTTTATGTTTAGATTACAACAGTGGTTGATACAGTTGATGAATCTTCTCAAATAGAAAATGGATTTATGCCATTTTATGGTTTGTACAATGATACTCTTCCAAAACGATGTTGGTTGAACGATAATAAAACTATTATACTGAGTACACCTCAGGGTTGTTCAATGCACTCGTTTGCCGTTGATACTGGTAATATTTTTTTAATTGTTTATTTAACAATTATTACTATCTACATACATGTTTTTTTTTTTTTGGATAAAAAGCCATTTAAAATCATAAATTTTTTTATTTTATCAACAACGGTATAAATTCAAGTTAAGTAACATTTTTCAGAATCAAAAGTTATTCACTATATACCAGTTACAAAACCATTTCATGACAGTGTTAGCATATTAGACGTATGCGACGATGTTTTGGTGTGTTATAAATCGTCCCTTAACAAGCCTGGACAGTTATTTATTATAAAAATGCATTCTGTTGACGGAGTGTATGAGTTCAGTAATGTGACTGTTCATGAAATTTCCCCATCTCGATGTCTTCCAAACTGTGATAATTTTGTTGTTGAACACGGTCATACATTGTATAGTAAGATCTTTAGAGATTATATCATGAAAATTGTGAAATTTTCTATTAATCGTTTAAATTTATTTGTAGACAAACCGACTACAATCTATTACGGCCCCAAAAATAGTGACTGTCCATTGATTGTGATACCTCATGGAGGACCACATGCGGCATCTTTAGACGCATTTATTGCAAATGCTGCATTTTTCGTTCAGATTGGTAATAAATATAATAGTTTTATTTTTATCAGTTTCTTATTCTGGTCTAAACTAATTGCTATTGTTATTTGTACTCAGGTTTTGCTTTGTTATTTGTCAATTATAGAGGATCAACAGGTCTGGGTAAAAATTATGTTGATTCATTACTTGGTAATATTGGTGACGCTGACGTCAAAGATGTATTTGATGCGATTCAATCAAATCCATCGTGGTCCAGTAGAAAATTGTTGTTGTATGGTGGGTCACACGGTGGTTTCTTGGTCACCCATCTTAGTGGACAGTATCCGGTGAGAAATTAGTGCATTGTAATCTATGCACATAATCACAAACATTTAATTCAATGTTGACCACGGTGAACTGTTTTTGCTGTACATTTCAATAAAAGTATTGTGTACTGTTTTATTGCAGACAAAGTTTAAAGCAGTTTGTGCACTAAATCCTGTAACTGATTTGGTCACAATGTTTGGAACGACCGATATTACTGAATGGTGTGTGTTTTTTTTTAATAACAACAAGAATGTTATTATTGGCTGTTCTTAAACTTTTAAACATGTTTGTCTAGACTCTAGAACGCGTTAAGTAACGGGGATTTCTGAAGTTCTATAGTTGATGATTTTTATTTTGTTTTAACGTAGGCCAATCACCGAAGTAGGGTTCGATTACTCTGATGTGGACAACTTGGCCAATTCCATAGAGGTCATGATCAAACTAGCCGACTGTTCTCCAATCAAGCACATTCACAACGTTCAAGCTCCTACTCTCTTGTTGCTCGGCGAAAAAGACTTGCGCGTTCCTCCGTCTCAGGGACTTGCTTATTACCACTTTCTTAAAAAGAGGGGTGTTACTACCAAGTAACTTACGTACTTAACTGTGTTGTACAACATTTCGCTATAACGTGTTTCTACTTTTGTGTTGTAGATTGTTTATGTACAATGACTGTCATTCATTGAGCACAGTCGCCGCAGACATGGATTCTGCAATAAACGTAGCATTATGGTTTATTAAATATTCTAGCGATAGTCCTGAATTATTAAAAGACTGAGATTTTTATGTACATCACTCACATTATAGATAATATCATGTGCTTTGTAAACCATCAAACTTTGTTGTTAAAGACCCGTCAGTCCTATTAAATTGTGTATCAATCACGTTAAATATATAAGTTCATAAATACTTGATTATTGTATACTCATTCAGATCCTACCCATTGAACTCATATTGTGACTGTTTCAAAGTAGGAATGGACTATATAATATTATGATTGTACGAACTCAAGTGTATTTTGTTTTTTGAAAATGTAAGTGGAAAGAAAATAATTAATGGTCTAAAATAGATATTAATGTACCGTGAACGAGGATTGTCGTCAAAGTACAAAAAAAAAAATCAATAAGCAGCATATTTAGTCGTGGTTTGCGCCGCCATTCAGATACTCAAGTCCTAATTTTCCAAATGTACTTGGATCGATGAAAATAATAAATAGTGTATCAAACAAAAACGTTCTCGCATAACATTCTGAACGCGGGAGTTTTTTTTTTTTAATAATACAAAACCTTGCTAAAGTTCTCGATTTATTAATTATGATATGAATTAGTACAAATCGGATTAAAAGAAACATCGTGGAATGACTTATGCGGGTGAAAGTTTTTTTTTTTTACAGACTTTCACCACCTTAGTGTTAGGGGCAATGTTGTTCTCCGGGTCCTATGCATGACGCGTAAGCCATCGTCAGTGGCAATACACTTTGTTCGAAACTGCCGACGAACAGATGGGCCCACGGTCCCCTGGCCCAGACGGCCACGTCTTCTCCGCCGTGCGTCTCTTGCGCCATACGCACCAGCGATGGGAAAATGGCAAATTTTTTGCCTGAAAGAAATAAAAAACAAAAAAATATCAACCGTTTGATGCCGTTCTTTTATAGAAATATCGGGACGAATCTTTTATGTAATTATTTAAAAAAATCATAACAGTTTTGCTAAAAACAAATTTGATTGTTTTTTTTTTTTACTTTATTCCTACCGACGTTACTCGGTCTTTGTAGCGGTTTTTT
>CM029357.1:1817012-1830060 GCA_017140985.1 Hormaphis cornu
TAATATTTTGAAGATAAATTAATATAAAATGTTTTCGATAAAAAAAATAATAGATATTTGGAATTTAATATAAAAGAAAAAATACTGAAAGTGGTCAAAAGATTAAAGATCACAAACACGATACACTCATTATTGTTACAGTGTGGTATTATTATGATTTATAAGTATTATATTAAAGCAAGATTTCTTAAGAATATTTATATTTATTTTTAATTTATATTTACATACTATAATCTTCGAATTTTTCTGTTGCTGTTTCTATAGACACAACTAAAAGAACGAGAGTAATTGATATTTTATAAACAGTTTGTATGGTTGCAGACGTCATTTTGCTCTAATCTAATAATTATTTATTCCTCGTAATGCTCATTCTAAGAAAATTTTTTTTTAAACACTGTCTTTTGATACTAGACACTGAATTTGTCTTATAAACCCATTATCTATCTTTTGTTCGGCATTCGGTACATAGAATACCTTAGAAACATGCGCTTTGTGTACACAGTTGGACATAATTCACAAAATAGGCTTACACTTCATAAACAATAAATAATGTTATTTTATAATTTTAATATGTGGTAAATTTTAGACGTAAAATTTGAAAAATAACACACATGTACATTATAATAATAATCTATAGGTGATTTAAATAAATATTTTGTATCTAAACATCTATGTTTAGAGGACGTGGACTCGTGGGAGGAGGGCTAGAACGATCGCTGTTATCAGGTGTTTTTGTTTCATAATATTGTAACGATTAATGCAAGTATAATAAATTATTATGAACAATTATCGTCATTGATTTATTAATACTCATTCCGTTGAAATTTTTGCTTTTCGCGTCTGGCTATGTTACTGTATAATAACTACCTAATGAAATTCGACAAATGCCCGCATACCAACAAATTTTGAACACTTAATTGGTTGCAGACCAGGCGCTTGACAATACGAGAAGAGTAATGACAGTGAGTGGTGACGTAAAAACTTTAAGTAGGTACCTATAGAATCCTTGGTACAAAGGGACGGAAGCCTTTTGAGAGATATGAAACATAAGATTAAGAGTGGTTGGATAAAATGGAGAGAAGCGTCAGGTGTTTTATGTGATAGAAGAGTTCGAATAAGGCTAAAAGTTAAGTTTTACTGCAGGAGCGTAGTGAAACCAACCACGTTGTATGGTTCAGAGTGTTGGGCAGTTGACAGAAAAATAGAACAGAGTAGCGAGAATGCTTAAATGCATCGAGTGGAGTATAACAAGAGAAGATAGAATAAGAAACGAATTTGTAAGAGGTAGTGTTGGTGTAGCATCAACAGTGGTTAATATTAGGCTGAGATAGTTTGGGCGCGTGATGAGGAGAGAAGAAACCGAAGCAGTAAGAGCAGTTAATGATCGTTGGATGAAAAAGTGGTAGATGAAGACCAAAAATAAGATGGACAATTGAGAAAGATATGAGGGTTGTTAATACGTGTGTGTAGGGGATGTGAACGGTCATGACAAGTAGAGGAATAGGACAAAGGTGGTGGACCCCAAATAATTGGGAGAAAGGCAACGGAGAAGAAGAATAATCGTCACAATTATTATTTCTTAAAATTCAAAAACCATTTCGTGCATTGCGAACGAAAAAAAAATTATTATTATTAGTTGATACGCACCGATAGCGAAATCCGTGCATTTAAAGGCAAAATGTCGGTGGTAAACGGTGCGCCCCAATCCGTTTCATAACTCACCAGCGGCGGGAATGGGAAGGTTAGGGGTAATATCCTTCCCCATTGTTGATTTTTATTTATTAACTTGTCCGTTTTTAACTAGTTATTGTTTTCTATTAAAAATATAGATCACACTAGGTACACAATGTAGAGGGAAAAAAATGAATGCTTTGTGATAAAATACCTATGTAATAATTGAACGTGTAGGTATATACTGATTTGATATTTTTGTATAAAATAACGATTAAAACAATTCCATATTATTTAAATGTATTTTGTACGACTATACACAATAAATTTTAGTGGTGTACGAATTTGAATACGTTCTGTTTTTTTTTTTTAATGTTTTTTTCTCTGCAGCTGCAGTGATCTCAATACTTCCATAATATGAAATACGTCTGGAGAGGGTCTGAAAGATCGTGTGTCGAATTTTTAGAAAGAACGTCAACTTTTTGAAATCAACAAATTCGGGGGCTGCTATTCACGGTTTTAGAGCGTCTCCTTATAATTGTGTAATCATCACCGTCGGGAAATTTACTTTGGTAGACTACTGCGGTTATACTACCCAAAATAAAGTTATTTCGAGTAAAATTATTTCGCTATTTCTATTAACGCGCAATTACAAGCAAGTGTAGTTAAAATTTATCTGGATCAGATGTAAACGTGGTTCTTTATCATTGTTTAAGAGCAGGAATGGATTTTATGTTTTACACTGCATTTGTATACGAATTATACTTGATGCAGTACACGATTGGGAATGTAATCTTTATTTTAGATTTCCGCTTATAGTTTCACGGGTTTAAACTGTACCTACAGTATTTAAAAAAAAAACAGTTTGTAACCTTTTCGAAATGGTTTTTAATCGCGCCTAGAGTATTTTTCATATAAATCGGGTACTATTACTTCAGTTCACTAAACACTAATCTTACTATTCACCGTGTATAATAATCGAAAGTGTTATCCTCCCCGGATAATTATTATAATATTGATTACACCCCGTTTGTACGTGTTAAACTCACCGAGCGAAGGCGGTGTCGACTCGAGATGCGAATACTTTGAGCGCGCGACGGCGTCTTCGGCACACGCGAAAACCGTTAAAAACACTATCGGCAGCGTGCGGCGGCAGGGAATCATGTTGGCAGGCATCTGAGACGACGACGACTAGACGGCACAATAACGACAAATAAAAAACTGACGATGATTGTGTAAATAAACGTACGACACAGTGTATTATTATTATTATTATTTTTACGTCGAAAGTTGATACGCCGATGTCGCCGGCGTGCACCGAACGACTATTCGGGAAAACGCGCCGTTGTTTGTTCGGCGGTAAGTACGTGTGACGCGCGTCCGGATACCGAATTTGATCCGTTAGTATAAAATCGGACCCAAGGACTGCAAATAACGTTGATGAAAAAACATAATTTCGCTTACCGCGATTCGATCGGCGCAATTACCGCGCCGTAATGCGACGTTATAATACAAAACGAGATAATAATATACCTATTTGTATAATATACATTCAATAACAAAATATTGTCACACGACGTCGTTTTTTTAGTGTTGTGACACCGCGTCTCCAAACCGCAATTTATCGTAACGGGCAAACGAGTAGGTGCAACGATTTTTTTTTTTTATTTATTTTCGATATCATCGTGCGCGACAATTAAAACGACGGTGCGGCTAACCTACCCGCGAGTACAGTACGATTATTATTGATATTATTGCTGCACAATGCGCAGCAGAGATAACGAAAAACAATCGTTTATATCCGTGGCATTTTTTTTTATGTTTTTAACGCGTTCGAACCCTTTACTTAGCGCAGGGATGCACAACCTTTTCAAGTCGAAGGGCCAAAAATAGGAAAAAGGATCATGTCGAGGGCCAAAGCAGCGCGTGAATATCAAAATATGGCATAAACATAAAGACACTAATTTTTTTCGCGGGCCAACTTTAAAGGCTACGCGGGCCGAAATTGGCCCGCGGGCCATAGGTTGTGCATCCCTGACTTAGCGCATCTCTGTGTCCTGTGCCCGCCCGTCTACACGCTGTGAAACGTGCTCGTAAATACGCGTCGGCGGCACAGAACGCGGCCGGAAACGGGGGATGCCTCGGGCAATGGTTTCTGCAGTTTTTGGGAAAAGTTGAAAAACTAAACCGTGTTTTCACACCACCTTTTATTTTAGATTCTGAGCGTACGGCGAATCGTGTGTGTGTTTTTTAAAAGTTTTAATTTTTTTTATCGATACCAGTCGATTTGTTTCATCTCCGCAACGACATCTTCAACCGGTTTTTAAAGTAACTGCACCGGTAAACACGAATGAAACACCTGAGCTTCTTTCTTTCTAAGTCTTTTGTACACTTATAATCGGGTGATGAAGAGGTTAGGTTCCACATTGATTTACTAACTTGATTATTATATATATAAATTAAATAATTTTTCATCCGTGATTGCCCCACGTTTATTTTATACGGTTTCATATGGAGTCCGAATCGCGGATGTCACGGAGGAACACAACAGAATTTAAAGTTAAACAGCTGATACAGTTCCAAAGAGTATACATCCATTTTTTTTTTACTGTAGGTCACAGTCTCGCTGAATAAGCTATAAATAGCGGTTCTCAAACTGTGCTCCACGAGGGTAGTCTAGCAAATTCAAATTATTATACTTTTCAGTTACATTTTTAATTTTTATACTTACATTCAATATTATTTGGACCGTAATAGTTTTTATACACTTGCATTCTACAGAAAGATAAAATAAAAAGCAAATCATTTAATATTGACATCATTATTTTATGAACTATTGCTGTCTCAAACAGACATTTCTGATTTTTGGGGCTCCGTAATTTTTTTTCGAAGGGCTCCGCGAACAAAAAAGTTTGAGAACCGCTAAGCTATACTATACGACGTTTGCACGTCACGCGTGTGCACGTTGCCGAAAAGAACGGCAAAATTTCGATTTTTAAACGGTTGTAACTGACTAAATGATAAACGTTTTAAAATATTTTCTGGGGGTCTTGTCGTAAGCCTATAGTGTTAACACTGTAGCTGGTATACGTCAAATCATTTGAGCAAAAAAAAAAAAAAAATGATATTTGGTCAAATGCGTTGCAAAATATGTTCCTGAAACTACGATTTTAACAAAAAAAAAAAAAAAATAATTTTACAATAACATCGTTTTATTCGTTGCACATAAAATAGACGGATACATTTTTTACACAGATTAGAAACAACAAATCAACCACGTCAAGTATTTCGTGTGTGCCAAGTGATACACAACTATGGACGGTACGATACTGTAAATAGGCACTTATTTTAAATTTCAACATTGTGTTATACACGGGTTAAAATGTAATCGGTTAAACAAAAACAGATATTATTAACTGATATTTAATAGCCGTGCGTGTATTTTTGTAGACGAGACATTCTACATGTTCTGAAGCTGTTCAATTCGACGTGGAAAACGACGATTGTTCGAATAAAAAATGAAATGTTCACGAATTCGCTCATCGCAAAAACGCATCGCGCGAACAAATAAATAACGTAAAAAACTATTTTATACACAGAAACAATAAATTCTTAGCATAATAATTGAAATGTTGATCACCGCGGTCACGTTATAATACAACGCGGACGGAAGGATTCGTGGTAAAAAACGATTTGGAATTGTTCAAAAAAAACCCGTCGACAAAAAATGTTCTTTCGTTCCGGGTGGTTTCGAAAATTCCGCGCGTCCGTTGTACGTGTGTAGTGGGTAACCGCCGGCCACCGCAAAAAATGAGATTTGTATAAAAATCATCATTTCTGTAAGGACCGTCGGCGTGATGTCCTCCTCTTACGATAGAAAAAAACCGTACAAACCAGTGTTTTTTAAATTAAAACGATGTCGGGTACTATACTGCGTTTAAAAATCCGATCAGACGGAACACGGTCGGCGAGAACGGAGTTTGAAATTCGAATTTCGCCCGGCTGTTGTCATCGAATCGGGGCGCCGACGCGTGCGATCGTTTTCTATTTTTTTAAAACACGGCGGATTTCCCGTCCAACGAGACGTCGGACGCTTGCGCCGTTTTCTAAATACGAGCGAATTTCATCGGAAAAAATAAACTTTGAAACGACGCGCAAAGAAACGGTCGGATCAATCGTAAACGACGTCGAACAACTTATGATTATCGTACACGAAAACGCGTTAAAAAACCTAACCATAAAAACAACTTAACCTACACGATAACGAGAACCCGTCGGACGTATTATTTTTTTTTTTTCGTCTACCACGGCCGCCAGGGCCGTTCCGCGTCTGGACGTTCGTCGTCCGTCCGGACGTGTTTGGCGACCAACGCCAACGGCAGCTCCGATTGGCCGTACGCGTCGTCCGCCGCGCTGCGGCCGCCGCCCGACTCGGGTCTGTCGGGCGCCGGCGGCGACTCGGTGCCGGACGAATCGGACCGCGGCGTCGTCGTCAGGGCCGGCGGAGGGGTGGTGGTGGCGGATGGCAGGACCAGAGCGATGTCGCCGTTGGGCAGACGGGTCGGCACCAGCCGGACGGGGCCGCCGGCCGAACCCGCGGTGGCGCCCACGAGTATGGCGTTTCGGCGCCCGGAATCCCGCAGGTGCAACTGGACGCTAGGCGTTTCCGCCGGAGGGATCGGGACGCCGCCGCCGATCTCTTTGTCGAAGTACGAGCCCAGGTGCTGCATGAGGCGCGCTCGGACGTGCGGTTCCAGCCCGGGGAATCGGTTTATCTCGTTCGTGCACTCGGCGAAACCGGCCTCGAACTTGTTGGCCGCCGTCGACTCCGCGGCCGACGCGGCCACGCCTCGCCTTTGCACGGACTCCAGATGTTTGACCGTCATCTCCAGTATGTCAGCCTTTTCCAGTTTCGAATGTCTCGCCGGCTGAATCGGGGGGAAAAAAAAATAGAACATGAAACACCCACTCCTCCAACGCGCCACGACGACTGTGCTTACGTCTTTCTTCGTCGCGTCCAAGATCAACGTTTTCAACTCGTTCAGACAGTTGTTGATCCTCGCTCTCCTCTTCTTCTCCATAATCGGCTTGTTGCTCTGAAACGCGAACACAATTTTTTTCGTCATTTAGATCTCTTTATAAAATCGCGTTCTCTACGTCACGTCGGTTCCGTTTAAAACAACGTCTGTTTAAAACACGAGGAGTACGGTGGCGCTAGGCGTGGGCGAAGTGGGCCCACGGCCTCGCACCTCAAAGGGCCTCGTGTTCCAAAGGGACTTACCATAGAGAAATATGGCCAAAAATGGGCCTCTTTAAGTCTACTTCGCCCACGTATAAATTTTACCTCGCGCCGCCACTGTACGGGTACGATAAACCGTACGGTGTAGTACATCAGTGCCGTCGTCTGCGAATTATTAATGTAGACTCATCGAGCACGCGTGTAACAAGAGTTGCCTATACGCCAATGTGTCAAACTCGAAATGTTCGTTTTGTCTACATTTGTCAAATTATTTCTGTGGCTCGGTCGTTTGGAAGAAAGCGAAATAAAGAATCAACAACATTGACTAACAACGTTTTTACAGTGCCAGTTCTCTACAGTCCGTACATATTTTATGAACGGTTTGAAAAAGTTGACCGATTAAACTATTTTCACGTATTCGACGTTGGCCGAGATTCACTGTACGGTCACTAAAAATTGTTCGGCCTAACCTAACCGGTTACTAATTAACGACACTGAATTAGGAGGAGTTTGTCGTGATAACCGATAACGCACTTTTCGTCCGAAACACCGCCCTACACGAAAAATTAAATATTTTTTACAGTGTAGAATCGGGCATAATGTACTACAAGTACGTTCATCATACTGAACTCGGTGCACGGTCAACGATACTACTGTTGTAACGTGAGCGAAGATTTAACGAAGGTTTGCGAAACTTGCGGATATGTACTTAAATATGTCGAGACGAGTAGGAACCGCATAAAACGGAGGAGAAAAAATCTATTTTTTTTTTTTAACACGGTTGGTAAAAATTAAAATATTTTACGCGTCCGGGCTAACTCCGGTGTCCTGTTCGTTCGATAGTTAAAAATCGTCGATAGTATTCTACATCGTTCTAGATTTAAAATCAATAGGACATAAAACGTACCTAAGTAATGAGTAGGTAATGTTTTAAGAATACACATCGTGGAGAACTTTAATGAACACTGAGAAACACTCCTCGCGGCACGTTTTATATAATAGCTCTAAATCAATACGCGTTTAATACTTTTACTATTTATTTTGTTACCCACATACAGTTATTATATTTTCGTATGATTGACAAATGAATAGAAAAAATTTTTTTTTTATTAACAAACTGTGTGATGTCTAATCGCGTTTAATTGTTGTCGTGAGCTTGTGTTGAAAATTTAATTTTTTTCAACCGATAATACTAATAGAAGTTTAGAAAAACTCGACGGATGACGATTACGTCGTACGAGCAAACCAGCGAGAGAGCACTCCGTTTCCTCGTTGCTTCTCGCCCTAACTAAATCCCTAATATTTGTCCAACAATTTTTTTTGTTTCATTTGAAAATCTCAATATATATGTATACACGTCTCCTTTCGAAAAACCCGCGTGCCTTTTTACCTTTAGGCGCGATACAAGAGTAGGTACGATTTCAATATTTTCCCGTGTACACATCGAACTTCTAAGAGTAATATTTTTTGTATCTCTACTCGACGAGTTTAACGTTTAGGAGTTTAGAACTCGTAAAAAAAAAAAAAATATCAAGAGCGGCCAAGTCGACGGTTATTTTTAAGTTAATTTTTTCAAACAGTACATCTAAGAGATAGGAGTATATAGAAGTAAATTTGGATTTTGAGTTGATCGGGCGAATGAAATGTTAAGCTTTCTTTGACTTTGTCGAACGAAAAGAGGAGAAATCAACGTGATGTTACGTTAACATTTTTTACCATAGATTGTTTGTGCCGACTACACGGAAATCTAAACTAACTAGACGATTGAAGCGATTGAAAAACCGGAAGTCGAAAAGTTAGCTCGACTATATCGTTACTTAACTCGTATTCAGCCTGGCGAAAAATTTAAATTTTAAAACGGTGTTTGATAAACACGAAACGTGACTAGTTCCTGATTAATCAGTCGATAGATTTTAGAGTCACCTGACGTAGTACGATTTAACTTTTGAATATTTTCGTATTCTGCGCGTCTTTCCTATACGTCGGGGGGAATCTGTGTCCGAGGACGCGAAGCTTACGATTGAAGCGATAAGCCGGGTTCCGTCTAGGTCGCGTGGGTAGTTTCGTGTACCGACTACGGTTTGGGTGGGTCACCCGTTTGGAAATCGTGGTCCGAACCCACTATCTGTATAACATCCGAAAGCAATCTTTGCCTTCGCGGATAGCGGCAGTTATCTAGTATTATATACGTTCTGGCGTGAATTGAATATTCAACAATATAAAACGGAGCAATATAAATTACTATATGTACGCGCGATTTTTAATGAAATCTAATACGTCGTTAAAACCAATAACGGTGGATCGCGCGGTTCTCGGTAACGTAGCGTGTGACTGGTGTTGTGTACGAATTTCGCGTCGAAAAACCCGAAATCCACCCATTCGCGAATGAAAAACATCAAAAACGGCGATAAACGGCGTGAAATCGAGTGAAACTCTTTGAAGCTGTACGAAGATACGTTAAAATTCAAAAGGATGATCTTATTTTATACGCGTTGTCGACAAAACGCCGTTTTTTTCGGTACTTTTTCCCGTCGCTGTCGAAGACCTCTCTAAAGCACCCACCCACGTCTCGATCCGCTAAACCGTACGCAGAAATCGCCGCGCTCGCCCCGCTCAGAACCCGACGAGAAAATTCCTCTTTTTCACGAAAAAGCAACGCACCTTTCCCCCCGCGTACATCGTTGTCGAGCGACGACATTTTTTTTACAACTCACTCGTCGATTGTTTTCGTTGATCTTTTTTTGGGCGCACGAGTCGGCGCCCGACGGCGAGCCCTGCTGCTGCTGCGGCAAAGGATCGTCGACCGCCACGTCGGACGTCATCGTCGCGTGTGATGGATCCGCGAAACCCTTTTCGGCGTCGGAGAAAAAATAAAGAAAAAACGTTCGACGACGGTAATTCGAAACGCGAGACGATTCGCGTCACTCGCGTCTTGGCGGCCGCGCGTCAGAACACGGAGTGTGAGACGGGCGACGGCGACGACCGAACCGACCTATGCGGCCCGGAGACCACCTGGTTCTCCTCGGCGCGTGGACCGTCGATTGTACGGCGGCGATCCTATACATACATATACACACGCTTGGCGCTTCCGTGCCGTCGTTAATATAAACGAAGACGGTCGCGCGCGGGCCACGGGGCGGGCACACGCACGCGGCACCGCCGCCGCGGGACGAACGGGGGTGCCGGTGGTGGTGGGGACCTGTTGCTGCTATCGTGTGGCCGTCGCGCGACCGCGGACCACCCGTCCGCCGAGCCGCACGTGAACCGCCTGTGGCGGCCGCAACCTCCGGGCGTCGAAAACCGTGTCCTCCCTCGTGCCGGCACGCGCTATTGTCCTGGGTCCTGTTGAAGAGAAGCGTGGCGTGGCGGGGTACATAATGTATTCGAGGGTAATCTTACCGGGGGGGTAGGGGTACAGTTACAGGGCCGTAGCCAAGGGCCTAACCTAGGGACTTTGAGTAATTTATTTTGGAACACTAGACGCACCTACATTCAACTAATCAATTAAGTACTAATTTTGTAACACGCTAATGCCATTTTATTTAATCGATTGGTTTTTTTTGACGACGTTTTACGCAAAATTGAACGTAAAAAATATTCAAACTATACTAAAATTAAAGTTTGAGCACTTGTGACTGTTTATACTAAATTTAATAAACCCGAAATCACAAAAATGATACACTTTTTAACATAGTTGTTGAAATACGTATACGCAGTAAAAAGTGTATAATTTTTGTGATTTCGGGTTTATTAAATTTAGAATATTCAAACTGTTCGATCAAATGCGCCGAGGCAAGTACTTTTTTATTCGTCGAGTATAATTGTTGTACAGCCGTATGATTCGACGGGGGATTCTTGAACAGTGGGTAGTTAAAAAAACGTCATTAGTGAATGCCCCCTGTCTCGTTAACGTCCCCTTAACGACGTGGTCTTGGCTACGGCCGCCCTGGGTACGAACCATAACAACCCTCGGTAAAAATTTCCTAGAAGTGAGTCGCTAGTTCAGATCGTCGCCTTCGAAAATGCGATTCTGAGCGAGCTCTGCGGTTGTCTTCTAGTATACGTCGTGGTGAAAACGTTAATTTGACAATGAAACCTTGGGTCTGTATTTTTTCTATTTTAGTGTAAAAGTTTCAGCTTGTTCCGATCTTTATTTTGGTGATGTTTTGATCAAATGAATCTAAATCGATGTGTAAAAAACACGTTCCCCGTAATTATTTGTCCACCCCATAAGAAACACACGGCCGCCCGGAACGGCGAGTTTAACGACAGAATAACAACGTGAAATCGTGTGAACCAATTTTCTAAATTTTTAACGTCATGTGTAAAACTATCTTTTTTAGATTGTTTGTGAAAAGTTTCGAACATAAAAATAGAGGTCATAGTTCCGTAACACCCTCAAACATGATCAAAATTGATTAAAATTTCAGCAGTTAAAGTAATAAATTTCAAGTCGAACGGAGCAATGTCGAACATTTAGCCGTTTTCGTTTTTTGCTCACAACTCCAAAAAATAATCAAAATTTAAAAAAACGCTTCGAATAGCGTACCGTTTCGGATCTATCTTTTGAGGTATCAAACGTTAAAATCGGAGCAGCAGTCTTTCCACTAGAACTATTGATCACAGAAAACAAAACCCTGTAAAAACATTCTTTATGCTAACGCTCAGAAAAAAAAAAAACTCGGAGAATATAGATATCCTACTAAATTATTACCTGGGAGGTGATATGAATGTCCTAGGATATCAATCATTTTCCCCTAAATCGTATCATGGGGCAACGTAAATATCCTAGGAAATCTTTTAACAAAAAAAATCGTAAAATTTCGGTTTTTCAGTAATATTTGTTGGCTAAACAGCCATTATATATATTATTATATATTATATATTTTTATAGGGCTCTTAAGCATTTCGTGTCCAAAACTTTCATACGCAGACACGAATCGACGAGTTTTCAAAAATTCGGCAAAATTATTATTCACTGCGATAGATACAAACGTATAATACAAGCATTTCGAGTCACGACGGCGATTTCGGTGCTTGAAAAGCGTTTCAAACTTAACGTAAAATTACGCCTCGCTGCAACAGTTAGGTCTCACCCATAGCAGTGATCTGCATGATCTACACGTCTTCTTCTTTTTGACGTTTGTTCGCAACACATACTAGCGGTTTAAGCGTTCTACATCATATGTTATATTGTCCGTCGAGCTAAATATTGAAGCGAGAAAGACGAGTCGGATGAGATTAGAAGTCACCATGTGATGAAGAATTATTTGGCGTAACCAGGTTTGAAACCGATGTGTACTCATTTCCGCCTGTCACCAGACGAATTGCCTATATTATTTACATATAGTTGTCCGTCAAAAACTCCTGCACCTCGCTACGCCAGCTGGTCCACTCTGGTCACGCCGTCTCACTCCAGTTTTACAAGGGCGTTATTATCGGCAGTTACCGCGACGAACAATATAACACAATAATAATAATAATAAACTTGACGGCGACGGTTAAAACTAATATTTTCCTTATTTTCTGCAGTCCGCGGAGCAACGTGCGTGTCGACCGCTGTTGTTTGTTCAGGATTTCCGTAAATTGACGCGGTTACACGAGCAAACACGCGAATCGTTTGTTGTTACACGACTATTTTTCCCGTTGTGTAGAACTAGGGTTGTACAGTTCGAATTGACGTATAATCGTACGGTCAACACGCACCGACAGCCCACCAAGAGCCCTTCGCATAATTTCTTCTTTTAAACTCTTTTCCAACACCGCTACTCGTTTACCGGCGCGGCCGTTGTACAGTGTCAAATCTATATTATAATCCGTCGGTTCGCTCGAATCTTGCAGGTTACTATACGATATACACGCCAACGCTATGCGATCGTCTGCAGCGATACCTATCTATAGAAACTATAATATTTGTGCGAAAATGTATCGTGTTCGGTTAAAGCACTCGGTTCGTACACCTCGTACTGATGGCGTACAGGCGTTTCACAAACTCGGGAACATACAGCTCTGATACTCAAAGTCGCTATTTCGTCCCCGACCGAGTCGGCCACATCCCTCGGGACGGTCGATCGCGTTCCCGGGTAAGCGTCCCGTTAGGAACGAAATGTGTGGACAGGAAGCGCCGTCTGCGCTATT
>CM029357.1:1840060-1886714 GCA_017140985.1 Hormaphis cornu
TATAAAATAGATGCGAGTTTTGTATCCGTGTCTGAGCTAATAATACGTCCAAACGAATTTATTCGATATCGTCTTCCGCGTCGTACCGAATCGCGAGATTGTAAAAAAATGTATTTTTCGACCGACCGCGGTATCAATTCCTGATGTCGCGCGTAAAAAGTAGGAAAACGTGTATCGTATGGAAACCGCGAATAATTGGAAAAATGTTGGGAACGTATTTTGTCGTATTTCGTCGGAAATCGTTTGATTGGGAAAGTATTTGCGTTTCCTACGAAATATTTTTCCGAACGATCATTCGAATAAAAACGTTTTCCCACAAGCCCTCTCAGCGACCGCGTAACCGTGTCGAAAAATTTGTTTTTTTTTTGTTCACCCAAACGACGTCGTCGTGTAATTATTCGTATCATCGTGTTACACAGTCTCAGAAGTCGTCTGAAGATGGTGTCTTGAAAACGGCCGGTTCGCACCGCGATGGTTTTCGATGCTGGTTTCAAAAAAAAAAAAAAATGTGCAGTCCACCTGCTTCGGGGGTTGTCGGGGGTTGTTCCCTTCGGGGTCGCGCGCAGGCCGTGGCTCCAGGATCCTAAATAATATTTTGGGTACCGACACGTCGTTGCCAGGGGTCGCCGCGCGCGGTGTTTCGTTTAAAAAAGCGAACGTGTGATATTATTTTGTACGGCAGCCGAAACGTAATATCGTTATGAGCTACGCGAGTCGGTGTTTTCTATTTTCGCATCGGGTACACCTTTTTATTTATTTTTTTTTTCTTATACATATTCAAAGTGATCCACCCGCCGAATAACATATTATCGCGTTCGTATCCAATGACCCCACGCTGCACTGTAACCGAATATTTATATCGTGCTGCGAGGGGGAGGTTTATCGTGTACAGGCAAAGAAAATACACTGGGATCGTTTTTTTCCTCATCTTCTCGACTATACATCAACGTCTCGTTCGGTACCGTCGAATCGTACGATCTCGGGATGATGCGCAGCTGCGCGCCGGTATAAATTTATATACATCCAATCGCCGCTATAATATTATGATCCTTTTACATCGCGGCGGCGGCGGCCGACGAATTTATTATTATTATTGCGATGATGATGTTTTTTTCGTTGTTCCACGCGATCGGGTTTGATTCGTATTACACCTTTTTTTTTCTTCTTATTACACGAGCTACTACGAGTTTTGTTTCGTCTGCCACATCACACCGGTGATTATGGATTATAAAAATGTTTTTGCGTTCGGACGAATTTCATGCGCCGCCGATTCGGATTATACGTAGCGCCGAAACACACTATACAATCACGAAACGTGGAGCGGTATTACGACGGGATGCGTAAATTTTTTCGAAAAAACTCTCGGAAAAAACGAATGTTTGGAACGTCCTTTTAGGATTACAATCGATGCGACTTTGTGTGGTCTGAAATGTTACGTAGGTCGTAGTATACATAAAAACGGTAGTTATCATACCGAATGAAACGTTGTGTAAATTATTGATGGGGTACCTAGGATATTTGTAGAGTCTGAGATTATTAAATTACGTTATACGCACGTAAAGTAATATAAAAAAAGAAACCTACAAAACTAATTGAAATTTTAATAAAAACCAATGTCGCGGTAGGTAGGCACATAATGTAGTGCAAGTCTAAAATATACACGAGTAACGCCCGTTTTTATTATTTTTAAATACCAGACGTAAAACTAAACGTTCGTTATTTGAGAACTAAATTATAGTGTTGTACATCCTTTTTTTTTTGTCAAGACCCAAAACCCAAGGGTCGTACTGAAATGTGGTGAACAGGTGTGTTAAGCTGCAAAACATTAAACATAATACACTCGCCGCAGGGGTAAAATCACTCACCAACGCATTCCTCGTATATTATAATCCCGCAGATATTCATTTAGATATCGGAAATGTATCATACTATTTATGTGTATGATTCTAATCTCAAGTAATGTTCCAACACAAACGTATGGTTGAAAAGTCTAATTCTTTTTTTTTTAGAAATTAATTAAATCTAAATTCGATGGCTGTTTATAATGTCGCGTTTATTGCCAATGGAAGACAAGCAAATAAGATTGAATATACATAAGTATTCGCATTTTAATATTACACTTTTATTTATACGTTATTTCATTTTTGATTTCTTTGTTCGAACGCAAAAGTTTACAGTCAAAATTCAAGAATCTAAAAAAAAAGAAACGCTTACAACCTTTAATATAAGATCAAGAGTGTGGCATTACCAATACAAGTAGTAGCTAAACGTATACGTTAAATGCGCACGTACTTGTCCGATACACCTGTATAATTTTTGGAAGTTCGCAAATGCCAAAAGACTGATAAAAAAACAATTTTTAAATTTTTTTTGACATCTGCAAAACTTTTGTACATTAATTATAGTTCCCTATCGCACGTATACTTTTCTAACTCTTTCAAACTCAGACCGTCGGCGTCGTTTCAAGATATTCTAGGACGCATGACGAAAATAACCACCCGTTCGGCCCCATAATGATCCTTAATGGTTTAGGACACATTTCCAATTTGACTATCATACATCGATCCTCGACACGGCCAGACATTTGAAATTTGACATCGAAAGTTAGAGATACGGACATACTCTTGCTCCAGCTGCTCCGAAACGAAGTGACTTTAGGGGGGGCCACGGGGTCATGCCCACCCAGATCAAAGAAATGTCACGGACTGTAACTATTTTTTATAAATATAAAAATAATTGTGTTAAAACGGTGTAAAAATAATTGTGTTTTTTAAACTTTCACGAATTTTTCTGAAGACTGAAAGTAAACTTTATGGTCTACGGCGGAGTTTAGGTGGTTCAAATCGCCCTTTATCGAAGTAGAAAAAGCAAAAAATTTTAATATATTCTAGAATTTAAAATATTTATTAATACATTGTAAATAGTATAGTCATACGAAATTATTCTTTGGTAATTATTTAAATTTCATCTACATCGAGACAATATAAATGTATTATGTCTTATCGTCGTATACGGCCGTTGACGACGTTCCTACTTCAGCCGACAGCTTTAGCTACCTGAAGCCGGTATCACAGCTATCGGGAGCTACAAGTTCGGAAACAAAAACTCAAAACGCTGGAAATGATGAAACGTTGCACTGGATGCCATCGGGCGTTGTGACCCTATCGTGTTCCCAAACGTATTTATGTTACGTACTAAAAACTTTGTGCGTTCTTACCGGTTTCTGAAACGCCAGAAGGATATTTTTCTGGCTGACAAAAAAAGTACAACAATTAGAAACAGACGATAAGCGATTCTGTCAGACAGGATCGTCTGAGACGGCTGAGAGAAGCCGATGAAAATTGACTCGGTGTTATCGTGAAAATAAAATATTTTTGACGCTCACAATTTTGACGTTGAACTCATTGTAAATTCAGCTATAAAATTCTTATCCACGGGTACTCCTGTAAAAATTCCTAGCTACGGCACACGCGTACCTCCGGAGCCGCCCGTGAAATGACGCGTCCCTTTCACATTTTCGTGACGCTGGGGCGTGTTTCACGATAGAATAGCGAATGTGACCAGATCAGATTTTAACGAATCCGGGGCACAACGACTATGGACTTTTACTCGTTTTTACCGTGACCGATTAAATTCATTGAGTTTTGTTGTTTGTGCACGGTCAACAAGTGTGGAAAAAAGTCGAAATCGACGCGAAAGCGTCCGACGTCGATCGCGAGGCGGGACACGACAGTAACGTGATTTTATAACCGTCGACTAAAACGAGACGATCTGATATTTTACTACCTAAGGTGATGTTTGAAGCGAGGAAGCGGATTCGTGAGAGTGATCGGCATTGGGGATCCGGGACGAACCCGGGACGCGAACGTTATTCGTTTTATGTTTTTCTCGTACCGCGCGGCGGACCACACCGCCGGATACGCCTGTTCTGTCGCGATGTTATTTTATTTATTTATATAATAAACGGGTAAAGACCCTTTTGTGTAAACATACAGTACAGGTTAAGATTTTGAGTATTTTACAATTTATAATAAACGACTGGATTTAAAACAATAACAATAATAATAATGAGCTAACAATATAAAATAATAATTGAACAAGTTTAAATAGTAAATACAATAGGAGACAAACTAAATCGATAATAGTATAACGGTAGAAAATTACTTGATTTTACAAAATCGTTTAATACTAAATATACGTTAAACATTACGTGACATGTAAAAAAAATCTACACGATCGACAATAAGATTTGCTAGTTTCAGAAGTGCTCTCGGAAAGTGAAGAGAAGTGGAAATTATTATTATAAAATGGAACGTGAAATAAGTTTGATTGTGAACAGTGATTCGCTGTATTAAACGATATCATTGTGAGCAAATCTGGGGAAATATCGTTGTCGTCGTGTACCTATCCACTGTCTACACGACGAACACAAAAACAAACACATTTTGTTAAACGCCCGGGACGACTGCGGCGGGTTCCAATTATAGTGCGCGTACTACGGGTATCGCTTAACGACCGCGGTTGGGTTGGTTACGCGGAGGACACGTGAAGAAGAAAACGGAAAAAAAGGGTTAGTCGGTGTGCACGTAACGGTGCTCTGCAAACGACCGACATCTCGTTATGAATTATTATTATTATTATTCGATATTATTGTTGTTGTTATCGACGCGACGTGGGTAAAATCGAGCTGTAAAATTTGTTATCGAACGCGCGCCGAGAAAGTTTTTTTATAATCAGGTGTTAAGGGCGAGTCCGGTCCGCCTTCGTTGCACGTCCCGTTCGTTTACCGTACAAACAACACCCAATAATAATAATAACACTACTACTAATAATGGTAATAAAAATAACAACGGCCATAAGGCGAGAAAAAAATTTATGCGTTATAACGTCGTATATACGAGCGGATTCCAAAAAAAAAACGAACGAACGAACGTCCCGTGCAAAGGAGGGTGTGGACGGCGAGAGAAGAAGGCGTGCGTAATGAGGGTAGGCGATGAGAGAGGAAAGAAAAAATAATAACGATAATAGCTGTACATTATAAAATTACATCGAACAGCCCGACTCCGTGACTCTCATACAATCCGGCATTTCGATTTATCTGCGCAGGCCCGAGAGGTCTTTTCGCGGATAACACCGTCGTACGAAACGACGTTAAATTTTATAATATAGATCCAGTGCGGTTTTACGATGATGTTTGTATTTCCCGGCCAACAGTTAACAGGACTTTTGCCGGAAAGAGTGCGCCGATTTTCTCTCGAGCCGATCAAGACTTACATTGGCGAGGCGATTTTTCGATTTTCTCAACAGGTTAGGTTAGGTTAGGACGGGAAAAACCGCGCGAAAAATAGCAAAAAACCGCTAAGAGCGGCGCATTAGCATAACAATCATGTCTTGACATTTTAGTAAATAATGCATCTTCGTGCTGTAAAACGTCGAAAAAATGTTCAGTTTCGTTTAATTTTTGGCTGTTTTTAGACTTGGAGGTTTTTCGTTCATAAATGGGTGAAAAAGTTGTGTTTGATGCTGCTTCGCACCCCATCGACGATGAAAATCCATTAGAACAACACGGATATTTTTTAATCAACGTGTACTATACTACTATCATCTCAAGACCATAAAAATTTTTTATTTGGAAAGAAAATTATTGAAAAGAACTAACATAAGTGTAATACCGTGTTTACCAATTTTGAGTAAAAAAAAACAAAAGAATTTCGGTGTAAATCTATCCCCCTATCCTCGTTTTACGGTATTTGTTGTTGGTATAGTCACCGGGTTAGGTTAGGTTAGGGGTATCGCGACATGAATATTATAAACCGCGTAAACTATTTATTCGTCCATGGTTCACGTCGCATTTCACTATGAAAGTATGAAACGAAAAATGAAAAAAATGTCATCACTTTATTTTGGTGCCGTCCAAAATTACGAGTACGATTAAGACATTGCGAGTTTTCTATTCATTGGTGACTCGAATCAACCAGCAAAAGTCTCTAAATTTGTAAGTCGCAATATATACGTATGTAGTTGATGATATACGTTACCGATTTCAAAATAAAGTGACGAAATCGTTGTGGTTTTTTTTGAAATTTAATCATTTTTTTCGTTTCTCGCTGTCCAAAACGGAGGACGCCGCCGGGGGGACGCGCACGAACATTTATAATAGCGATGCCGAAACTGAAACCGTCGATCAGCTTTTTACAATATTATACCTTTTGCGAACGTCATTAAACGCGGCCGCGGTGCAGGAATTCGGGTTTGTACCTCTGCTGTGCACAGGCAGATCTCGGTTTCAGATAGTATTGTCATTTCGGGCGTCGTCGCCGTCGTCGTCGGGCCCCGAGGGTTTCGGACGGACGGACGGACGGGTTTTTGACGATGGGAGAAAAAAAACGTAAAAATCTTCGTACAGAATAATATTATACACAATATAATAATGTGTGTGTGTGTACGATGCGAGTGCGTAAGCGACGAAGAGATTGCACCTGCCGCCACCGAGGAGGCCGTGTGCCCACACATGGGTACACCTATAACGCTCGGTTTATACTTCAAAAACTCGTTTTCCTCGGATTTTTTTTTATTTGTGTGCACAGGAATCAGCGCTGGTACGCGGCTTAAATCGTATGCGACCAATATTTAATAACAAATACAGCGCTCGTACGTATGAATACATTATTACGAGATGCGAATTATATTACGAAAACGGCGAATATTTCGTAACAACAATATTGCGGGCATACGCGAACCTCGTTTTTTTCTTCTTCTAATAAGTATCGCAGGGCCCGGGAAAGAGTTAGAAACAGTATTGAAAAGTCGGGCGGAAAAAAAACTGCAGACCAAACGGTGGCGCGTGTAATGTCTGGAGCTATTTCTGAAGTCGCATTTGGTTTCGCGGTTGTCAAACGCGTACTATAATTAAATGGGCAACCATGGGCGCAGTACGGTCAAAACATCAACGAACCGATGGAAAACGCGTATATTTTTTTTTTGTGAACTCGGGTAGAGTCTTTGAAAAAATAAAAATAACGCCAAACTGAACGCGGTGTTATCCGAGCAGACGAACCGAGTTATAGACGGGGGACGTAATCTATACTCGTTACGGGTGTGTTCTGCAGGTGGAACGAATCTTCTCGTACACGACTGGAAGTTATCTCGGATTCGCCCTCGGATAACGATCGTAACGATTTGACTGTGCGGTCTGCACGCGGACATTCCGTTTGATAGTGTGTGTATCTGGGCAATCGTTTAATGCGATAAATCTCTGAACCTATACACACGCACTAAATATTTTGACCGAAATGCATTGAAAAGATAGGCAAGAATTAGTGTTTACACGACGCGATGTTACGTATCTGTTGCATATGAGTTAATCTTCCAAAGATCTGACCGACTCCACAATCGCTACGGTTTTTACATTCTTTAGCGAGGAACGTGTTATTTTCACAACGGTGTTATTCTTTTCTGCGTAAAAATGGGTATGGCGGAATAGCTCCGATTGTCAGCGGAAAGGAATATCCGACGGTACTAGCTGAGGGATCTCGAATTTGAAAGTTCAAAGTTGAAAAAGTTACAAACAAGAGACTACATTAATCACGGCAGACGACGTGTTTTCGACACGTCGAATTATACAGTCCGTCGGCGGCGTCCAAAATAATCATCGGAACGATCTGAAACCAGCTTACACGATCGACAAAACGCGTAAGATACTTTCGACGAAAGTTTCAAGTGATTTCGAAAAATGTTTGAGCCGAGTGCAGTGAGATTCTCAAAAAATTTACCACGACGCATACACACCATACATCAGAATCGTTTTTATTTTTTTCGCGTTTGATACGACAAACTACTTAAGTAGGACGTTGGCATTTTAAAACACGTAACGTAATATGTACTTGCGGCGGACGCGATACTCGCCGCAACATATTGTGTTTTTAACGTTATGTAAAACGATGCATACTATACGAATACGCGATACAGGCTTAGTACCTAGGCTATTTATAATATTTATAATAGTACACTCGACAAGTGTTTAGCTGACACCTTACCCGTATTACAGCAAACCCCTTCGCAAACGGGTTCCCATTGTTTTTTAGCTCCCGGAAAACGATATCCGGCGTCCAAAACGCTTTCCTCGAACGCGTTTCTACAGTTACCCGCGAGAAGTAAAACGATACCGCGTCTTAGTGTCCGGAGCGCGGGACTTTAGTTTTGAACCGGCTAGAAAATGTTGAGCTGGCAAGCGATGAACGGAGAGTATGAATTATAATTTTCGATATCACAGACACTTTTCGTCGGATTGCCGACGTACAATGTACACACTCGTATATCTGTAAAAAAAAAAATCACTCAGATTTTAGCACAGTAATAATACACACGGAAACGTACAAAGGGTCGGTGGCGTGTATATGCAGGTGGGGAAGATGGGGGTCATACAGATCACACGACGTACCCAACCTACGCATACCTACTTAAAATGTTTTTTTACGAAAGAACGTTGAAAACGATTTCGTATTTCAAATTTTAGCGTTCCAGTACCTCAATTAATGTTCTGGTTTTCGAATATTTAAATAACTCTGCAGTCTAGCTCTTGATTGTCCCCGGCGAAAACGCGTCTTACGCGGCTGTATCGGCCGCACAACCGAGTCGAAAACGAAAGGTATTTATGGAGAAGTAAATCCGTTCAAACAATCCGATGACGTCGAGCTGCTGTTTTCGGGCTGAACGTGAAATTTCGGGGGCCGTTGATACGGTAATTATCGGGGGGTCGGCTCTTTTGAGTTTGCTGCGTTGAGTAATTTTAGAGTCCGGTATGATACTAGTAAGGTGTACACAGTATTGAAATGAGTTATTTTTCCCTCGTTTATACACCGTGGTCTTTTGCGAATTTCTGGGCGCACGCCACCGACGACGAGTAGTTGTAGTGTGCTCATGTCTCAGGCATAGCGGTGGGCACTTTACACGCACAAGCCGTACCAAAGCTAAAAAATTTCAGATTCAAGCGGCGATCCTCTTGAACCAACGGGCGACGCGAAATCGATAGCGATCAATATAACTTTTGCACAACCGCGCCAAATATATTCTTATTTGATTTCAACCGTCTCGCACACATCACGTTGTCCTATCACACGCCCTCTGCAGAATACGTTAATACTACGAAATAAAAATGACGACTGCAGCTAGAAAACCCGTTATAATCTCGTTTAGTAAACATTATAGCAGCACATGTACTGTTAAATTGTGTGAAATGACTCTTTTGTGACCGTCGCGCAGCAGTCACTTATTGTAACTCGCCGTACACACATAATATTACTATAGCTTTTTACCGCCAAACGGTCGTAAAAATATAAAAGCGTTTTTTTTTTCTTTCGATGACAAAGCGTGGCCCGCACGACGACAATGGTCGGGAATAATAATAATATAATAATAATATTATTATTGTTACCATCCGACGGGCGATCGTTTGCACAAAAGTGTGTGCATCGCTACAAGACATAATAAAAATTCGAGTCGGAGGACAGTAAATTATACATATTATACGAATACTATCATCAACGCGTGCCCTTGTACAGCAGTGAAATAATAATTTGGAACGGTGAATTTTTATGTGCTTAAGGTTTTTCGGTGTATAACGTACGAGATATATTTTTGGATAAACGTAAAACGAAAATACAATTTTCGTTGTCCGCGGAGCCTTTATACGCGTTTGTCATCATCCGAGAATCGAGAAGTTATGTACAAGCTAATTCAATTATTTAGACAAAATTACTATACTCGAGAATACATTTAAATCATAAAATAAAAGGTCTTTACGAAAACAAAACAGTTGTCTACATGGTTATCACCTGGCCAATCTGTATAACTATGCTTCAAACGGTTACTGTATTAGTTCACACCTTGGTTTTGCCCCAACGATGAAAATAACCACTTTTTAACTGTCAGTTGAAAAAAAAAAAACTTTTTTTCGGTAAACTGCATCGAATGTTGTTTTTATTTTATTTCACGATCGACAACTATAACAATTATGTAACAGATTTCAATGATGTTTCAATCGAGACTTGCCTATACTAATTTCGTATGTGAAACAAAGGGATTCGGGAAGCCGTGAGCGAAAGTTCGAAGAAATTTCAAAAATAATTTCTAGTTCGATTTACACGTTTTACTTGATCAAATGAAACTATACTCGTACTGTGTGTTGTATAAAGATTGTACGGTACCTAAAGTTGTAATATTGATCCCAATAAAATAATAAACGTATTTAACAAGATATTTGGCATCTATTTATACAAAAAATACTTTCATATTAATATCATCGGTTTGTGGCAATAAAAATACTAGAAAAAAAAAAAATCTGAAATTGCGGGCAGGACCTAACGCAGTAAAAGTCAACAGCGCGCACGTAGTTTACGGGCAATAATAATTGTCACGTGTCAACCAATTCAAAAGTTTTTCTCCAACTTTGCTCAGACGTTAATTAATTTTTACGGAACAAGAATGTAAAACGTTTTGTGATTTTAAAATGTGTAATAACACACTGTTATACGTTACCTACATTAAATATATAATTTCTGAAAAAAAAAATCATTAATAATTCATCAACCGTTCAATAGGCTAAATAGTAATTTTAATAACGTCCGAGTTATGTTAATGAGCGTCGGTAAAACTATTATTTGAGTCCTATAACCCGCAGTCATACTGAATACGCGAACGTTTACGGTTTTATTTACGGAGATAAATTACCGGAAAACACTAAAACTGTTTTATTTCATTCCCGCGACGCCGTGTAAAAATGTTAATGACGGATCCAAAACGCGGTTTAAAGACCAGTATTCACACTGTATAATAAATAATCTTGTATAATTAATTAGGCGCGTAAAACGGCGTCGTAGCATTACAAAAACACTAGACTTTATCATAGTATACGGATGATCTAAACACCATTATAAAACAGTTTTAAAATAATTCGACACGTTATCAATTGCGCGCTTATCGTGTAGTTTTTGCCCACGTTCTTCAATGGCACAGACTCGATTTCCAAATCAGTTGTACTGTTCAAAGTTGGATTCTCGACGGTTAAATAAACGGTAGGTATTAACAAAATGGTTAGGTTAAAATAAGAACGTCTATCGTCGCAGATACGCGTACGTGGGTGTAAACATAAGTTTCTTTCGATTAATTCCCGTACAGCGCGCGTCTGAACTTCCGATTTACGGTTGAATAACAATTGTCCTGCTAAATATTGGACGCTTTATTGTAGTTACGAAATGATGACCGTCGTCAAACAAAATAGTTTTGTGTAAAAACCCGATGGATTTTCGAAAAGGTTTAATCCGGTACCATCGTCGTGCGTGTTTACGGTCAAAATACTTTCGTCGATTTTGGAAAGTACCGAAAACCGAAACAGTCCACAAGTGTGAAACGAGCGCAAAATAGTGTCGCTATAGAACGCTCGTATCTAATATATACGTTGGACGGAACAAAACGAAAATAAAAAAAAAACGAAAATAATTTTGTCGTTCTACGCTCGTATTATTGTCGTGCACCGCAGAGATTCGTTGTCTCGGCGGCGAGTTAGGTGTTTAGAAAACACAAATTTTACCATACGCATTTCTTTTTTCCAACAAGCCGGTAAAATGTAAGTACGATTTGGAAATCGTATATCGAAGCCGGCTGGACGGTTCGGAAATCGTTTGATAGTGTAACGTCTCGGTTCAAACGGAACGGCTAATTTTCGTTGTTTTGAAAAATCGTTACGAATCAACCGTTTTGATTGTTACGAAAAAAAACAATATTCGCTAACGCTACGCGATCTACTCCTGTCTTACCCGTTTTACACGTAAAAAGTCTCGTCGAGAAGAACTCGATATTCGCCGAATCGAATAAACTCGACGTCATCGTAACGCGGAGATGGCGTGGAAGACCGGTCGTCGTCGTCGGGGCGCTGGAGGACGCGGCAGGGCGGCGCGGGGGATGAAAATAATAATAACTCGACGTCGGGGCAGGTGTTTCGACTTTCGGATACTACGATGAATCCTCTCCGGACCGACACCCCGCCCCCCGCGCATCATCGTCGTCGTCGCGTGACCGACGCCCGCCGCCCGCCGACCGACCCGACGGTTGTAGGTACCACCGAGCCGAGACGTCCGTGACCGCGCCGTCCTCTTTTTTTTTTTATACCTTCTTTCCTTTTTACTACATCTCGTCGTCGTTATTATCATCATTATTATTGTTAAACGTCTTGGACCGGTCGGTCGTCGAGGCGAGGCACCCTCTCATTGTCACGCGCGCTCGCCGGTTCTCTTGTTTCTTATAACAGCGGTTGTGTAAACACAGGAAACGCGTGATTTCACAGCAGCCGCCGCAGCTACCAATTATTATCGTCGTCGTACGACCGCGACGGACGGGGCGCGCGACACGACGATTATCGATTATTTCCGCGGCTCCGGAAAAAAAAAAAACCGAAATAAAAAAAACCTCCGAACGCGCGCGTTTTTAATATCCGAATCGTCGAGAGAGAATTAAAAAACCATTCTTGAAGAGATTTATACACACGTTTATAATAACGATATTACGCGCGTCCTGGCCGGTACGTTATTTTCGAGAATTTCAAAGTGTGCGGTGCGTCTCGGTTGAAAAGGTTTTTTTTTTTTGGAAAACGCTTGAAAGTGCCGCGGTCGTACAGAAAATGCCTGCTGTGCGCGGTTTCGCGATGAGAAAACGAAGAAAAAAAAAGCCTGGATCCACTCTAGGGCGGTTTGACGGGGAGGCGAGAAGTTTTATATCCGTTCAGCGAGCTCAGTTGTCTGGTATACGGTCACGTCGCGGTAAAAACGTCGGTTTCAAAACTTTTATCTTTCCTATTTCAGTACACGACGTATATTATGTAAAAGTTTCAGCTTGATCCTTCACGATCGTTGCTTATGAAAGATCGGTGTGTAAAAAACACGTTTCCCGCGATTATTTGTTCCCCCGCCATGAGAAAAATACGCGAAACAACGAAAATTTTCCGTGAATCCGTAAAAAATTATCGATTGAGATATCAGCGGTAAACTCATAAAACCCTTCGCGATGACGTATAATATGCATATAGATTTCAAATCGAACGGAGCAATTTTGGAGACGTTTTCGTCTTTTCCTCGGAAATAATCAAAATTTCAACACGAAAAACGCTTCAGTACCGGATCAATATTATCTCGTATCTTTAAGGGCTTTCTGCTAGAACTTTTGATCGCAGAAAAATACATCGTTGTAAAAACAATACCTGTATACGAGTTTATTATAATAATTCGTAAATTATAAACACGTTGTCGATAATGCTCTCGTACACCGCCGGGTCTTAAGGCAATTTATCATACTGTAACGAAGTCGAAAAACGTTTTAAAATTTCCCGATCTTCAACATTTCGTTGTAGTTTCTACGTCGGTCAGTTTCAATGTTACGCGTACGTTTGGAAATTTTAGATAAAATATGATCATTTTTATTTTGTCAAATAACGCGCGGCGTGTCGCGATATGAATGCGACATATTGCACACAATCGTGCGTGAAATATTTGAAACGTTCGAATCGTTTCGAGTTTGTTTTTTTTGTGGTAGTATTGTTATAACAGTATGAGACACAATGATGTTTTACTTTTCTATTTTCACACGCGCAACGAACTTTTTGTGTTTGAAAAGCTATTCCGTCTGTTAAACTACGTGATTAATTCTCCGCGTACACGCGTTAAATGAATTAAAATCAAATTGTATTTTGTGTTGTCGGCGATCGGAGAGCGAAGAATGATGACGTCCAAGTCGTTTAATTACCGAACCGAATGGTCGTGCGTGTGAACGTTATTATTATAATCATTTAACCGAATCATTAATCGCATCCGCTGCTCGTCAGTTGCTCGTGCTGTTCATCGTTTATCTCGTGGATATTCGTATCCAGGATGCGTATCGCACGAATTTAAAACCGAGGGTTGAACTGCGAGCCTAACGAAAAAAAATACAACGACCGAAATCGAATTTCAAACCGCGTATTGAGTCGCTGTATGAAAGTTTCGTATGAAATTGCGAGCGAAACGATCGGTTTTTTTTGAAATAATTTCCCCGCGATAAAAATGCCGCCCGTGCTTCTGACTCGTTTTGAGTTATGATAACCGTCTGTTTAGCCGCCCATGATGTGATGTTAAATAATTATGTTTTAGAATTTTTTAGACCTGCCCGTATAGCGTTATGTTACCGGCGGCTCGTGAGAAGATCATTCGATAAATTGTACGAAATTAAAACAGCGAAACGGTAAAAACAGTCGCGTAAATGAAACATACGCACGTCCATTCGTGTTATCCGTGTCGAACGGTAAATTTGAATAGTTAGTAGTGTATAGGTTTTAACGCCTTTGAAACCTTTGTTTCAAGGGTAAATTTTGATTTTTCGCCCACGTCGGCCTACTGTTAATATTAAGCGACTCATCAACTGCAGTGTGTATTAACCGTCATAAACGCCTGCACTCGTATAATACAGCTGAATAATTGATAATAAACGTTCAAATAACAATTTAACCGCACGTTTAATAATTTATCGAACGTTGTATAATTTACCCGTCTGTACGGACGTAACAATCGTCTAACAATATTATAATGAGTAACGACCATCAGGTGGCGTTCTATAAGACCTTTTTGAGACGCATAATGATTGTACACGTCAAGTTTTAATTTCATACGACCGGCACATATCGTACAGGTGAAATTACTATTTATCGTTACAAAACAATTAAGAAGTAGGGTGGATAACTCGCACGAAACCGTCAAAACTCGGCGCTGCATTTGCACCGTAAACAAGTGAGGTAGGTATAATACTATATAATTGCGGCCCCGAGCAATTTTGATTTTATCGCCTCTTAAAGGATTTCTTTCTCCCCCGTATGAGACTTATTCACTATCCGAATTGTATAATTAAAAATGTTATTATTTTATGAGTGCACTTCAAATTATTACAATGACTGTGGTTTTGGAGAACTATAACGATCGCTGTTATAGCTAGGTGGTGGTACTCATTGTTATTTCCATTTAAACTCGTCCGAGAGCACAAAAAAAAATAAAAAACTTACCGTAGGTACTTCTCGCACGTATGGACGTGATTCGAAAAACGTACCTATTGTTTAATGATATCCGAAAGCAATGATATAACGTTGTCTTCGAAAAAACGGTTGTGAGCGAGCTGAGTTGTTTATAGTCTCGGTAAATTTTTCGAGAATTTCAAAGTTCTGTATTTAGCTCGGAAATTTTCGAAATTCACTCGAAACTCTTATCAAACCTGAATCGTACCTATTTTAATAGTATACGTAAAAGTTTCAGTTCAGATAATTGTTTCGGATGTTACGGCGAAAAAACCAAATCGATACGTCAAAAACACGTTTGCCGTAGTTAATGTTCCTCGCCTAATAGTTTCACGGCCGTAACTTTTCAATTTTGAACTTTCAAACTTGTGACGACTCCCTCAAAGTACCGTTAGGGTTCATAGACCTTTCGTTAAAGGCGCCGAATTTAAAAATCGAAACGTTTGTTATGCCCCCGTTAATGTTGTTTACAGAAAAATAAAATATCGCTGTGAGAGAAGTTCTGCGCTCTGCAGAAGAAGCGGAATAAACATCGTCGTGCGTTTATTTCGGCGACTCGATTTCGTAATACACACAGGTTCACAGTATCAACACGTCGGCGGAAGTGTTTAAACGCTGTTTTGTTCGCAACCGGATTCATATGTTATTTAAACACGTAGTCGTGATGTTTTTACGGATTTTGCGCCGATTCCGTTCGGCGTGAAAATGGTAAAATATAATAAACACCCGTTTAAAAAATACCTAACAACGCGTCATAATATAAGCTGCCAAACGTGACGTGGACGCCGCGATGACCACCAGGGCGTAAAATATTATAAAAATACGGAAAGCTCTGCTCCGGGACGCGTGTAACCAAACCGACTGGAGCCCCAGCGCCTCATAAAAATGCGCCGTTTTTATTGGTTCGTTTGAAAACCGCGCGACTACATTCTTTGCTCATCATTCTAATCACATAAAATTGATCCGCGCGTTTATATTTATTATAAATAAGGTACGTCGTACTAGAACAGAAAGTGATCGAGAGCGAAATTCTCATGAACCAATCGCTTCTTCTACGTGTTCATCGCGTAAAGTGTCTAGGTTTGGATGCAATAGGTTTTATAGGCTATTAGGTTGTCCAGAGAAACAACTGATTTTGAAGCGCAGTGATTGGAATTTCGCTTTATGGAATAGGTTTTAGGCTGTTCTTGTATCTGTGTTTTCGGCTATTATCTTATCGAATGTTTTTTGAAGCGCAGTGGTATGGTTCATGAATTTTGCTCTCGATCCTCTCGTACTAGAACAGCTGTTCCCAAAAGGTTTTTAGGTCAGACCGATAGTCGCGTAAAGTGTCTAGGTTTGGATGCAATAGGTTTTATAGGCTATTAGGTTGTACAGAGAAACAACTGACTTTGAAGCGCAGTGATTGGAATTTCGCTTTATGCAATAGGTTTTAGGCTGTTCTATCTGTTCTTGTATCTGTGTTTTCGGCTATTATCTTATCGAATGTTTTTTGAAGCGCTCTCGATCCTCTCGTACTAGAACAGCTGATCCCAAAAGGTTTTTAGGTCAGACCGATTTTTAGTCGCGTAAAGTGTCTAGGTTTGGATGCAATAGGTTTTATAGGCTATTAGGTTGTACAGAGAAACAACTGATTTTGAAGCGCAGTGATTGGAATTTCGCTTTATGCAATAGGTTTTAGGCTGTTCTATCTGTTCTTGTATCTGTGTTTTCGGCTATTATTTTATCGAATGTTTTTTGAAGCGCTCTCGATCCTCTCGTACTAGAACAGCTGATCCCAAAAGGTTTTTAGGTCAGACCGATTTTTAGTCGCGTAAAGTGTCTAGGTTTGGATGCAATAGGTTTTATAGGCTATTAGGTTGTACAGAGAAACAACTGACTTTGAAGCGCAGTGATTGGAATTTCGCTTTATGCAATAGGTTTTAGGCTGTTCTATCTGTTCTTGTATCTGTGTTTTCGGCTATTATCTTATCGAATGTTTTTTGAAGCGCTCTCGATCCTCTCGTACTAGAACAGCTGTTCCCAAAAGGTTTTTAGGTCGGACCGACAGTCGCGTAAAGTGTCTAGGTTTGGATGCGGTTTCGGGCTGTCGTCAGCTGTTAGTGTAGCCGAAATCTGCGGCCAAACGCGCGGACCTACATCACGTGACCGAACGTTATGTAAATCCGTGTGCCGCAAAATTCTGAATATAACGGGAGCAATGCGTTAATGTACGGCGCTGTGACTCTGTAGTCGGTTCGGTGGTAATACGCAGTGTTGCTAGGATTCGAGGATTTTTTCGAAAAGGCAAAAAAGAAATTTTGGAACGGAGAAAACCGATCATTTTTTTTTTTTTGATAGGAAATTTGAGGATTTTTCGATAAAAATTAACCGATAAAGAGAACTGGCGATATATATAGAGGCATAAATCGAAACTTTTGAAAGTCGAAATTTTTAACCAAGTACGTCTGGCAACACCGGTAATACGCCTCTGCAGGTTTTCCCACGGCCTCTGCCGCCGTCGCGTGACCGGCGTCGCGCCTGGTCACGCGCCCCGACAGATCTCGCCGCCACGGTGTTCCGCGCACTCGACTCGTTCTCTGGCTTCTCTCGGATTCTAAAAAAGTTCGAAAATCGCACGTTGGCAATCGAAGCTATGCAGTTTTACAGTGATTTTTTTTTTCGTTTTAAAATTATTTATTTTGTGCTTAAAACTTCTCTACCTGTGGAGAGCACGTACGATTTATTCTACATACGGCACCGTTTAGAAAATTGGATCGGCGTACTTGAGAGAGAGGTCGTTTTCTCGCCAGTCTTTGTTAACGCGACGGGAAAAACTATAAAACACTATAATAATAAATAATAATAAACACTATAAGTACCGAAAAGTATGTCTATAACCGCGCGTTTACAGTTCTTTCTCCATGATTTCGATAACGCGATCATCGAGGAGTCTCGAAATTTTTTGACAGTCGTGCATCTCTGCACTGTACAACTTCAAAAAGTTTCATCTAATTTTAGGCTACGCTACACATAATATGGTCTCATTTTTAGATTTTGAGATTTTTCGTTCATAAACGGCGGGTTAATTTTTTGAGTCTTTTGCCTTGAAATTTGTACAAAACGTCAGTCGTACGTATGTTCCAAAAAATCTTGAAAATCGCGCATCTTTTGGTCCACCGATATCGGTTTTAGGATTTTTAACGACGTAATCGCGTACAGTTATTTCTCCGTGATTTCGAAAATAATCGTTCTATTGTCTTGGAATTTTCAACAAATATGTATCACTGTACTGTAGAACTACAAAAAAGTTTTTTTTTCGTACGTATTAGAGTTCGCGATCCTGTATTTTCCATCCAGGACTTAATAGGGTTAGACGGAATAGTTTTTTTTTCGAACGCAATGATCTGTCGTTGCTTTCAGGTAATACGTATAAACCGCAACTTTGAAACCAATGACCCACCCTAAGAGCGCAGTCGCTACTGCACCTTTACCGTTCTTTTTTTCAATTCGAGTTATGGCCCAAAAACCAAAACATTTATTGTCGGTTTTCGGAAAAACGCGCTCGAAAATTCGACGTTACATTGTAATCACTTCTACGGATATATAGCAGGCGCAGGCTCCGGTCTTTACGTTGAATAAAAAGTTTAGATTTTGGTTTTAAAACAGGTATAATACATTCTGTTTGAAACGTTTTTTGATATTTTGATTATTTTTCAAGTCATCTTCCGGAAACGACGAAAATTGGAACATCGCACGAACATACCAGCAATAACTTGTTATATTACGTTTCTATACTTATGTATTTGAGTCGGTAGAAAAATTAAATGAAAAACTATCGGAATTTCGTCTTCAATTATAAGATTAGTCAGACTTTTGCACAAAAAAAAAAAAATATTTTTCCGTTAAGAAAGTATTGTAAGAAAAAGTAAATTTATGAAATTATAGTGGACTCGTCTGGTAGTTACTGCAGGGAACGCTGCGGTGTTGGGCTGTTTGGGGAAAACAAATATTTGAGAGGCCTTCTATAGAACGGAATCGCTATAACAATACGATACTTATTAATGAAGTGTTGGCCTTTAAATTACAAAACAGATAATATAATAGTTGTAAAACCAAATTTAAATAAACCACTCATCTAAAGTCATAATATTCGTGTCAAAGTGATCGAAAACTGGGAAAAAACAGTTTCAGTGTAAAATTGAACGTGTGAAATATTCTTAGGCTTAAATCTCTGAACAAAAATTTCTCTGATAAAAATAATATGGTTTGGGACAAATTTTTTAATCGCCATTTTACACGGAAAATATTATGCGTTTGAGCTTTTAAACTGTTTAATTTACTACACGGACGCTCATTTATATTTTATAGCTATAGAATCCTCGTTCGGGAACATTTTTTTAATAATTTCGAAATCGAAGAGTGAATATTATTGCTAAAAAAATCCAATGTATTTAATCTGACGTCGATTATAAACCAGTTATTTATTACTAACGTATAAATTTACTTAAATGCGTTTTCACCGCCGAGTAGTTCTAACCAGTATACGCGCAGTAACCACGCCCGATGAAACATCAATAAGCTTTTAGCTCGCGTTAAAATATTAATTCTAATTATCGAATTATACACAATAATTGAATGGCGATAAAAAAAAAACCCCATTATAAACCAATTAAATTGTAAATTATTATTGAGTTGTAGGTCCTTATTTTTTATACAGTAGTTTATTATTATAACGTTTGTTGAAAAAACATATAATAAATATACCGAAAAAACCGTTATCACTTAAGTAGGTACCTGTATCATAATAATAATTGTGCATGAGCAACAGACAGCACCTTGTTCATGCAGGATATCTTCTTATAATACGTATTTATAAGAATCTATATAGTAGAGTGTCTGACTGGACCTTCTCAAAATTGTTTTTTGCGTTCTCTCATTTTAACCGAAAATGCACGTACGCGGGTCGAAAGTTCGGTTACTCTGAGAAAACATCAGTTTAAAAGGAACTATTCAAAATTTTACGTATAAAATAGCATCGTACGTATAAAAAACATATCATACAAAGTTACAGTCCGAGTCACAGTTTTCTCGATTTGATTGCCGCATATTCATCAATAACATCCTTGCGCGGAATCCATTGATTTCTAAATTTATTCTGTTGATAAAACGGCGGAATTGGATGTCCTCTCCTGGGCCCAAGTCGATGTCAAATAATTATTTATGACCTTAAGTCTGGTATATTAAAGCTACACTCGCCCGTAAATAGGCGTTGTCAAAAATATTCTAAAAACAATTTCTATACAGTTTGGATACATTTAAGTAATACAATCTCGAATCAGCTGAAGTAGTTCTAGAACTTGCGGCTGCTTTAACCCGTCCCGGTATGATCGACATAACCGTCCCTCTACTATTTTGTATCCAAGTCAAGGAAAAACGCATTTTTTTTTTTTTTCAAATAATCATCGACTTTCACAGGCCCGGATTTACCATGCAGGCATTGTAGGCAGTCGCCGCAAGAATTGAGGGGCGGCAAATTTTAGCGGAAACTTTGAAAACTTGTCCAATACGTGGGAATTGAATTTCCCGCCTGGTTTGTTGGCACGCGTACCAACATTATAAGTGGGAAATGCCTAAATCGAGAGAAAAATCGATCTATACAAGTTTCGACACACTTAATACGAAATATTCGATAAGTTTCTATATCGAATATCATATCACTTTTTTGTGGGGCGGCAATTTTGGCACCTGCCTAGGGGCGGCAAATTTCTAAATCCGGGCCTGGACTTTCAGTCAGTATTTTTTATTTTTTATTTCAACTCTCCTAAAATGTTATAAATGTATGGAAGTTACTTTCTTATCCCGCTTAGTGCTTTGCGGATTAAATATATTGGCAACACATCACGTCCGAATTCTTTGAGTACACATCACGATATTATACCTACTGTCGGCAATCGGTTGGAAGATTGCCCGAATCGATTGATATCGTCACGATAATGAGGGACACCGCGCACCAACGTCGTCCACAAAATGGGATGCGCATGAAGCAATAGGACGTGTACGTTGAGTGAGTTTGGTTTTGAAAACATCCGTATGTAATGCGTACCTACCTATCAGGCCAAAATATTACAGCCAATAGATAAATTTGTAGATTTTACAGATTAGCGTACTTAAAAGTCGATAGTTTAGCTAAGAAAATATCATTTTTATTTCACCGAATGGGTTAAAAAAAAAAAAAAAAAAAAAATACTACAGTGTTTATTATAATAATGTTTTTAATATTATTGTCTCCGTGACTTCTACGAGAGACTGACAGTTTTAAGGGGTTCCGAATAGGCAATATTATCACGATTTTAAGTGTGAAGAAAGAACTTTTTAGTGTGCAATCTTAAATTGTACCATTTTAAAATAACATACCTAGCTTAATGTAAAAGTGATTATAATTTATAAGTATTTATAATCAATGGCTACAGTACTTGTATGTTTTTGCGCGAAACAGAACCATTCGGAAAATAATTATTATATTAGGTGTGTTATTTTTGTTTTGTTTAAAAAAAAAGGCAATACCTTGCGTTTTTCAACCTACCTACCGCAATATATTTCGTTTACGAATAAGTATAAAACTATAATTATTAAGTGTAATTATTCGTAAACAAAACATGTTATTGACTTTAAAAATTATATTGTATTGAAATCAATGTTCGTTCTAGCGTATATAAACCTATCCACCTAAAGTTTTCGTTCCTATTAAAAAAAAATGATCGATCTGTCATCATTGATGATTGTCAAAAAACGGTTATACATTTTCAATTTAGTACAAATTTTAAATATTTTTCAACAATAAAAATAAAAATCGATTATCATTACTCTTAGAGATTGGTTTACCTAGCAACAAACGATGAAAATAGACAAAACGGATTTACATATTTTTTAACTGTTTTATAGGTGCCATGAAAAAAAAAAGTGAAAAATTCTGATATTGCATCATTTATTGATTATTCTAATATTGTATTAAAAATTATAATTTACTACGTTGTTAGTATAATTAACCTACCTCCCATACTTATAATTGTAATGTTTTAGTTATTTAATCACAAGTGTACAAATTATTACTAATAACAGAATAAAGTTAGTTACTACATTCTATAGCCATTCACTTATTGTTATTTCAAAAAAATCCTTAACCCCCAAAAGTTTGGATTTAACTAAATTGGTAAATTTTACTGAATTCTTTTGCAACCATTAGTTTGATCAAGAACAAATTAATGTTTAGTCTTAAACTAAAAATTGTAATTTTTTGTACTTAAATAGATTAAAATTTTTTTGTTTTCTCGTAGCGACTTATGGTTTAAAAACCACGCATATAAGCATTAATTGGCAAGTTTTCCTGTTTTGTTTTACAGTTTTCATCATAACACATTCTTTTTCTTCTAATAACTACTTAAAATACTCGTAAAAAAATATAAAAATTCGCTATCTCGTTAATTTATATTTTTATGCAACTCAAGTCGGGCTGTTAAGATTTTTAAAAACTATTTTGGGTTTTACGCCATGTGTGCGCAAACAAAAATGTGCTGCGTACATTATTATATTCTTTCTTTGTCAACTGCATTATATATATTACCTATACGTATTGCAGTCAGCTATTAAGACCCGTCGTAGTAGACGGCGGTGTGGACGATTCTGTTTTTCTTTTTTTTAATTGGCTGTATTTTTTCACCCTAATTTAAAACACGGTTTTGAGAAGTGAACAGAGACGTATTATATATATATATATATACCGAGACGTGACCGTTTTTTTTTTTATTTATCACGTACTAACACGAATGGGACACGTCCTGAAACTATCCAGGCACGGAAATATCGTTCAACAATTTATAGGTACTCTATAGACGTATAGTTTATTATTATTGTACATTTTATTTCAAACGCTGACGGTTTCAAGGTTTATTTTCCTTCCTCGTATAAGAACATTAATCCGGTCGTGAGTTCTTTTCAAAATGGAAAACGTTTCGAAACCCATGAAAAAGTGTAACCGTTTAACGCAGTTTATCAACCGTACTAGTATTATTCCGCGGTCGTTTCGGTTTAAATTTCAAATAATAATTGTTCAACTATAGGAGGTACCGTACTCATCGCTCTAAATTTGATCAAACTTACGTGTCAAACATATTTTACAGCACACGATAGTTTCAATTTTATTTTTACACAGGCGGACACCTATTTTGTACATAAGTGATAGGCACTTGATGTAGGTACCTAAAGTATGTATTATTGTATATTGCAGACTTTTACTGTTAGTCACTTAGATTTGAGATACTCGAGTGTACGACGAATCCTTCACAACAGCAATTATTGTTTTCATTTTGGCATAGTATTAGTAGTAAATTATACGTGCACTTAATCCACTTTTTTTTTTATAAAGAATAATTCTAATGTAACAAAGGGCGCCGTTCGGGAGTTCGCAGGGTGTCGTCTTTTGGGGGGGACTCAATTTTTTTCTCTACGCATTAATGTTTACTATAGAAATAAAAGTTAATTATTGTTCGTGAATTCTAGTGGCGCGATTCGGGTTAAAAGTTTAGGACGGAGGGTTAAAGGAAAGCAGAATGATTTTTTTTTAATGGAAAGACGTGAATAGATTTGGAGGAGTTGAGCCTCCCAACTACGCAAATTTCTCGGCTTTATTTCTTTTTTCTAATTAATTGGTCTGCGTAAAATTTTCACGCCTCTATTTAAAATCTGACACAGCTGAATAATGCATTTTTTCATCTTATTTCTAGTTCATGTCCATACTATGACAAAGGTCAACATGTTGTTATGCTTTAAACTTATATTCTACAATTTATATATTTTAAGTCACTTGTTCACTCGTCGTTATCTTAAGATTGGAGTTTATAAATCGAAACCATCGTGACGTCTGAACCAATTTCGATAAATCGTAAACGGTTTTGAGAACTTTCAAATGTTCGGGATTTATCAATTTTTCAGCATAACATTTCGTTATATACAAATTTTTAGTATTTATATAGCTCCATAACTTTATTACTATCAATCAAAACAAAATAGGTATTTTCCTATGTGTTGTGATGAAAACATTGTTGGATACGTATAAACACAATTTTGGTTTCTAGACGTTTTTACACAATGTTATTTTTGCGCTTTTCCGTTTACTATTATTTTTGACTCGTCGTAAAACTTTTACACGGCTTGTACACGGTTTTAGAGGGTTATGCTATTCCCAAGTCTTCACAACCGTGCAATACCCGAGATTGTCCGAATTCGGCGCAAAATTACGAAAGGTACACTAGAATTTGTTATTTTTCCCGTATTTACCTACATTACCCTTCCTTAGTAAAATTTCCATTTCATCATCTTCTTTTGGGCTTTTACAGGCCTTTAAGGCCCATCGCCGCCACAACATATCCATCATGTCTTTTGCACATTTTTCTGCGCTCCTTACATTCAGAAACGTCAAGTCTTCTTGTACTCTGTCTACACCTATCCTCTAGGTCTCTTATAGTGTCGGGTAGTCTCCGTTTAGTCGTTGAACCAATCATTAATTGTTCCATCCTCCCCGACTTATCCTCGTACTCTTCGGGGCCCCAACGATGGTTCCCTTTAAAGACTATCCATTTCTTCGCCGTTTCTCATTTTATGCCTGCGTTATTTCTCTTTGGACCGAAGATTTTTCTTAACATCTTTCTTTCAAACACCGACCATCCTTCATCTCCGATTTTGTCGTGGCCCACGTAGGTAATATATATATAGAGCATTATTGGTTTTAACGTTAGACTTTATTGGTACGTGGCATTGGACTGCCTATGTAAATAGCATATAGTATTTGCTGCCATAAGTCGTTTTTCATTTTCTTTGTTGCTACTGGCGTTTTCATCGCTCCTATATGTACCGCCTACTATATAACTGAAGCTCTTGTACCGACCGTTTTAAAAACAATCAGTGTTTTCGTCTCGAGAGTACGCAGGGCACGCCACTGCTCTTCTTCTTCGTCAGCTTAACGGTCCATCGCTAGGACCAGCGCTGCCATCGAAATCCTTCTCCATCCATGTCCCAGACACGCCGTGTTCTATTAATTTTGCGTCTATCTGGCGTTCTGTGGCGTCACAATAACATGCTCGTGGCGACTACGTCAATCCGTCGGGCCGGCAGCGGTCCAGTTTTCTTTATTCTATCCAGTATGGTCGGCACATTTTTGATTCTCCACGCCGCGTTCTATAATCCTATTCTCCTACGATAAAAGACAGCGGGTGTGTGTCGGCTTGTTGTAAGGAGTCTTCGTTGCCCACACCGTCTTGTTCTTCTTCTCCGGACAGTTTGAGACGGTGTACAACACATCAGCTCGTTTATTTCATCATTTTTTGACGCCCGAGTAAAGCCCGATTCACACTCACACGACACGGCACGACACGGCACGACACGGCACGACACGGCACGACACGACAAAAATGTGTCTAATACACATAGAACCGATATCGGCAAGACGACAACGACAGTATGCTATAGTCTGGCTCACGAAAAGTGGCGGCTGACCGCCACGATCCAAGTGGATTATTTGTTGTAGTGGTTATCAAACAACAATATAATTTACCGCGCTTTTTCAAATACGCCTGTATCACGGTGTTAGATAGACATCTCTATCTAACACCGTGGCCTGTATATATTATATAATTTTTTCCCTATAATAACCTTAAAATGAACTATTTTCCCTCCAAATTGTATTATAGAATGAGAAACACTGTCTACACGTTGGGTGAGGTTCGGGGTACGGCGGCGGTCAGCCGCCACTTTTCGTGAGCCGGACTACAGTCAACTAACGACGAGCACGTTAGATTAGCACAATGTTTCGAAATTTATCTCATAAAGATTTGGCCATAATAGCACTATTGCTCGATGACGAAGAAAATAGCGACCGTGTTGCAAGTAAAAAACGTTCTATTTGGGTTCATGACATCTTAAAGAAAAGGAAAATTGATGGAGAATATGTGACTTTGTGTAAAATGTTGGAGGATCATGAAGAAAAGTTTTTTAAATATTTTCGAATGACCAGGTTCCAGTTTAATGTTCTGTTTTTAAAAATTGAAAATAGTATAACAAAACAAAATACTCACTTTCGAGAAGCAATACCTCCTAAAGAAAAATTAGCTGTTTGCCTGAGGTATATGGAATTTGATATTTTAATAATATATTAATTCGCAACAAAATATACTAACATATTTCATTTTACGTGTTTTTTAGGTTCTTGGGAACTGGTGACTCATACCAAACGATTGCATTTAGCTTTAGACTGGGGCATTCAACAGTACAATCAATTGTACTTGAAGTATGCAGTGCAATTATTTTTATGTTGAAAGACGAATATATTCCAATTCCCGGAGAAGAAGATTGGAAGCGAATCGCCAAAGAATTTTGGGAAATTTGGAACTTCCCAAATTGTATAGGCGCGTTAGATGGGAAGCATGTCGTAATCGAGGCTCCTCCGAATAGTGGATCACTCTACTTCAATTATAAAAAAACCTTCTCCATAGTATTGCTTGCCCTTGTCGATGCACAATATAAATTTGTAGCGGTCGATATAGGAGCATACGGCAAAAATAGCGATGGTGGAATCCTCTCAAATTCAAATTTAGGTAAAGCTTTAGAGAAGAATAAATTAAATATTCCAAATGAACAATATCTGCCAAGTACAAATGAAAAATTACCTCTAGTTGTTATAGGAGATGAGGCTTTTCCCCTTAAAAAATATTTATTGAGACCTTATCCAGGACCTCAAGTACGTGAAGATCAGAATAAAAAAAATTTTAATGATCGTCTGTCAAGAGCACGGAAGGTTGTCGAGGATGCTTTTGGTCAACTAACGGCGAAGTTTAGAATCTATTGTAGAAGACTTAATGCACTACCCAAAAATGCCGATACCATTGTGATGACAACATGTATACTCCACAATTATATTAAAGAAGATGCCACCGACGTTCATAGCAGAGAAGTTTCATCAAGTTCATTTTTACCTTCAGGACTTATAACATCTTTAAATGGTCAAGGAGGTAGCGCCCAACCAGAAGCGTTCGAAAATCGGGACAAATTTAAAAAATTTTTTTGTTCACCAGCAGGAAAACTTCCATGGGAATAGATAACATTTGTATAGCTATGTATTTATATCATTATTAAATTTTATTATATTCGTTTTTCAAAAATGATGATTTGCCTGTAATTGGACACAGTTATATTACTATAAAGCAGTTTCTATTAATAATTTAGTTATATATTAATGAATGTTACAAAAACTATAAAATATAATAAGTACTTAAAAGATAAAACAAAACGTCTTGTTCCTCAAACATAAAATGATACCTTTATATAAAAATTGAAACATTATTTTTCACAACATTTTTTTTTTGTACATCTGTTATAAAATATATTTAGAAAAAAAAATTGTTTTAATGGATCCTTTTGAAAAAAAAATATTCTTTTAAAGAAAAACAAACTTTTACATGCACGTCATAAACTAAACATACTTACAAAAAAAAATTGTTTAGTTGATTTAGTTTCTATCTGCACTTGCTTGAAAATTTTGGAAAAAAGTTGTTGCTGAAGATGTGTTTGATGCCTCTTGGTCATTTTCAGAATGTTGTTGAGGTGTATACCTGTGGTTTGAAGGCTGATGGTTATCTAGTTGGTGTTGACCAGGTGAAATCTGAAAATCTTCTACATGCATTTCAGATTGTAAATTAAAGTTTGAAGTAGATAGTGGAATTGGTTGGAATAGTGGCTGTTGTTGTGTTTGTTGCAAACTGTCTAATTCTATCTCGGAAACGATGGAAAAAATTTTTGTTTTTACTAGATGTTGATTGTATGGAGAAAATTGCTTTACAGTTGAACACATACTCAAAAAAAATTGATCCATAGCACTAGACTCCTTCTTTTTTTCTTCTAGTTGTTCTTCGTCTTTTTTTTCTAGTATGTATTTAATTAATGTTGAAGATGCAGATTCTGAAGAATTTGATAAATTTTTTTTTTGGTAATGCTGTTTTTTGCGAAACTCTTTTGATGTTGATTGATTAACTGATGTGTTTGGACTTGATTGACTTTCAAAAATATCAGTATTATTATCAATAACAGGTTCAGTGTCTTGATGTTGAGGTTGATATTCCTCTTCCGGTTTCTTATTAGGTTCAAATGAGTCTTCATCTTCGTCACTCACTATACCGACATTACTTATTGTTTCTCTTTCTTTTAAATGAGTTTTTAAAAACTGCATTTCATCTTCATACTTCCATTTTTTTATAAATTTAGATTTTTGCCCAGACTTAGTAACTGCATGTTTTAAAGCTCTCCTATATGAATCTCGCAAGTTGGCCCATATTTTTTTACACTCTTTTACTGTAAATTAAATAAAATAGAATTAAAATAATTCGGGGACTCGCTGTGCTGTTTAGTGCTATGCTATATTTTATATAAATTTTATATTACTATGTAGTGTTTATTTATTTATTACTTACCTGGTTGATTCAATGTGGCTGCAATATCTCTCCAAACACTCTCTTTATATGCGTGATCGCTATACTTTTTCATGCTCATATCGTACAAACATGGTTGGTCTCTCACTAGTTCTATTAGCATTTCAGCATTCATTATTAATTAAATATTTTAAAATTAATAATAAAAATATATAATAAATAATAATAAATAATAATAATAATAATAAAAATAATAATAAAAAAAATAATAATAAAAATAATAATAATAAAAATAATAATAAAAATAATAAATAAATAATAATAAAACTATCAGAAACACGAGTACTGTAATGGACGTCTTTACGTGACAAACCGGCACACCAAATGAAAAAAAATGTAATAGTTTTCAATTATGATACGGTGATATCGTGTTTGGGCATGAAACAACTACGTTTGTACACTATTTTGGTTAATGATATCTATTTTTAAATTTAAATAATCAGATAAATAACAAATAGGTAAAATCATTCTAAAATTAGGATTTTATAGACATATTTATTGTAACGTTTGTTATTTATAATTTACCATATTGTGGAAAATATATATCCTAGGCTAGGTTGACAAATCATCTCTGTTCGGAATCATTTTTTGTATACAATGATACCTATCATTGTATTCAAATTAGTGACCACTTTTTTTCAATATGGAATTTAGTACTAATAATTAAATAATATTATATTAATATTAATTAAATTATTTTAATACTAATACCATACATTTTTTTCATATATTAATATTATTTAATTAATAATAATATATTATAATATAATAATATATAATAATAATAATAATAATAACATATTGTTTAAATAACCTTCTGGGATATATGACCAAAATATGACCCCCCCTCCCCCGTAAATAAATACGCAACTTCTAGTTACATACTAAACACTTTAAAAAAATACATATTATAGAAATTATATTATATTATATTAATTTTAATCATATTATAGAAATTTTTTTATTCCGACAGACGCCGACAAGCCGACAAAACATTCTCTGAGCGGATAGTCTGTCGTGTCGTGTCGTGTCGTATCGTGTCGTTACGGAGCTTGCCGGATCGGTGTGAATTATCGTATTCAATTATATTGATATAATATTTTGTCGTGCCGTGTCGTGTCGTATCGAGTCGTGTCGTGTCGTGTCGTGTCGTGTGAGTGTGAATCGGGCTTAACGCTTGCGACACTTTATCGACTCGGAACCTACGACGCACTACGATACATCTCCTCGAAACGACCGCGCTTAGCGTTTTCCCCTCGTTTACACGTGACGTCGTTCCTTTTACTCGCACACTGTTTACCGCGCTCGCATAATAACATTACGTAATATTATTATTATTCCTCGTTTTCGTCGTAACAACGTATTGTTGTTGTTATCATCATCGTCATATACGCGGCGCGCGCGTGTAAAAAGTGAGCCGCGGGCGGCGCGCGTCGGAAGATCATATATGTATTTTTATTTTTTTTTCCTGTTCAGACGCCGCCGCCGCCACAGACTCCGCCGCCGCGCGGTAACCGAGTCACGAGCCAGAGGCGGCGGAATAATACAACGACGATCGGCGTGTGCGCGAGAACCGGTCGCACGCCCTCGCAGCACGCGGGGGGGAATTCTGTGCGTCCACCGGCCACGGTGTGCGCGCGTATTATGTCACGCGTACAAGAAGCGCACCCGCGATAAATATTATGATTTTTATTATAGTCGACGCGCGGCGGCGGCGACGACGAGACCGTCGTCAGCAGAACAAAACGGCGATAACGACGTGTAAATAAAATTAGAGAAAAATGAATGAATGTAAAAAATTCACGACGAATCCGCGTGATTACACGGGGGGGCGAACAATATAGCGCGCGCGCGACACGAAAAAGGAAGACCGCCGCCGCACAGTGGTTGAAAATCGCGAAAAGCTGGCCAAAATATGAAGATCACCTCATATCCCGGAAAAATTCAGTGTCCTATTGCTTTTAGCATCGCTGATTACGAATATGACATTATTACATAATGTCAAAAATATGAGAAATGTTAGGTTACAACCGCTTTATAACATCGAAGTCACTCATTGATTCACGTAGCAATACACGCGCCATGACGCGTCATTGTATTTTTATTTTTAATATCAAAAGTTGCAAATAGTCGCAGCTGGTTTTAAGATATATTTGTAATTAGAGTATTATGAATCAATAAAAAAAAATTCAGAGTGGGAGCTCGCGGGGGTTTTTACTAATCCTTACTTTTTAATTTGTTTTATACAATCATATCGAGAAATTCTTTTTACGATCAACAGTTAGTTTGTGTAAACAGTTAGATAATTATGTCGAATAAGAAATACGAAAAAACAGTACTCACTTTCAGAAAAAGATTCCATTTTGTAGAATTGGAATTGCTCAATCCATTGATAAATTATGCACTTATGAAAAACACTTTTTTTTTTCCTCGGAAAACACGCTAGACGTTTCACTTCCGACGGTCAGCTCGAGACTGTCTACAAAAAGCAGATAATGACATCTGCTCATTTCTGGAAGTGGGAAATGACAAAAGAATAATCATTGAAGTGATACCAATCAACGAAAAACCCTAGATAAAAATTTTTTTTTTTTCGAGTCTTGGCCAGCCTTTAGCGATTTTCAACCACTGTGCGCCGCACGGGTCCCGCGTGTTGTACAGGACGGCCAGGGGTTAGGTTTAAAACGGGGTTAGTCGACTTGCGCGCCCGGTCAAATTAATTTTTATACTCTGAGCGAGGAAGAGCCATATAGTGTGTACCTATAGTGGTTTTACAAAGATTTTTTTATATATTCTGACCGTCGGCGAAGAACGTTGTTGTGTATTACTGTTTTTACAATGGTGGTGTTTTGTTTTTTTGTGATCAAAAGTCCTATAGTAGAAAAACCGTTTTAACGTACCTCCTCAAAAGACAGACGTACTTTGTTTGAAGCGGTTTTTTTTTTTTAAATTTCCATTGTATTTTCCACGTAAAAATTCGAAATTGCTCTGATCCACTCGATTTACTAGGAACTTTCGTTATTTTCGACGGCCGTGCGGTATTTCTTACATGGGGAAGACAAACGATTACGTGTTTTTTACACGCGGATTTAGATTTTTATTTTTGTGTGATCAGTTTTTCTAGTAGAAAGAATGCTTCTTGACTTTAACGCACGAGTACCCCTCAAAAGACAGACAGGTAATTGACCCGAAACGATACGCTTTATTCGAAGCGTTTTTCGAAATTTCGATTGTTTTTCGAGTTCTGAGGAAAAAACGGTCAAATTTCCGAAAGAGATCGCCGTTCGACTCGACGTTTGTGTATTTCATTAGAAAGGGCTCAGCGAGTTTACTGTTGAAATTCCAATCAGTTTTTTGAAATTTCGATTGTTTTTCGAGTTCTGCGGAAAAAACGAAAACGGTCAAATTTCCGAAAGAGATCCCCGTTGGACTCGACGTTTGTGTATTTCATTAGAAAGGGCTCAGCGAGTTTACTGTCGAAATCCAATCAGTTTTAATGGAGTAATAAACGTGGAACTTTGAAATTTTTGATTTTTACGCAGTTATTGTACCATAAAATCTCTTGTATCTACGTTTAACTTTAACACAATCTAAGCAAGATAGTTTTACATAATACGTGGATAAAACATTTAGAAAATTTAATAACGCGGTTTTGATTTATAGCCGATTTCACGTTTTTATTTTGTCGTTAAACTCGTCATTCCGGGCGGACGTGTGTTTCTTACGGGGGGAACAAATAATTACGGGAAACGTGTTTTTTACGCATCGATTTTTTTGATCATAACACCCTAAATAAAGATCGGACCGAGCTGAACTTTTTACATAGTACTTAAATGGAGAAGATACACATTCGATAAAAGTTTTTATTGTTAAATTAATAAAGTTTTGACCACGACGTAGTGACAACTGAGCTTGCAATAAGAATCGTGTTTTCGAATGATTTATCGTCGCTTTCAGACACTAAGTAATGCGTTTAAACCACAAATTCTAAACTAGCGACCCACCCAAAGCGTAGTCGTTACTCCGTCAAACTACCCACGCGACCTAGGGCGATCCCGACTATTTAATTTTACGCGGCAACTTTATTAGTCATTATAATCGCTGTTATAGTTTAAAATTTGCTTTAAAATAAAAAATTAAAAAATATTACTAAAAGAAGAAAATTTCAAATGAATAATTTTTCGAAGCAGAAGAAATGTCGTGCAGCGGCAAACACAGGGGGAGGTTTTAGGGGTTCCTCCCGAAATGTTAAGTACTTTCAAATTTGTATTTGCATTTTTTAATTGTTTACAAAACACCTACCCCCCGAGATTTATTCCCGCGTTCGCCCGTGTCATACACTAGGTACAAAAACAACGTGAGTTAAAAATACCTACTATCATCTTTATTTTAAGTTACGTTAATTTTTTTTTTTTGTTGGTTATCTTTTAGATTAGCTTAACTTTTTGTTTTTTCCAGTTAACGATTTAAGATAGCGTTGGTATAACTTGCACAGCCTTGATTCAGGGTGTCCGTCGTTGGATGCAGTGACTAAAATAAAAAATTGTAAAGATAATTAAAACCATTCGCTTATCAACGGTTGAATTTGGCGTTTTCTCCGGCTTTTAAAGGCCACTGAGGCCCGTTATAATATGTTCTATATGATCTATGATTATGTCATTTATACTCTATAGTTCTATATACTAGCTGTCCTATTCCTCGGCGTTTTAGAGTGTTATTGAAAAGTTAAGGGCACTTATATTTGTTTCTTGTTTTTTCGACATCGCTGCATGTTAGAAAGAAAACGATTATTATTTATGAGAATTATTTTCAGGCCTATATCGTTCTCTCGGGGGTTAATTTTTACTTTTAAAAACCTGATATGTCTTTTCCATAGGTTTAAACCCTGGACCCTGGTTTAGGTACATATTTGTAGTGGCTAACCAGATGCGAACCTTCCGCATTATACATTATTGTAGTTGAATATTTGTGCAAGTTTCAAAAGAAATGCAATGGGAAAATATGTTTATCCTTCCCAACTCGAAAGAACTCTTACCTCAAATAGTTGGAACTTGCAGGAAGGACGGCGAAGAAAAAGTATTGAAGATTTATAACCCATTGAGGCAGATTGTTAACATTGTTGAACACCTCAAATCGGTCTTATATTTGATTTTCTGGAGTGGTCGACGCTGCTGCAAAAAAAGAATTTTCAATCCTCTAATTTTCGGCGATTTTTTAATGACGAATTCGATCAATTAATGTTGTTAATTGATCGAATTTCGTTGTGCATTTATCGCTTTCGTCTTTTTTCCTGTGCCGCTGAGACGTAATACGCGTCATGTAAGACACAATGTAAATAACAAAAAATACAAAAAATACACATACGGCTAAATTAATTTTTTAAACGTATTTATATTATTGCACACAAATTTCAATTAAAACGTCAAATTACACCTAAAAGTTATACATCCGAGCGCTTTCAGTCGTTGCAGCGGACACCCTGTTTATATTACACCGTTATTTTATGTTAGTATTTTTGTCCACATTACGTTATTAGGCGTGTGTATGTGTGTGTATAAGCGTCCTCCTCCGACCGGTTTGGTAAAAAATAATAACGATGTATGGGGAAAAAAGTTTTTAGCAACCGTTTTTTAAAATTTTTTTTTTTCCGTCGGGGAGATCTAAATAAACGAGAGTCCAAGGGCATTATTACACTAACGTGTGTAAAAACAATAGCAAATATAGTTATAAAATGGCGCGAAAACGCCATTGTTATGTTATGTTGATTACACGCCACACGTTTCTGATGTTTGTTTTTGCGTGTAACGTACATAATATATACGCATATATCTTCATCTTTAAAACCTATATATCATCACACGCGCAGGTCCAGCCTGGACTTGTAATACATTTCAAACAGCGATTGGATCATGGAGCTCTCGAAATCTATACGGCTCCGAGAAAAACGTCCATGGTTTGTGTCGAATACGACTTATTTATTATAACATATCTAACTAATTCGAAACCCCTCCAAAATGTCATCCATTCAACAAAAAAAAACTCAACACCGTCAAATTCGAGTAAATGTACAGGACGACAATCCCAATTTCATCATATTAAAGACATCGCTGAATGAAAACACCACAAAGAAAATACCGCTATCATACATTAACAATCACTGAACAAACAATTACATACACGCAAGATAAAACTCGATACTCTCTCTGCGGGAAAAAGCAACGCTAAGTATAATTTCTTAGCACGCATCTCCGAACGTGAAAATTGAAATACGAAAATCGGTTGTCTGCAATGAGCCTTTCCGGGTAGGTACTAAACGAACATTACTGAGATAGGTGCTCGCTAATATTAACTCTCTGAGACGTGAGTGTTGTATTTAATTTTCCGGGGTGATCACTGCTGCTAACCACAAAAAAAAAAATGATGTTTCCTCTAATTTTGGCAATTTTTCAAAGACGAATCTCATCAATTTACAGCCGTGCATTTACGTTATATTTTTTCGTGCGCCGCAGTCAGTACCTAAACAATAATAATATTGTACAACTCACATACGAGTCAACTGTACAATAAAACGCGTCGGCCAGGATTTAGGTGATTCAATTTGGAATATAATCAGCGTAGTCAAAAATTTGTGAAAAGGGTCATTGTTTAAGATTTTTCTTCAAAGGGTCAAAACCATTTTTCGATGATATTCGTACGGTGAAACTTTTTTTTCGTGCATTTTTTTTTAGAAATTTCCTCTAATTGTAACAGTTGACCGAAAAACCGCCGGTCTAGTTTCGCAGACGCAAAGCGTAATACATAAAAACTTGTGCCAAAAATATGACGTGTTCTCATATAAAAAAAAAAAACACTTTTAAACCGTCAAAGCAGCCCGCCGCCCCCCAGCGTTTTTGGCGTTTCGGAAGTGCGCGCTGCCGGCACGGCAACCGGTTGTCTCGCGCTGTTCGAATACGGTCTAAAATAATAATAAAAAAATAATAATATCACGTTTATTTTCGGCGCGACAACTGTCAAAAAAAAAAAAGAGAGAGAAAGACTCGTGTAAAAAAGACGAAATAAAAAAAAATATAATAAAAAATATCGGTCTTAAAATATCGTTTAACGACCGGCGCGGCGCGGGAAAAAACACGCGTTTATGCACACCACCCACGCACGTTTCATAATACGTTACGTCGTTTTGTGCCGAGTATAGTGTGTATTTCTTTTCTCTCCAATACGTAATCGTAGGCATTTTACGATACTTGTTTAAAAAAAAAAAAAAAACCACCAATATAAAACGACACCCGGCGACGGAAAATAATAATTGGTAAAAATTTTTTTTTGTTTTTCTTTTCCACTACACGCCTATAAAATAATATATATTATACGGTATCGCGTTATTTTATTGTACGTCTATTTTCTTCACCACTCTCGTCCCCGCGGCGCACCGGCTGCTGTCCTCGTCGCTCTCCTCCGAATTGTCCGTCGTAAACGCGCGCGGCGGGTCGTCATAAAACGATGCAGGGCGGGGTGAAAAATCGTTTTAAAACTGCCGCTTTTCACCACGGTGTATATCGGACTCGGTCGTTAAACTTTTATTACGTACCTACACGATATTATATAATATGGTACATACCTACGTCAGACGCTCCCGAAATTTTTGTTTCTGGCCAAAACCATATTTCTCCTCGGTCTTCCTCTAATCTTTCGCAGCCCTCGCGCATCGTACGGCTGGTACACGACGTACAATACAATAATTTTGTTTGTTGTCGTATATTTTAAATATTTTTTACGCGCGCCAGCACACACGATCACCAGAAAGGATATCATAGTATTATTATTGCGTAATAAATCGAATTCGGAGTTTAATATACATCCTTTACACCTCATGTGGCGTGCGCCCAGACATGTACGAAGGGTGGTGACGTAAATATGGGAAAACGCTTCGTTTTCTAATATGATATACATTATTCCCAGACGACCCGGGAACACGCGTATGTACAGCAAATACGCGTCAAGAGATTTGGAAACGGCTGCCGAAAGGGTTACAAGCAGGACAAAATCAATAAAACCGATAGAAGAAGGGCTGACGTTGAAAAAGTGGAGGAATTCAATGATACGTTTTTTAACTCGGAAATACTGTCGAGAAGATCCTCTAAGTATCAATCACGTTGACACGTGGATGTGAAGCTTGGACGACAAGTGACGACGGCGGTTACAGAGTAGCGGCTATAAGAACATCTGAAAACAATGCAAGGCGGAAAGTTCGCGGTCCTGTGTTCGACACGTATGTGGGAAATCGGCGAGAAAGACACGATAGGTAACTGCAGGAAATGATGAACTTGGCTTCAGTAACTAACTTCATTAGAGGTCAACAAATCCAATGGCTAGGCCATATCCTAAGACGAGAAGAGAACGACCCTATACGGACATGGTGTTCGAGTGGAAATCTCGAGGTAAACCACCACGGGGACGCTCCAGAAAAAGGTGGATGGATGGAGTGACGCAGAAGACCTAAACGCAATGGGCGTGAGATCGTGCAAGACAGGGTAAAGTGGCGGGATATTGTAGGGCTAAGACTCTTATAGAAAAGAGAAGAATATTATAGAAAATTTGAACTCAATAGTTACACAATAGTGGGGAGACTTAAGAGAACTTAACTATTGAACCCCCGAAAACGCGAAAAACCTCAAAATTTTGTTTTTGATGTTCACCGAAAATAGCTTTTCGTAATACGATATTTTAGCATCGATGCCCTCACCCTAAATGTTATACTGAATGTAGCCTTCAGACGTATTTGTTTAGAAGTATCAAGAGCAAGAAAACACTGCAAAGAGGGAATATTAAAACAACAGAAGGTGTTATATTTGTACAAGGATCTAGAACGTTAAAATAATTCTAAGTATGGATTTCTTTTTTACACACTTTCATACAAAAATATTAAGTTAGTACCAACAGATTCAAATCATAGGCATTTTAAATTTTTTATCGTTATTGATTTATTTTTTTACTACAAAAACCTTTTTTGTATGATCGGTATTTTCAATAGAAAACAACAATACTATAGCTGGTTATAAATCTACAAGTTTTGATAAAAAAAAAAATCACTGCGGGGAGAAATATTACCCTCCTAACCTCTCCCCAGTGCACGCCTCTGTTAATACCCACTGTATTTAATGTATATTACAGACACCCACCAACCGTTATTGTCGCGTGGAATCTTAGAGCCATGTTTATGCTGTCAAAATGCGAAAAATAAAAAACCACATTTTGTGATTGATTGTAATAAATGTGGTGTAGTTTATGCTCGCGAGCTTGACCATTTCTACTTGATTTTAGATAGCACGTCGCGTGTGCACGGTTAAATTTTCGAACTAAATCTATCTGCAATTATAGGTGGGTACCTACTGTTCTCGCTGTTTTTAGAAATTCAAACTTTCATTAATACCATAAAAACCCGTCGATTGTTCAAAAGTTGTTGGCACAATTAGTACGCAAAATATATATTTGAAATCATAAGTATAACCGCGAGTCGGGAGATATTTAGATTCGCTCATGTGCACACAGTTTGTAGTTCGCCAAATACAAAACTATTTCGAATTTTTATTACCTTGAAAACTTTTCTATTATACCTAAGTTTAGGTAGGTATAGTAGCAATGATACACTTTGGACGTTTGACGCAGCGATGCGATCTGGTTTAAAAGATATTTTCAAATTTTATACGTTTCTATAAGCAAAAGTATTTAATTTGCACAATATGCATTTTAAGTTACCGTTGGGCATTGTAAAAATTTAAAATATAGTTGATGGAGAAAAAACTCATTAAAATAAATCACGACATTAAGTAATGCAGGTGTATTGGATAGCCGACACATTATGCATATAAATACGTGCAAGTATTACTTATAACATCATGTTGACTTAACGTCGTAACTGCTGCTGCACAAGTGGCACAGATTGCATGCAGGCGAACGTAATTGATGTGCCAATTTCTGCCGAGTTTTGCAAAATGAATGATTATATTTTTAATTTAATGTGGAAACTTAATATTATTCGTCGTTGTTCAACAGAGCCAACGCATAGTTTAAATATTGAAAAACTTGGCTGTTTAGCATATTATTATTTAACAAGTGACAGCCGACTGTTGCGCAAAATTCAACCCCGCGTGCTGAGCGTTAACGGTTAGCATAGTGAAAGGATGCATGTACGGCTATTATAATATACACGCATACATCATAGACGTAATAATATAATTTATAATAAGTCCGTGAGAACGCTCAACAAGTCCTTTTGGTGGCCTTGAGCTTTTCGAGAGGTCCCCAAAACGCCCAAAGGCCACTTTTCTCAATAGTCTGCATAGTTCACCGCATAATAATTATGAAATCTAATTAAACCGTTTGGTACGTATCACATGTATCTAATATTTGCGGACGAATAGGCGAATATTTAATATGTTTTAAAGGTCGTATTGAATTTTCAAAACTTTTTCTGGGAAATGTTTATCAAATTAAAACTACAAAACTTTTGGAACATTTTTAAAGTAGGTGCTATAAAATGTTCAAAACTGGTTAGAGAATACTGTACAAAACTCGCAGTGCATCCAGTATAGCCGTTTGGTTGAATATTGTGAGAGGAATCGAAAACAAAGAAAATTTGAAATTCGTTACAAACTCGTTATCCACAAATGTTAAACCCATATTATGGGTAGCATTTTGTCTCTTTTCGAATTTTATTGTTTTTAAAAAACCTATCTTCAAAGTACCTGGGACCGGCCTATATGTCTGGGACTACGACCACGGCCTGTCTAGATCTAGACGAGACAAAACGTCTTGTCTGTGTAAGGCGCGTGGCCAGGACGTTCGTAACCGCAGGTCACTAAGGAATGATATGAAACAAAATAATGGTACTAGTGTGAAAAAACCCTAGATATTTTTGTCAGGAACATGACGGTTTAAAAAAAAAATTGACGTTCAATGGAAGGTTTGCGAGTTGGACAAGTTTTTTCAAAACGAACGTTTTGTGCAAACCCACCATCTACTGATGATATTGAGGTGCGAAGTATCGCTGTTTTACCGCGGTAACATTAACTAATCGATGTAGGGTCGTGCACCCTATATTCTGTTAAAATTCAAAATTTGGCGCGTGTCATTCGTACACGTATATACTCATAAAATGCGCAGGTAAGAATATGGAGCCGAGTGACGGGCGTAAGGTAAGCACCTGTCCGAAATCAAACGCATCAACAATATGCCTGCGTCCCGTGGTGGTCGTCGCGGTCTCGGCCGCGGCAGTCAAATGTAGCTCGTAAATCAAAAAAAACCGCGTCGATCGTCGTCGTTGATGTTTTTGCAAGCAAAAGATGATATTTATTAGGAAAAAAATCCATTTATCATCGTGTAACAACGTACACTCGTACAGCGGTATGGACGATATAAAACGTATAAAAACGTGTGAAATATATAGCATATTATAATATATATATATAGGTACGTGCTGACGTCGAATTTCGTTGTAAAATAATTTTAGTATTTCACCGCGGTTATTTCTAAACCGATCCCTGCCATATCCCTCATATTATGTCTTAAGTCGTTTTTGATTTATACCTACTTACCTCTGTAGCACGTACCTACTTGTATCGTTATCCGAGCTACTGTAGACACACGTCATAATATCGATTCGTGTTATATTAAATTCAACTATTATAGAATTAGGTTTGTTCTGACAAAACAAGGTTTATATTAATCATCGTACATATCGTATATTGGTATAGTTTACCCACTTTGGAATCAGATTTGTCTTATAATTTACTCGACTGGTTTTCCATCTCGGTCATTTATGTAAATTTCTTATTCAAACGATTCTATTATTCTAAATTGTCTGTTTTTTCTTTGAACCTACGTCAAAATCCGCCTAAGCAGAAAGAAACAACAGGACAATTGGCAAGCGAAATGTTTTTTTTTTTTTTTAATTTACAACAGTTTTGATACGTTTGGTATTGTTATAATATTGTGATTTAACTTTCACAAAAATTGTTTGGACACGTACACATTCTTATACCATTTCTTATATTATTTCGTTATTTTTATTTTTTTTTGCAATTACTAAATTTTAACAGTTTTTGAGCGAAACGTTGAAATTTTGCGATTTTTCGAGTATTCGGCTCAGAACTGTTGTAATTTTTTATTAATATGCAATGCGGTTAATCATTGCGTTCAAATTTAACAAAAAAAAAAAATGGTCTACTCCCTATTTTTGTTTCTAAAAGTTTCTCTAATGCGAGTAAATGCTCCCCATCGAATGGACCGGGTCAGAGCCGCCGGAAGTGTTTGAACATTTCATTATCACCACGTGATGTTTGCGTTCAGTCGGATTTTCAGCCGACACGTTAATTTTGTCGAGTGATTATAACGCCGTAGATTCGTTTTGTTTTGGAGACGAAAGGAGGAAGGAAGGTTAGTGACCTAACATTGTCGTAGGTATTGTATTTAACATACATCTTTCCGTCATAAATCGTCGATTTCGATTTCATTCGCTTATTCAATTCGACAGGATACATCGGTGTCTCTGTTTCTCGTAATTTGTCACGATAAAATTCATTCGTCATATTATTATTTTTCGTTGGCGTAGTGTGAATTATACGCATAGGATTTTGTAAACACATCGTACGAAGATGATTTTGATGTATCAGAAAGTACACATCAACATACCTGGCGTGCGTTATTTTTTAGCGCCGAACCGTCTTCTTGTTATTAAATAAATAAAAATGAATGGCATGTCCGGTTTTTCTATTTTTTGCACTCGCGATTTCGAGAACAATACGTCCAGTTCACTTGAAATTTAACATAGGTATTCAGCTGGGTCGCTCAGGAATGTCAGTATCGACGTTAATTGTTTACTTAGAGAATAATTCGTATTAAATAATTAATTTTTATTACGACGCAACGGAAACTAAATAAATGTTATAAAAATGAATGTCACTTTTTTGGCACTCGCCAAAAAAAAAAATTACATTTACGTTTTACATTACATCAGATTTGCCGTAAAACGTTATTGTTTTTGGGGTGAGAATAATAGCTCTTACACATAACCATTCATGGTTGGTATAGGTGTATATATATTGGTATACCGCATACGGTTCTTTTGTAATTGTGTATAACGCAGGAAATACTTGAATTTTTAAAGATTCACAATCGGATTTACTAGGTATATTATTGCGAAAATTCGATGGAAATTCAATAGTGACGTCTGAATTTTTTTGTCATTTTAAATTTTTTTAAGTCAAAATTCGAGGCTTTTCGGTGGTGCCGTTGTGTGTGTGTGTATAGTACACCCCGAGCATTCTTCCCACGTCGGGGGTAAGAGGGATATCGCCACTCACGTATAGTCGACTGTACGTATTGTTATGACTATTATGTTGTAAAGGTAGTTAAATTTATATATTATCTTTTAGATATTTATATTTTTTTATATTACGATGTTCTTGCAGTTTTTAAAGTGTCGTCATTTACACAACATTTTTCCAAATCCATTAAGAACCGTGACTGGATATTTCGGAGTCTTATTGTAGTATTATTTTTACGCAGCCGCAGTGTAGACATATGGAATTATAAAACCGTACACTTATAATCAGAATAATCTTTATAAGCGATTATGGAACAACCGAGTCATTACAAAATACATGGTATCCATCCACGATGTTACAGGATTCTGTTAAAATTTTAAAAAATAATCTAATACATATTATATTACGAACATTGAACAGCAATGTTTCAAACGTGAAATAAAAATGTGTAAGACATACCTTATACGTATACAGTTATGATGTGTGCAATTTTTTCTTATTTTATGTATTGGCGTGTATTTTTAATTTTTTAGATTCTAAGCGCGGCGAAGAACGTATTGTTTTTACAAAGATTTTTTTTTTCTTTTTATCGTTTATCTGTTAACAATCTTAATGGTATAAGAAACGCTTTTTAAAGTCTATGAAAGGTCTACATTGCGAGGGGTGTGTCAAATTTGAAAGTTGAAAATTGAAAAAGTTACAGCCTCGAGAAACTGTAAGAAGAAACGTTAATTACGGCGCAAACGTGGTTTTTTACGTATCTTTATAGTTTTTTTTTTTTGGCCGTAACATTCAAAATAACGATGGGAACAATAGCTGTGACTTTTACATAATATTAAAATGGATGGGGGGATACGAGCTGTTGATAAAAGTTTCAATCGATTTCGAAAAATGTCGAGCCAAGTATAGAACTCTGAAATCCTCCACAAACGTAGTATAACCAGGACAGCTGAGCTCGCCCAGAATCGTATTTTCGGAGGCAACGTTTTATCACGGATATTAACCCACCCCGCCCAGAGCGTATTAGTCACTACCACTCCGTCGAACTACCTACACGCGACCTAGAGTGATCCCGGCTTTTTTCTACTCTTATCGAGGCCTTAAAAAAAAGATTCGAAACAGTCCTGGGCCCGAAACATAAATAAATTGGCATTTTACCGAACCGGATTTCGGCCGGTTAATTTCTTTACTTTTTTTGTTTTTTGTGCTCGTCTACTCGAAATCTGACTTTCCAATAGTACGTACGAAGAACTTTTGCGTTGGCAAAGTAGGTGTGTGTGTATACCTACAGGCTACGAAACAAAGAATCTGACGTCGGTTAAGTTTCTTAAACTTTTTTCACCCGCGGAACCCTGTTTCGATGTCTGTTTAATTCAAAAAATACGCCGAAATAAAAAAACAATTATAATAACGTACGCTTGAATGAGAGACATCATTGTACAAATATTAATTTTTCATCTTAACGAGATGAGCGTAACGAACAGTTGTATTTTTTCGTATCGTTACGAATATTCTTTGATGACGATGAAAGTTGTATCGGCGTCATATTTACCACGTTTTAAAAAGCATCAAGTCTGTTGCTCGTTTTCGTTGATACCCCGTCACGTATCGCAAATGGTAAAAGCGCCAATAACAAATGGCCATTTCTTGCGACAATTATTGACGACGACACGATGTTCGTCCGTCGAACCGCACCAAAACTCTACTGATTTGAAGAAGAAAAGAAGAAAAAAGAAAAACGTCTACGCTTTGCTCGTATTCTACCGATTGTTACGCACGTCGATCGCCCTGCAGGCCTCTACGAGTCGAGTCCGTCGGCGCACGCGTTCGAGACGTGACGGATAAGCGTGGGAACCACCGATCCGGGGGACCCGTCGTGCCGGTCACGCGCCCCTCTGGCATTGAAAGAAATATAAAAAAAAATGACGGTTTTATACTTCCTCCGCGTCGCGTGTACCTACACACGTTCTGAGTGTTGTGATGAAAAAAAGAAAATACTCGATAAAAAATGCCGAGGCCGAAAACAATGGACGTTGCGCTCTAAAATATCTCATGGCCGGCCCGGCGACGATTCCATAAGACTCTGCCGGGAAAGTGCGCGTCGCGGGAACTTAAATTTGGGACGAGCGAGGGCGGTCAAATCGCTCGAGCACCATAAAAATGAAAAAAACACCCTTTGACGGGGTTAGATCTCTAATAACAGGGAGATTGCGTGCTTTTTTACAACCACTATGACGCGCAGCTGTATATAATAATCGTGTGACGTTTTTTTTCTACCGATTGGGCGGCGAGAAAACACTAGAAGATGAAAATCACGTACATGCAGTATACACGGTGAAATGGGGGGCAACTGCGACAAAATTTCTCGCAAAACGAACTTCAACTTGCAACAATTACGACGACCGTTGCACAATATAAAACGATACGGAAGCGCGTTGTTTGGAACACACGGCTGTTTGAGTTGTCTAAACGTAAACAACTTTTACACGTAAAACATTTTAAAACGTTGCACACACCCCAATGACAAGGGGTGAGTGCGAAACGGGCTGCTCAAAAATATCAATGTTATCCCGTTGTGGGGTAAACACGCACAATTTTAGCTACAATACCTCGTTTTCAGAGCAAGTACATTTCGTTCGAATAGTTCAAAAATGATGGCTGTTTCGAATTGTTTTACTACTACATATTTTTCGGCACGAAATAAACTAAAAAATGTGTAGAATCAGTTTCAGCAGCAAAAGAGAATTTTTAACTATTCACGAATCCTAGCTACACTGATCCTACCAAACGTTTTTCACTAATTTCCGAGTTCTCATTAAGAGCTGAGCCTTCTGCGACAAGTCGACGACACTGCAATCCAAAACGGAAGCGATAATAACGATTTCGACAGCGCGAAAAAATAAATAACGTACAGTGTTACGAGCTACATGTATAAATTCCCACCGAGTTGTAGAACGATATCAATTATTGATGTTACAAACTCCATTTTTCCCACGATAAAATCCGGAATCGCACTTCACCTTACCTATAAATTCGATTTCCGGATCCGCCGCTGTTCGATATAGGCCGCGCGCCCGTCGTTCCTTCCGCCGTCTTCTATTGGTAATCTTCTATATTATTATATTCTCTGCCGAATCCTTCCAGTTTTTACTCCGCCTCCGAATTCTTCTACACCACACATCTCTCTTAACTTTATCCCGTCCGAAATCCCATCTCGATTTTGGTCCTCGGCCGAGAGTCGTCCTACCGAAAGACCGTTCCCTAAATCGTTCTTCACGCAGAGACTGTTCTGGCTCGCATGTCCTGCCCAGCGCGGCTCTAATCCTTTTTTGATCGTCTGCATGATAATATACTAGCGTTAAAGGAAACGAAATGGCCGAAGACGCAGCTAGTAAAAGTATAATCAGTAACACCGTCGATAAAATATCCTCCATGGACATTTTCACAGACATAAAACCCTAAAGTCGTGTGGCAACACCACTGGTCCATCCAACCAACAAACTTAAGTCTATTAATAAAAGTTCAGTGAAACGGTGGTATACTGCCCCGTATCTCAGCCGGCGACAGAATACGGCCATCGACCGCATAAGAATCGGCCACACTTTTCTTACTCGCTCCTTCCTTGTCAGTAAAGACCAACCCCTATATGCAACATACGCCAAACTCGTATAAAACGTGTCTTTGAAGTAATACACGAACCAACCTCTCCTCGACCTCCCACGCAATATCAAAGAAGCCCTCAACGAAGAATCGACTTTAAAAATCATCACTAATGACAACCTTATAAACAAAATTTAGTTTATTAGTAATTGGTATCTTATAGTAATTTAGTTTAAACTTAATGTATTTAAGCGACCTATTGTAAATCCAGAATTGTACATATTCTGAAACTTTGTAAAAAAAAAATTGTTGACAAATAACCTTAGCAAGTCTGTAAACCTTTAAATAAACAAAAAAAAATAATAATATACTAGCTGTTATTTTCGTTAAACATTTTTTTCGAAACAACGCACCTTTCTGTTTTTCCTTCTTCTCCACCCTCCCGCGAGAGGGTCATCAACATTTATTGGCCCGAACATCTTACATACGCCATATTTTCTTGTCTAGTTCTTTTAAGAATTTATTTTAAGATTTCCTAATATTATAATACAGTGCCCCGGTTTCCGTACAATATCACTGAGTCGTAGTAATATATACCAACAAAGTGTTCAAATGTCGATGCAAAATGAGAACACATTTATTTCTCTGAGTACGCGGTAATTAATACTGTAAGGTAGGTGTATTGATTTTGCGGTTGAACAGTTATTCTTCATTACATGTATGTAGTTAACTCTTAACGGAAGGTACTTTCTACTTAAATTTGCACAACAAGGTACAAAAGTAATTTTTGTTATCTATTTTTGCCCGATTTTGGCACGAGAACAGATTGAATAAACGAAATTTGAAAAATAATTGAGAAAATGATGTCTGGCGAGGAATTAAAAACAAAACGACGCTCTGTGTAGGCTATAGCGTATCCTATTATAGGATATAATATTGTTATACTATTGTTATTATACTTAAAAACTGTTAAAATATGACGTCCATTACGCGTAGTTGTCGTCGCTACGTGCGACACAGAGCTTATTGTGGTCGTCGGATATTTAGCTTATAGCGATAGATTTTTTTTTGTGTATCATTCCCACGGTGTAAACGCCAGTCTTTCGGTAGGCACCGGCAGTCGTATGTCGGAC
>CM029357.1:1891714-1996037 GCA_017140985.1 Hormaphis cornu
GCATCAATATTGAATATTTTTTGAAGTAGCAAAATCTAGTAAAAAAAAGCATTTGAGAATATTGTTAAAAAAAAAAAAAAACAATAGTTTATTTATCAAACATAGTTTACTTTAATTGTAAAGTAAAATATTTTATTTTATATGATAATACAACAATAATTTTTATTCAGTTGTGTTAACATTTTTTTCAACAATCGAGTATTCATTTGTATCTTTTACGTCCACATTGGAACACTTAACATTTTGTTTTTTTTCACTATCAGTAGTACAATCGTCATTTTTTTCAATGTCGTTATCAGAGCAATCCGAGTTGTCCAAATTGATTTCTTCATCTTTTGCAGAGAACATTTTTCTTTTAGGAATTGTCTTCATAAATGCTTCTTTCCAAGACATACCAGAAACTACTTTTGACATTATTTCATAAACTAAAAATGAAGTACAATATAATTGACAAAAAACCAAAATATTTTACATTAGTTAAATCAATAATAAGAAGTTCACAAGGATAAGAAAATAAGTGTAATTTAGACACTTCTTTAGAAATTTTTTTATAATTAACATAACCCACACACCAAAATTAAAATGTCTTAAGAAAATATACTAAAATTGTAATTATTTTCTCAAGTATTATACCCACGATCCACTAATCTATTTTGTTAAAAGTTAAAAGTTGGGTGCCCAATTATTTAAATATTTTTTTATCTGCATCTCTATTGCATTCCTCCAAAACTATTTGGAATCGATCACCCTTGATCTAGACCTCCATTTGTCTTGATTTTGTGTTTCCTCTACACACACACCAATAGCTCTCATGTCATTCACAATCGTTTCAAATCTTTTCTTTTCGATCTTTCTCTCCAACTTTTTCTTTAACGTTCATTTTCATTACAGTTCCAACTACTTCTGTTTTCTCTCTCCTTATCACATACCCAAACTATTTTCTCTCATATCGTCCACAATCTATGCTACACCATTACTTACCCCTCAAAAAAAAAAAATAAAAAAAAATATGTATATAAAATCACTTGAGAATACCTACACATGATTGTAATTGAGTAGTTATTAAATAGGCGCCCACCCATTATATAAAATTACCATGGAATAAAGGTAAAACTTTTCTAGTTTTCATGTTGATGTATTCACTAATAGGCAATTGAGCATGAGCAACGCCTAGATTTTCTGCTAGTTTTAGACTTGCTCCCTAGTAAAATTACAAAATTTTTTATTTTATTTATAATATTCCATTACTTTAGATAGCCATACTTTGAAAGAATTGTGATCAACTAGACCACCAATAATATAAACTTTGCTTTCATCTAAGGTATCTAAAACATTTGAACTGTCACTGGTTAAATACACAATTTCTTCTTTTTGAAATAATTCATCAAACGAAGATGCCTCGTATTTTATCTGTAAACCAATAAATAAATTGGATTAACACTTCTTTAATCTTTAAAGCATTGTATTAAATCAAATTAATGTAAAACAATATTTCTTAAGGAAATAATTATTAGTGTTTTTACAGATTTTGTGTATGTACCTGAAAAAAAAAAAAAACTAGTCTTTAAAATACTATTGGTTAAATAAAGTACACTATTCAGATTAAGAGACCACTTTCACGCACTAAGTTATCGTACACACTGTTGAACCCCTTAAAGCGATTGGGGGCTTTGAATTTTTTCTCACTCAAATCATGGGAATTTTGATGTTTCCTTTGCCAAATGTACCAATTGATGTAATGACGCAATAAGTATTCTGAAAACTGACTTGGATTTTCGTCATGACGTTTACATAAAAACGACTTTCCCATATTTTTGATTTTATCCCCTTAATTAAACCAAAGTTGAAAAATTTTGTTTTTGAATTTTTGGGAAATTTAGGCCAAAAATTTAAAATGTTGCAAAGTCCTTTTTAAGTAAACTTCATGGTGAATTCAAATCAGTTTTCAGAATCCTTATTACATCATTATATCAATCTGTATATTGTGTAAATTCTTATGATTTGTGTGTGATAAAAAATGAGAAAACTTATAGATAACATTATCTGTGCCCTAAGGTGGACTGGCTACACAATTTTTTACTAGTCATCAACCATCATGAAATGCTGTCACTACCTTCCAACAGAGAAAGCCATCTATAGATACACAAACACGACTAGTTTTTGTTGGCCCAGCGGTATACTCATAATTAAATTGGAGTACAGTATGATAAACTGTTTTTCTACAACAAAAATACACACAAAATAGGAATATTACAAATATTATACGAACGACACTTAAATAAACATGTTTCTATATTGCGCAATACATTGTTCAGATTAAAAGAATATTGCTTTAACTGACTGATGCAGACTGAGGCTCTAAACGCGTTGGAACTTCTTGAGCCAAGAGAATTTAATGTACCTAACCTAACCTAGCCTTAGCTACGTTTTTTTTTTATTAGTTGTGTAAATCAACGGTATTTTTGAGGGGAGCATTATGCCCCTAAGATGTTAAAATTTACATTGAAAGTATATACTTTGGAGAGGAAAAAAACAATTTGATAAAAATGTGTACATTCAGATTCTTGAATAGGGTCTAGATACGCCACTGGTGTAAAACATTATTACTGCTGTGCATACTCTTTAGTCGTGGGGCTATCTACAAGTAGGGATGCAGTATTTTAACGCAGAACATAACAGAGTAAAGTTAGGCGAAAAAAAAAAATTGTACTTCTAAATCATACGGCATTTTGTAAGTACTTTGTAAATCATATAAATAAAAATAATAACAACACTAATACTTTGTTATATCGTTTTATCACTATCAAAACATTTCCAGTTCACTTCGACCGGTACTAAATTTATAATTTTATGTAAATTTTATTACTCAAAGATTTGTAAGCACGTATAATAAGATTAATTACTATAGGTGTTTTGACTGTAGATAATACAATAAATATTATTTTACGAACCATTTAGATTTTAAGTCATATTTTTTTGAAACTGAAGTATAAACAATAGTTAATAACTAATACATACATCCCAATTTTCAGCACCATTGTGTTTGCTTAAGACCTCTTTGAATTTTCCTTTGAAGCTACTAACATAGAATTGCATAGGATTCTTCATTCTACGATTCACACTATAACACCTTAATAATTGATTGGAACACTGGTTTAAATCCTATGTACACAAAACAGTATAGGTATTAGTAAAAATATTAAAAACAATTTTTTTTTGGATAAACCTACAAATAGGTAACACATAGGATACAATAGGTTGACCAAAAATTTAACAGTTATTAAATCTCAAAAAGTTTAATATCTAAAAAATATAAATTCCTTATAAAACAATAACGGCATAAATAGACCAACATTTTAAAGCTCTGTAACACATTCATACACAGTTCCAAGCAAAATTACAACCGAGTCTCAAAACTTAAATGCAATTTAAACAAAAAGTTCAACTTTAAATGGTTAAACAATAATATTTCAAAAGTCAAATGAAGAACTCGAATTCGGAAGTTTCAATTTGGCAAATTAGGCCAAATTGAAAACGCTATGGAGTATACAGAGATCTACGTTTATCTAAATAAAAAGTAAAATAGTAAGAATTTGATCATCAAAGAAAATAATTTAATAACTTTTGTAATCTTGGGCAGTTTAATTAGGGGGCAATTTATTTTCTGTTCTTTAAATAGCAAAAAAAAAAAAAGTATTAAGTATGGATTTTGTAGAAAAAACTTAAGTTTGTCTCACAAACGCAATTTTAAACGACACATTTTTCTTTAGCTAAATATTATAGAACTTTCAAGTTAATTGATTCACTATAAATACGCTTATGCCCCGGCATGATGAAATTTTCTAGTTACTCGGAGAAACTATGGAAATTTGGACTTTTTAGATCAAAAACTTGATTAAAAATTCAAAAAGGATTCAAATCAGTCTAGAGCCAGTCGCCGGTTCTATGAGGTACCGTGATGTAAAGATACTCGCCTTCAAAAGTTTTAAATGGAAAAAAAAAACAAAACATTGTTATAAAAATCAACAAAAGGTTCTCTCGGCTCAGCATTAAAATTGGTTGTACGAGAAAGGCACTTTTGTACAACAGGCAGTTGAAAGAAATATTTAAAATACGTCATTACCTTATTGGACATCAAATGATCGTAGGACATGTCCAAGACAACGCGTTGTTTGCAACTACTCTCGGCCATTTTGTTTGGTAATACTTTAGCGATTTGCACGCCGGACTCTTTCAATCGCGCTTTCATTTTTTGCCTCTCTTTTTTCTTTATTTTATTAATCAATCTAGAGTAGAAAAAAATTTATATTAAAAAAAATACATCAACAGCATCATCATCGACAACGTTACGCTCGTTTGGGTTTGTCGTCCAACCATTTCTGTTTTTTTCGCAACTTTTTCATCTGTCTTTTCGACATCTCGACCTGACCGTCGCCGTCGTCGATTTTAAATTTTTTCACTTCTCCGTCACCGCCGTGCGGCCGTTCTTCCGGCGGCCGTTTCTGGTTCCCGTCCACGTGGCCGGACGACACGGCCGCAGTTTTCACACGTTCGTTCGATTCCATGATCGTCACCGGAATTCTCGAGCTTTGAACACGTACCAATTTAATCTATTCTGTACCGAATTTATTTGAAATCGTCGGGTTCATATTTATCTCTCGTCTGATGATTACCGGCGGATCGTGTCCAAGGTCGTCGGGTTGTCATCAAAGCCGCCAGGTGTTTATTACGCAAACATATGTTTAAAACGCCTGTCGCGAGATAAGCGCGTTTTTCGGTTTTCGCCCTGTAATTAATTATAATAGCTGCTTCTCCCTTTTGTGAGAGAGACTTTTGTGCTCGTCATTGGGCGCCCGTTACTCGCGCGTGTCGAAATTCCTTCAGCAGTTTACAAGAACCGACGCGTTTTTACTCGTTTTTTTCCGCTCTAGCTCGCGTGTCCCCCCGCGAATGATCTTGTCGATCCGCGCCGCCGTCTCCTGGAAGCTGCTCGCCCGTCGTCATCTTTCCACCGGTCCCGTACGTATGGCCGATTCCGCCGGGATCTCACGTAAGTCTCAGCAAACTCTACAAAATACTCTAAGCAAAATAGAGAGAAAAAAACCGCAGAAACGACCGCAGTCACGAAACCGCGACAACGTCGGACGGGTAAGTGCGACGATTTCCGGGCGATCGAACGGTTGCGTCTCGTAGTTATATAGAATAGTAGAGAAGAGCGGCCGGAAATCGTTTACACCTAGCCGCATCAAAGTCGTTTGTCCGACGTTAAAAAATAAGTACACGTCGGTCGGTACCTACGTAGAAGAGCTTTTGTAAAACGCTCGTCGTATTCGGTCTCGGGCGTTTTGTCTGCGAGCGTTGTGTCGTTTTTTGTGTACCCGTACCGCTGTGTTTGTAGACTTTCGTTCGCGTTAAATTATATATTGCATTAAACACCTCGCGCTACCGTGGTCGCAAAATCAATGCCGTCGTTTTGTTTTGTCAGGAAACTAACGCAGCAGTAGTATCGTCCGAGATGCCGACGTGCATCGACACGCTGTCGGCGGAAGGCCGGCGCGAATTCTACGACTCGTTCGACACCGTGCTGACCGACTGCGACGGCGTGCTGTGGCTGATGAACGACACCATACCGGGCGCGACGGAAGTCATGAACGGCTTCAAGAGAAACAACAAAAACGTGTTCTTCGTCACCAACAACAGCACGAAAACGCAGTCGCAGTTTTTGGAGAAGTTCCGTTCGCTCGGGTTCCACGTGTCGGCCAACGAGGTGATCAGCACGAGTTTTCTGGCCGCCAAGTACGTAAAAGCCCACCTCGATCCGTCCAAGCGGGTGTACGTCGTCGGATCTCCAGCCATCGCCAGCGAACTGGACGAGTTGCGGGTGAGGCATTTCGGCGTCGGCGAGGACTATTTGAAAAACAACACCGTACCGGATTTCGTTGAAAATCTCACGCTCGAAACGGACGTGGGCGCCGTGTTGGTCGGTTTCGATCAACACCTTAGCTACCCGAAACTGTTCAAAGCGGCGTCCTACCTGAAAGATCCGAACGTCATGTTTGTGGCGACCAACACCGACGAGAGTTTTCCCGTGGCCGGTACGAATTTCGTTATGCCCGGTACCGGCACTCTCGTGTGCGCCGTGAGGACTTGTGCGGGACGAGAACCGTTCGTAGTCGGCAAACCGTCCAGTTACATACGTAACGTTTTGATGGAAACCAACAAGATCGACCCCTCTAGGACGCTGATGATCGGCGACCGCTGCAACACCGATATATTGTTGGGAAAACGTTGCGGGTTCAAATCGCTGTTGGTTCTCACCGGTGTAAACAGTTTCAAAGACGTGCAAGCGTGGAGCGAGTCCGACGACCCAAAGTTACTGGAGCTGGTTCCTGACTATTACGCTCGGGGAATCGACAGTTTGAGAGCGACGTTTCCAGCGCCGTTGTAACGATGAACTTGTTTCGACTCTTTAATTTGTCGTAGAAAAAAACTCGCCGATGAGTTTTCAAGCGATCACTTTTCATTCGTGTTAATTTTTTTTATCTGTTTTAACAAAGTCTGTACAAGTGTTAGCGTTTGGACGTTTTTATATGATTGTTCTTTAGATAGTTACATAGTACTTACGGATGTATAAATAAACTTTTTTCAATGAAATATTTTTGTTTATTGTGCGGTCCGAGAACACAGACGTGTTACTGATTTTTAATTTCATGTTATTTCACCAAGTATATATGGCTTTATATTTATCATCAAATTATATATGATCTGCGTGTGTGTGTGTGTCTGAACAGACGATTTTTGTAATAAGAATTTAATTCTTACATTCTTTTATTATATAAATCTAATTGGTTTAGTTGTCGTGTAAATTATCTCACGCTAGTTTATCGTGACCAATCAAACAATATATGATTTTCATACTGTTATAATAATATCTAAATTTTTTCACAGTTAACTTTCGTATATTTTTTTAACGTAAAATTCACTGTTTTTTTTTTTTTTTCATGTTTGATTTGTTTTCGGTAAACAATATAAATACAAACACCACCCAAACCTTGTGTTTTGTTTTTACATCTATACTAATTTTAGTACTCAATATATTAAAACATTTTAATGCAATCAATCGCCGTGTTATATCATACAAGTATGTTTTTGTTTGTGATATGTTTGATAGTTATTATTTAAAGATTAATGTTCTATAAGAATTTTTTTGAACAAACTTGGTTCAGCTATTAAAAAATTGCTAGATATTATATTTACTCTGATAGGTACATACCATAGTTCTCTACTACGAGATTTCTACTCATTACAATATGTCACGGTATAGCATGCACTCAGACCGTGTTCAAATAATAGTTTAAAGTATTTGGTCCGTTTAAGATAATGATTCTTATTAGGTGGTAATCTTTAAACTTGTTACTTGTATGCAGCGCCTATTATACTATTAGTTACGTACATCAAAATTAAATGCTGCAATTACTTTTTCAGAATTAATAGTTGCAAACTGTTTTAATTGCACTCATTTCTAGTCACTCCTACAATAAACTTATAATATGATATCAAATGTTTTTTCATACTGATACTTGATAATGTTGATATTATTCAAATACATGTTATAACAAATTCATAAAGTTTGTTGGAAATTAATTTGCATAGTTGATCAGTAAAAATACAAAGTATATAATAGTTAATTGAATTAATTCCACGCTGTTATTTAAATTACCCACGGGACTTTTTCAATTTAGTAGGTAGTCAGTCAAAAGACCAAAAACTTTGAAACGTATGAATTTGTTTAAAAATAAGGAAGTTTTGCAAGCGTTGAGGTATAAGTGTTATTTATTATATTGTTCAACTGTAAGTAGTGTACCTACCTATTACATAAAATAACTAGTACGATCTATGAAGTAAATCATAATATAGTAAAATGTACACATTGAGTAATCTTTTTTTTTTTACGTAATTTTTCAATATTGTGATTATAAATTTTTTTTTATCTGATCTATGCCCTGGTAAAAGAATACACTTAAATTTGTTAGTTATTGGTAATGTAGTCAATACTAAAAAGTATAGTTATTATAAAACAAAGGAGATACTTAGATCTAATAACGTTTTAGTGTCAAATTTTTAAACTTTTTTGGCAGTTTCAAAGTTAGAATTAATTATTTTCTTACAGTCTTGATGGTTGCCTAACTTGGTATTTTGAAAAATTTCACATTGAAAATATTCAATATTACCTACGTTACAACTGCCAAATTCTCTCAAGGTATGCTACTGATTGCATTACGCCCATACCTATATTATGTTCTAAGTTCTTTATGTTTTTACTGTTTAGTATTGTTTGAGATCGAAACTGTGTTCAATGATGAATTTACAATTTTATCTTACTTTATAATTTTATAAATATTTAAGCTTGTAATATGGATAACATTTTTAAGTTTTAACTACATTACTACCTCTATCAAGTGTGTAATAAAGTGAAAACTTTAACACATCGTAATATGGTTTTTGTACAGTAACAATTACTTTGAAGTTTTCACGGTAGGTGAATACGGATAATTTTAGAATAATTATTCCAACTTTAAAGATACTTTTTGAAATTCTATTAAAAAAGTTATAAGAAATGAAGTTTTGGGAATCTATACAGTCCTATGTCCTCCGTACTACGCCCCTGGTGTAATAAAGAATATTTATTGTTAATACGAGTTTTGGCACTTATTTTATAATAAATGTATACATTTGAATCCCCATACTACTGCCGTAGATTAGGTACATTATGGAATCACGCGCCTATAGTATATCGGTCGTTTGGGCGCCAAGACATTTCAGCTCCATTGCTGTAAAAATAATACTATGGTTATTAATAACTCAAAAGAACAAATATATTATTTTTGTTCTTGGGATCCTACACATAAAGTATACTATAGTACAATAAAAATATTATTGAGTTACTTACAATATGTATAATTTCTTTGACATAAACTGCGAAATATAAGTATACTGTTTATTGACTATTTAGTATATGAAAATAAATGAAATAAATTTAAATAAATAACATTTTTTTTACTAAAATACAACCTCGAATACAACTATATAGACTAAAGAAATGAATAAACAAAAGTTTAAAAATTAGAATTTAAAATATGCTATATATTTTGGGAATATACCTAGCTTGATAGACTAGCGATTATAACTTGGCAGTAGGTCACAGTTTTAAAAAGTAAAATTAGAAACAGTATATTAACTTATAACGAACATAACAATTCTGAGTGAAGATTGGTTTACCTATTCTAAAAAAATGTTTTAGTCTTAACAATTCTTCAAAAGTAGATATTTACGAAATACATAAAAACAATTTGACACTTTTTTTTTTGTGTAAAAGTTATACAAACTGTAGAAAAAATGAAATACCTTAACGATTCAGAAAACATTAATTTTTAGAAATTTGAAAATTATTAAAGTAGTCAAAATTATTAAAAAATTTAGTTTTAATAGCAACTGAAAAGTAGGCCCAACACTAACATAACCCAACAAACAATATCAAAACCAAGAAATAGAGGTAATTATATATGTTCTATATTTAGTACATCACCAAAAATGATGAGAAAATTTCAAAATAAAATTTATTGTTTTGTTTATACCTACTTTTTTGTACATTTTTGGAAACGCATCAAATGGATATTTCGAAACTTAGTTTTGGGTACCTAGCAAATATTATTTTACAAAACAAAAATTTAATTTTCAAATCTTAAATAATAAAATTGTGTTCAACAAAATTTCTGTGAAAATAGATCAGAAAACATGTATGACAAAATCCTCCGATTTTCAACGTCTAAAATAGAAAATTGTGACTACAAACAAACTAGGTTTTTATTGAACGCGTTTGCGTTACACTAGGATATTCTGTTTTAGTTTTCTATCGTCGAAACAGTCAAAATTACAAAAAAAAAAAAAAAAATACCAAACGGTAGTGCCAAACTGTTCTTTTCTTTATAAATAGGTACATATTATTGTTTTTATTGTAATTATATTTTTACACGGTTCTAGGTGTAAATAACCGTGTAATCTTGTAATAAATTACCTATTTATTTAATACTTTTAATTTGTGATATATTATAACTGTAACTTATACGTATCTACCAAAACCTACAGATTTATTTGTTATGCTTTTTATTGTTAACAGAATTGAGAGTCTCATACAGAGACAAGAGTGATGTGTTACTCGAAGACAATTTGGAATCAAAAAACCCGCATCAGCTGTTTTCCATTTGGTTTAAAAAAGCTTCGGAACGTGAAGACGTGAGACAGCCCAATGCTGCTTGTTTGGCTACAGCTACCAAGTAAATTTGTAATTAAAATTTATATTTTTAAGTTTGAACTACGTATATATAGGTAGGTAATACAGAGTACCTACCAATAATTTGTACCTGTTGGACACTGGTCAAAACGTTCATTTTTCGCCAGGCCTTTTTGTCTTTAAAGCACTAATTTCCAATATCTTAACAATAACAATATTAATGTTATAATCATAGACACGCAAAACCCAGTGGCTTAGTCTGCAGTATTGGAATAGTAAAAAAATTCAAAATAGTTTTGCCATTTTGCAATTTAATGTTTATTTTTGGTTTTAAGTTAGAAGTTAAAACACAAATTATAAAAATTATTCATCGAGGGTAGATATACTGTATAATAATTTTTACTTTTTTGTGTACCTCTGTCTATAGAGTATATCTTTCACTACATTTTTGAACCTCAAAATTGAAAATCAAAGTTTTTATTCAATGAAAACCTCAAATAGTCAAAGATGAAAAACATTTTTGAAAATGTTCAAATTATTGTAAATATATTTTTTTGATCTGTTAATGTAGGACAATGTGTGTAAATTTCAATTTTTAAATTTATATTTAAACAGTTAAGAATATGATGACAAAAAAATGTATTTTAACGCGTAATTTTATGTATTATTTTAATTACTTCAATGTAGCTTACAAAATCTATTTTTTTTTTCTTCAAATTTTGTCCATTTTGGGTATTTATCATTTTTTTTTCTTCTTTGTATTTAAAGTACAGATTATTTCAAAAAATGTTTAAAAGAAAAATACCATTGGGACAAAAGTTTTGATCAAGTGTTGTGTTAATATCAGATCACGTGTTGTAGATACTGATACATATTGTGCAGTAAACACACACTTATACTTGTTAAATCCAATAACTGTTTCACTGAACTTAGAACGTAAATTTAAAACAAATCCAAAATTTAATCATAACTAATTTATTTAACATGTACAATAGAGCCATGGCCCAGCGTCATCACCCCTAGTTACGTCACTGTACAAACTTTTTTATCTATAGGTGTATACGTAATATTTACATTAGTATAATGAAATTTTGAATTTTGAATAATTGTAAGTTATAACATCAAACCACTTATCAGTAACATACTCAAATCTGTGATCTACTGGTTACTCCACCCCAAAGCTCTCGTGCATTTTTGTAGATTTATTATTCTTGTTATCTGATATTTTGCTAATTCCATGTTATGTATTTACTTCACAACGTTCCATTTTATCATTTGTGTATTTTGTAAGAAATAGGTAGGTATTTCAATATTAATTACAAAATTCTTACAAACAATATGTTTTGAATGTGTAATAATTTAATAGGTACCTATTTATATTGTGTTGTAGATCTGGTGTTCCATCTGCTAGATTTGTTCTACTTAAAGGTTTTGATGAATCTGGTTTCACATTCTTTACAAACTCAGAAAGCCGTAAAGGACGAGAACTTGTAAGTAGGTATTTAACACTAGTTCTATTTTTAAGCAGTGAAAAATCAGATGTAGTTTAGAACGTGAAGTTTAAATACCACAAAAGTGTATGAACTAATTTTTAAATTAATTTGTACAAGTCTTTTAATAATTTTGTTAGTTACTGATTAAAATTATTATCATAAATACTTATGAATGATTTTTAACCAATTATTACTTGGTTGTTTTGTCAATACTAACATCATAATGTACCTGTTTTTGTTGTATTATTTAATATACATACAGATAATTTATTTAAATGTATAGGAAGAGAATCCTGTTGCGGCCATGACAATATACTGGGATGCATTGGACAGATCAGTAAGTTAATAACTGAAAAAAATATTGCAGGATTATGACTAGGGTTGTTGAAACTTTTGTACACGTTTTGTACTTAATTTACTAAATCACTCATTAAAAAATATAATGTGGTAGGGATGCAGACACGTAAAATGAACGTAAAAACAAACAAATTTGAAAAAAAATTATCCTAAATCAAATTAAAACTGTTTATTTTTTTATAAACTCCAAGCAACCGTATGTTAATCCATTAGGTTTGCTCAATATGATTCATAAAAACAATTGGAAAAGCAATAATACTAGCCGGGATTTTGAGTGTGAATTAGTTGATTTCACTATCTGTTCAAGTAGTTTGAATTTTAATATCTAATGAAAATCTCTAATGATCTCTAGTCTTCATTCTTTAAATATTGACTTCTCGATGTAAGTTATTTTATTGCTATCTAAGATCTGTCCAGTGCTAATATTTTGTTTCTGTTGTTAAAAGGTACGAATCGAGGGGTCAGTGGAAAAACTCAGCGAAAATGAGTCTACGGGTTATTTCTGCACACGTCCAAAAAGCAGTCAGATCGGTGCTCACGTGAGTCAACAGAGTACTATTATTTCCAGTAGAGAAGTGCTGTCAGAACTATCCAAAAAACTTGAAGCTGAATTCGCCGACAAACAAGTTTCCAGACCATCTTATTGGTGAGTGACCCACGTTTACAAACGCTTTCCTCTGCTGGACTACACAAAGTTAACCTGTAGAGTTATTCGGTTTCTCTCCCAATGAGAATTTTCTGACGAGATGCACACAAATACAGAATATATTGTCATTATAAGTATTCATTTTGCAGGAACGGTTACAAAATCATCCCGAAGACGATGGAGTTTTGGCAGGGACAAAGCGACAGACTGCACGACCGTATTGTTTTTGAACGCGCCGAGTTGCACACGGACCTCGCTAACTGTCACGTTGGAGAAAACGGATGGGTGTTCTATCGACTGTCTCCGTAGAGTTCCTTATGTCGGGGAATGAACACAACGCCGCAGGGTGAATGTTACGGGTCTTTTAATAATTGTATTTTTTAATTAATTATTATTATTATTATTTTGTATTCTTATATTACTCTTTGACTAAAATGTAATATGATGATGTTATTCAAACAATTGTAAAATAATCGTATTAAAATTAGAAAAATATAATAAATATCTAGTTGTTAATGAATCATAGGTTGATGCGATGTAAATTAATAAATTGGTAAATCTACAAAACTTTTTTGCTGGATAAAATCAATCAGCATAACTACTTATATACTTGTACTACTCTAAAGCGTAACCCATCAATTTGGTAGGTAGTAGATATTTTTTTTAGATTTATTATTCTAACCACTAATGACAATAATGCGTGATCTGTAACATTCCTTGATATAACAGATATAACATTTTAATAGGTAGCTAAATTGTTTTTATTATTTAGTAATACTTACTGTTCAGTCTTTAAATATTTAAATAATAAATATTAATAAACTAGCAATTAATACTTAGAAGTTTTAACAATTAACTAGTGAAAACTCACTAGTGATTTTAAAAAGTATTAAAAATTAATGTATTTAAATATGAATAGAGAGATACTTTGAAAAAGTATGTAAAACAGCGTGGCTATACTATTTTGTTGTAATGTACTGCAGCTCACGAGAAAGCAAAACGCAAGCAGTCCTCCTCTGGGTATGTTGGTACCAAGATAAAATAAAAAAGGTGTTGTTACTCACACGCTTACTTTGAAAAACGCAAACAGTGTACTGAAATTTCAGATCGTAAAATGCAATATCGAATTAACTTAAGGAGTTTTTTTTTCAAATATGAATTAAAAAATATTACAAAACACTTATTGGTGTTTAAAATTACCCACCTACGTTAAGCGTGCGGATATGGGCAGTCAACTCTCCCATCTGCTGTCATTAATTGATACGTTTGCTGGTTTTTTATGTTCATTTATTCATTTTTGGTTGTTGAATTTTTGTTTATTAAACTAATTTTGACATATTAAGTAGATCAATAGATTACTAATGGACATTTCGTTAAAATATTTTAGTTACCTGTATAATAATTTGTAAAATTATAAAGGTTCTTAATTTATTTTGTTAGTATTAAATTGTTTTCTACTTTGATTTGTTAAAAAAACTAGCAGTGATGAGCATCATACTAGTTTTATATTTTATAGTAAGTTGCTATCGTCTACTGCTACACTATTTTACATTGACAGCTACCTATGCGATAATTGTTTGAACCACTACAACTTCCAGTCCAAAGCAGCTGATGCCTGGCGAATCATTTTCAATCTTCCTCAACCTTTTCCTCTCTAATAACATTCCATTTTCACTTCCTTACATATTTCAAGTTAGAGATATTTTCCTTGTTAAATCGATAATAATTTTTTTCCTTGATTTTCTTTATAATAATCGTGTAATGTTCTTTTGTAAAATGTCAGTTGTTTGTTTTGATGTTATTGTTACCTATTGTTGTAACATTTATTACCGTTGAGATTATACGTATAATAGATGTACCACTTACATTTAATGTTTCTCGAAGCAAAAAAAAATTAAAACACTTATTGATTTACCAACAACTATACATGAAATCTAAAAATACAAATGTTATAAATTTAGATGCTTAGCATCGCAGTGTAGGGTAGGTAACGTAAAATGAGGATACTTTGCACCAATTTTTATATTTTTTTTTAACTTTATACAAACACTGTGACTTTGATAACTGTGATACAAGTATACAATTGATATCATTAGATAGGTAAAAACAATGACATTTTTAAGTTTTCAAATTTTTTTTTTTTAATTTTATGTTTTTAATAAACAGTGGTTGGTGCAAAGTTTTGTGTGATGTTGGGTTAGTTTGCACATTGACAAAATTCCAATAGAATAACATTCATATTTAATCACGGTGCAAAGTAATAGGTACCTAATATTATCAGTGGCATCTTAAGGCTATAAAAATGTTGTAAAAAAAAAAATGTTGAAAAAACTAAAGAAAGAGAACTAATAGAAATATTTATGAATTTTACCAATTTTTTTTTCTTATTTACTAAGGCAGAGGTTCTCAAACTTTTCAGGCCAGGCCCCCTCTTTTGGTTAACCCCCTAGACGTCATAAAAATAATTTTAATAGTCATGTTTAGAGTAACAAAAAGTTAAAAACAAACAACAAATACCTATATTAAATTACAAATTTATTTTAAAATATAATGTATATTTTATAAAAGGTTTTAATCAATCGGCCAATTTCAATGCGATGGGCGGGCTTGTTTTTTTTTTCATCACAAAGTTTGGTGAAACGAGGAGAGATATTTTGATGAAGCCACTCTCGATTATTATTGCTGACACCCAGTCTTCCACGGTACCTACCTACTTAACATAACTTGGTACTATAGACTTCATTGATGAAAATCCTGTTTCACACAAATACGTAGTTGCAAATGGAACTAGTAGTATTCTCACGGCTTTTTCAAACAATATCGGGCACTCTTCTTCTACACCAGAATCTTGTTAACGAGTTGTCTTGTTGATGGCTCGTGTTGATTGTTAACACTATACAATACAAAACGCGATTATTATTACAGAAATTTTACAATTCTTTTTCCTGTCCTACTAATGCAGTGTTGATTTTTAAAATTTTCTCGCGCCCCCATCTCCCCGCATAAAGTTTTCCCCCCCGGAGGGTCGCGCCCCACACTTTGAGAACCTCTGTACTACTAAGGTGTTATATGAAACAAAATCATGGAATTAATTAAAAAAAACAAATAAAACCGTAAATATCTTTGTCAGAAACTAGAGGGTTTAAAAAAATTTTACGTTCAACAAAATATTTAGATAAAAACGAAAAAAAATTGTTGCTGCAAATTTACCCACTAAGGTATCCTAATTTTACGGTATTTAATTAGGTCCTCCTATACGTTTTTTAATGTAACATTTTGCAACTCCGCAGACTACCTACATTTATGCCGAAAATTGTTGTACAAGAAAATGTATACTTGTACGTATTGTAACAATAGAATACGCGCCGCTTCGAAATGCTCATCAAACTACAATAAATGTACATTATGCCAAATTCACATCGGCGATTGCCATCGGAGATGAACTCGATGATCTTAAACGCAAATTTTACTGATATAAGTATATTAATAGTATTATCATCTATGTGTGATAATATCATATCTAATAAGTATAACAATAGTGTACAATAATTATGTATAGGTACCTATCTAAAGTCTAAACTCTCAAGGCCTAGCCGAACAACCGTAAACAAATTGTTTTACAAGGATTAATTAATAAATTAAATAAATAATTCTCTAATGATAGTTTTAAAAAAATATTAATTTGCGATAGCTGTTACCGAGTGAGTTCACAGGGATTGAACGAAACAATAAAAATAGCTACCTTCCTAACGAAAGTTTATGACAATACATCATAGGCACAAATTTATTATTCGCTGTAAATATCTTTCGAAAAGCCTATTAGATAGGTGCTTATTTGAATTCAACGCTATTAGTTTATACGGTTGTACAATTTTTTGATGTTTGGACGTGTTCTTTTTATTTTGAAAATCATTAATTTTATTATTTATAAAATTTATTTTATACATATAAAAGTTTTTATCGTGGCAGCGGTTGACGTTATTAATATTTAACTGCCTGTATAACTCTCCGAGAATTTGTCCAAAATCACTAAAACTGTGTACAGAAATCCTCTATGAAGTCGTGCGAAAAGTTTTACGTTAGTTTAAAAATATAGTTCATAATATTGTTGTTGTCAACGTACAGCTGCCCCTACAGTCAACTTGCCCCGGGTAAGTCACACTAGTTTTTAAAAAAAATTTAATTTTAAATAATTATTTTTACTGACCAAGAATTAAACGTTTCCAATGACTTTCAAGAACGTCCGTAAAAAATTTCAATTCCTACCTAATTTTAATCCAACACTTCAAGAGTTATAAGCGGTTAACCTATTAGCAACTCGCCCCATTTTCTCCCATCATGTATACCACCTACCTAGAGTCTTAACTCTAGGGCTTGGCCGAAAAACCATAAACAAATTATCGTACGAGGATTAATCAATAAATTGATAAATAACCCTCTAATGCGACGGTTAATACGACGATAGTTAAACCTATAGTAAACTTACGATGATTAAACAAAACAATACAATTAGCTAATCCAACGAAAGTTTATACGAATATATTATACAAATTTAATGATCGCAACAAATATCTTTCGATAAGCCAATTAAATTTGGTAGGCGCCTATATTTGAATTTAACGTTATTAGTTTTCTGTGTTATTTACAATGAATTTTGTGCAAAATTATAAAACTTAAGGATTTTGTATGATACGTCGTACCTATAATATTGTAGAATAATGACATTTATAAGAGTTTTTAAATTTCAAGCTTTTTTATAAACAGTGGTTGTTGCAAAGTTGTATGTGATGTTGAGTTACTTCGCGCCATTGACAAAAATTCATTAGAACAACATGGATTATCAAGTATACTACTAATAATTATCAGTGTCGTCTTAAGGCCATAGAAAAAGTTGTATTTGAAAAAAACTAATTTAAAAAAAAAAAAAAACCGGGATCACTCTGTACAAGTCGCGTGAGTATAGTTTGACGGAGTGGACGCTTTGGGTGGGTTTGGAAGTTGTACGGTTCAAACGTATTTTTTAATATCCGAAAACAATGATGGATCATTGCCTTCGAAAAAACGACTCTGAGCGAACTCGTGTGGTCGTCGCTAGTATACGTCCTGGTAAATTTTTCGAAAAGTTCTAAAAAAAAAAAAAAAAAACCAAATTTATAAACGTAATTCGTGTTTAATATCATTAGTAATATATTATTTATTTTTTATTTTCGAACCGGTTTTGCGCATCACTCTCGACCAGTGCTTGATTTGGGGGACGTTCTTTTTTAAAAATTTTTATAGCGTACCCCTTCTAATTTGGTACTCGTAATGATGATGTATAGGCACATCGTTATAAAATTGATACTCTATTTAACTGCGTCTCACTTCTAATTTTTTTTCCCAAGTCAAGCACTGCTCTCGACATTAATTTTTCGTGATAGGCAGTGGGAATAAAATATTATAACATTAAACATTATAATTGACGCGAGCAAGAAAACGTACCGAGGAACCTGTATATATATAAGTATACTCACTTGTACTTACAATATTTTATCGTCATTACCGTAAGAATACCCACGTATTAATACTATTCAATGTCAAGTGAGAGCTATTTTTTTTCTCGTTTACGTGTGAAATAATGAATACGAGGCGCGCCATCTCGATTAACCAACAACAACAACGGCCTCCACCGTCGACTACTTGCCGCCAAGATCTTTGTCTTATTACTGCCAGTTTGAACATCGTTTGAAAATTATATATTATTTCAACATCAAATTATCATTACCTACTATAACTGCGGTTGTCTGTTATCGCTTAACGTTTACTCGCGTATATTATTCAAACGAAACTCGGGTTAACAACCTATATTTTGTAAAGTTATACATACATAATAATATAGTATTCACAATACGTGTTTGAACAAATATTTTGTAAAAGTGTCATTCGGATTACGTGTTCGATTGTTTTTAAATTCTGAGCGCAGCGAAGAACGTATTGTTTTTTTTTTTCCCCCGTGAACAACTTTAAGAGTATAAGGAATTCTACCAAGTCAGTACCTCTGATGAAAGGCCTATGAACTCTGGATGGGGTTTCAAATTTGAAAGTTCAAATGAAACTAAGGAGAAACTTATGGGAAACATTAATTACAGCAAACGTGTTATTGTTACTCGTCAATTTAGTTTTTCGGCCATAATTACATTCAAAATAAAGACGTCGGAACGAGTCGAAAAGATATGGGTCTGATAAAAGTTTCAAGCGATTCCGGAAATTTTCGAGCTAACGCGTATAGAACGTTGAAATTTCCGAAAAATTTACCAGGACTACTGGTATACCAGTAGCTTGCACAGAATCGTGATTTCAAAGGCAATGATTTATCTTTATCTTCTTATGTTAAATAGAAACGCGTTTGAACCGCAACTTGGAAACCCACCCAGAGCGTGGTCTAGTTACTCCGTCAAACTACCCACGCGACCTAGAGTGATCCCTGTTTTTTTGAGAACGTATTTAGAACAAATACCTAATATTCGAATACTTTTGGAATGGGTACACATTCTAAACTATGTTGGTTTCGATTAATTTTAAAATCGTTGCGACGACTTCAAAAGGATTATTTTATCGAAAAACACTCGGTACTTTGGAAATCTTTTTCAACGTTTTTTTTTTTTTTGAAAATACCGTCACAAATTTAATATTGAATTTCTGGTTGAAAAAATAGTTTTTTTTGTTAATGAGTAAAAAAAATATTCGGATTAGGTAGGCAGGTACGAAGTATTCGAATACTATTAATGCAAAATGTATTTCAAATTCTATTACTTGAGTAAATTTATTCGATTACTGCTATTCGAAATTAACGTCTTACACTCGTATATAATTATAATATTTGAAACGACCTTGTTTGAACACACTTCTCGTACACACAGCCATTGGCTTTCGAGGAGTTCCACCTTTAATTAATTACGTTAAACATTGACGTTTTAATAGTTACCTATTTTTTTTTTTTTTTCGGTGGAATAAATATTATAAAAAAAAAAACCGGAATCACGCTCTAGGTCGCGTGGGTAGTTTGATGCCGTGCAGCGTCACTGTTTCGGAAGGCTTATCGTATATTATATAGAAGTTGTACGTTGAAAATCTGAATTGAAAATCGCTTACAAAAAAATAACGATTCTGCGGCGAGCGAGCTCAGCGACTCAATTAGAGAAATAGAGAGAGCAGAGAAATAAAGAAATCAGTAACACACGGTTTAGTTTATGAATTTAAACAACGCGCGTGAAAATTTCAAACCATTAAAAGTGTCATTCAGATTACGTGTTCGAATTTTTTTAAATTCTGAGCGCAGCGAAGAACGTATTGTTTTTTTTTTTCCGTGAACAACTTTAAGAGTATAAGGAATTCTACCAAGTCAGTACCTCTGATGAAAGGCCTATGAACTCTGGATGGAGTTTCAAATTTGAAAGTTGAAAAAGTCATGAAACTAAGGAGAAACTTATGGGAAACATTAATTACAGCAAATGTGTTATTGATACTCGTCAATTTAGTTTTTCGGCCATAATTACATTCAAAATAAAGACATCGAGTTGAGTTTTAAGTTATTACGTTTTCAGTACGAATTACACAACGGCGCGTAAACAAAATAACACTGTTTTTTTCAAAACATTTTTTCGTACGCGTTCGGGAATCTGTCGGGCAGATTTTTTTATCGAAATTATTTTATTCACGTAACAAAATTTTGTTTTACACAACACGTTCGATTTTCGTAAGTAACGACGATTCGTTACGATTTTTTCCAAAAAAAAAAAACAGTCAAAGCTATATTTTTGAACAACTTTAAACGGTTCAAAGGCGAAGAAACCGTGATCGGCGAAATTTTCAGTTGAACACTTTGTATCGAATTTTCAAAACTTTTTGTGGGCAAAATTTCTATACACTCTGCACGAACGAAATCGGACGCCTCCTAACCTCGTCAATATTACGCGTGAAATTTTTATTCCGAAAATTTTTTTCGAAAGTCACGGCGAAAAATATCGATTGTGGCGATTTTGCGCGTTCGCCGTAGTTTTTTCAAACGTTCTCTCATGAATTCTCGCACAGATCGTATCTGTTAAATTTTACAGACTCTACGACCCGTTTGTACCGTCCGCGCAACCGTCGTCAGAGCTAGCGTTTAAAAATATCGAAAAAGTTATCGCGATTACACCATGGTGGAATAAATAAACACAGATCATGTGGAATACGCTCCTTATCGTTACGCACTCGGAATCTATAAAAAAAAAGAAAGAAATGTCCGCCGACATCACTGGCCCGCCGCGCGGGTCACATTTTAACGGCATCGTCGTCGAAAGCTGCTTAATCGTTTCGCGTGTACTCCTCTCGTCACGCGCAACTCTACTCTACTACTACTACGAATGCCGAGTTCCGTGAATTTATGCCGAGGACGATCGCGCGGCCGAGTGCGTTTCATTCGCCAAACGGACCGCGGACGGGCGTAGATTCTGTAGTCGCGTTCAAAAGCGTCTCGCGCGTCAGTTTTGCCAAAGACCGGCGAATGGAACTCTTTCTTTTGTCTGTCGGTTTTTTTTTTTTCGCACTTATAACAACACGTTGTGTCGTTGTGTTTTACGTGAAAGATAATATCGCCGGTTCGCGCGATCAATAAAACGATTTCGGGAAAAACGTGACAAAACTGGACCGTTTTTTTTTTTTTACGAAGCGAGGATATTTCGTCTCGGGCGAATCGCGGGCGCGTTTACGCGTAACGGGGTCTGAAAAATCAAACATGACCGACTCTCGGACCGTAAGTACCCGTTCGCGACGTTATTATTATTTCTGTTTGTCGATGTGAAAAACTCGCGGAGAAACGACGGTACTTTTACATCGTGTCATGGATAAAAATAAAAAGTGGAAACGATGAAAATTCTCGTTCGTTTTTGTTTTCGGGGGAGTGAGACGTTCAGATATGTGTTACGCTACTGCGTAAATCGGCCGACTGAAAATCCTCATTTTCCCGGCGGTACCTAGATTTTTACGTTTTTTTTTTTGTACGTTTTAATGTATACTCGAGGAAACGCGTTCGCGAAAATTTTCAAAAAATCTTTTACCGTTCGATTAGGTACACAGAGATACGTCTCTTACTAAGCACACTTCAAGTAACGCGAAACTGCGAAATACGTAATACAGGTAGTGATTATTTTCAACATACCCACTGAGACAATATTGCAATATTTCACTATAAACTATATTAGTTTCGGGATCGAAAATCTCGCTCGTTGTTGATGAAAAATTCGGAAAAACGATTTTCTCAACGAAACGAAATCCAATCGATAACTCGCGGTAAGTAGCCTTTTAAGTAAATTTTACCGCTAAAATCCAATCGATAACTCACGGTAGGTAGCCTTCTAAGTAAATTTTAGCGGTAAAATTCACTCGACTTATTACCGACGTCTATAATATTGTTCTTGTTGTATGACTGTAAAACGAGAATATACCTAGCGAATTCCTTTTGGATATATATTTCGTTATTGGATTAAACATAAAATATCTTCAAACAAATAAGATGATCGGCTGATTTAAAGGTATCAAAGAAACATATCGAAGCAATTTTACTACCAAAAAAGTGACGACGAAAAAAAAAAACATCGTAAGATCAATATATGCACTTACGCTCAGAATCTAGAATATTTCAAAATAAACGTCCACTATGAACGCGTATACCCGTTTTTAACAGTCTCAAAATTTAAACACTTATTTTTTGTCATTAAGATGATAATACAATGAACCTGCCTACTTATCGTGTTTGTTTTGTAACCATAATTAATATTTAAAATTCAAATTTTTTTTTATATTTGAAACGTACGAATTGTAGATGTTTAATTATAACGGTGTATAATCTAGAGTTTTCAAGTAGCGTTGTGACATAATTATTGTATTAGGAATTAAAAGATATTAAACTACGAGTATGTAGGTATAATGTGATTTTACTGTGGATTGGTTTTTAGTGTTGTAAACCTTTTTAGTTAAACCTATACTTACACTACTTATCTGTATGTTTTTACCACTATACTATAGCGATATTACAAGAGTTTGTAACAATCAAATTTAATACAGTAAACATTTTTTTTGTATACGACTTTTAAAAGAGGAAATAAAATAATACCGTGTTTTTTTTCTTCGACTTATAATCATTATAGGTAAGCATTAACAGGATGTGGCAATAGTTCTCGTAATAATTGTTGTATAATATTATAAATTTTAATTTAAATTCGTCAAAACACTCTATCACTCCCAATATTATAGTGTTCTATAATGAAATCTACTTGCGCACACAAGTTATAATCGATAAACGTACAGTATTTTATTTGGGTTATTTGAAAAATATATTGAAACTTTAGAGGTCAATTTCGAGTACGGAATAAACAGGAAACCATAAGTGATCAGGTTTAATAGATAAGTTCAATCTTTAAAGAATTATCAACATAATTATTATTTCGATAAGTTTTTCACGCGAAAAAATATTTCTTATCTAAAATACCATTTCGACAATTTACATAGGTAGGTGTTTAAATAGATACACCTCGTGAGTGTGACTGAATGACAATTTTTTTATTGTTTTTAAAATCATAGAAATTGGTTTTGATGTGAAATATATTTTAAACAAATTAAAAACTTCCTTCAGATGCTGTTTGATAGTTGTATACATAATAATGTATGGAAAATTTTTTGTTCGTTTTTTAGTAAACAGTAGCTAGTATTAGTGACAAGAACTAATACTAGCTATGTGTATTATTTTTGTAACCAAATATGTTATCTAAATAATTTCGCGTTAGGTACGTAATTTACGTAGCTTAAATCTCACTCAACCAGACAGACTATAATTAATTATCCTCGTACTCAATTAAGACCGAGAAAAATATATTGTTTTATGAGCTGTGAGTGGTCCAAACAAAGTTCAACAACTAGTGATTAATTCAAAATTTATAACTTCCGTTGAGTTTTATCAGTAGGTAGTCGATGAAAATAATGTGTTTTTACCTACGCGTTTCTATCATTTCAGAGTACAATTAATGTATAGACACGCGTCTCATTTTTGAAGGATTGTATACATTTTTTTTTTTTTTTATTTGAAATGAACAATCTTAACCGAAATTAAAACAAGTGTATGAGCTAGTAAGAAGAAAAAAATACATGAAAAAAATTGTGGGAAGAAGCCACCCAAAAGTGACACTTTCAATATTCGTTTTGATCGAGTAACTAAATTTCATTGACAGCATTAAAGTACGCTTAAGACGTCTTGGTGTGAAACCCGGGATTTAATTAAAAGCTTGGTTTCGAATTAATGAGTTAGAGAGATGGTTTCGAGACGTGCGATTTTGCGTCTACGGAATTGAAAAATTATGTTTTTAGTAAAATTTTTAGTACAAAAACAATGTTTTTATTTTAGGTAGTGTTTGATTGTTTAAATTTATTTTGGCATGTAAGAATCTATTGACACAAATATAATTCAACATTTTTTTTGGGAGAGATATATGATTTGTGGGATTCGCTATCACATTTTATTGTGTTGGAGAATAAAAAATCATTGAGAATAAATTAGTATTACATTTGAAATATGTTATTCATTTCAGTATTCTAGCTCAGTGAGAAAGCTGTATTGCAATTTTAGTTGTAAAACCGATCTACGACAAACATTTGTTGTTGAATTCTGAAATTCCTAAATTCTATTGAACGATGTATTTTTTCTGCCATCAAATTTTTGGGTAATAATATTGTTCCGGTCTTTACGTATTATGATATCTCTAAAGATAATAATTGAACCTAATTTATGCGTAGTTTTTTGAAATTTTGTTAAGTTTTTGAGTTTTGGTTCAAAAATATAAAAGTCAAAATTTCTGAAAGTGCTTCAAGACACTTGAAATTTTTACAATTTGCTGGGGTGGATAAAACTAACACGTCTACGAAAAAATCGGAATGGATTTTCACAATTTTTACTTGATTTAGATACCTATACCTAAAACTTAATATTATGTCAATTTTCGTAGTTATTTTTTAGTAGATCCTTTAGTTTTTCGCTTAGAAACTTGAAACTTTGATACATTTTCTCATATGTTGTTGAAATATTCTAAGAAATGACTAAAAAAATGTGTGATTTTAATGACGGTTTTACATGGTAGTTTATACATTTTTTTCATTTATTGTTTTTGCAATGATATTAGCAACAATAATATTTAATATTATTTACTAAAGTTTAGCAATAATATTTTTGCGAGATTGTTCAAATTTAAAGGAATTTATTTTAATTAATTTATTACCAACTAGAATATATGAGGTTCATACGTTATAACAATTCCGACCATTTTCGAGCTAAAATATCTCTTAATAAGTACAATTTTGTTAGTATAAAAGTGTACTATGCATCGACTGTTAATTTTGTTATCATTAAACATAATCATCGCTATACAACGCTTCATTTTTTATTTGCTTGACTCTCTTAGATTCTTTATATTTGTAAGCAATGTGTTACTACAAACTAAATTACCAACTCTTCTAAAACAACGACTTAATGCAAAGATGCTACAAGCAACCCATCCGGTCATTAGTTGTTACTCCATTTTTTCGCACTATTTTTTTTTCAATATTCTCCGTCGGTTTTATAACAATTCGTTGATTCGGGCTGGGTTTTAAGTTGATAATACATTAATCGTAAACAACGGATTGCCTATGAAAATTACGATCTCGAGCGACCTCAATGAGAAAAAAAAACAGTCGACAATAGTTGTAAATTTTATTTGTTCGGGCTCTTAATGTATCGAAACTCTTATGACGCGTTTCAACTTGATTCATTTCCATATATAATATTATCGAAATTATTGTAAACAGCATAATGCATAACATAGATGTATCTTTTGAAGCTTGTGTAAAAGTGTCGAATACGAAAACATCTATTGAAATAAACGTTCGAAAATTCCAGTGAAAACTCAAGAGTTCCGTGTACTATTTAGCTCGAAAATAACTATCAAAACTGATTGTGAAATTTTTTTGTTGTCGTAAAAAGGGTCTTTGCTTACCCGTATACGAGACGGAATTTTCTAAATTAATTAAATAATATACCGATATTTTTTTTTTTTTTTTTTGTTTTTTTTTTACAATTTTGCCGTCACGTGCAGCGGGAGAGTCTTATCCATAAGCTGAGCAGGAAAAAAGTCTACGTGGAAGAAGACGAAGTGGGAAAAGCAAAATTCAAACGAGTGCTGAACCTCGCCGACTTGACCGCTCTGGGCACCGGTTCCACGTTGGGATGCGGTGTTTACGTGTTAGCCGGAACCGTGGCCAAATCGGTGGCCGGTCCTGCCGTCGTGCTGTCCTTTATTCTGGCCGCGACCGTGTCTTCGTTTTCGGGTACGTACAGTTTAGGTCGAAAACAAAACGAAAAATGTCGGGCGTGTGAAAAGAAAATCAACCGCGATAAGTCGATTCAATCAAATTGTCTTCAGTTTAAAACGTTAACAGCGGGAAAAAAATAACCGGATAAGACAGAAAACGAAATAAACTTGACTTGGTTAAAAACAATTTTCGCTAAAATATTCACAAGTCGCCCACACATCTTTAGTGTTTTTAACTTGTGCGTATTTAGGGAACGACCAAAAAAAAAAAAAAACTCAATGAATTAGTTTCGGTCGTTGGTTCCACTCTTGATGTAACGAAAAAATAAACTTAACTTTGCAGCTATGAGATAACAAGTTGAATTAGTGCAGTACAGTTTTTAATCGAATGAGTTTTTTTTTAAATTTAAATTCAAAAAAACTCAATTTTTCAACTGCCCTAGTTTATACCCACTGTACTAAAAAAAAAAAACCCCGCATATTATAGGCTCTCGAAGACGACTTTTATCGAACGCAATATTTGTATCATGGATTCAAAACTTGAAGGGTTACGTACGACGTATCTATAATTGACGTAATACCGTTTTTCTTACACAGAATCTACCGAATTCTGCGTTTTCCAGTACCGTAATTTAATTTTGAACAACCATTTTGTTCGTGAACTAACCTACCGAGTAAAAACACGTTTTAAATTTCGTTTTTGTACAGGCGTCTGTTACGCCGAATTCGCGAGCAGAGTGCCGAAAGCCGGGTCCGCGTACGTGTACAGCTACGTGGCCGTCGGCGAGTTCATCGCGTTTGTAATCGGTTGGAATTTGTTACTGGAGCACACGATAGGTGATGTATATTTTGGTGGTTTTTTGCGACTTTGCAATACGATCGGGAAACCCATCGTTTTTGCCGAACGTCAAAAATATTACATTTAAATACGTGTCGATGGATAATTTTAGTGGTTTTTCTAGTGTTATACTCACTGAGTGTGTACCTACCTATATTTGAGTACCTGTAGCTGATTTAACACGAACTCAACTATTTTCGTCTTGTCTCTCGCATACAGGTACCGCGGCAGTCGCCAAGGCTATGAGCAACTATTTGGATTCTTTGCTCGGAGACCCTCAGCAAAGATTCATGAAGAAACATTTCCCGATTCACGTTGACTTCTTGGGAGAATATCCGGACGTCGTGTCGTTCTTGTTCATCATGTCCATTGCGTGTAATCAAAATAATCACAGAAAACTATAACACCGTTATACTTGGCCCCGTTCGCGCAAGACGCGTGTAAAACGAACGATCGCTGATTCTTACCTTAAGATGTAGAAAAACATTTTTATTTTCAGTTTTTCCCTTCTCGCGTTGTCATACGCACTGTATGATGTTCAAAAGTACACAGTTAATTTCCTTATAATTTGCGTTCTTCAAATGTACAAACGACAATATTATCAAAGAACAAATTTTTCGTTTTTTTTTCTTTTTACGACAAAGAGAACTAGGTAGTGAAAAGTACAGGCGAATCGAGAAGTTCCACTTTTCTGTGAAATCCGTTTAAAAGTTATTATGCAAGCGCGTAGTTTTCACGTAAAAATTTGAAGAAAGCTATATCAGTTTTTTTTTTTTTTTATGATTACGAAAGCTAAAATAATCATTTATTGTTTATCACGTTTCGCATAAACTTACAGTGGTCGTGGCATGGGGTGTTCGTAAATCGTCCGTTCTCAACAACATGTTCACCACGTTAAACCTGTTAACGGTGTGCGCGGTCATCATGAGCGGAATATATTTTGGTACGTATATTACACTGTACAGCGGGTTTGTGATTTGTTTCGTTTTTACTATTTAGTCTGTTCAAAAACTGTTTAGTACACTTTTCCGCGGTCTGGTGCTATTTTGCGTCTCACTTTTGTTTTACCGTCTGTTTACAGCAAACGTAGCCAATTGGTTCATCCCGAAAAGCCAAATTCCGTCCGAATCGAAAGGCGGTGACGGCGGTTTCTTGCCGTTCGGCTGGACCGGAGTGGTCGCGGGAGCTGCTAGATGTTTTTACGGATTCATCGGTTTCGATTCCATCGCTTCGACCGGTACGTGTATCTAAACTTAAAAACAAAATATGACTGTAATAGTATTAACTCGTTTCGTTATGCTTAGTACGTTATTTATTAAAAAAAAAAAAAAAAAAGAAAATACGGCACGTGTAGGTACAATTTAAAAAAAAAAAAAACGTCGTGTATTAAAATAATATTCTATATACTTTTATGTGATATAACACAAAATTTACGTTGGATCATAACACGTTTGGGATTTATCGAATCATGTAGTATTTTATCATGTGGGTACAGTACGTTGATTAGAGTGTGGACACGTTTGAATGTATACACGTGATTAATGAGTACATAGACTGATGACCTTCATACGATTAGTGTTTGTGTATCCACGTGAATAAACGTCAACCGTAGTAATACGTGTTAGTTAGTATGTATAAATTGTGTGTCACATTTACATACGATTTCAGGGGAGTCATAAAACTCTCGTCACAAAAACCGTGTAGACTCGTATTTTAGGAGACTACAATCTCTCTGACAGCCTTGGACCTCGCTTTCCTTGGTATCAAAATATTTGGTCCACGAATCTATTTACACCTTACATAATATACACACAACAGCTGATATTAATGGACATTAATAACGCTTAATCGGACTGTGAAAATTACGATGATTCCTTTGGATTTGAAGAGTTTAATTGAATTCCTGGCTAAGACGCGATTCTGCGCAGTTTATTATATTGACCACTTGCGTTTTTCGATCCGGATGGACGTGTCCACCTACAGTCTATTCTACAGCGGCGACCACTTCGTGTTTTTCATGTGCCTTTTCAACTCCTCTCCTTCGAATCAAAATTTTTCATCTGAGTTGTTCTGATAAATTTGGAGTTAATGGGAAAAAAAGACACAACGAAGAGCTTATACATGTATGGCTTATATGACTTGTATTTATATACACATATAAATAAGATATATAAAATACTAGAGTGGCTGGGAAACGCGTGGAGGAGAGCTGATGGAGGTATAGTGTCAAAGAACGTCCTAACAGAAAGTGTAAAACTAGGAACAACAGGGCGGAAAGACACTGTAGAAAAAGATTTGAGGATAGATGTTGCAACGTGAGATTGGTTTCTAAACAGAGAAAAATGGAGAACCTCACTATGCAGGGACCGAGCATGACCCGAACTTAGGCTGGTGAAGAAGGAGAAGAAGAAGATTATTGTGAGGCAAAAAGCAAAAAAACACGCGTACCTATAATCCGAGTAGGTAATGCGTTGTAATTACACGCGTTTTCAATCTTTCCGTAATTGATTCGGTAGTCAAAACTCCAAATACTATACGGTTAGAATTACGATTGAAGTTGTGACCTGTGTGCAGTGACGCCTTTACGACGCCGTTCCGCTCACTGTCGGCGAAAGGCGCATATAGCACTCGCGTATACACTTCTGGATGCGTAGAACATAGGCCCGCTGTTAGTATACATCATTATAGGTAACCACGTGAACAAATCAACTTCAAACTGTCAAGCCTGGGCGAGTTTATATAACTCGTCGAGTCAATCACGAAATAACGAAAATTTCGGTCAATTCGATCTTTTTGATTTATCGAACGAACGAAATTCAACTCGAAACAAAGATTCACACGGTTTCGCACCTATACTCATTCTACTGCGTACTTATGAAAAATCGAACGTCTTTTTTTGTACTTACCGTTGAAATTTTCTTCCGACCGACGCGTCTTTGTGAAAAGACCGTTGTGATATACTATACACGTTACGGACTGACTCGAGGTTATTGACAAGTTAAAAAAAAAAAACCATATTAAATCAGCGAAATGAGTTGAGTTAACCGAGGCGAGTCGATTGATAAAGGTCAATAAAGATCGATTTTTCACTTTTGACGAGCTCATTATGTCCAGCTTTTTTCGATTTTCCGACACAGGCGAGGAAACGAAAAACCCGAAAAAAACGATCCCGCTGGCGATCGTGTTGACGCTGCTCTTCGTCACGTTAGCGTACTCCAGCGTGGCGTCGGTGTTGACGCTGATGTGGCCGTACTACGATCAAGTGCGTACCGCGAGTTGGTGACAAGTCGAAAAAAAAAAAAAAACCGACGATCTTAAAACAAAAAAATGACCGTTGCCAAAAACGCGTTTTTTTTTATAATTTTTTTTTTACAGGACCCGAACGCACCGCTGCCGGTCATATACGACAACCTGGGAATGCCCGTACTCAAGTACATGGTCACGGGCGGCGCGGTGTTCGCCCTGTTCACGACGTAAGCGCGGTCTCGCCTGTTGACCACGATATTATTGAACAAAAAAAAAATGAAAAATTAATCGATAATAATAATTGCAATACGCTTACAAGAATAAAATAATGTAGGCACGTACAGCACCCTGCTTTTTTTCTAACAGGTCCTAAAGTCCTTATCGCGAGGAGGAGGACAAAAAATAAAGTATTTCAGAGTAGGTACGTGTCAGTAGTCCCGGGTTCTTGTGCGAGCTCCGCTGAGGAAAAATGTCGTGATTTTTACTTAAGGGATCGCGAATATTTTCCCTCTGTCTTATCACGCCCGCAGCGCAGAAACTTTTTCCTTGCCGAATGTACCAACATCGATCTGATGGTGCCATAAAACTGATTCGGATTCGCCACAAAGTCTACTTGACGACGACTTTCCATTATTTTTGATTTTTTCGTCTCGAGTTTTTCAAAAACTGATAACCAAATTATTGTTCGTAGGTATATTATAAATTGAGGATACGAATTACGCGGTAAAGTCGTTTTTAAATAGACTTCAATACTATAGTTAAACACAGTTTTCAGAATTTTTATCGTATATTTGGTACGTTTGGCAAGGGAAACGTCTGAATTCCTTCCGTTTTTTGTGTGATAAACGAAGAGAACAAAATAATATCTTTTTAGCGTCTTTAATATTCTGATACTCACCGATCGCCGGTACGGCGTAAAATCGTTCATTGGAAAAAAAAAAAAAGGCACTTATCATGTACAATTAAGGGTCGAGAATGTTTAAATTATTTTGGAGCATATTATAAACGATGGGGAAGTTCGGTTTTCCAATGCGCATACGCTATGGATTCATTAATTAGGTAGTTAAACAATATAAAAATGAATATTATTCTAATTTTATACAGGTACATTACATAACAAAATGGGTGTGTGGTCACCGAACCGTTTTTGCTACGCCACCGTTGCGCTCGCATTTTAGGAACCTGTACCGAAAATTCGAGAATCATTAGAAATTTTCACTAAAAACCCGTGGATCGGCGGGTGCTTTAGCTCCTCTAAATCCGCCACTGAATTCCGGTTTAATTTTCGATTTTTTTCTACTTTTTTTTTTTTAACATCAACGTTTAAAGTCTGATAGGGTGTCTGTTCCCGATACCGCGAATATTGTACGCCATGTCCAGCGACGGTCTTCTGTTCGGTTTCCTGTCGACCATCAACGAGAAGACCAAGACCCCGTTTACAGCCGCCATGGTCTGCGGCGTCAGTGCAGGTAAGAACCCTCGTCTTGTAAACTTGTTCTGACTGGAGTGAATTTGTATCCGGCAAGTCTTTTTTATTAGCCGCTCATAATTTTGTTGTGGAAAAGTAAAATAAAATCAAAAAGGTATGAAAGAAAGAAGGAAGAATAGAAAGAAAAGAAGTAAATTTGAGGTCGGTCGAGGAGTCGTTTGGCAATTGCGCTTTGGAGTCATTTTTTTGGGTAGGACGATGTTTTGAAAATTCTGATTCAAACTTATCATTGAACATTCGAAAGCAATGATAAGCCATTGTATTTGAAAAAAAAATTCTGAGCGAGCTCAGTTATCTAAAGTTTTCCAAATATAACAAAAAAAATCAGTTATACTCAACTACCTATTCTATTTACTACCTATTTACGACTTTTTTAGGTAATCGCTACGCCAAACAACTTCTTATCTGACCACAAATTCACTCCCTTTCTTTTTTTTATTTTATATAATACCTTTTACGTTTACTTTGTTATGTTATATAATGCGTGAAAATATCGGAGCACTCCGTACCTACTTGTTGGTTATAAATTTTTTGAGCGAGTGAATTGACCAAGTGTTGCCAATTTTCAGTTTCAAACAACTAGGAACTCTAATCGAGGTTTTTAGTCTAAATTTGTGTGTGAATTCGGATCGAAAATCGCTAAATAAATGTAAAATTTAAAAAATTGTATCGAATAACATCTAATTTAAATCAAATTCGCCAATTCTTTCGTAATGTGCGTTAATGTGATTAATTCGCGCCGAATTAATCAGATCGCCCCTTCTACTCTAGAATAAGAATAATCGAATTTGGCGATATTCCAATAATTTCATCGTTTTCGGCAGATAACTCAGAAAATAATCAAAATATCGAAAAATGTTTCACGTCGATTTTTATTTTTTTGCAAATGACGTATTTTACGAAACATTGAATTATGAATAATTGTTCTATTATATTATGTTATTGATGTTTTGTCATTATACTATTATGTTCTAAATACATGAACTGCACTCGTTTTTAGGGTTGTTGTCAACCATTTTTAACCTGGAGCAGCTCGTCGACATGGCTTCTATCGGTACACTTCAGTCGTACATGATTGTTGGTGTCTGCGTTCTGATACTGAGGTGTATATTAATTTTTACTTGTTCTAATTTTATTAAAACGAGTATAATTAGTGTAACAGTAACTAGTATCGTTAATAAATAATAATATAAAGCGTGAGCTTAAAAATAAATAATTTTTTTTATTTATTAATTCTTTTAAAAACTATACGTAGAACAATTAAAATAGTAATATTATTACCTTTTTAATATAAAACATAATTATTTGTGTTTTAACTATTAAAAGTGGGTTTTCTGTGATTACATAATACCTGTAGATTAATTAATTGTTGTCTCGTTGTTTGATAAAGAATATTACAATATTTTAAAATTCGAGAAAAGAGTACAACAATGCGGATTCGTTTTTGAATTTAAAATATTTTGTATATGAATCACATAATTGCATTTTATTACCCCACAAAATGGACAGTAAAAAAAAAAAACAAAAGTATTTATCCATGTCTAACGTACAATACGGTCAATTTTTCGAACCGCTTGAAAATGAACGAAAAATTGATTAGGATTTCCTGTCTGTAGAAATCGACCTTAAAAATGCGTTTATGATTTTATATCAATTTAACACTGGTGAAATGTTTTTTAATCTCGCGTACCTCGAATACATTAATTAACACTGAGTATTACGCGTTTCGGAGAGTTTTTGTAAATAAACACAATTTGTACGAAGTGATTGATATTTTTTCTAGTTACAAACTGTTTTGTTTCTTATAGGTATAAGAACATCAATTCACGTAATCCGGACATCGATTACGATCCCGATACACACGCGATTTCTATGTGGTTAAACATATCCAACACAAAAACAATGAACGCAAACTCACACACTCAGTACGCGTCAAGAGTGCTGACAGTCGTGTTTTGTACGTAGTTATTCGATAACTTTTGAAAACTTCACATTTTGTAATAATAACTGTTTAAGATTCTGAGCGTTAGCGAATTGTTTTTACAATGATGTATTTTTTTTCTGTGATCAAAATTTCTAGTAGGTAGGCTGCTCCGATTTTAACGTATTTTTAAAAGATAGATAATTGATCCGAGACGGTAATTTATTTGTACTTAACGTTTTTTGAAAATTTGATTATTTTTGAAGTTCCGAGGAAAAAAAAACGAAAACGTCCCAATTTTCGAGATTGCTCCGTTCGACTTGATATGTATACGTGTCATTAAGAAGTGTTTAAGGGTTTAACGAGTTTACTGCTGAAATTTCATCAATTTTAAGGGAGTTATGGAACTTTGAAATTTTTGAATTTTACGCAATTCCATGAAACCTCTAGTTTTTATATTTGAGTCTCGAAATAAGATAGTTTTACATATGTGGTTGAAAAACTTAATAAATTGTTTCACACAAATTTTGTTTATAGCCGATTTCATGTTGTTATTTTATCGTTGCTTTCAGATATAAAATAATGCGTTTAAACCACAACTTCTAAACCCACCCAAAGCGTAGTCGCTACCCCGTCAAACTACCGATATAGGGGGATCCCGGCTTTATTTTTAATTGTATATTTTGTTTTTACCTATTTTACGTTTAATTCCGTGATTTGAAACGTTAAACCTAACCGAATTTCTTTTGAAGTATATTATAAATATGGTTATTACCTATACCCTGATTATTAACTAAGCACGTCAGCAGTCGGTTAAAATTGATATTCCACGAATGGATGTATATAGGTACGATGAACTAATCACAATAATTTACACTTCTCAATATTTGTCGACGTACCTGCGATGCGTGTTTCAGTGTGTGCGAATGAAGAGTCGGATTTAAAAAAATTAATTACTATGCACGTGTACTAAACTGTAGAAATACCTAGTCATTCAGTCATGAGTATTAGGTATTAGTAATAGGTATTGATTGATCGAAACCTAATCAACTTACCTAACTAAATCTATATCCTTAACCGATTTTATTTCTGACGAACAGTTTACTTGTTGCAGCAATATTCGCGTTCGTATTTTGCATTTGCGTTGTCAACTGGGACTTCTACTCGGGCGCTGTTCAGTTAGCACTGAGTGTGGCGATTTGTGTTTCGATCGTCGTACTAGCCGTCACCATGTTAATGTTGAACAAACTGCCACAGGCAGTCGAACATTTACCGTTTAAGGTGAGATGATGATAATTTTAGGTCAGGGAAAAAACGCAAACAAATTGAATTTTTTTCAAAAAAATTGTACTTGTACCGCTCTCTCGCGATATCGTAAGTACGCGAAATTCCTGTGGATAATTGTACGGCCTTTGATTTTCGTCCCATACTTTTTAGCTGTAAGTCCGAAAGTTGACGAGTCATAGTTAAAAACAGAAAAAAGGGCACGCATCCCCTTTTTAAGGGACGGAGAGCTACGCAAGAGGGGTATGTCCGGGGACTTTTAGTATGACAAAGTTATGGACTGATTGTGTACCGAAATTCAGCTCTCGAGGAATTAGTTCCAATCTTTGTAGTTTTTTCGCTATGATTTGACTGGGCTGTATTAAACATCGTATACTATTATACACATCTTTAATCGATTAATATTTTCAGGTACCATATGTTCCATTTGTACCGTGTGTGAGCATAGTTCTCAACTTGTATCTGATGATGGAGCTGAACTTCAAGACATGGATTAGATTCACTGTGTGGCTAGTCATAGGTTAGTATATAAAATCAACTTAATTGTTATAACGAACGACTGGGTCATATTATATACACTGTATACACAATCAGTCTGGACTATTTTTTTTATATGATTTTTAAATCTCAGAATTTTTTTCATTTCAAATTTAACCAATCAAATATTGTTTTGTCTAATAAGTGTTTAGCTGTCAATAAAAATAAATATTATTAAATATTAAACCGATAAATAGCAAATGTTTATTGTGTAAATAATATTTTTTTTCTAGGATTGTTGATTTACGCGTTCTATGGGATTCGTCATAGTTTGGAAGGTGTCCAAGAACAATCAATCAAACACGAAGGAAAACACGAATCGAAAATCTCTAACTAATCGTCACATAATCTCTGAGTGATAAATTATACCCAGTGGTCACCGTTGGTTAATAAATTGATGGGTATATAATATATACCTACTCTGTTTTAAACCAAATCGTACGATCAAATTTTATCGCACTCAAAGTATTTGTCAACTTAATGTTGTTGGTATTTACTATAACTTGAAAATTTGACCCTCTATACTTAACTAAATGTTGTCAAGTGTTGATAACATTTCCTGTTGTATTTATGTTTATACTTTTTAAGTCTTTTTTTTATAACTACATCAAGTTCAAATCAGAAAATTTACATACTCATTGCTGATGTAAAAAAAAAAAAAAAAAATTAAATTAAAAATAAAAATTGAGTATCAAAATTAAATTTTGCGATTTTTAAATATTTTTAAACGGCCAAGAATTTGAAAAAAAAAATTGAAATAAATTAATTTTTGGAAAACGACTGTATTTTGATTAACATCTATTCGCAGATTTACAAATTTCTATTGAGTTTTGTATGTCAATTTTTTAATTTTTCATTTATCATTAATTTGTTTGTGCTTTTAAATGTTCAAAACGCATAAACTTGTAGTACAAAACCATTTTTGAAGTCAAACTTATTGAAAAGTATGTACACATTATACAAATTATAATACCTACTGTACAATAACATGTAAACAAATTGTTAAAGTATTACCTACATTATTTATTTAGACATGTTGTATATTTTGACTCTAAATAATTATAATATATTGTTTTAATTGAGTATAACTACCTATTATATTTCATTGTAACTACTTTTTGTTCGGGGAGAAGTTATTTTTTAGATTCTTACCAGTACCTACCATACGTAATTTGTAAAAAAAAATTTGTATGTTTAACTACGATTAAATTATAACTGTTTCTAAGCAAGCTATTGATGAGTAAAAAAAAAAAAACATATAAATTGAACATTTCAAAGTGCTATAATCAGCGTAAAAATATTCAGAATTGTTTGACAGAATCCAGAATTGTTATTAATTTAAACTGTTTTTGGAGAAATTGTGCTGCCAAACAAACTGAAGTATTACAAAGTAGTAATAAATAGTATAAATGTATTGTAATAATACATTGTTAATTTTTTTTAAAATGCCTCGAGTCTTTGAATTAAAAATTAAAAGTTTTATGGAACAAAAACTGCCAAAATCCACAATTTCGAAAATTTCAGATGTTTATATTTTGCCTAAAATTTGGTCAAAATCAATTGAAATTTCTACGACAAATGTATTTTATCATATTTTTTTTTTTATGATGCGTGAAAATTACAAGTACTTAATTTGAAGAATTTTGAAAAATGTTGACCCTTTTGATTCTCATCATAACAAAAACTATCCAAATTTTTGAAAATGAATCAGTTGTGAAGTGAAATACCATCTCCGTTCGGTAACCTACATTCGAAAAAATCTTTTCGGATGAACCCACAAAAGTGTTGAAAAAAACGTACTCGTAAAAGAAATACATTCTTCATTGAATGATATAATTATTTATAATATAAATTATGTTACTATTTTATACTACTAGTTACAGCTTTGTAATAATAATAATAATATATTTTTATCAATAACAAGTTTAGCAGTCACTAAAATAACAATAAAAACCAAAAAAAAAAATTCATACTTGAAATGCACTGATGTTATGCTTGTTTTGTCATACAAAATGATTACGAGAATAAAGTATTTAAAAAAAAAAAAATTGTTTATACTTGGTCTCGACAAATTTACAAACGATTAAAATGAATTATGGTTTTAATGATCTGTATTAAATCCAGTAATACGCGCATACAGGTTCCTAACTTTTATATTTTAGCACAAAACTCTTCGAACTTGTGTGTATCCTCGTAGTGTTTTTCGAAAATTCAATTTTAAATACTATTTGTGGCGCAATCTCTCGAAAAATATTTCACAATATTTTCTCGCTCCCGAGCCTAGACGTATAATATGTTCTTGGACTTTCTGCTTGCCTAAACTTTAACAAATTCGTATCGTTCTTATAATATAGAAAACGGATAAAATATTTTATTCTTAAAACTCGAAAATCTAGATTTTAGATACGGTAGCTATCTGCCGTACAGAGACTACTGGACAAAGGCACGTTGTTCGAAAAAGGCAGCGCAAACGCGTATCCAGGATTATTTTTTGGAAGATTGGTAAAAAATTCCGTGTTCCGCATTGATTCGTCCAGTTTAAGAAGGGAAAAGAATAGGACAAGCCCTCGTGAATTGAGCATACTTCTCCTCCAAAAATTTTGTAAGCTCCCTTCGTAAAATCTGTAAAAAGAACCTTAACTATACCGTATACACCGAGTTCATAACGAAACAAATAATTCTCGTATATTATATACTGTACAATTGTAACGGTATACTAAAATTGTACTCATTGTTTTTGGCCGACGCATATGAACAAATATCAGAGATTTTAAACAAAAACTTTAGTTTTCACGAAATTTGGCTTGAAACATACAACTTGAAACGTGATAATGTTGTGTTACGCTTAAAATCACGCGAAACGGTCGACAAACGTCGTACGATACAAACGCGTTGAACGAAAAACTTACGAGACATTGTCGAAATAGCTAGCGTATTTACGGTTTATCTCGGCCCCGACATAACAATAATAATAATATTGACCGCGGTAAAACGCTATTGTTTTCCAAGTATACGTCTGTTCTGCAGCCGATTATCTCTGCAGAGATTACACGAAACTCGTCCGTTTGCAGCATCTCTTCTTGATCGAGTCATTGAATCGTTTCTGCGGGTTATCAACCGTCACATTTTAATATAATTACACACACACACACTGATAAGATAATATTACGGTACTCAAAACGAGGTATTCAGCTCGTTCTCGGTAAAGTCTACACCGCGGACGATCACGTGAACACAACAAATAGCGAACAAACGCTAGAGCCAAAAGAATGTTCGTTTCGACCGGAGTTGGTGTGAACACATTCAAACGCGTTTTGACAATACAAAACACGTTGGCCGAGGCTGGGCAGCTTTTTTTAACCGTCGTTAAATTAATCATAAGTTAATCGATACAACGAAAAGTCAAGTTGGAAATTAATTTATTAAAAGTTAACTAAAATTTAAATATTACAATTTAACATTTCACGTTGTATTTATATTAATTATTTATTTATTCGAAGCATTTTTCGAGTCATTATCAAAAGGCGAAACAAAAATAAACGTGTATAAAGTTGATTTTCACAGTTTTTTTGTTTTGTATAAAACCTTTGATTTTCAATTAAAATTTTGAAATAAAAGCTCTGTTTCGATTATGGACATTTTTACATCAATATTATTGCTTCATTCTTAAATTTTTCAAATGTTTTTGTTATATTTTGTACACGTTATTAATTTCAAGTAGAAATATCAAACGACCTAAAGACCATTTTTGTGTTAAATATAGGTAATAATAAGATGTTACTTTAAAATTTTCTAAATTTTTTTCTACCTTCATTATTTTAGAATAAATTATAAAGTTCGATAACGCAAATACAATTTCAAACAATTTTAACTGTTTATAATCTATATATTTACAAATTTACAACTTGTTGAGCACTAAACTCATTGAACTCTTTTAAAGACAAAATAATGTGGTTTTAATGAACTGAGCTCTGCTCAGAGTCGTTATTTTTGAGCTACAATAAATGATTTATTGCTTATAAATTTAAAAGAAAATAGTCACAGTACGTCTTTTGTTCCAAAGACCACCGCCCCCAAAGAGACGTACACCACTCAGAACTCGTTAGTTCTTTTTTTTTAAACTATAATTTTTATACTATATAAATTTATTTAAAATTATAAGATGTTTCTAACAACATTATTCAAATAAATTACTTATAGCATAGTACGCCTAATTAATATGTAGTAACGACTATGTCTAAATTAATTAATTTTTTAAAGATAATATAAGTTACAGGGATATGTATTCATTTAAAAGCCGTTATTTGGAATTTTGAACTCCGGGGTTACTTTGCTATACTTTTTGTTTGAAATGTTGCCTACTTTTTGAGTTGTACCCCAAATACCTAAAAAAAATTGGGAATTTCAAGATTTGTGAAGAAGTTTTCGTTCGGGAAGAATGCTCTAATTTTTTAAAATCAGTAACTTTTCTTATGGGTTTATTGATTACGGTGATATTATGGTCCAAGAGTTTTTAAAATTTTGCTTATTTTTTGAGTAATACTCCAAAAACCGAAAACAAATTAAGAATTTTACTGCGAAAATTTGAAATTTTCAGGTTTTTGATGTTTTCGTGTAGTAAGAGTGCTCCGATCCTAACTTTGGATACTACAAAAAAGTTGAGATTTGGGCTTTAAATTTTATTTTATTCAAAATATATTTTTGAATTTCACCCATTTTGCGAGTAATATTCCGAAAACACACAAATGTATACTAAAATTCCCGCTAGAGTGGCGAGTATTTGTCCGATCGAATTGAAACTGTTACCATTATAATCGATAGGCCATTACGTATCAAAATTTTCACAGGTTATTTAAATTGATATTTTTTTTTATATGTGGATACGACTTTTGGAGTTTTCGAACCATTTTTACTGTCAAATTTTGTTTTTATCAGGATCGATCATTGCTTTCAGATATTAAATAGAACGTTTAAACCACGATTGCCAAACCAGCGACCTACCAATCACTACTCCGTCAAACTATCCACGTGACATAGACTGATATCGGTTATAGAATTAAATGTGTGTTGATGCATTTTTTTGAAAATGTTTCGTAGACAAATTATTTTATAATAGGTACTGTTGTTCAAGGTGTCAAAGCAACCATTGTAATTTTGCTTAACATTCACAGAATTGTTGAGCAGAAAATGTAAGTAATTACACGTTTTGTTCGACAGTTTGTTTATAGCATATTTAGGTGCTGAAGTCGTAGACAGTTTTTGATTAACGTACACTATACGAACCGTCATTTGTAATTGAATGTGTTCTCGTATTGCTATCAAAGTCGTCATTTAATCGGAATAATACATAACTGTTATCTTCTTAACTGTACATATTATTTTTACAATATTATAAATAAGTTAGATTTTTGTTTGTCAAGTACGTCTTACGTGTTTCACAAAACATTGTTTTGATAAAGTTTCGTACGAATATAATGTTTAAAGTAATCAATCGAAATTCTAGAAATTAATATTATTATGTTTAATGATTTTATTTTGCTCAGTGCGTTGTCGTTGTTTTGTACGAGTAGTTTCAACGGTATACATAGTGGGGTTACTATTAGTTAGATGTTCTACACTCTACAGGAGTTAATGTGCTCATATGGTTGGTGTTATGGTTAACTTCAGTTACCTGTGACCATGTACAAACGTAACTATTAACTTTGGTGGCAGAAGTTCTAGAGTTCTAGTTTAGAGGCTAATTCTAAGTCGATTGGAACGTTTTGAAGAACGGCTGTTAGGCGGTGTACAAATTTTAGATGGCGCTGAACGATTTCAAACCTATCGATACTGTAGATTTTTTTATAGCGTATTGGTAATAAATACGAATATTTTAACCATGTGGGGACGGTCTCGATAGTAAAAATCAAAATATTTTCAATTTTTTAAAGGATCATGTTCGGAGGGCGAGGGCGTAAAGAAAAATAAAATTCCTAGATGTCGTAACTGTTCGCGTAAACAGATCATTTTTTCGAAAAATTCCTAAATGAAACACTTTAAAGTGCAGTCAGTACGAATTAAGAGTGGCGCCGTTCATGTGAATTTCCACGTAAATGCAAAAATATTGTTTATGGATTATCAAATTATATCGATTGCATAAAGATCGACGTTTAATTTTCCTTTTTTTTTTTTTTTTATAATGAGTTAACTATCCGGAGGGACGGGACGTTGAGAAAAGTCAGATATTTCGGCAGATTTCGGTAAATAGATTTCGGAATCAGTATTATTATAATATATAATCCAACGCCCGCAACCTGTGTATAAATACAATTTGAACATCGTTTTGAATTTTTCGTTTATCGTTGTGTACAGAGTTAATCACCGCGTGGTCGACAAATCGCACAATCCTTCTAATGTAAATATACGATATGAGAAGTGTAGTGACTATGTCAAATTGTTCAAAACACAAAATCGTTGTGCGCGGGTAACAGTATTTGTTGTGGACGACGAACGGTATAATATTATCGTTAGGTATTTAAATGAAACTAGTCGAGTATTATTTTGTTTTATTTTATTTTTTTACAATCTCAATAGGACGCGGTAATCGGTACTCAGAACCATTTTCGCGTAGATCAATGCGTATAGTGTATCATAATAGATCTTTTCAGTACCACACGGCCGTATGAAGCCAATTAGTTTTTGATTTATCGGTGGCCGAAAACTTGCAGCTGGCAGTCAAACGGCGGATCGCGACAAGTGAACAAACCTAACACGACTGTCCTGTGAAGTGTTGCAACGATGTTCGCCGGATAAGTTTCATTGAAAAACGTTCCGTGTGACTACGGCCTCGGCTGAACGTGACGAACCAACGGATTTAACATCGAAATTTTCATAAATTTTCCAGTGAACGATTGTCCGTGACGACAAAAAAAAATGAGCTACTTTTCGAGTTCCGTGAGTATAATATTATCGTTATGATTTTTTTTTTTTTTGCATATAGGTATATCATTTATAATATAATAAACGTTTTACAAATAACCGTTCGGATTGATTACAATACAAATAGGTACTCGGTTAAAACTCTTAAGTCAATATACTTCTCGTTTGATGCACATTTATAAATCATAAAATTAATAATAAACATTTTTCCAGAGAGCTTATGCCAAACATTGATCAGGTTAAGCTTTCAGGTTAGCTCAGGTAAAAATGTGTGCACCAAAAATTTCCGATAAATTTAAATACTCATTTGACGTTATAGTATACTATTGTGGAGCCTATGAAATTTCATTAAATAATCTTAGCGCGTACATAGCGGCACCAAAAGTAAATTTTATACCCCTCACACCTTTTTACTCCTTTAACCCTCTTAGGGGTACAAATGTGAATTAACAACATACGCGTTGTATTACAGAGTGTCTATGCCAAGTTTTTAAAAATAATCATAGAAAAAACCGTTTTTGATTTTTACCCCATACTCCCATTCGATCCCTTCGGGGATTGAATTTCAAAAGAACCCGGTGTAAGATCTTTCATTCGTTGTACTACAAAGTGCAGATTCAAAAAAAAAAAAAAAAATTTGACCAAGAAGTAACGCGTACACTCTTTTACACTGTTCACCCCTTTTAACCACCTTTTGAGAAGAATTTTGAATCTTTTCTTAGCACGCGCCTACGTTGTATAAGATACACCAGTGCATAATTTCAAGTCTTGAAGTCCAGTGGTTTGGTCCGAGTGTAAATGAGGGAATGAATGTGTATCGAACATCTTCCTTCGTATAATAATATGTAGATCGTACCTTTTTGCGTTGTACAAAAAATGTATAAAAAAATAAGTGTCGTTACGAACGAAAATCGCGAACAGTTGAACAGGGAGTGTAGGTATTGAATCGAAAAATGTCGTTCCAAATTTTTTCCTAAAAATTTCTTCTAAGTGGATAACGTGTGGTACATATAGGTACATACTCTGCACTATCCGATTACTGTATACAAATTTAGAAAAATATGATAAATGAATAATACAATCACAGAAATTAAAAAGCCGATTACGATAACACTTATTGATGAGAGGTTTATAAAAATATAACAGCATACTGCAGTAGTAAATGCTCACGTAAACAAAATTTAAGTGCATAAAACGCTGGGGTACTACTGTACTGCCCCGAGTGACTATCAAAGGGTTATAAACGAAAAAGGCGTGTACGGCAAGCATAAAAAATATGGAAAACAAAATGCTGGTGTTGTTCTGTCACACAAACTTTAGAGTTCGGGAAATTATTCAGGTAATTATTTTATAAGTCGTTAATTATTTGTGAAATTAGTCAGCTGTTTAATGCTTTGATCCTATAATGCGCCACTTCATTACGAACACTATGTGGTTTACTTACGCTTTGAACTCAAAAATTAGATTAGGTATCTACGACGAAACACATCAACCAATCAATCCATTGCCTCGCTCAGATTCTAAAATCCAATACGTCGTTATAATGAGCGTTTGGGATTTATATCGCTTAAAAACATGATAATAAACGCTGAGATTTGCACTTAAAAACCGTAAAATATGCATAAATAAAAAATATTTTCGTATATACCTTTTATTAGTGAATTTGTGACATAAAGATTTTAAAATAAAAAATATATGCATATTGTTATGGAGTGTTTTGCTCAATTTTACGGTTGGATTAAAAATTTCGTAAATTTTGTTTTATAATATACGAAATCATTAGCTGAATATGCCAAAAAAAAAGCACTGTTTTTTTCAAAATCTCTGAAATGTATACAAAAATGTGCACAATATTTCTGATATAATGCATCATAATATTAAGCATGAATTTATTTCGCGTACTACTATTTTTTATAAAAAAAAAAAAATGCAAATATGCTATAAGCCCCGATTAAAATTAATTAGTGGTACTGGATTTTTTTTAAGGCAAATGTGGTCTCAGCAGTTCCATAAATTATAATGGGTTATACTTTTTATCCAATTTATTTATTCTGAAAACGGATCTGAACTCGTTACAATGTCTGCCGGTACGTTTTTACATGATGATTTTTGAAAATTTTTATTTTTAAAGAAATAGTAATTGAATTATTAAGATCGTGACGAAATTCGGTCAATTTTACTTATTTATTTGCGAAATCATCTCGTCTTCGACTCGACCCTGTCACAGTGTTTGTTCTTAGCCTACCGAACGAATCACAACCGCGGAAATACAAAACGACGTTTTTAAAAATAAAATGTATCGACACTGCTAAAAGTCCATTTATACTATTGAAATAAGGATCGAGCGCGCTACTACATGTCTAATACGTAACGTTTCTCGATACAACCACTAGCTTAGGACCGTTTTCAAAACGAAAATCGGAAATATTACAAACTTATAAGAATTAGGAATATCCGTGAACGGCGAAAGAAATCAATGTTTTATTGAGTTTTCACTGTGTTGCAGAGAGATCTGTTCTCGCAAACGTTGAACAGGAAGAAAACGTTCACAGACGAACTGATCGAACCGGGAAAGGAAAAACTGGAAAGGGCGCTAAACGTGTTCGATCTGACCGCCCTGGGAGTCGGTGCCACGTTGGGCTGCGGCGTTTACGTGCTGGCCGGGGCAGTGGCCAAGTCGGTCGCCGGGCCCGCGGTCACGCTGTCATTTGTCCTGGCGGCAATCGTGTCGTCGTTTTCGGGTAAAAACCGGATATCCCATCATTTTTTTCATTTTTTTTTCTGCTCAAATGGTTTTGATAAGTATATACCTGTACGGTTAATACCATACGGCTTATACGATGCCTCTAAAAGACATTTAAACAATTTTTTATTCAAATTTTCAGTCACTTACAACAGTTTAAAAATCGAAATTTTGCGTTGATTTATAGTTTGTAGTTGCCACTACAGTTTACATTTTGTAGTTAGAAGTCTGTAACTTTTAAACGTACAATATGTAAATAATATTGCTTGATACACGGTAGTTGGCCAATTTTTAAAAATCAAAACATTGAGTCGTTAGATTTTAAATTTGACCTCACTGTTGAAATGAATACTTTTTATCAAAACTCAAAAAAAAAAAAAACTCAACGTCGTTATACAGGCATTACAATTCTGAATCGTTGTTTAAATGTTTTATGGCTTACCTTTTGCTTCATTTTTTTTACCACAGCATTCGTTTAAGAGTCATCACCGAGCTTTGATGGTAGACCATCAAAGTGCAGACTGACTCTGGGCACATTCTATAGAGATTTTAATGAACAATAACTATATAAACTGTATTATATATGTGATTCAAAAGTGAACAAATTAATTAAATTTTGATTGAAAAATCGATTTCTTTGAAAAATTTAACTTAAAGGTACCGTTTCTGTTTAACTTTGAATATTGTAAAAGACTATTATTCTCGTTAGTAAAAAGATATTGGTCTGTCTATGAAAAATTCCTGTGCGTCTTACATGGTTAGTTAATGCTTTTTAGACTATAAATCTTTAAAGGTTAGGCCATCATTTATTTCCAGTTTATTATCGAAAAATGCATTTGTTTGTCGAATTCAAATGATTTGTATCTTAGGTCATTATAACTTATTTGTTTACCGTAAAAACTTTTAATATTTTTTAAAAGTACATAATAAATAACATTAAAATCTAAAGCTAACGCACAGAAAAGTATTAGGCACCAATTTTACGCGTCGTCACATAATTATTAATTTACGATAATTTATCCGACCCAGTATTTTTAAAAGTTTTTCATAAGGACAATTCGTATCAACTACTCGTCCAAACGTTTTATGTAAAATTTAATTACTCGAAGTCAGTGCCTTTTACCTATGTACCTGCAATTCAAATTAAACTATTTTTTTATTATTATTACTTACGTTATTAGTGCTTTCTTGAAATCAATTAAGTTTTATTTGAAACAATTTGTTTTCTGCGTTTGTCGCAAAAAATGTGTAAAACGATTTGGAGACGATCGGGCGAGGTCGAGGTCAATTTCCCGAACGTCTAGCATCCGTAATCCTAATATAGTACCTATAAAATGCATTTTGCAATACGAATAAACTAAGTACCGAAAATTGGTTACATAGGTATACACTTTTTTTTTTTTGTCAGACATTTCATTTCGGTGATCGATGTTTCACTGACTGTTTTTCGTTTTGAAATTTTAGGAGTTTGTTACGCCGAATTCGCGAGTCGAGTGCCGAAAGCCGGATCCGCGTACATTTACAGTTACGTGGCCGTCGGAGAACTTATCGCGTTCGTTATCGGTTGGAATTTGCTCATCGAACACATGATTGGTAAGCGCGCGCAAATAATTTAATTAATACCCGACATCGGACGGACGCTGCCTCCTTATAAGTATAGTTATAATCGGCCGCCTCCTAAAGAACACGCCACGAGGTCTTCCCAGTCGCTGGCGTCGCACTTCCTCCGAGTGTCCGACGTGTACACGATTAATGCCGACTTAGAAAGGTCCGAAACGGACAGACGACGTATACGGCGATTAAGGATACACGCGCACACACAGGTCAAGAGTAAAATCAAGAAAGAACTTTATTTAAGTGCACACAAACGTCTTCACAAAACCCCCCCGAACAAGCCCGAGTGTAACGCTAGAAGCTCGCCGCGGCCGCGTATGGGTCGCGTTGAAAGTGATCCACCAGCAGATTCCGTCTGGCCGCAGGACACGACCCCGAACGGCCAGCCCGGAGTGCCCTCGACAGATTGCAGAGAACTGAAGAGTAGGAAGATCAAAAGACGACCCAAGGAAATGGGGGTGTGCTATACGAGAAGATACAAAACGTGACTGCGGAGACGAACAGACCACGCGCTTACTTCTATACGCCCAAACTGCTCGAACAATCACAGATCTCCCAACAGCGACAAAAGATGCATTCGAGATGGTGAAATACTGGGAAGGGAAAATTCGATTTTAACAAAATAATAATCACGCGACGCGAGGTGATGTATGATTGTGTTGGTTAATAGTAAAATAAAATACAATTTAACTAGCACCGTGTGATTTATTACGATTTCTATCACATAGGTACGTAAATTTTCGTTTTTTTTTTGTTATTGTTCTACCCTATTATTGACTCGTGTTCGTATGTTTTATGTTTATTACAACAATATGCTCATACGTTTACTTACATTTATGTTTTTTACTCGTGCGTAAGACCAAGGCGTAGTTTGACACGGCTATAACAAAAATAACACCCGGCAGCAAAGGCGTTAAGATGTATCAGAAATTTATTTCGAAATTCTCGTGCACTGTTCTCATCTTATCCGACTTTTACAGTAGTTTTCGATGTTTTTAGGTACAGCGTCCGTCGCCAAGGGCATGACCAACTACCTGGACTCGCTACTCGGGAATCCTCAAAGAAATTACATGAAAAAACATTTTCCGATGCACATGGGTATTTTGGGCGAGTATCCGGATGTCGCTTCGTTCTTGATCGTCATGTTCATAGCGTGTAATTATTATTAATTTTTTTTTTTCAGCAAAAAAAAATATAACAAATACAACGCTATTGTATGTATATTTTTATTATAATGCGTCAGAGGAGCGTGTAGGAAATATCGTATATAATGGTTTCATACATTACACTAAAACAACATAATACAATATTTTTTTATTACGCTTTATACGAGACTTCTTTCCTCTAAAATATAATTCAATGATAAGTTTTATGAAAAAAACATTCTTAACTCAGAAAACTATGTTTAAATTTAGTTGACCGCGAAAGAGAGCAACATTTTTTAAATTTTTACGATAAAAAAAATATCAGCAACATTACATGTGTTTGAAATGGTGTGGATCATTAATAAATGTTCGCCAAGACGTACAAGAAATTAAACATATTTTTAAATACATAAAAGGACATCGTTCTCCATATTTGTTAATAAGTTGTAGTAATAGATCTTTGGCGCATCAATGCGTGTCGGTACTATCGGTAGGTAGGTAATAGTGATAATTGTGTTACAAAATATTAATCATCTTTATCAAATGGCACATCAGTTTTTTTTTAAAATTATTACTAGTTTTAATAGTTTTCACTCGTTGTTTATGCCATTTACGTTTACTTACATCCTTGTACTTATGAACTTGGTCCGTGACGTTTATAAATTATTTTCAAGATTTATATAACTGGGAGTGGAATGCGAATGTCTTCACAAATAAAAAACAAATATTGAAAACCGTCGATGAACATTACTAATGAAATATAGGTAGTTAAGTTTAAACTAAACTCAGCGTATAAAACGTGAATAATACCCATCCAAAATGATTGTACTGCGTGTATTCGAAATTTATTTTAATTTTGTATACTCATTTCACTTCGTTTAGACATGTCAAATTGAGTTACTTGCCAATACGATGTCCAATTTTGCTCGTTTTGATATTATGTTAATATAACGAAACGTGTTGAAAAAATTCACAGGTATTGTGGCTTGGGGTGTTCGCAAATCGTCAGCCCTCAACAACTTGTTCACCGTGTTAAATTTGTTTACGGTCGGAACGGTCATCATTAGCGGATGCTTTTTTTGTACGTATTAAAACTCGATAAATTTAGATTTATTTTTAATAAATTATTTTTTCGAAAAATTCCCCGAAGTGTTTTATTATTGTTTTTAAAATTGAAACACCAAACGAAATCGACGCAAAAAAACATACCTACAACACGAAACGCCGTATTTTATACTATGTACAAAATTCGTCGATCAAAAACAGATATTGAATACCATACTGTTTGGCAACTAATTCAATACATGTATTTTTAGACAACTTTTCCAATTGGGCGATCCCAAAAAGCAGTATCCCGTCCGGTGTGGACGGCGGGAACGGTGGATTTATGCCTTTCGGTTGGACCGGGATAGTCGCAGGAGCTTCTAGATGTTTTTTCGGGTTCATCGGCTTCGACAGTATCGCCACGACAGGTCAGAATCGTTTTTTTTAATCGTATCAATTCTCACGGAATTTGGCATTTTGAACTCTCATCGACACGTCAGTACTCGTGTGAAGTACCTATATATATATATATATATTAAGTCTGAAAATGATTCTGTTAAACGCATTATGTGTGGGGTAGGTGCAGTACATAAGTATGTAAGTGTAAAATTCAAATTCGATTGTACCTACCTAAAGAAAATGAATACTATAGGTAGGAAGGTGTCATCAGGTTTTCTTATTAAATAATTTAATGGTGACATAATGGCATAAAGTAATTTTTTGTCCAACGATAAGATAGTTAGCTTTCAATAAGTACCATTATATCCTGCATAAAACGATAAAAAAAAAGTAGTATTCTTAAAATAAATAAATTACTTACTTTTTTTCCCACGTAAAGTAATGACAGTATAATACACAGTGTTGTGTAAAGATAAATAATTAATTATCTATGGATAAAAGAAAATCGGTTATAAACTCATCCATAGATAAGATAATGGATAAAGAGCAAATTTTTTTATTTAGATAATAGATTAAAAATAGGTTACTTTTTTCTAGAAAAAAACGAGCGACTTTTTAAGAAAATTTGATGGCACAAATTTGCTAAATCAATTTTTAATTTTTCAAACAAAGAAAATCTATACGTTTCGATCATACAAATATCAACTTGGAAAAAACATTTTTTTCAAATATTATTTTAAGAAAAAAAATATTGAAAAAAATTTTTTTTGTGATTTGCTCCCAAAATATATATATATTTTAAATTCGTCCTGTTAGATTTATGAAAATAACACAAATAATTCATGAGAGATAAAAATGTTTTTAAATTTATCCATAGATAAGATAAAAGATGATAAAAAAATTATCTAAATAAAACACAACACTGATAATACACAAAAGCGTTTCAACACCGGTGTTGGCTCTTTTGTTTCCAAATCTCTTGAGTTTCCTACGTAATTATTTTGAAAACTGTACATTTTTGTGTGAAACAAGGCCATTTACGGTTAAGTCGTGAAAAACGATATTAAGGATATTCGTTGATCAAAAAATTAAATGTCTCGACAACATTGCGTAAAAACATGCATATCAGTCTCGCGTCTACTCAAGTTTATTCCAGTGGCCGTAGCCAGGATTTTAGGGTTAGGGGGGTAACCTTGAAGAAATGCTTGATAATTCAAAATGTTTTGCTCAAAAAATTTTACCTTTAATACTATTTATGATTTTTTTTTTTAAATCATTCAAAAATTATAATAGGTATTAAAAATAAAAATTCAAATAAATCTTAAAAACACTTCAAAAATACTTTCAACATAAATGTAAAAATAAAAAGAACGGTACCACGGTAAAGTGGACGTGCAGTATACTTACTAGCGACTATACGCTTTGGGCGGGTCATTGGTTTCAAAGTTGTGGTTTATCCGTACAGTTTAATAACGAGTGTTTCGAATAAAATTTACAGCCGAAATCCCAACTTTTATGTGATATTCAACGTAATGGTTGGAGCTCCCATTCTACCCTTCTACCCGTCATCACACGACTGAAATTTTCAAGTTTTTCGGCGCAAATTTGTTTTGGGTTTTTGGGATTGTACCCCTTGCCACCACCATAAATAAGTCACCGGTTTATTTATAGATTTACCACCATTTTTACCATTACTAGTACAATATTACAATAACTGCGTACAATTACTACTACCTATTGATTGTAAACAATGGTCGTGGGCACAGGCGAAGAAACAAAAAATCCGAAGAAAACGATCCCGATAGCGATCGGACTGTCGTTGTTCATCGCCACATGCGCGTACTCGGGCGTCGCGTCGATGTTGACTTTGATGTGGCCGTACTACGATCAAGTATGGCTTTTAAATAATAATAATAATAATATAGGTATTCGATGATCATCACTCGTCTCGAATGTTTGGTAATCGGAAAATATGTTTGCCAGTGTTTGGAATCGGAATGTTTGGGATCATTATTAATAATATGTTTCTTTTAGGATCCGAATGCGCCGCTGCCGGTCATATACGATAATCTCGGGCTTCCCGTACTCAAATACATGGTGACGAGCAGCGCGGTGTTTGCACTTTTTACTAGGTAAATACGTAAAATAATCTATAGACGAACGATTTGTACAAACCGAGTTTGCGATTTTCGATCCATCAAATCAAAAAATTTGGTTCTCTAGGCTTGGATTTATTTCCAAAATTGAGGTTAGTGGGGTACATTTTACCGTAAAGAGCAAGAGTTTTCTTCTATTCGATTACATATTATACTAATCGTTATTCAAGTACCTGCAGTAAAAACTTAAATGATCCTTCCACCTTGTAGTGCCTAATATTTGAACTAAAGATGCCTTTAAAATTAATTGAAAATATTTACACTTTATCATTGGAAATATATTAAGTTTGGAGATTTAAGTATTACAATCGGATTTCTATTTGATTGCGGCTGTGGCGGTAGTCGAATGATTTTGTCCTGGGAGTGGACGAGATGAGTTATTTTAGATTTCGGAACTACAATGTTTATTTAAACGTTTTTTTTTTTTTTAAAAAAAATTAAACAGTAATAAATATTATTGGTAAAGAAAAAAAGTAGCAGGCGATGCAGGTGTAGGTCACTGTTTTGGGCGGGTCACCGATTGGAACTGTACAGTGTAGTACTGTACAGATCTAGATTACTAACATAATGAAAAACAATCAAAACATCATTGCTCATGAGAAAAAAAACGTTCTAATTATGCTCGGTTAGTCAAATACTTAAAATACTCAATAATAATCATAGTATTTTATATAAATCATTCTTTGCGAATTTTCAATGTCTAAACTTCTGCAAACAAACATTGTGAATTCTGATAGTTAAAACATTTTAAACCCATACAAAAAAATTTGTTGCTAAATTTGTGTTAAAATTTTGAGTCTTGAAGTTGAAAATAAGAGTTTTTATAAATCGAACCGTGTAAGTATTTCAAGAATCCTAGAAAAATTGTTCATTCCGTTTATAACTAGCCCATGACGCTCTACATATTGTGTAATCCGTTAAACACTATTGCTATATTAACTACTAATAACACGTTTGAATTTGTATTTAAGAAAAATCAAAAATACAATTTTAGCGGCAGTTTTTTGAAATAATAATTTAAACCGAGTAGGATTGGATTAGAAACTGAAAATGATTCTTGAGGGAATATATCTCCGTTACGCCTTTTTTTGACCTCCACTGTACTATTATAGACATCGAAATTCACCACGAAAAATTGTTAAATAATATGAACTTTTTACTTAGTCCGTATAAGAAACAACAAAATATCGTTCTGATCTCTGTACTGACCCGTGACACGTTGTAAAGTTTATTAGGATGTGTGTTTCCGATCCCTCGAATTTTGTACGCCATGTCTAGCGACGGTCTGCTGTTCAACTGTTTGTCAAATATCAACGAAAAAACTAAAACACCTCTCATCGCCACGATGATTTGCGGAGTTTTCGCTGGTAAAAATACGTTTATTAAAATCCAACCGAAGTACGATGTGTTTTCGGTTGTCCGTATAAAATGTTGTTTTTAGGCGGTTTGTCGACGATATTCAATCTCGAACAACTCGTCGATATGTCATCCATAGGCACGTTGATATCGTACAAGATTGTTTGTATCTGTGTGCTGATACTTAGGTGGGTATTCTTTTGATGATTAAACTATTGACTATTGACAAAATGTTCGGCAGTAGTTTGTAAATAAATGCATATTCATTGTAGTTATGTTTAAAATTATTAAATTTTCGTGCAGTCAATATTTTGATTACCAATACATGATTATTGTCATTCAGTTACTATGCGAGTGCACATTGTTCACTTTGTAAAAAAAAAAATTTTAAAAAAATTAATTCTCACCTAATTAGTATTCGTGATAGGAAAATGATGTGAGTTTTTCAATGTTTATTTTTAACAACACAATATCAGTCTGAATTGCAATACTCGTATGTACTGATTTACTTGATATTATACACGGAAAATGAAAGAACAGGATGTTATTGTATTCTCCTTAAAAATCTATTAAACGAGAACGTATATTGCAGATAATGTCGAAAAACACGATGGTCTTAAAGTTTTCATCAATTTAAGGATTGCAACGCTTCTTTTTTTTTGGTATTATACGTTGCATTAATAGTTAGTTTCAGTACTCACGTTTCAAAAAACTACTTTACATCTTCGTTGTTTTAAACAATTTAAACCTAATTGATAAAATGTATATTAACGATACGTAAGTAGGTACATAAGCACGAAAATTATAAAACTTAATGGACAAATGCCTCAATCGTCACTCGTAGACCTTTTTACACTGATTTTTTTTTTTTTTTTTTCTGCAATTAACTATAGTTTTTATGTTCAAAAACTAAGGCGTGTTAGTGACGCGTACTTTTTCCCAACATTTTGCTAAGCTACGATGTTTTTCTATACTTGGGATTTAGATATAAAAACAATCATTTGGAAAATCTGGAATCAGAGCACTCAGAAATATACGCGATATCCAAATGGTTCAATTTATCAAATACCAAATCGCCAAACAACGATACCCAGTACGTGTCAAGAGTGCTGATACTCATTTTTAGTAAGTGTTGCGCAAAATCAAAAATCAAATATTATGTTTTCGTCCATTTTCATTCATTTGAAAAATAATACGTTATTGCATATCAGTATTGTTGATCTAATAATGTTATGTTGTGGACAAAATTAATTGTGTATGCACTTAAATTTGTGTTGCAACGATTTAGTGATAACTTTTTTAGGTTTTTTCGCATTCTTGTGTTGCATTTGCATGGGAAACATGTACTGCTATGAAGGTAACTACACGGGACCTTTAACAATCATTGTGTACTTTTCTGTTGGAATACTATCAATCGTTATGCTTATGTTGTATAGACTTCCACAGGCAGACGAACCATATTTGTCTTTTAAAGTAAGCAAAATAATCAAACCCGTATAATTTAAATTATTTGTTTGTTCTCGTTATTTGTAGAATTTTCGGGGTAAATATTTACAAAAGTGGTTTACACAAATTTCAAATGTGTTACCAAATAGATTGGCGCTTGATGCAGCCGTTTATCGCGTGTACCAACAAACAGACTATTTAGTTAAATACTATAAAAACGTTTCAAATATTCAAAAAGTAGTAGGTTTTCTGAATGAGTATTCGAGTACTTAAAACGAATACTATTCGAACACAACACTAATGAGAGTACTGGAAACGTATTTTAGATATTTACCCGACTGCCGGAGGAGGGTTATGTTTACCGAAGGTATTATTCTTTGGCCCGCTCTGTATAGTTTCAACGGGTGGACGGATTTTAACAAATGAGGTGTCGTTTAATTCGTCTTAATTGTGGAAGTAACGTAGGACTTAGACGTGTTTTCGAATTTTTAGTGGAATACAAGTTAAAAGCAAAAATCACTAATAAAAAACTTAGGAAAAACGAGTAAAGTGCGTGACAAACGTTTTTCTTATCAGTCTCAATTACAATATTAGTGTTAAAAACGTCCAAAATACCTAATATTGATAAATCTAAAATGTTTACACGCACATAGTTTAACGCAAAGTACGATCCATTTAATACAAGGTTAGCGACGTATTAAAGTTTTATATGTGCCCGAAAAATTTCAAAAATCACACAGCAATACCTATAATTTTCTTCAGTTATTTAAAGTTAGAAAATCTAATATGTCATATAAAACGAATTACAAAATTTCCTATCTTCATAAGTACATTTTAAAAAATCCATTCGGTTTCCAAAGGCGTACAAAAATAGGTACTAATAAAACGGTACAATGAGAAAACACCATTGCGCAGTGTAGACTAAATTGTATTTTAATTATTTAAATCGTAATAACCCATAAAATAATTGTCTAATCGAAGTGAAATTTTGACGATACTTCTAAATTAATATTCTCTTGATGTGTATAATGTTTAGGAATATTCTGACGATTTCTAGCCATATTTTATAAAAATAGAACGTGTTTAATTTAGCCCTTTTATATATTTAAAGTTGGTTTTTAAGACTTATTTTAATTATTTACCATGATTTTATGTCGCAATTTTTTTTTTTTTTTTATCGATTTTGGCATTGAATTCTATGTAAAATCGTTTGTATATCACTTGTTTCAGGTTCCACTTGTTCCATTTATACCATGTTTGAGTATAGTTCTCAATTTGTATTTAATGACGGAGCTGAATATCAAAACGTGGATAAGGTTCTGTTTGTGGCTCATAGTAGGTAAGTTCTCACTCAATTTTTTTAGATTCTGCTAAAATTGAGAGCAAGGTGTCAAATAATTTGGAAAATTTTATGTAAATTACATTAGTGGTTTGGTTAACTCCTTATTTTTCATTTAAATTTATCTATACACAAATCGGCTTACAAAAGTACCGCGATTAAGTAGGATCGATACTCAACAATCAATAATTTTTTAATTGGTACTTAAAGAAAGAATTTTTAAAACAGTTTGCTCGAGCACTGCAGTTTATATTGTCATGCTTGTTGGTACAAATTCTGATTTTATGATTATTTAATATATTTTAGTACTATAATTATGTATGTGAAATTCGGCAAAAAAGTCGATGTAAAACTCTGTATTAAGTTGAAAAGCACTTTCAAGTTTTTAGCTATTTTTAAATTATAAATACATTTTTAAGTTTTATAAAACTTATTTAATTGTAACATGAAAGTCGTCCACGTGTATAAGACGTCTATTATATTAATACATTTATGAATAAAACAGGTTGAATTGTATTTGAAACATATATCAGTGTAAACATCTTAGTTTAGATTTCAAATTTTGAATTTACTAAAGTAATAAAAGTGCATTTGAGTATAAAATATTATGTACTTATAAATAGGATAGATTGCAAGCAAATTTTTTGTGAAAAATAAAATGAACAATGATTTACTTATTGTATCCATCGAAAATGCTTTTTCAAGGCCTAAAATTTTTCGGTGTGCCTAATTCCATAGACATATAAACCTATAAACTGCGCGTATCTCACTTTTAATACGCAAGTACTGGTCGCCAATATAATGTTAGGGAATTGATGAATAAAATAAGTTTTTACTAATTTTTTTTTTTACTAATAAGAATGATTTTACCCTGAATAAAAAAATTGTTATGCTTTTTTTCCATTGAAAATAATGATTTTATCATGATTTAAGCTTATCATTTTGTAAATTTCACGGAACAATCAAATCAAATCATTTTTCATCCACGATTGCGATACGTTTATTTTGGCGACTCAATTTACTATCGAAGCGCAGCCCATAGGCTTATATGTCTATGCTTAATCCTTATTATTTGTATGGGGATTTGTATTAAAGATACAGAGTTTATTTTCACAAAAAGTCTACAAAAAGAATGATAACAAAACCAATAAAACTTCTAAGTATTTATTCTTATAAGATAAAGAGGTTAAACATTGTCATAGGACAGAAGAACATGCATGGGAAAGTTTGATAAATGTTTGAAGTTTTACACACACGGTTTATAATCTTCCTTAGCCAGATACTTTTTAACATATAAGTAATTATTATTATATTGATGAAAACCAACAAGTAAGGAAAAGTCATATATTTGCGTGGTTACTTTTTGAAGTGAAAATATTAATAAATACAATATTTTTTATTTTTGTATGAATATGTAAAACCAAGCGTATTAGTTTAATATTAGATAACATATCGATGAATTCGATAATTGTGATGATGAATTGTCAAAAAATTGACATAAACAAATAATTTTTTATGATCCATTAGCCTTGAATATAATATGTTTTAAAATAAAGCGTAAAATTTTCGGAGAAACAAATAAAAATTGGGCACTCTGCGAGCGTACTAAACTCACGGTTACCAAACGTATACATACATAACCTACCTACTATTATTTTTTATAACATTACTTATAATCACAATGTTCCATAATCGTCTCTTTTAAAAAATAATTTTTTATTCTAATCTGATGGTTGAACATTATAATTTACAAAAATTTTGCACGTATAGACTATATTACTCAGTGAACTCTTAGAGTGGTGTATGTGCTAACTAGTTTTGTTCAACCATCAAATTAGAATAAAAAATTATTTTTTAAAAATATGGTTGAAAAATCATTTGTTTTGTTTATTTTAAGGATTGTTGATTTATGCATTCTACGGAGTACATCACAGTTTGGAAGGCGTGAAACAACGAGCTTTAAAAGACAAAGAAAATTCAAACACACCAAAAATCTCTAATTAGTATACATTAAAAATATTCACTTGTTAAGTTTTTCTTTTTTTTTTTTTTTTTTCTACATTTTTTTGTTTTATCGAGTTCAATCAAATTTATTGTGTATTCAATAATATTCATGTATACTTTTTTAAATGCACGTTAAAATACAAAATTAGATGTTAATATTGCAATAATAATATAATGTTATGTTAACAAAACGCGAGTGAACACCGAGAATGTAACATAAATGGTTCTGAGTTCGTGATAATGTACTCTTTATGTTTTCAAAAGATAATTTTTGAAATATTTATTTTAAAGATATTATAATAACAGCGTGATAAATACTGAAACTAAGACGCGACATTTGATCAATTTTAAACAGCCGTCAAAACACGGAAACTTGTTCATTTGAAAAACTGTTGTATAAAAACACTGTTAAGGTGTTCGCCTTTAGCTCAACTCATCACTGGTGTTCTGAATGATATAAACTCATATTTTAACCGTTAGTAGAATTAGTTGGTAAATAGTATCCGTTCGGATATCAAAACTCCAGCCAACTTTAGTCCAGATTCGGGTGTTTTCGCGTCACAACTCACAAAATGTGTAAATTTCCAAAACGGTTTTGAATAGAACACAAATTAAACATATTAAATTAAGTCGAAAAAACGGTTTTCAACCGCCATGTATACTGCACCATTAACACCTATAGGTAGAACACACACGCAAACAAAAAAACATAGGTACTTTGCCTAAAGTAAACACCGTCGGGAACATACCAGCAATAAGTATATCAATAAAACAATTTTTTTTTTTTTAATCTTCACAGACGTTCGGATAAACGTACCTCCTCTAATGCGATCAATCAAATAGTAAAATATATCATATTATTATTATTCACATGTCGCCATAATATCGAATTACAACAAATTATTGTCGGTCGAGGGCCTGCATAATGTACAAACTGAAACACAAGTCAAGTGTAATCCAAACATCAGAATAAACACAATTATTTTTAATGACATTCGTATTTTTTGTAATAAACGCGTCTTGTGCCAAGTTAGCGTGCGAGTTTGTTGACGATTGTTCTTCTCTTGTGACGTATAATATTTTATTTTAATGGTGAGGTTTTATCATTTTTATTTTCGGCGTAGTATAAGTACGATATACCTATACTCACGTAACATATTTTAAATTATATACATTTTTTCTACCGGTCATGAAGGGCTCACAATTCGTAAGTATTCGATACATTAAACGGATAGTAACAGCTGTTATTGTACTGTCTTGTTAGGGCTACGATAACTAAAATATTAGAATTATTGTATGGTATAAAAATACATAATATTATCGTGCACTACGAAATTAAAAATAAGTATGAATTAAGTTTCGTTTTTTAAACAATTATTTTGTTATGCAGTTATGAAGAATTTTTTTCATATGATTAAATATTTTATTTACGGTTTTATATATATAATGATTAAAGAAAATCACAAACGATCTTTAATACGTCGGTAGTTTTAACTAATTATTTATTTATTGATTAGTTATGTACTTTTTTCATTCTGAGCGTTGTGAAGGAGGATGTATTGCTTTTACGAAGAATTTATTCATTCAATATTTTTTTTCTGCCGGTAAAATTGCTCTAATCTTTACATAAATTTCCTATTAAACATAGGTAATATTGAATGTCGATTTAGTATTTTATTGGAAGTACGTATGGAAGTTCGCTAAACTAAAAAGGTTATGATCTAAATCAAAAGAATTAAATTTTCGTAAAATGTGCTTTAAGCAGTTGTGCAATAGGTACGTATTTTTCTAAATCATAATATAAAATCGATTTTAACAACGTTTGAGTGGTGAAAAATAGATGTATTAAATTTTAAAACCTTCAAATAAGATAATTTCTGCGGTTTGTTTTTTAATATTATGACTTTTAATATTGTCAGTTTTAAGTATCTTAGTAGTTTTTGCCACAAATAATGAAAATAATGTAAATTACTATATGTAAAAACGTCTGTAAATCAAAATACTGTTTTATTGAAATTGCCTTTATAGTTCTTGAATATTCTAAATAAACCATACGTTTTGTTGTAAAAAAATGAGCTATTCACTAATTTGTAAATTTGAAATGGGCTTAAAAGAAAGCCTATAAATGATATATCATTGCCTTCAAAAAAACGATTCTGAGCGAGCTCAATTACCTAATTTACGTCCTGGTAAAAACCAAATTTAACAAAAAATATTAATTTTATTAAACTAAGGTACCTGTAATACCTGAAATACAACTTTTTTAGGTAATCGCTACGCCAAACAACTTCTAACTGACCTCAAATTTACACCGTTTCTTTCCTTCCTTTATTAATATTTATTTAAACAGAACGTAGAAACAAATCGTAACTTGCTCGATGAGAACAGCATAAACCCTCTGTATGTATTACAATATGTTGCAAATTATGATAACTTAAACAAATTCATTAACTTGGATTATTGAAATTAAATCTAAATCTGAAGTGTTATGCTATTGAAACTAATGACGTCAGGTTTAGCTAATTTTGTATTTTAGTGATACGTAGTACTTTTCCAAAGAGGTACATGTTTTTAGAAGATCAAAAAATATAGTGATATACACATACTATTTTCAACACAAATATGTGTCGATAATATTACGTATATATGTTTATAATATCCATACAATCCGAAATTAAGATCAAAAAATACACGAAAAAAATAGCAAAAATACGATTTGAGTATTTTACACCTGCAACGGTGTTTTGGAGAACAGTATCTAACTTATCACTACAAATTTTTGTTTTCGTCATTTTTTAACACCGTTTCTGTTTCACCCCTAACAAGTAAATAATACGTTCTCTTATTTACTCGCACACTATCGAAAACATCAAACATTCGTAAAATAATGATTTTGTTAAAAAATTCATGTTACCAAAAATAAAATTCAGTGTAAACACATTCGCGGAACGAACCATCTAGCCTAGAATTTATATCGCCCTTATGTAACAGTCGATAGATTCAATGATATATCGACATCATTATTAAAATGAATCTAACGTTTCAATGTTGGTCGAGCATGAAAGTAAATACTTTAATCGAGAGTTTGCTAAAACCGAAAAAAACAAAAATAAGACATATACATAGACTAATTTGAAGCATTCATACTAACGCTTTTCTACTTCGTAGCAGTTTCTTATGCACGGACAAGCAGGGGCGCATTTCAGATTTTAAACAGGAGCGCGAACACTCGATGCAGGCCAATCAATTTAAAAAAATAAAAAAGCGTAAATTCGGCTCTTCCAAATCTATTATAATATCTTCCCGTTTGAAGAAAAGAAATCATTCTAATCTTCGATATTTTTTACTTTTGTTTTTAAAAAGTATTTCGAATACCTAAAAATACTCTCTGAAAAAAACTTAATCCAGAATCGTTCTCTAGAACCACATACAGATTGGTCGATACTTTTCAAGTAGCGAAATATACTAAAATCTAAACTTTTTCAAATATTTCAAATATTTTGCCGTAACATTTTCAATTTTTTACGGTGAAACTCAAAAAGTAAGCGACGTTTCTCAAAACAATTAGGACCAAAGTACCACCGGAGTCTATCCTTTAATGACTTTGATCGGAGCATTCTCTCTACCCGAAAAACAGAAATGGAAAAAAAAAACGTTACTTTACATATTATTTGTATTTGCGGCCGCTGTACGAATACGTAATATTATTGTGATGTCAAATCGTTTCTTTTTTTTTTGTTTACCGTTCAGAATACGACGTTCATTTACGGGACGCTGAGCAGAAAGAAAACGTTTGCGATCGACTCCGAGTCGGGAAAAGAAAAACTGAACCGTGTGTTGGACGTATTCGATCTTACCGCTTTGGGCGTCGGCTGCACGTTAGGATGCGGCATTTACGTGTTGGCCGGCACAGTGGCGAAATCGGTCGCCGGACCAGCGGTGGTTTTGTCTTTCATCGTGGCCGCCGTCGTTTCGTCGTTTTCTGGTGAGCGATTTTAGTATATTTTTTTTATATTTCAGCGGTTTTTGTATGGGCTTTTTTTATGGGGGATAAAAAATTTAGAGAAAAAAAACTCCCGGTGTTGTTGTTACAAAACTGTAAGCACGTAAAAACAGCGAACGCACAAAAACGCACACAACCTCCTACACACTCGACCGGGATAATACGAGTTTTTACCCGTTTTAGACAAAACCGCTTTATTTTTATAACTTTATATTTTCTTCCTACAGTAACGAAGAAATATTACTAAAACTTCAAACTCTTTCACTAGTTGTGATATTCCGGAGACTTTAGATTTCCAGCTTCCTATCGAAATGAATTATAGGGTTGAGTCGTTGTCTTAAAACATTACAATTTTTATCCTGTTCGATAATTAGTGTGTGTAAGGACTAATCCTTAATTTGTATCTTGTTCCATTCTCTTTAGTTCTTTTTGAGTCGCTTTTTGAGTCGCAACACTGGGGTTTTTTTAAATTTTTTGTTTGAATAATTTTTAGTGTCCACTGTTTAGTGCTTTTTATTCGACACCGGCGTTCTTATCGTAAATAAGTAATGCCGTTTCACAGGACCCAAACTAGCAGGAAAACTTGAAACAGCACTTAACTCCACTAAGCCATATAATATGTACCTATATTATATACGATCTCGGGTATATACCATCTAATCTGTTCAATGTTGGGCGATTTAATGAAAAAAATAATTAACTGCGATAAGTCATGTGGATTCAATTAAATGGTCTTAAAATACGTATAAGTGAATATAATTAACAAAGAAAAAAATTACTTTGCGAGTTAAAATTTAACACAGAAAATAAAATTAACAAAACGTTAATTTTTTTTGTGTACTAAGGGCACGCGTTGTAACATTGTTCTAACAAAATATTTATTGGTAATTTCAGTAAATTATTGTTGCCCGCAGTAACATTTATAGTCTGCATCCATACATGTTTATTGGATTACTCGTTTTTACTTGAGCTGCAAAATAAGTTGTAGAATTTTTCGTTCTTACGACCACTACGTTAATAACTGTTGCTACCAGATGCTAAAAATAATTACGTGAAAGATGTCAGAAAATACCAGAAGAGCAATTGACATTTTAATTTTACTCTAACTTTTTATCTGTAGTTAAAACGTATACCGGACTTTTTTTTTTGAAAGAGAAAAATATTTTTCAGGTCAAATATAGATGCCCTAAATAAATATTAATTTTCTCTTGCACCATTCCCTCTTCTTCTAAACTTTGAACACGTCAACTATATTGTTTTGACTACATTGGTGTCGAGTGTGTGTGTGTGTGTAGTTCGACACCTACGTCTGTGTTCTAATTTTCAGAAAAATAATTGTTTTAAAAATGTATCGAAATACCTATGATTTTGTATAAATATTATGTTTACTGTTGAAAACCGTTTTTATTTAGGAGTGTGCTATGCTGAATTCGCCGGTCGAGTGCCAAACGCTGGTTCCGCATACGTTTACAGTTATGTTGCCGTCGGAGAACTGATCGCATTTATCATCGGTTGGACGTTATACATCGAACACTCGATTAGTGAGCTTTCGTAGTTTTATCATAGCGAAAACAGAATATTACGGGGAAATTTTCATTTGAGTACAACGGATATTTAAAACATAAAAACGTGCGGTGTTGAACATTAATTTTTTTAATACATTGACTTCAAACGTTTTTTACAGGTACAGCGTCTGTCGCAAAGGCCATGACTAATTATTTCGATTCTCTGCTCGGGAATCCGCAAAAAAAGTACATGAAAAAAAATTTTCCATTCCATAAGGGATTTCTGGGTGAATATCCGGACGTCGCGTCATTTTTGTTCGTCATGTCGATTGCGTGTAATTATTAAATTTATCACGTTTATAAAGAAGTTTAAAGTCGTGCGGTTTCGTCAATAACGTGTTAATAAAATAACAGTGTGGACGACTTGTGTACAATTGTTGACGAATAACATTGCAATACGCAATGTTCAGCGCATTGCTACTTTTTATTGCATTACACATTATCGGTTTTTTATTTTCTCAGTTCAGTTATAGTTGACGTAACTGCATTTCATATCTAGGTGTTTTTACACACTGTATTAATAGTACACGACAATAATATATACTGTAAGATCAAACATTTTTTAGTTTATGTTTAGTTTCAAAGTATAAAAGACCAGTGAGTGTGTTTGTATGATCAGAGAAGTTTTTTTTTTATCGTAGGATATTAAGTTATAATACGCGCAACTAAAAATAATTCAACAAAAATTACATTTGTCCACTCTTTTTGGTAATATTAGAGCGTTAATTTTCACGAACGTCAATACAAATTGTTTTGGAACATTTATCACGGGAAATGAATTATACGATTAAAGTTTGATTATATTGTTAAGGAGAATAATAATTTGTACTCGGTGAGGTCTTTTAAATTATAATCATAATCGTATGTAAATTATATCTACAACTATAATCGTTATTTTTTACTTCTTCGCACAGCTCGAAACGTCGTATGAATAGAAATTTTTAAAATTGTGTGTACCTACGTGATATTGTTGTTTGTTTTGATGACTGAAAATTCAAATTTTCGCTAAAAATTGTATTTTAAAATCACTCTTGTTTGTTTAAAATGCGAGTGTTAATAAACGTGCTATTATGTATAAGACTTTCAAGTATTTATCATACCTAAAAGTATAATATAATAAGTAGGTACCTATGTGATTCGTTCCAGTGATCGTAGCCTGGGGCGTACGCAAGTCTTCAAACCTTAATAAGGCGTTGACAGCACTTAACGTGCTCACTGTCGGCACCGTCATCGTCAGCGGCCTTTTTTTCGGTGTGTAATCGATAGAAATAGTAATTTACTACCTATAGCGCTATGATCTTACGTGTCATTCGCAATAATTGCTAATCAATAATTACCCGATAACTGTATAATAGTATTTAATACACGTCGGAAGTTTGAATTTTTTGCATCCGCGTTGCATAAAATTGTGACCTGCAATATTTCAGTTAAACCGTCCAACTGGTCCATCCCAATGAGCGACATCCCGGCCGGAGTTGACGGCGGAAACGGAGGATTTGTCCCGTTCGGTTGGTCCGGTATTATTTCTGGAGCAGCGAAATGTTTTTACGCGTACATCGGATTCGACTCGATCGCCACGACTGGTTCGTTTTGTTTTTCTTTTCAGTACATCGTTACAATAACCGCCGCAATGGTGGACGGAATAGTTATTAACGAATAGAATGAAATTTCACGTTAAAACTGTCACTTTTTCGGTGTGCATAAAAAAGTGGCATCATGCCGTGGCGTATTTATAGTGGTATAGAGTAGTGCCATACGTATAGACATAATATGGACTGCGCTTTAATATGAAATTGAGTTGATGAAAAATGTTTGTTCCGTGAAAAGTACGTAACGATAAGCGCCTACATATTGATAGATCAATCATTATTTTTAATGGAAAGAGAGTACACAAAAAATATTTCTTCTACGACTGAACTTGCATACGGGTACGTCTTGTGTGTTAACAGTGAGATACGCGCAGTCCATAGGTTTATGTGTCTATATACATATGGTGTCCTTCAGCTGTGGTGTTTTTTTATTAATGGCGCTCAAAACCAGCATACTATATATTTGTAACTGGACAAACCTTTTTCAAACAAATAATTAATTTTAGATTCATGGTTGTCTTTGTATGGATCTCATAAAATTGTTTACAAAACCATCTACTAAATAATACGTAAAATGTAAAAAAATGTATTCGTCTCAAATTTCAAATTTAGAGTATACCTACTTACTATACGGGTACAACACTTGGGAAATATGTTGATGTTTATTCTCATTATTGTGTCACGTGTTTTGGAAAAAATCTGTGCACCCAGAGGTCATTTTTCGTTGAAAGCTAAACTTAAAGGTTTCCTAGATTTTGATTTTAAACGTTATAGCGGGTATCGTATCACACTATATTATGGTTAGCGGCCCTATAAAATCAGATTCACTCCTGCCCTTAAACAGGTACATACAGATACGCCACCGGCTTCATGACTATAACATATAAATCCAACTCACCTAACCCACACACAAGTTCACCAATGATTTTTAGTCCGTGTGTTGAGTGTCTAATTTATTATTATTTCCAATGTACAGGTGATGAGACGAAGAATCCCAAAAAGACCATTCCGTTAGCGATCGTTTTATCGCTGTTGTTTGTCACCATTGCATACTGCAGCGTGGCGTCGGTACTAACCCTTATGTGGCCATACTACGATCAAGTACGTCAAAATAACTATTGAGTTACGAGAAATCAAATTGCGATTTCAACTCTATATTTTACTATGCTCACTGACGTGGGGGGTATCCAACGCCCTTATGAGCTTTGATTTTAATTTTGAGTCTCTGTAACGAATATAGCGAATTACGAGTTCATTAATAGGTAACGCTACAAAAAAAAAAAAAAAATTGTTAGTAAAACGTTTAAAAAAATGTTTGGTTTCTATTTTAAATGAAATTATTATATAGTTTTCTTGCTTCTCTAAGTGAAATGTCAAATTTTGCAGTTTTCAAGTATGGATTTTTCATAACAGCCAATTAAAAGCTAGATCTGTCTTCTTCTTCATCGCCTTTCCCCGCGATTTATTTGTTACCCTTGTCCTATCCCTCCACTTATCACGATCGTTCACATCCCCTACACGCGCATTAATGACCCTCATACATCAATTTCAATTATTGTTTCCATCCATCTGCTATCTCTGTTCTTTCTATTTTTTTCTTCAACGTTCATTTTCATAACCTGCATTCTTACTACTTCAGTTTCTTCTCTCCTCATCACAATATGCCCGCATCTCCGCAGTTGTGTTTTTCCTCGCACCTTATTCACTATCGATTCAACACCGCAACACTACACCTCTTTCATACGCGTTTCTTAAAAGCTAATTATTCTATCTTAAACAAATCTTAAAAAACTTTTTTTTTGTTCTGCAGGACGTGAACGCACCGCTGCCGGTCATTTACGAGAACTTGGGACTGCCGGTAATTAAGTACATAGTTTCCTGTGGCGCCGTGTTCGCTCTTTTCACCACGTAAATATACTCCCGAATCGTTTCATCCATATCGGATCATTTGTGTTCTTATATTTTTATCGCGAAAAGTTTGTTAGGTTGCTTGTTTCCGATACCGCGTATTTTGTACGCGATGGCCAGCGACGGTCTGTTGTTTGAATTTCTGTCGAGAGTCAACAGCAACACCAAGACGCCACTCGTAGCCACGTTGATTTCCGGACTGGGTTCTGGTAAGTGGGTACCTATACTTCAGTAGCGTATTTGAGTGACGCAGTGCTCGGAGAGTCCTTTTTAAAAAGGGATAATTATTTCTCGTCCACGCGTATTCACCTAGGTAAAAAGAAACTAATTCCAGGCTTGTTCCAATCTAAAAAAAAAAAAAGCAACTCTTTTCTTTCCTAATAAATGAACTGTGAAATGGGTTACCACCAATAGTCAGTTTTACTTAATACGTTTCAGTGATTTTACTAATATCTACAATATGTATTTGTAAGTTGAGAATAAAAGTATACATTCTGATTAAAAATATTTAACTATTAAATTGAAAGGATTAATAATTCTTTTATAGTAAATTACGATAATAATATATTATCTATACGATAATAATATACTTAAGCACTTAATCTGTGCTTCTGTGAAAATAATAAAAAAACGACGATCAAATACAATATTCTGTTTTCTATCTATCTATATATACTATATAAATACGAAAATTTTTTTTACGTAAGTCCGAGGTTGGCTCCGAAATTATATACCTATCCGATTTTAATGCAGGTATTTTTGGATTGAAAAAGGGCATCTAGGAGCGGGTTTTAGGCTTACATTTTTTTCGGGATTCCACCCTTAAGAGTTAAGAGTGACCTCAAAGACAAATTTTGTCGAACACTCGATAATTTTTTGTTTTAGTACGTGGATGAATATGGGTCACGCGGAATCAATTTTTTGTTGTTTGTTCGGCTGACAGTTTAAAATAAAAGATCTGATACCACAGCATTTCTCAAAGTTAACCCTGTATAGGGTTTAAATGGAAGAAGAAAAATAATTACTGATATTTTTGGTCGAATTTTGTTCAAATTTGGTATACAAACAATGAAAGATTTGTACAGCGTTTTCCGAAATGGTGCCTCTAAGGGGGTATAAAGGGGTGAAATACATAGAGAGGAAGTAAAAATTAAAAAAAAAAACTCTCCTCCTTGAGGACTCTCTTTTTTTTTTTTCGTTGTAAACCTCCCCCCAAAAAACCAATTCAGATACGCCACTGCTTAATTCTAACGGGATTTATTAAAATGAAACATTCTAGTATGAACATGATGAGCGATTTGCAGGTATTTTGTCGAGCATATTCAATCTCCAACAACTCGTCGACATGACTTCTATCGGTACGTTAATGACGTATTTGATCGTTTGTATCTGCATTTTGGTTCTTAGGTAGGTACCTACATATATGTAATATACGAATTACACAAAATTTGAAAATTTAATTTCAGCTTGTGTTGTACATTTAAAAGAAGAAAAATCTTCTATTATGGTCAATATTCCTAACGTTTGGAATGTGCGCGTGGTGTTCATATCGTCTGAGTGACCGCGGTGTCTTTCTTATAAACGTTCAACTTTTTATGATTTATATTTGTTTTCTATATAGACGCCAGGATAATATACTGGACAGAGGATAATATTATAATACTAATTTGTAAGGGGTTATTCATTCGTAAGCAGGAAACCGAATTGTATTCAAAATAACGTGTTTTCTATAATATATCTTGTGAAAAACACATTGCGAAGTTCAAGCTTTAATTCAGTTTTAGTTTTTCCTTACCTTATGTACAGCAAATATTTGTTTTCAGGTATAAAGACAATAATAGTTTAGACGGTCAAATTTCGGAAAACTCTGACGTAAATCTATGGTGCAAATGGTTAAATTCGTCCGACACAATAGTTACAAATAAAAATACTCAGTACGTTTCAAGAGTGCTGCTGCTGATTTACAGTACGTCGACAAGTATTTGAAACCATTTTGACTCGATAAAAATTGTATTTTTTTTTTTTTTTTTTATGAAACGCCCGTTGGAATAATTGTTACGAGTAACTTTGAACTGATTGGTGTGTATTTTCCTTTTTCAAAATTTAACCAACAAATCTTTTGACAGGATGTCGCGGTTTTGCATGCTAAAACACTACAATTTTTTAAAAAAAGTTTTTAAACTTTAGAAATCGATAATTGTTACAGCTGCAGTTTCGTTTGTATTTTGCGTGTGTTTGGTAAACGTCAACTGTTGCGAAAGTGCCTACCAGTTTCCACTGACAGTTATAGTTTGGTTTACGGCCGGTGTGCTACTAGTTATCATGATGATGTTGAGCAGACTTCCACAAGCGGAAGAAAAGTTATCGTTTAAGGTAAATACCATGATGATTAACAGACCAAGTGTTACCCTCATGATCTTAGCCGGAAAATACAAGGAGCGTTTTCGCGAAACAACCAAATGCCACCGAAAATTGACTGTTTGCTTGTTTCGGCGACCCGAGTTTATCCGACCATCGAAATATAGGCGTGTGCCATAGACATATACAACACGGGGGCCAAAATGGATTGAGAGAGAGAAAGCTATATACATATATACGGTGTGAGTAATTTTGAGGAAGGAGAATACCGTTTCTTCTGTACGAATTAATTTCCATTTATAGACGTATTGTACTTTGCGGATTTAAGAGAAATTGACTTTTTCTTCCGAAATTTCCTCACGATTTATCGTTCTCGCCATAGACCTACCAGTTCATCATATGATTCTCACTCGCTCCATGTCGGGCCCCGATTCATCACGGACGGGAAGACGTGAGGAAACCGGCGCAGTTCGTGCATTATTATGGTGTCTATGGTGTCTATGGTGTCGCTGCACGTTTGGTCGCCAAGCCGCGGATGGCCGCGATAAGAATAACTCAAACGACGATAACGAATCAATGTCGGTACACTGGGAAAAGAACATTCGGGTTTGGCGATACTTATCGGCAAACCGAGCGAACAATTTGGGCGACCCGGTTGCTTTTGAAAACGCAGTCGCGAAACATTTTGTCAGTAGTTATACTACGATGGATCGAGCATTATTTTTTTTTTCCGCCTTGTTTTTCGGGCTCAACCCGTTTTTCTTCAACGTGTTTTCTCATCCGTTTTACACGACGGCCACGCGACGTAATAATGACCGTTCAACGTGAGCGGCGACAAAAGTTCTTCGGGCTCAGCCGACCCGGGCAGCAAGGCGGATCTGCAGCGACGGACAGTAAAGATTCGACCATTTCGAATTAAATAATAACGGTTTTTTCTTTTTTTGTAAATTATCGACGAATCGTTACGATAACAACTCGAATAGGTATTATTCCTGTGTGTGTGTGTGTGTATACTCGATAGGCGTATGAAATATTATGCATGGCATACGAACATGGCGTGTTTTTCGATTGTTTTTTTTTTAATATTTTATATTATTACTGTTTTAATATAGTTACCATGATATCGTGGTAAGGGCACTAATACTAAGTTGTTTATCAAACCATTTAGGGGAACGGGTGCGACGTTTGCGATCTCTACATGATTCGATGGTTTCGGGCTGATACGAGCGCGATCTAACTTTTTTAAATATTGTGTTTAGAACAATTTTCATCGCACGGTCGCCTCGATTTTACGGTTTTCAATACAACGATGGCGTCGTACAGAAAATAAATTACAAGCCTACTTTAATTTTTTAATTGAAGCGAGTCGCTTGGCTGCTGGCGAAACTAGTGCAATTTAGCGGTGTGCTTCCGCAACTTTGCCGATAAAACGTAATTTAGTAGAATTCATTTTCCTAGTTTTACCACTGAACGAGTATTTTTTTTTTTTACCGGATGGATAAAAATGTTTTAAAGAGCGCTCGTTTTACCGATTTCTGTCCTGGCATACCGTGCAACTTTGTCTGAAAATATCGCGATTTTTTATAACTTTAATTTTTTAAACGTATCTCGCTACAAAATTGAGAAAACGAGTGCCCTAGTAGATGTTTTACTCTTTCGAACAAAAAAAAAAAAATTGTCAAAATCGGCCTATTACATACAGGTGTACTTTGAAATGTGGGTTTTTCTGTATTTTTCCATACAAGTTTTAGCCGCACCCGTTCCCGTCAAGAGTAAAATAGCCGATAAATTAATCTCTTTTTTTTTATATTTGTCTCGCTTGACCAGTGTCCGAATGGATCATAGAAAAACATCACTATCAATAGACTCACTTAGGAGATACGTGGACGATAGGGATGGAGAGAACTCGGAAAAAATAACAAAAGTATTTATTTCCCGAAACTGTCATATTTGATCAAAGTACCTACGTTGCGGCCAAGTTTGTTTTAAAAAAATAGCAGCAGACTCGGCCGCAAAGTAGACATCACTACTTTGATAGGTTGACTTTTTCGAGAGGGTGTCTGGTAACTATTGTCCACGATCGGTAGGTACATTGTATAGTTAGGCGATAAAATCTATTGTTAAATATCAGACATTGGTAAAATAACGGCGTTTCAGTAGATTGACTTTCCAAGAATTCCACATGATTTACACTATCGATTAAATGTACTTATTGATTTTACGTATTATTTTTTTTTATTGTCCAGGTGCCATTAGTTCCTTTTGTGCCATGTTTGAGCATCGTATTGAACTTGTATCTAATGATGGAGCTAAATTTAAAGACTTGGATAAGATTTTGTGTGGGCGTAATTATCGGTTGGTATTCATTGCTTTAGAACTCCAACGTTATAGTAATTTGGTCGTTTTGATCGGTCAAAAAGTACATAACAAATTACTATTCTTTGGAGTATTCGTAAACAAAACATATTGTTACCTATCGTATTTCAATAGATAAATTCGTTCGATTAAAAACCGTTAATTGTTTGTTATTATTGTTCTACAGGTTTATTTATTTACGCGTTTTACGGAATTCGACACAGTTTGGAAGGAGTAAAAGAAAGAGAACACGATATTGTTATGACGGACAACGAAAGTAAAAATAAATCAAAAATGTTTCACAAATGATATCACATAATTATTATCGGATACTCCATTTATAAATTATAATAAAGTATACAACACGGACATAATATATATATTTTTAATAATTTGTTGCGTTTTTCAGTAGTAGGTTTCTATACTACTATTACAACCATTGGTGATAAAGTTATATTTATCACGTATCACGTTGAAAATCCATAAAAACATTAAAACATGAGAATAAAATATACATCAAAATATACAAAAAAATCGATGCTAAAAATAAAAATTTTAAACAAATGAATAACAGCAGTTTTTATTTTTTTACACTAAAACGTATAAAAAATGTGTGTGTTTTTAACGCAACTTTTATTACGTTTAAAAATACTCTACAGTAGTTTTTTTCTAAAGTGTATAATTAAAAAATAATTGATATTGGACTGTTTTTTTTTTTCCTGAATTGAACGTGAATCATGGGATCAAAAGTCTTAAACAATGACAAAAAACAATGTTTTTAGCAAAGTATGAAAAACAATACAAAACGGTCGGTGTAGCGACTGCGCTTTGGGTGGGTCACCGGTTTGAAAGTTGTGGTTCAAACGCATTGTTTAATATCTGAAAGCAACGATAAATCATCGCCTTCGAAAATACGATTCTGAGCGAACTCATCTGTCTATAGTATACGTCATAGACCTGTAAACGTTTATAGGTCCATGCCCTACGGTATACACACATTTTTCGAGAACTTCAAAGTTCTATACTAAAATTTTCCGAAATTACTTACGACAGCACACAGTCATGACGACGATATTATATATAATACGGGTAGAGGAGCGTTGCGATAATTTTTCTTTTTAACGTCAAACGCGATTTTACGGCTGCAAGTTGCTGCAGTGTTTGGACCAAATAATAACGATCATTGTACGTGAATCTAATTATAGCGATTAGTTTAACCTAAATAATTGTATTACCGCGCGGACGAAACGACCGATTCTGTTAATATTTTTTTTTTTTTTTGCTCGACAGACGTCTAGAAACTTCCGGAACTTAAAACCACCCCCGATTTTCGCGATGAGAACATTATTCTGGTTTTAAAGATGAATGAACAAAACTCAGCAATAAAATGGCATTGCATAAAAAAAGAACGGTAAAAGGTGCCCTATACGCTTTGGGCGGGTCATCGGTTTCAAAGTTGCGGTTCATCCGTACTGTTTAATATCTGAAAGCAATCATTGCATTCCAAAAAAAAAAAAACGGTTCTGAGCGAGCTATCTAATCTGATAAGTCCTAGGTGAAAATATAAAAAAAAAATCACTCCAATTATACGAACGTAAAAAAAAAAACACTAAAACTTTTTTCAATATTTTATAACGTAGATATTAATTTAGTACGTAACAAACGACATGGAATAATTTTATACAACGATAGTAGCCGTTCTGACGCTGTATTTCGTTATTTTTGGTGTTTTCGGCACATAACTCAGAAAATAATCAAAATATGTTTGAAATAAAATTCGAAATCCCGAATCCAAAATTAGACAGGCGAATTTGCCTGGCTAATAAATGGCAGTAATGCTAAAATAATAAAACTAATAGAAATAAATTTTTTACTTTTACACTATTATTCTCATTATATTTACTTGTATGATATTATATTATAACAAATATACCTATCTTATTTAATCGTCAATTAATATTATTTTTTTGTTCACATTTTGTTTGTATGAATTTTGTTTTTAGTTATAAAAACAATAATATATTTGTTTTACATCAGGATCCTGAGTGCACGGAAATTCTTCAACCTTCTGCCATTCGTACAGTACAACATTCCAATAACATAATAATATGTAAGAATATTGAGTTTTAATTACACTTCCAGATAATTGGAAGTATGAAATTTTTGAAGGAAAGAAGCTATGTATTAGATGTTAAACAGTCAAATTAAATGAAAAAGAACATGGCATTTGAAAAACAGATATTTCTCGAAACGAATATTATGATTGTTCAATGTAAAATATATAATAAGTGTTTGGAAAATATATTTTGAACCGTGGTAGCCACGAACTAAGATTACTTTATGATACGTGCAAATACTTATATTATTATCTATGACTCCATCTCTCAAGTAAACAAATGTTATCAATCATCTGTTCGCTCGACATTGATAAAGACGTGGTTGACGAGAAGTTTTTAAGCAGACCGTCGTTTTTTATTTTTTTAAGTCGAAGAAATATCCAGTCCGCGACTGATACGCGTTCCATTAAAAAGTTAGGATTTAGTCGCGGCTTGTGCAAAAGCATTTCGTCAAAATGAATAACCTTTTCCCGTTTAACAAAATAACCACGGGCATCAACATTATCAAAGCCAACGGCGGACCGGTGAGCGCTTTCAAAAAATTGTTCAGGTTAGTTAGCCACGATTTTAATGTACTTGCGATTCAAACACCTATTTTATCCCGGTCAATCGATCATAAACGTTTTAAACGACCTCACATAAGTAGAACTTTTCCTACCTACGCCTACAATTTTATTAGGTATTGACACATTTTGTTCTAATAACACAAAACTGAACCAAATTTTCTTTGTAGGTATCAATGTAATATGTGTGAAATTTACGTTGTTCCATAATATATGCTCTTGTCTATACCCATGTTCCAAATTATTTCACTCGTAGTGTGTGTCTAAGTGTTTGTTCACTGTAAGTATCTAGTTAGTGTTTGGATTTCTTACTTTTGAAAAATTATTACACTCATCTACCGACGATTAACGTAAATACTATTAACTGACTACATGTTATGTCCACAAACATGAACTAAAATATTACTTATGTGTTTGACAGAGTATTCTAACAGCCAGGGTCAATCAATAAGTTTCAAAAGTAATACTTTAATTTTTGTTTATCAGGTATACGTAACGACTGTTTCTGTCGTCAGTTACCGAATTATTTTTTCTTCGATTTACAACGTTTCGACAAAAGTTTTGTTTTTTACGCTGTTGTTAACGCAAGTTTGGTACTCCTATATAATATTACCTATATATTTATGCACGTATCACAAGTATGATTTAAAAAATATAGCAACTACTGGGTCGTTTTGTAAGCTTTTAGGGAACAGTGACTTTGTTTGGAAATTGGAGTAGGTCACAGCTTTGGGTGAATATGACAGTTATATTACATTTGTAACGTTTACATTTGCTTGCAAAAATTACGATTTCAAGCCAATCGAATGAGTGAAATACTCTACAAGCCCTACATTTTACTATTTTATGTTTGGCTCAAACTATTTTGAAATTTTTATTTATCCATTTCAATATTTAATGTGTGAATATTCCAAAGAATCAATTTCAATTACGTTTGTGTAATAGTTTTTCTAAACCTAACTATTTCTAGTCAATCAGAGCATTTTTACTATATTTTTATTTTTAAATCATAACTCATGAAATATATTAAATAGTCAAGAGTTCAAAAAGAGCTTTAAATAATAATGAATAATAACAGATCATACACAAAGATCAGATCACTACTTTTACGCAAAAAATGATCCTAGAAAAAAAAACATTGAGTAGTTAATAGTCAATTATATGTAATACTATTAATTATAATATCTAAAAGTACATAATATTATGTATCACCATGGTTGGTAACACATACCTACTTATAAAACTAATAAACATAATATACCTTTAAACAATTTAAAACATATTGTTGTAAGTCATTGTCAATAGCAATTTTATAGGAACCCACCACACATTGTATAAGTGCATAATGTAACTTATGATTAATGTTTTGCAGGCAAGATGATCTAAAAATTGGAACACTAGTCGGTACTGATGAAATGGGCAATCGCTATTATGAAAATAATTTATACTTTTATGGTAACATTCAAATAATAATTTTATTTATATACAGTACTGTTTATTTAAGCTAATGAATATATTCCAGGACGTAACCGTTGGGTAGAATACAATGACCAAGTTGGGTTGAATTATGATGCTAGTCAAATCACAGCAGAATGGTATGGTTGGCTCCATTACAAAACTGACCTTCTTCCGTTCAATGTAATTATCAAAATTATCACTTATTCAAAATTGATTAATAGATATAATATAAGGAGAGCATGGTTTTAAAAAGTAATCAAGTTATTTTTAACATTTTAACAACTATCTAAATATCGGTATCTGTTTAGTATAACTGCTATTATTGTTATTTTTAATTATAATTGTGAATGATAAACATTTTCTTAAATTCTGTTAGATTGCCGGTTCGGGCGTTAACTAAATAAATAAATAAACATTTTAATTTGGCGGCCGAATTCTAGTTTTCAATTAACTTAATTTTTGTTTTTTGCTCTAATTTACTTAAAATTAAAACAAAATATTTATTTTTGAAGTTAATATGTATTTCATTTCCGTTGTCATATACAGAAGTATGAGGCGAGCAATTTTAGCACAACAAATATGTGTATAAATTTATTAAAGTATTGATTTCTTATGAATTTAACTGATTAATTAGAATTTTTGTTTGGGGTTTAGCTTTTAACTCTTAATTTGGTTAAAATATTTTGTTAACATAGGTAACTAACATAACTAACTTGCCCGGCCTTGATTATGTTGTATCCAAAATAAAGATAATTACAGTAAAATAGTAAACTAATTACTATATTATGTCTATGGACCATGCATGTATCATAATTGAGGATACCATTATTGGTAACAAATAATTCTTCAAACTTTTCTTAACCCGTTGTTAACGGCACTATGGTCAAAATGACCCCACTTTTTTACTTTATTCATAAAAAAATATACATCTGATATTTATACTCCTGATACTTGTTTATAATCACTAAATAGATTGAACTAAAAAAAGATTGATTGCTCTCAGGTACGTTCAATGTTTCCAGTCGTTTTGACCAATACATGACTAATGATACTATAAAATAAATTATAATTTATGTAAATTCTAATGTGATCAAAAATACCGCGTTCAACTAAGAGTGTAGTTAACTCGGACACAACTAACGTCAAGTTAAATAATGATTTATTTATTGCATTGTTAGTATTTAGCATGATTTACAAAAAGTGTATCAACACAGAGTGTTTTCAATTATGTGAAGTTTACACACATTACAAACTTATAACTTCATCTTATTTATTTTTCACTTAACTATTTGGGGTCGGCCACCTTTGTTCTATCCCTCCAATGATCACAATCATTCACATCCCTTACGGCCTACACATTAACAATCCTCATATTATCTTTTTCAATTGTTTCCATCCATTTATTGGTCTTCCTCTACCATTTTATCTTTCATTTTCATAGTTGCTCTTACTGCTTCGGTTTCTTCTCTCCTCATCACATGTCCAAACAATCTCAGTTTATTTTCCCTCATCTTATCAACTATTGATGCAACACCATCACCTACATATTTGTTTCTTATTCTATCTTCTTATTGGAATTCTTTTATCACATAAAATACCTGGCACTTTTCTTTATTTCGTTCAACCGCACTTAATCCTATGTTTCACGTCTCTCATAAATCTCCATCTCATTGTACAAAGGATCCTAGGTACTTAAACTTCTCTACCTCTTCTATTGCGTCACTATACTCCGTTCAAAATAAGAAACGTAGACGGCGGTGACCATTTTTCGATGACAGACGGACAGATGTTTCTCCCACTGTGCGTCTATTTTACCGATGACGGCCTCTGAGATACGACCGTTGTCGACGTACTAACGTTTGATATGCATAGTGAGGCCATGCGCAGAAGTTAACCGTCGTCTACGTTTCTTATTTTGAACGGACTATAGTTACTGCGCAACTTAAAACTAGTACATTAATTAATACAATTCATCATTTAAAAACAAAATATTTGTTATTTTCTATAATTAACAATGATTAATTTATTTTAACAACAACCACGATAATAATCATATAAAAAAAAGATTTTCATTCAATTAATAGATTTATAATACTGTTAATCGACATTTTATAAATACTGTGTAAACGGTAAGGGTACTAAAGTAATTTTTGCGAACTTCTTTAAATCATCATTATAATTTCAAAACATTTAAAACAAGATGTACGATTACTGCCATCATTGTTACTTTTTTAGCCAAGAATAACATTTTCATAAATAACCACTTAAACAAAGAAATGTAGTTAATAAATTACTTTAGTAGTGAATATATTAAAACATCGATGATTTTAGTGTAATATAATCATGTTGTTGTCGATAATAAATTGTGTATCTAATAGTATACACTAACAATCGCGTGAATTAAATTATTTTTTATTTTTTGTTGTTGACCCTGCTTCAAATAAATGTCTTTTATTTTTATGAAACTATTATTTGCTTAAAATAAAAGTGAATTTTTGTGGCTGGGTGATTTTTTTGAACTACTAGTACTCTATTTTTTAGTATTGTTAGTTTTATAAAAACTAATTATTTAATATAATACGTATATTATATTATTTGCTATATTGATACTTACTTTTTTCTTATTATTATTATTTCAGGATCCATCTAGACCTAAGTATAAGTGGATGGCAAAACACACTGAAAATGAAACTGGTACTAAACGTGAATATGTTCCGTACAGTACTGTGAAATCGAAAATTCAAGCTTGGGTACCGCCAAGACAAAATTGAGTTTTATACGTTTAAAAATCTGGTTAAAACTTGTTTCTAAGTTCATGTATAAATGTAGTTAATATCATCAACTTATGTAGTAATTAAATAAAATAGAGGTGAAACTCTTTACACCGTTACATCTGTTAAATTGTAATAAATAATTAATTAATAATTTACAATAACATACGTTTTATGACAAGATACCTTTAACTTAAAAATGTCCGGTGCTTATTATGTTATAATGTTTGAAAACTTTCCATTTCATTAATAATTGTATGCACTTGTAACGTTGGGTTTCAAAAAAATTTTGTACCGTTTAAAAATTGTTCATACACATGTTGATGTGGAGTCGTGTAGGTATCAAAAATAAAACACGTATATTGTTTGTATAATTTGTGTTTATCAATCAAAGAGTATAGTTATTTTTTGTACACTTTTCAATATTAATTTTTAACATCATCATTTATCAGACGCTAATATATTGGTGTATTGTTTAAAAAAAAAATTTTGACTAGAATACAGTAATTACAATAACAACAACTCAGATACATAATGAGAAATAAACATGTAATATCGAAAACAATTATAGTTGAACGTACAGATCTATTTTCCGTATTGTGTATGTATTTCTTATTTATGCACATATTTGTGGACAGTAAACATATTAAGGAGACTCGAAATGTCAATTTTATTTTTCCGTCTGTTACAATCATTGGAATCGAGACAAATTTTGATTCCAACGTACCGATCAATTTATCGATGCAATATAAACTCTGTATGACCTATTGTCGAATTCTTCAAGACATCTACTTTTCATCAAACGAGCCTCATTTTTTATTTTTATCTTTTAAATTTAAAAGTTTTTATACTTTTATTCGTGAATATATGACGATAAAATAAAAAAATGTTTAAATCAAAAACCAAGAAAGATAACTGACACTTTCAATTGTCTTAAAGTAGAATGGTGTACCTGTATGAATTTTAGAATAAGCTGTTGCAATCATAGACCCGGTTATGGAATATCAATATATTCTAGAATTGCCTATTATCAGTCCCATGGTTGCATGATTCTTACTTAAAAATACATATGACGAACAAAAATTTTCCTTTGTAATTTTGCGATAACAGCAATCGTAAATACTAAATATTTTTAAAAACTGTTCACATAAATACTAAAACTAAATAATCAATACTATTTTCGCCAGTCACAAAAACAATTCCTTGTTTGAAGCACAGCGCACACAAAACCCCTTGAAACATTATCCTCTTATTGTATCTTTAACAACACTTAACCATGTATCGAAAAAATTTGCACAAATTCTAAATAACAATTGACAAATGACAATGTACAAGTTTCGATGATTACTGATTAAAAGAACTTTTAACAACATAACAGAATATTTCTCTATAAATAATCATGATTGTATTATGAAATCTAAGGACATTTAAAATCCATACTATACTAGTTGTTTGATGCTTCCTTTGTTTGAACTTTATCATAAATCATTAATTTTTTAAAACTACAATTTTCACTGTAAGTATTTGAATATATTGTCTGTATTGTGCTGTTTTAACTGGTACCTGCCATTAACCATATTATGCATTTGTCACATTGTATTGTGTCGTTACCAAATCCAACCTAACCTAACCCAACCCTGATTGAAAACAATACCAGAACGCGGTGACACTTTCCAAAGTATGTTGGTACTCGCGGTATTAGGCCGATTTTGAAAAAAAAACTTCTTGTTTAAAAGAATTAAACCTCGGGCGTAGGACGCTCGTTTTCCCGATCTTGAGATTTTGTGGTATCGGTACGTTTATAATATTATTTGCAAAATTGAAGTTTTAAAAATAACGAAATTTTCCTAATAAGTTCGAGTACGGTATGTAATAATATCGAAGTCTGCAAAACGATACCTAGCGGCATTTAAGAAATTTTTATTTTAGTTACATACGATAATAATTTTTCAAATACGTTGAAATTGAATTCTATTAAATTACCTTGTAGCGGTGGGTAAATGCTGGGTATTTGAAATTTTGAGTGTACCTACTTACCCAGGGAATAGTCCCGGAATTCCTAATAAATACCTTCCCGATTGATGGGTGTTTTTATTGGACTAAATTTTTGTATAACCGAGTATTTACATATTGTATTAATACACGTTAAAATTACACAATTAAAACAACACTATATTGTGACCAAATTAAATAGTTAGGTATCCATATCGTAGGCTATTATAGAGTTACGAGATTGTCGCGAGTACGTATAAGAAAAACATATTCGACGGTAATTAATAATAGTTTTATTTTATTTTACAAACATAAAGCACTTGCTTATAGGTCACAAAATGGCGTGTCTAAGCGACCACAGTAAAAAATATAAACTCCCAAATCTTGACGGGTAAATAAATTTCGGGTAAACATCCGACGAATAATGTTCGAAAAATATCTTCCCGTTGGGCGTATTAACCATCACCAATTACCTTGTGATACGTTTTATCGGCTATTTTGACACAAAGATTTAAAAATACACAGCTAGTTTCGCCAGCAGAACGACGCGTTTTTAACCGAAAAATAAAATTTATTTCTTCTCTATGATACCGTCGTAGTGTTCACCCTAGATTTGACGCGACCGCATGATGAAAATTGTTCTAAACAAAATATTTTCGGAAATATTTAGATCGACAGCTACAGCGATACGACCGCGGTGTGTAGGAATTGGAAAATTTGCTGCTTAACAAATAGCCGTTGTCCTCAAAAACACTTATATAATTCGGAAAGCGGAATTTTTATTTTTTATTTTACAATCGAGATGTGTATACGATTAAACTGTGCTCCTTCAATAATTTGGTTCTAGACTCTATAGATACTGGCCTCAGTGGCCTTAACTACCGTGTTTATAATTGGTGCCTAACTGCATGCTTGCAATGACTGCAGGCTTCAATTTTTGCCAATGGAAAAAGTACGCGAACACACAATATGGCAGACAGCTAAAATAATATTCCTAAAATCACGCGTAGGCGTTATTCTGCACACGTATAGTACCTATTTAACTCGGTTAAATATACTATTCATTTTTGCGCTCGTTTTTTCTATCGAGTTTTCGGTACCTAGGTTAAACACATAAACAGCAACGTGTAAAACCCGCAGTTTATATATTCGCTGTCGTCGACGACATATTTTGTTATTTTGTCTCGCATCAATAAATATTGTTTTAGAGTCCTAAGCACTTGCGATGAGCATTCTAGCCTCGCGTTTTGTCGGCTCACCGCGCGGTGGTGAAATACGTCGCGTCTCGATGACGGAGCGCTATTTTATACGCAAATATGTACGGTCCTTTAAAATAAACGTTTCGTCACGACCGCAGTTCGTTAAAACGTCGTCCGAAATCCCTGGTTTAAAACGACAAAAAAAAAATTCGAAAAAACAACGAATGACGAGCAAAATATTTCACTTTATTCTCACTATCGAATCGCAAACTTATATTGACGACACACATTCGGCTACTTTTTCGCTTCTCCTCGTAATACGGCACAGCCACTGTATGTCCTTTTGTGTAACTACGTACAGGTTGTGACTGGGCCCAGCTGTTTCGGTTCGAACGGAACGCAAAATTCGGCTACAACACATTTTGTAATAATATTTAAGAACATAATACCTATATTACGCAACAGCCAAGTCTATTGAAAAATATATTTTGCTCGATAATTCAAAATACGAAATAAGAGTGACAAAACAAAGTGTAAAATTGATAAAATGTGTATTTAAGATAGAAATTATAAAATGTTTTATTTTATAACGATTTTAAATTTTCCTACGGTCTAATTACAAAAATGAAATTATAACAGAAAATATTGATATATATATATAGTTAAACCCGATTTATCGACGTAAAAAACACACACCAAAATCGTAAAATATTTTAAAATTCATAAAACAGATATTATTTAATTGAGATGTCGATTATTGTTCTTCGATCTCTTGTGGTAATAGTCGGGAATAATCTTATCGCTTGGAAAAATGTTCTTCGACAACATATAGCTCACGAGTTGTTTAGACACTACAGCCAATTCTTTTCCTGCAGGTTTTTTATTACAAGTAACACTGTCAGCATTTTCAATTTCTTGAATTTCAACAAATTGCACAACGTCTCTAATACGCTCTCCGCGGTCGTTCGACAACGGCTTGGCCAATTCTTTCATCTCCGTAAAATCTGCTTCACCAATACCAACAATTATAATAGAAATCGGTAAGTATGATGCTCTGACGATAGCCTATTAAACAGTTCAAAATAACAAAACGAAAACCAATTACAAAATAATTCGTTTTAAATATGTCATTTTACGGAATACATCGATAATATTTTTATCGGAAAAGTAAGTTTTCCTCTGATTATAATAGTTGTACATTTGACAGTTAAAGTACATACTTAAATCATAATTTAAAGTGTTATTAAAAATAATTTATAAATATCGTGTTGTGTTAATCATAAAGTAACAACCATTTACGTATTTATAAAGCAAACATAAATAAAAGTTATTTATATCGAGTAGTAAAGGAAAACAAAAAAAAAAAATACACATTTCAAGTAGGTACTCGCTTTGTCATATTGCATACTTACTCGATTGATTTACTTGTTATTATGACACTTTGATTTACTTGTTATTATTTATTACACTTATTATGTGTCTGATAAAAATAAAAATATATACTCAACCAGAAAAATTTAACATTAATTGTAGGGGATAGCGTAAAATTTAAGTAGGATCCAAAAAATTTTCATTGATTTTAATGAAAAATGTTTTGCTACTTTTCAAACACACATATAGGTAGTAAGTACCTTTACTGTATCGCTCTTATCATCTATTCTTCCATTGGTCAATATAAGTAAAATATGATAATTCTTTGGCTGTTCTTCATGTTTAACAGTTTCGACCATATGGTTTATAATAGGTGCAAAGTTTGTAAGCCTATCTAAATTCGTCTTCTTTAAATAATCGCGATAAATCTTTAACACATCTAAAAAAAAAAAAAAAACATTATTTTAACCCTTAGAAATTGTGCATCATGCGTTACAACGGTATTTTATTAGAACTGCTATAATTTATAGGGAAAACATAATATTATACCTTGTGCTCCTCTACATACGGGATCCAATATCTCTACATCAGATACAGCACGGTTTCCAAAACCAAACAACGGAATATTTTTATTAGTACAATAGTTTTCCAGTGTTGATACGACACCCTGTATAGCTAGTTCATATCCATCCACATAGTTAGTATCGTTTGGTATAATGTTACCTATGATTTAAAGAAACGTAAAAATCGTGAGAACCATACTTGAACCTAATAAAAAATATATATAATGGTCATAGACAGTAAATAAATAGAAAAATAATAAAGTATTGTGACTTCACATTTAAGTAGGACTAAACTATTGGCGTGAGTAGCGCGCTGGTTATGAATCTTTAATTAATACAACATTTGTAAACAATAGATTGTTTTATAAGTTTGATTACCTACGTACGTTACAATTCTAAACGAGCACTGAAAAAATACTTAGTACGCATGGAGTAGTGCAGTTGAAAGTTTTATGTTTGCGGATCAAATTTCGCGAACTTTTATGAAGTTTCTACTACATCCATTTCAATAACGTAAGACAATTTTTGTTGGTTTCAATAAGTTTTAGAAAAATTATTGCAAAAAGGGAATGAAAAAGACCAAACATAGTCGACTAAAAAAAAATAGGTATTGACCATTTACAAAAATATTTTATTGGCAAACGTATGATATGAAAATAGTGTAAAAGACGTAGGTATGAGATCATACTTGAAAATTTGTTATACCACGTACCCTAAACAACCAAATAAGAATAGGAAACCATAAAAAAATTGGTGTAAATTGATTATGTGTGTGTGTGATTTATTTTTAGTCGAAAATTTGTTATCGACACAATTCTGTTATTTAACATCTTAAGCGAAACGGAATTTTCTATGTGCGTTCAAAATTCATTAAAAAAGATCTGATCTGTAAATTAAATATAGCAAAGTAATTATTTGATATTGAATAGTAAATTAATATTGTAAAACGAATAGCTACGCTACGCTCAGAATTTAAAAAGAGCAATATAAATTAAATCACTTAGGTAAAAAAATACCTCTATTATAACATACCATAACTAACACGTTTAGTAAATTTATTATCTCGCAAGTATTAATAAAAATGAAGTGAAAAGAAATAACTAAAAACCAATATTTATGATACCTGTAAAATCGATAGCTACCGCGCATGAAATCTCTATGCCATCTTTAATATAATCTTCAAATGTAACATGTGGTTCTGATTTAAAGTAATTTAGACGTATTTCACCTGAGTCAGTATAATAATTTATTCTTGTCTAGAATAGAAAATTTGGTATTTAATTTAATAAAAATTGAATACCATAAGAATAAAATCGATATTTAAATATTCAACTTAAATTGAAATTGTTAACATACGTCTTTTTCATGATTGAAAATTTTCAAACTAACTGATTGATCATTTTGTGTTGTCTCGTAATACATCTTACTAAGATACCACAGATTAGTATGAAATTCACCAATAAGTTTGTGTACACCAGTAGAACTAAAATGCGAGCAAACAAATTTAAGATTACGCTCGCGATCTCCATTGCACAACAACCAAACCGGAATTTCAAATTGTTCCCATTCAGGCTCAGTTGTTCCCATTTGAGGCTATAAAAAAAATTTTTTAGGAAATTGGAATCATTCAAACTATACAGCTAATCTAATTTTAATAATTTACACAAACATGACACTTACATCATTATGCCAAACTAATACGTAATTTTTATCGTAGACTTCCTTATAGATTTGTAAAAATGGATTGGGAGTAGTGTTTCTTAAAAACTTTATATTTTTGTCCAAATTGTGTCCACTCATTTTAAATGTTACTTTACTTGTATCACCTCCCAATAGCGATGCTACAATGATTGCTACGCCTATTACCTCATTACTTTGGCGACATTTTAGGTTTGATTCAATCTAAAAATAATTAACACAAGGTATTTGAGAAATGTAAAATGCAGTGTACGTATCTACTTAAAAACTAGTCAACTTTGAAGTATAGACTGCCATAAAAAAAATTTATAATTTTCGTAGACAATCTTTAATTGCTTACAAATTTAACGTGATAAACTTAACTTTCCGAAACATCGACCAACGGATTCAAGCTACATACTCGATCTAGAAAAAACCGTGTCATTTTTATATTGTTTTGTCACGACACTATTCGAAATCTGTATGCCTATTTCAGCTAGAAACGACAACAGAAAATGGAATATTTGAAAATGGAGCTTAGCCCCTCATAGCACCCTACTTATTCTTATTTTGTTATATAATTGCATTGTTATCGCATAGACAATGCTGTGATGTGCCAACTTCCAGATCGATATATAGTTGTCAGAACTTTTTTTTTAGTTGTATCTATTTAGAATTCATCGTACGTTCATCGTAATATTCCTAATAAAACATTAGCGGTTGATTATTCTACTGACCAACACCACTCTGCACTCTGCAGAATCATAATTTATAACTATCGTAAGAAATCCATCAAAGATCACCAAACTATGATTTCCAAATCAGTGACCCTCCCAAAGCAAAGTCTCTGTACCTATTCCAAATAAGCTTCCTACTTGATCCGGAAATCACCATTCCTTTACGCAATTGTACCTACTAAAAATTAAACGTTTATTAACTTACACGCCCATGATCAACAAGTGTTCCTAATGTAATCGCATCCGTCATACCAATAAAGTTTTGTTCATTTGGCTCTGAACAATTTGAGTCTATAAGATCATAAACTTCAAACCTCAATGAATATTTTTCTTCGATTCTGCAATGAGTCACGAATTTAGTAACAAATTCTGCTTTGTGGTTATTTTTTATGGCTTCGGTACGGTGAATTTCTTTCCATTCAGTTTGACCAACTTCTTTTTCAAATGTTACAACTACTGGATTAGACTGTGCAAGACAGTTTTCTTTTTTTAGACACCTAAAAGAGATGCAGATAAAATAAGATTGTTAGAGGTAGCCTTAAAACAACATTAGGCATCTAAAATTCAATTGATTATTTATAGTTAACTAATAATTTTAAATCAAATAGTTGAATAACTTTAAAAATAACTACTAATAATAATAATTACTAATATTAATAATATTATTAATAATAATAACTACTATTAATAACTAAATAACTTTAGTTAGGTATAAGTATTAATAAGTTATGTACGAGTTATTTGGTTGTAAAATTAACCATATAAAACTAAGTCGTTTATTGTTATAAACCTACCAAGTTATCGGTAGTTTTTCTTAAAATATACGAGATGTATAGCACACCAAATATTTTTAGTACCTAGGTACCTTCTGAAAACGTTATGAATAAAAACAAAACGCACAAAATCCTATTTTTTGATGTTTTTTCGTTACTTAAAAAGTATGGTAAATTAAAACCCAGCACTACTTGAAAATATTATAAAAAAAACCCCTGTGTGATCGTTTGTACCAAAACTACCATATTAAAATCCATTTATAACATTTATTTTAATGCTGGTTTTAAAAACTTCATTTTGTTTTGCGTGTTTAAAATATTGTTTGATGTACCGATTTAAGAAAGTGAGAAAAGAACGAGATTAAGAGTTAAAAAACTGAGTTAATTATCGAGGAGCTGTTTGGCGTAGCGATTACGCTTTGAATTGGTTTTTAGCATCAGGTAACAACTAAAAGCTCATTAATCAGTGACAGCGTTAGTTGAAATTCATCTTTGGTTAGTCGGATGTTTTGGAAGTTGAAGATTCAAATATATTATTTAGTATCTGAAAGCAATGATAAATCATCGTGTTCGAAAAAAACGATTTTAAACTGGCTCGATTATTTATAATAACGTCCTGGGAAAAAACAAATTTAACAAAAAAAATATCAGAAAATACCTATACTACCTATAACTTGATTTTTTTTTTTTTAATTCGAATTTATAACACGTATTTGTGGAACGAACCACGCAAAAACCATCATGTTTTGAAACGATGAAGTGACTCAATCTAAAGCGTAATCAAACAACTATACTCACCCGACCTCAAATTTACACCCTTTCTCAAAATTTACTCCCTCAACAAGAACTCGAGTTGCGCTTTGAATTCACCGGCAACACAAAAAATAAACGGTAAAATTTATAACTAACCACCAAGTACTCACGGTAAACACGAAAAGTGCGAACTGGCCTGCGGCTTAGTCAACCTAAAAAAATAATTAAAATTTACACCGTCACACAAATAATAGTATGAATAATTATAACACACAGTGATAACGAAAAGGAAAGATCAATTGTTTTAATAGATAATAATAAAAAAGAGATAAAACCAATATAAATTTACGGTAGATAGATACGTACAACTAACATGACTGAATATCAAAGCAAATAACAGACACCAACTTGGCGTGCACAAAATAATAATTGCAGCAGTTATATAACAAGAAAAAAAGCAACATGTGATCAAAAGCGCGACTGACGATACGTTATTTGAGGAGTTATTATGTTTTCAGTATCAATCGCACAACAGTGCTTAATTTTATTGTTATAATCAAAATAACACCGTTTTTCAATATATTTTTTTCACGCTTTTCGAAAATTATTTATTCAGATAAAAATTTTTGAAAATTTAAAAGTTCTATACTTTGTTCAAACTGTTTTTAAATTTCTTGAAATTCGATCGTGTCAAAAACACGTTTGCCGTGATTTTTAACGTTTTTTCCTTAATTTTTGCTTAGTTCTTGTATTGTAACTTTTTAATCTTACAGACGCTTAAGTCTATGACCTCTCGAAGTACCATTTGTGTCCACACACCCACCATTAGAGGTACTGACGTCAAAAATCAGAGCGTTATTGAAGAAATTGTCGTGATTACATAGTCGTAAAAAAATACAAAAAAAATAATCAAAAACATACGTCATGCGTAAACCAATACACTCTTCGTTTCACTCAGAATCTAATATAGAAACGGACAGTAAATATTTACCTGTATTCAACAGACAACTCGATATAGCTTATCGGCGTTGACGTTGAGGACGAAGCATTGCGACCTGCCTCTATGCTGTTTGTACAAATTATTATAATTAAAAGTGTTAAAAATGTAAACATTTTATTGCACGACATCATGCGTAATGTTTTACTATAGGTTGCGTAAAATATGTTGTTAATTTTAAATGTTGGTTTCACTTAGAGTTGAGAAAAAAATAAGTTGTTATAACGTATAAAACAATCTGTGATAGTCTTTAACGGTGAGTGCTACATTTGGCTCCGGACGTTTTAGCCAGATCATTAACTATTGAATAGTGTATATTTTAGTAAACATTCGAACACCTATTTTACTACGACGTACTTTAAAGAACGCGTATACCACACGTATTAAGTATGAATAATACGTAAAAACACGAGCGCTTTAGTTCAAATCCGTGTCGGTTCAAATTATTCAGCTGCAATATAAACCGACCACGTAACAAATGCGCACGTAATATGTACGAGCAGCCCAATTATTTTCCTCCGAAAACACACGTGGGCTTTAGGAGATGATGTTTTTGTGATTTTGAAAATACCTCGCGAGCCAACGTTCTGTAGATTTAGGTCACGTTTTATTCAACAGTTATTCACTGAGCATAAACAATTATTTACGGGTAATGCCCCTGTAAACGCGAAACCTCAACAAAAACCAAACAGCGAGTTCTATGTATCGAATGGAATCATACGAATTCCGTACTGAGTACTTAAAACGTAAAAAGTTATCGTACTTGATAGAAAACATCTGGGGGCGCTGAAGAAACCGGCAATCAGCATTACCCGTGAATTTTGTTATTTCCTCAAAACGAAGAGATTTTGAAAAATGACGCGAATTCATACAAATAACGTAGGTACTAATTGTTTGTGTTGGAAAAAAAACCTGAATTTATCATGTGGGGGTGTTGGTGTAACGTCAAATATGGTCTGCAAGTTCAAGATCCCAAATAAGTTTGCCAATACGAGTAGTGACAATTTGGCCGCCTTTCTTTACCGTCTAATTAACTCGCACCCCTAAAATCCTTTTTTTTTACTCGGCTAATTTCTAAACGAGGCAGACGTGGTCGTCACAAATATCAGCACTATTTTTATTGAATATTTTGTACGTAAAAATCAAAATATTTTCATTTTTTCTCATTAACTCAACACGTTGTCGTAGGTATGTGGGTTAATATTCTGATGCCTAAACGCAAATCCCCAAATTTTTTTATCAGTCGACACTACCCTAATTCGGGAAGACATTCTTTGTGTTACCGGATGAGTCGTTGAAGTATTTCAAATTAGCACAATTTTTTGTAAAACGATTCATTTTAACTCGCTAAAAGGGCGAAACATGATTTTTAACTAATCCAATCTATCCTGATAGTTGAAATGTAATTAAAATGTAATCATTTGGTAAAATTTTTCGAGGATGGCAGCAGTCCCCCGCGAGTTTGCGCAGTGTACAAGTTTTGAGAGGGGTCGCGCAGAGGGTCATTTTACAAGAAGTCATTTCAGAGTATGACGTTCGAGCGACTGACACGTCGTATCGAGTGAACCGATTCAAGTCGTCGTCATTTGTAAACGCAGTTCGAGTGTACGACTTGAAAACTTTGCCATACAAACAAGCAGCAGGTATTACGTAAAACGATTTTTTTGAAAATTGAAACAAATCGTATATACTATTTATAAGGGTTAAAACGTTTTGGACGAGACAAAATAGTGTTCGAGCGGTTTAAGAAGTATAGCCAGCAGGTACAATATGAGCATGAATTTTTTTTTTTTTTTTATATTGTTGCTGCACCTAACCGAAACTTTTTGTTTTTTATTAATCTTTTACTATAGGTGTACTCGACCGAAAAATATATTTCTCACGCATTACGGTCGTCGCTGAAGACTGCGGGTAATGAAAACGTGCACGTCTTTGATTTATGTCCGGACGAGTATAATATATTATAATGTAAGGTACATTCGAATGTACCTACTACATACGATTCGGTTTTTACCCAATTTGCGTTCCGATGTTATTCCTGCATGTATAATACGCTCAATTATTATTTATCGTCGTTCCACGCGTTTCGTTTTATTCTCGTTGTTCGCGAATCGCGGCGTTCTTTGTATTTTTGGACGCCGTTTCGAAACATTGTTTGTCATACGACGTCGTGTTCTGCGCGTGTAAATATACATATTATGTGAACGGGTAAAAATTAAACGCCATCTAATAAGACTGGCGGGTCGCGGCGACGCCCTCGGGGCATCCATTAAAACGTTATTAGCATAGAGAAAAAACGTTTCGAGACCGTTTTCAGGTCGTGGATGAGACGGGAACGCGAAAAATGGTGCAACTTTCGGGCCTCGGGTTGTTATGGGAACACGCGTGTGTGGTCACACGCTTATCCTCGGCATCATTAAAATAATATTACGTAGTGCGATATAAAAGACGAACAATATCGTTGAAGTAAAAACAAAAAAAACAACGAAACATGATTGATAAATAAACGAAACGCCGAATAAAATTTGGGTCGCATTGATGTTTGTGAACCGCCGTACGTACCATATGGACGGCCGTTAGACGAGCGCAAGGTCACAACTGTTTTTTACCACAATATGATTGTGTGTATAATCCGTATTACGAGTACGTCATGATGTTGTTGTTGCGTTTTGAGCTCGGTGTCATTTGGACAAAAACGACTCTGCACGCCAGTAGTATAATATAAATAAATAAATAAAGGTCTCCTAACGCACTATTTACAATAATAATAACGATTGATCATCGGTTGTCACGTCCCGGTAATAACCGAACAGTTAAAATGGTCCGAAAATTCCGCAAGTCGTATCCACGTATAAAACATTTTGAATAACGTGTGAAAATTTCATACCGTTCGGACCATTATTTGAGGAGTCATCTATACTCAGCTCAAAAATTTTCGAAATCGCTCGACACTTGGACCGATTATTGTGTAACGGTTTCGGCTATTTCCGTCTATTAACTTGGAAGTTATGGCCGAAAACAGAATACGTCAAAAAACACGTTGACCGAAATTTTTTTTACGTTTTTCCTTAAATTTCACTTGGTTTTTTTTATTGTAACTATTCAAAATTTGAACTCTCGAAATACCATTTACGGACCTTTCATTAGATATTACTAACTTTGAATATCGGTACATTCCTTTCGTACGAAAACTTCATCAGAAATCTTTAAATTTCATACTTTTCGCTATAAAATTCTCTAAAACTCCGAATTTATTTGTTTTTTTTGACTCAAAAAGTAGCGTTCGTGAACGATTTTTAATGATTTAGTGCAATCGACCGTACAACTAATTCTTGAAACGTGTAAATGAACAACATCGAAATACTTAAACTATTAACATATTGTCATTAGGGCCACAACGTGTTGCAATTCTGGGTAAATTGCGTGACAGTTCTCCGCCGCCACTAATGTTTCATAAAAAACAAACAAAATATTTAAAAACTATAAACATCAAATTAAACATTTTGAGGCAATACGGACAGGGCACGGTTATCTACACCGTATCGGAACAGGGGCATGTGTGGGACGTGGGAGGACTACAGTACCTTTAGTCAATTTTTGAGAACGAACGCTAAAACGCTCAGAGATAAGCCAAAACAATCGTTATTTATTCATCTTTGTAAAAATTACTTTTCAAAGTCTACGTTTGTTTTTTTTTTTCAAATAATTTTCCTATTTACATTGGACTGTGGGCAGACTTTCATTGTATATGACGACGAATTTGATTTAAAACTGATCAAAATATTTGTTAATTAAAAAATAACGTGAGTGCATTTTAAACGACTTTTAGATTTCCAAAAAGTTTTTACCGTATAATATATAGATTATAGATATTTGTATATATATATACTGTTCAAAACGTATCAAGTTGCAAGTCTCTTAACTGAATAAAATAAAAGGTTTTACCAAACTGTAATAAATGTGTAAATCTATAAGCATCTGTAACTCTGAAAACTCTGTAAATCGTTAAAAATTTGTCTTCATCGATTTCACACAATAGTTCATTTGATTCTTCTTAATATTTTGTGAAAACTTTAAGCCGGTCGAAGCATTTTTGGAAAGTTCAATTTTTTCGTTTTTGGATAGTGTCTCAAAAATTAAAAAGAAATCTTCAAATAAAGTGATCATGTATGACCAAAATTTGATCATAACATGAGGTTAGTATCGTAATGAAAAGACCGAAGCTGCGTTTAGATCCTTTGAATATCGAAAATGAAACAAACGGTAAAACACCCTATGTGGCCATGTATATTTTATACTTGATCGAGGGTTGCACCAGAACGTTTCAAAATTTTTTTTAATAGAATCCCCTTTGCAAATGTTTCCTTCTATAAGCCCTCTTTAGACATAAAATGTTTGCAAGACAATTTGTTATATGTCAGGTTATAATGTTTAGACAATAATACTGTTACCGCGTATTTTAATAGTTTTCAATTTAATATCTGAAAGTAAAAAACGTTTGGACGTATTTTCTGAAACTTTTCGTTGTACATAGACAAAAAAATTAATAAACGCAGGTGTCTATATTTAAAACCGGTACGTATATATTTTTTACCAAGACTTTCGGATAAATCTATAATATTACAGTTTGCTTACTTTCCAAATACCACTACGCGTTCAACGATGAAATCGCGTTGATTATAATTATTATACTATTACGTTTATACGGGCAAAACTGCTTTTCGCAGTAAACAACTCGAAAATTCCGGAGAATATAATATCATAGCGAAATTGTATAACGTGTAACATAATATTATCGTCGTACGTTATTGTCGTCGTAATTAAAAATTGCTCTTAACTTCCGATCCGTCGCGTGTTTGTCATCAATTTACGTTTATTACTTGCGTTCGTCATTTCATAAATGCGTCGTTCGGTATCGTATAACACGGTACGTATTTCGAGTTTACGTGTCCTGTGTGGTTCATGTCAAACAACAAAATCGAAATCAACAAGTAAACCTGGTACCTTATTTTATTTTAGGAACGCGGTTTACGCGTATTTTCGGTAAACGGTACTTGATTTTGACACATCAAATATTTGTACAATGTTTTCAATTAATTAAAAGAGACAATATTCGACCTGTCTGTTACAGCGTAACAATTCGTATGGTTATTAAACCATAAAATATAAAAATAGTACTATAAACACTAATATATTAATAGTTGTTATTTTTTACAAGTATACGGAAATCAATAAAATATCAGATGTACATCAGTTATTAAATAATTATTAGTTATTACATTTTGGTTGATAAATTATATACTCGATGCGTACAGTTGAAAACTATAAGGTGTTTGTTTTTTTTTATAATCCATAAACAAGCAAATAGTTATAGGTATTTAATTTGACTAGAGTTCAAAATTATTATTGTTTACACACGACCATCTGAAAATACACCCTCAAACATCATTGTAATATCGATACGTTTTTTGCCATGTTCAGTATCTATCTAAAAGTATAGTGTAGATTTCGCTTTAGAGTAGGTCGTCAACTTTGGGTGGGTCACTGCCGGTCACAAGTTCTAAAATTCATGGTTTCCACATTTAACGCAACATTTTCCGAAACTTTTAAGGCGTTGTCCATTCAAATAATGTGTACAAATTTCAATGAATTCAGATAATTTTCGGAGGAGTTACCAAATATGGTCAAAGACACGATGACAAAATCGAAAAAAACGTAAAAACGTCACTATACACACGAAAAGTTAATAATTCTCATAATTTTTCAACCACGTATGGATTAACAAGTTGTTTTGATGCTATTTAAGTTTGAATCTTAAGTCTAAACTGAAAATTAATTGTTTTGTAAAACATTAGCTCTGAAAGTAAACGCGAGTTCCTAAGTTCAAAAGATCAGTTAGATCGCACAAAAACTGTCCAATCCGGTTCCAATTTTGTTCGCAAGTTAGCCGTCCTGATAATGAAATGTAAAATGTGTAAGTCGTTTGCATATTTTTTGAAAATTTTGACTATATCGTTTTGGGATCATACTACTTTGAAAAATAATCAAATTTTCAACAAAAAAATCCTCACCAAATTTGTACCATCTCGGGCCGATCTGTAGGTGTGGTATCCACAACACGTAAAGATTGGAAAAATTCTACAACGAACAAAATTGTTTCATGATAAATTTTACAAAAAAAAAAAAATTAAAAAAAAAGATATTGTAATAGCTGATTCGTTTCTCATTATTGCTGCTCCACTCGAAATCCGAAAGAAGCTCGTCTGTACACTTTGGCTATTGAAACAGTTATTCCGGGAATTCACAATAAACTATTGTTGTAATTATTGATTTGTGTTTGCAGGTATAAACGTGCGGTTTTTCGATTGTAACCACCGAAAAAATTATCGGAAATCATTATACGAACTCGACGTCTGATTAAACAATATGTTTTTACGAGTAACACGTTCATCGGAAGTTGTTATTTTTTTTTCAAACATGGCTCGAGCTTAGTCACTATATTTACTACTATCAGTTCTCAGTATAAATTATCATACGCACGTAATTTTTACCGTACGTTGTATTGGTATTTACGTTCATTATTTATGTAATATTGTGGTATCTTTTTTTTTTTTTTCAAATTTTGCCCGTAACCAAACGCCGTCGTTAGTTTCAAGTTTTGTTAGGTTTCATACACAACTGTACAACAAGCCTTATTTATTTGTTTGTTCGCGATTGTTTAAAACTAGGGTTTACCTCGGATTATTTTATAGCCGACCTGAGCTTTTTCGATTTAAAATCCTCCCGGGTTGGAAAATGTTAATAACTCGTCAATTTCTATAGTTAAAACCGAGCTAAGTTTAATGCATTAAGTGTTACTTGTAAATAAATAACGTGAAAACAATTTTTTTACAATTTAATATTTAAAAGCATAGTCAATACTCTGGATACCTATCTAATGACAAATATTTTGTATTACGTGTAGAGAGTCAATTATTAAAGCGTTCTTAAAGAATAAAAATTCACAAACATTACCTTGAAAAATGGACATTTAACTACTATGGCAATTTATGTATCCAGTCTATTTAAACAAACCAAAATAATGTGTTTATAATGACGACTCTACCTAAATAGTCATTATCTTATGAGAGGATTAATTACTTACCTACTCTACACATGCACTGATTATTATTTTTGTAGTCTTAACGTATAATTTTGTTAGTAGGCAATAATTATGTTTTCGAGTTCATTATTTTGTTTTAATTTTACCAAAGTCAAACACGTATAACATTAAACTGACGTGGTTAACTTTTTCACGTTTTCAATAATCCCACCAGTACCTATTGCGTATAAATTTATCGCTAAAATATCAATTTTAATACGATTCCATAAAATATGGTCGTCTCATCTAAAAGTTTAATGAATTTATATTTTTTTTATGGCGGGCGTACCGAGTCTTCGTTAACTGGCGTGCATTTTCGCAATAATTCTACGCTTGCTTGCACAATAATTACGTACATATTTGAATTATTATCATAATATACCTACTATATACGTTTTGGTTACAACGTGGGAATTTTACTTAATTTATTTTGTTCGAACGTAGTTCAGAGCGTCTTTTATTAACTTTTTTGCACGAATTATACACAAAAATACTGTAATTTTAAGTCATGTGTATTTAATACGAGTACGATTCGCAAGACTTTTCTGAAAGTACCTATGACTAATGGAGATATTCCTGCGATTTATAATTCTAGTGTCGGTCATGCGTGTAAAGTTTTTTTACACCTAGACCTTAGCCTCGTTTTTTAATAAATATCTACTGTTGATTTTTTCATCGATGTCCAACGGTCTACCCACTGCAGTGTTCAACCGGAAGCTATACAATACAGTATTATTGCGATTTTGTACACTGCACCGTTTTCCGTCTCTACGCCTACGTTGATCTCTACGATTAAAAGTTTTGTCGTAGGTAAAAATATTAATACTAAACTCCGAGTTGTTAAATTTGACGAATTATACCTCTAATTCGAGTTTTTAGAAAAGAACTTGTAGCGTACTGTTTGCACCTGCGTAATTTTCAACACGGTACGAATATTATAAGTAAAAAATCTGATTTATAATAATATATTTACCGAAAATTCCGCGTGTAAGTAATTTACACCGTCACAAACATTATTCAAAATTCAGTTTGTACTTTTCATCAAAATCTAAACCATTCGTCGATAGTTTTGTCCTTTTGATAAGCGTATGTTATGAGTTCGAAAGACATAGAAAACAAATTTTGGGAATTTATAACTCGGAAAGGCAATTTTCGGAAAAAGTCAAAATTTCTCCACTCCGGTTAGTATAGTTCAGCGTTAGGTTAGATTAGTTAATTGGATACGGTAATTTTCGTCTTTCCAAGTTTTGATTTTCCAATTTTTTTTCTTTTTCGACTCTTGTTGAACACTCAACTGTCGAGTTCATATAGACTACAGACATTGTACAGTTCATAATCATAGTATTAATTTTAGACTGGAAATTTGTGTTTTAACGTGGTGTAAATCACCGATAGTTACTCGTTTGACGAAAATTAATTCTTGTAATGAGTCTTTAAAATTAATTTTCAACACAACTTTCTCAGTAATTTTTTTCACATTTTCTAATAATAGTACCTATTTTCGTCAGCTATTTTAATATTATATTCTGCGAATTTTATAGGTGACAACCTAACAATTTTTTGATCATAAAATTACTGTTTCTTTTATACTCGTTTAAAGTTTCTACGAGTCAATTAACTACTAAAATTAATAAGACTACACAATTTATGTGTATTGTGCTTAGATCTATTTACAGCAGTAATACAGACGTATTGATTCAATGAGCTAAACCGAAATCGATTAGCTTTCTTATATTTTATCAATTGTTGTTTTGCGTACCGTTACGTTCGTAATACGGTTTTGCCAATAGGAAATCGCTGTCTGTTTCACTCGAAATCGAAATGTGTTCCAGCCTTCAGACGTTAACGTGAGTCATCCTATTATAGGTGTTATACGGTACCTACTGCATAGTAATTATTATGTTTAACAGTAGTACTTTGAGAAAAGAATTTCAACAATAATCCCCATCGTTTATGTCGTAAGTATAATAATTCGTCGTATTATAGAGCTCGTACACATAATATTAAACAGATCACCCGAACGTGTTGTAACGAGTGCGATGTACACCCAGCCAACGAATTGTCGATGGCTGAACATACAAATGGATAAAAAAATAAAACAATATACGTAACGCGCTAATATGCTTGTTTTTTTTTTTTTCTGTCTTAAAGGCGACGGTCCTCGTGCGGTTTGTGCGCTGTGAATTTATTTAATTAGAAAATAAACAGAGCGTTACAGGTTTGGAATACGTGTAAGTCGCTCAACTGGTACCTATATATCATACATACTGTTCTCACTAGATTTATTTTTTCTCCATCGCACATCTCTCACACGGGATCGATGCGTTCCAGTTTAAACCTGTTCAACAAGGACGTTCGTCTCACCGTGGATTCGGCATCGCGTTTGTACGGTGTTTACTCGGAATTCCGCCACCGCACTACTCTCCCGTGCTGATCGCGACTTCAAAAGTATTAGTGTTGTTTCGAGTTATTTTTTCTATTTACAGAAATTAAAAACTTTCACTAAAGTTTTATGCCAAATTAGTCAACGTCGTCTCGCGGGGTATCGTTATTTTATGGTAGGCAAATTTAAAAATGAGAAGCATACGATGTGGAAAACGTTTTTTGAACGGTTGTAAAATTATTCGAATTCTCATCATAGTAACCGGTACACTTTTAAAAACTTGAATTTTTTCGCCAGCTACGTGCATTGTATACGAAAACTTTCGAGCGACTACTTTCCACTCGATCAATACGCAGAATTATATCGTCATCGTCTTATTATTGGTGTGCATACTGTATAAAATATGTATCTGCTCGATCCACATTAAAGATAATGGAGGCATTTGAATGTAAAAATATTATGACTCTTGTCTCTCAATCATATATACGTTTGACGTTAAATCAACATTAATGATTTCCGCGTTTGACGTTTTGTTAATCGTTGTCGTAGGAACCGGCTGTAACATACGACGAATATATTACCAAATGTATACGCGAGTGTCCAGTTTTATGATTTTTGTGACAAATCGGACGTTTCGACGTAGGAAACATTCATATACGATTCCAAACTTAACCTGTACGTACATAATATCAACATTCAGTAAGAAAACAGAATTCAAAAACCTCGCTAGTTCAGCCGATTTTTAATGTTATGTAACACGTGTCTAAATAAAAAATATTGCTTATTCGAAAGATGCTAAGTCGAAGCGTACAACAACTCTATAACTTTCTCCTCGCGCGATCATCATCTAAGATTCCGATACTTTATTTCAATGAATTACGATTTGAAATACGTCGTATAAATAATAATAATAGTCGCTGTACGTATTGTTGTAATCTTTAAATCCGAGCTGTCGTGTGGGATTTTTTTATTTTTTTTATTTTATTGTTCAAAAACCACGCTATTTACGCGATCCACAACGTGTAATTATGTCGATTGCGATTGTTTCTCACATGTGAAAACTGAAAATAATTATTTTGCAACTCGAGCGTAAATAACGGGTATACAAGGTTTTTTTTTTTTTGACAGCTCCGATATTTCGATCTTAACTGTTTCCACCACCACCACCACCACGAATTCAAACGCATTATCATACGCTACAAAAAATATATTCTTACGATAGGTAGGTACTGCATCTAATTAATGAATATCTTCACACTCCGCATATTATCATAAACGTTGCAGAGCGCCTAATCACCTATACTTGCGTTGCGGTCGAGGCCGTACGAGAATGATCAAAAATTTAAGTGTTTTCTCAAAAAACGATCCAATGAAACTTATAAATTTAGAATACGCGACAGAGTAATTCAAAATACTATTTTAGGTACGTTTTTTACAAGCTACTACAAAATGTTCGTACGCGACAGGTCGATACGTTACAATTCACGTTCACGGTGTTCCTGTCGGTCGAGTTAGGTTTAATAGTTTGCTGCTCAGTTAAAAACTCGAAACAATATTCCCGGACCATTTTATCTCATCACAACGCGTCTGTATACGATGATACGAACAAAAACGAATACTCTATTAGCCAGACAAACTCTCGTATTTATATTATTTCATTGGCCGTAAAAAACATTATAATACTGTATTGTTTTGTCGACATGTTTGTCGTATAAAAGCGCGTGCACTTCATTAATACGCATCACCTACCGAATAATGTTATTGTGTGATCACGCGAGTTAGCGGTCATTAATCATAACGATAGTAAAATTAATAATAAAAAAAAAACGCATTCTAACCATACACATAACGTTATAATCGTCCGATGTATCAAATAACAATATAATACTGTTGTGTTGGCCGATGGACGATAAAATAACGTATCTTGTGTACAACAATTTAGGACATGATAGCAGTTCAATGAGCCGTCGGAATTCTGTTTCTGGGTGTTGCACGCGTGCGTCGATGCAACCGAAATATGCCGCTAACCAAGTACACCGATACGCAAGAACATTCCGATGGTTAAATGTAATGTTTTGGCCAGAGGGCATAGCTGCTCTATAAAAACGTATTGCACTGAAGAAACCAAAAAATAAATCATCGAAAATTCAAAATATGCATGCGTAAAGTGTACTATATTAACTCCTTATTAGTGTGTTTGAAATCCGAAATAATAAAAATCTGTCAACGATCGGCTGTCCTCGCGCCTTGCGGATATAACGTGACCGATATATTTGTTTATTGTTAAAAACAAAATTTCAGCTCGTTCGGGCCTAACAAGACGTTTTGTTGACTCGTTTCACAAAAACACGATAACAGACGATAGTTATAAACGAATTTGATACATTTATTCTGTCGTGCGTATAAATTATAACAACTTCAAATTATATTAAATACACCCAACATGTAAAAAAAACCTAAAATAGGTATAATATGCCACGATTATGTGCAAGATGAAATCGCTCATCTAGTTTTATTAAAAAAAAGTTAGATGTACTAACCAAAGGGATCGTGTTGTTAATTTGTTGGCTGTAATTAATCACATTACTGCAGTGTTATAAAATAAAATGGTTTACAAAATAAACATTTAAAATAATTCTACACGGCGTACAACGTTTTATTACCATTCTGTTACGGAGTAAAATTAAGAAACAACTACCATTCGTTTATCGTAAGCACATTTAATACGGTATAATCAATGGCATTTATTACAATATCAACTACTGCTTCTTTAAAATCACTGACAAACGTTTGAACGCAGTTTAAGACGAGTATAGTTCGTAAGTAAGTATTCGTATGCAATTGTACGAATCGTCTGTAAATAGAATTCCTGAATACGTATTTAGAAATAATTAAGTAAACCAGGTTATTACCTAATTTCTATATTTATTTATACATACGTTCGTCATCTGTACATCAACTCATAAACTTCTGCGGAATGTTTCGTAATATTTAAATTTACGCTTCGCGTTATGACGCGGATCACACGTTGCTCAGATATAGAGCAGAAGTGCATGAATCAACACGCGATAATATTATGCAACGATAAATGTTGTTCTTGCCGTTATCTCTTGCAAAGGTTCAGATGAAGAATTAAACACAAAAAGTGTCGACGGACAGATTTGGCCCTACTGGGTTCCTCTATAAAAAAAAACGGTCACCCGCCTAGTTTCGCTGGCCGTACTATATAGTAAATTCTAGAACCATTAGTGAAATATAAGCAGGATATTAGTAACATGCTTAAAATGCGCTTTGAACGCCGATGTGATTAATAATTTAAACTTTAAAGTGAAATCCGCTCGGTAACAGGTTTATTCGTCCGTTAAATTATAACCGTAATAGAGTTTGAAATTAGAACGGACGGACATTTATTTTAAGTCTCGTAAGTTTTGTCCTAAAAATTACTTTTTTTTTACGAATAATGAACGACAAATTGAATCGTTGATTCTGCGAACATTGGGCGTTTGTTTTCGGTAATGTTTTACAAACCGTTTACGTGAACTTGATTCGAAACGTATGAGAGGCTAAACAGTCGTGGTCTTTTACGCGATAAACGTGATGTAAACAATAGAAGCGCTCTAAAGTAAATTATTGTTTTGGTAAAAGGAAACAATTAATGTTAAACGATCAGTCGACTGCAACAAACGTTTAAATACGAGTCACCACGAGAGTTAGTTGGTGCCTACCGCTTATTTTACGAACGAAAACGTTTTTGAAACGTGTTGTATACCGCAGTGGCAGTTTGGTGTGCGGGGTTCTAAAAAAAGTCTACATTCAATTTTACGTTTAATTATGACCGCACTTATTGTAAGATAGTATCTGTTTGGATAGTTCCTCTAGTAGTGACCATCGACTGGCCTCGTTAGTCTCTCGTGACGTTCAGTGTCTCGATGACGGGTCCGTAAGTTGGACGGTATCTTCTTTTCAACGTTTCTCGGGCGTAATACTTTTTTTTTAAAACCCGTTTAATGTTTGCACGAACGCCTTCGTTCCGAGCGAAAGATCCGTTCGTTACAAACGCTACGTTATTGCGCAGGTTAGCGAAAACATCTATAAAATTATTTTTACTAAAAACCGCGTTCCGACCGAGACGAGTGTGACACTGACAGGCGAGCGATCGACCGAAATCGACGGACGTCAATCGAGTGCGAATCCGGAGTTTTGAAACGGGCGACGCGGCACGCTGCGTTCGAGATCACGGCGACAGACACGGTCGGAGTAAAAACGCGCGAAGATTACGAAAATCCGACGGATTAATGAACTGCGCTGTGCCGGTGCGTTGTCGCGAGCTGCGTCGGACGAGTTTTTAGAGGGCACGATCACTCCGCGAATTTTTTTTTATTCAACTCGAATAATCCGTTTACGTATAGTATTATAATAACTGAGATGGAAGAAATGTATTAAACGTTATAAAAATTCACCAACTATTTTTTTTTTTTGAGCTAAACACGGATAGAACTCTAAAATTGTTCGTATGATTATCGTATTAATTCATTAGTCTTTGTACGATAATAATGTACGTGTTATACGCGGTATTGTTGTCGAGGCTCGAAAACAAGTTTAAAAAAAAAAAAACAATTTTCGCTTCGTTTACTCGTGTTATTCATTGTTATTTCGTCCTTTGTGTTTGCTAACGATAATTCTCCGAAAAATTAATCGAACCAATTCAATTTGTACACGATATTGCAAGATCAGTTTCAAAAGTCATAAAAATATCAACGAAAAAAAACTTGGCCAAATAATATACAATATACGTGTATACAACTTGTTGAGTATCGACTTACCGAGCTCGTTTAGAACGGTGAATTTCGTAAACAATCCGTTGCTTACACACTTACTTGATTGCAAACTAAAACTTCCAAACTAGTGAGACCCGCCCAAAACTGAAACTTGATCCAAAACGTATTTACAAGCCGTTGCTTAAACTAAACTCATGGTTTACTCCCGTTTGTTTTTTCGTAACATTTTTTTTACATTGATGATTCGAAAACGAATTTACCGAAAAACAACAACACTGCGATATACGTACCTACTATTTAGGTCGTATTTGTCCCCCAACTCGAAAAACTATAAACGAGTTTTCAAGAAACGTTACAAATCATCTAATTAGTTAACTATCAACACTTTTTATTGCGTTTATATCAGACGATCCACACCTGCAAAAAAATGATCATAGAAAAAAAAAAATTTTAAACAAAATAAATTCCTCGGCTACGTTCAGAATCTGATAGTTGATTCTTTATGACGATTGTAATCGATGATAAACGCGTTCATAGAATATAATTTATGTACTAATTATTCGTACAGTAGTTCGATATTTACTACTAATCGCACAAGACGGGTCGACTGCTGCGGTTTCGGAAAAGTATTGTTCGCTTTGTCCTAAAACTACTCCATTATCTACGAATATGCCGAAATAGTATGTTAATCGTTGAAAGATCAAAAGAATAAATTATCGTGGTTGTGTACTTTATTGTAACGTGTTGTCACGATGTTTGCTCGTTTTTCTAATAAAGACTTTTAATGCGACCGAACATCACTTAGAGTTATACAACAATGTTATTATTATTATATAATATACATTATTTATATTATATTCAAATTATTTGTGAAGAATGCATGGTAAAAAAGTACACAACTATCGTATAAAGTAGGCCGATGTTTAGGGTTGGTACCTACTAACGTTCTATTATTTGACATCCTAGTGTCGAATTTTTTTTCCGTAAAAATTATTGATATCTCACGGCGTGACCTGCAGCTTAGTCGTGTTACATTTTCCTCCCTGTTTTTTTTTTACCCAGTTTTGGGGTCACTGATCGGTTCACAATTATTTTACTGTTCAAAACCATCACGTTCCGGTAGACATGCAGAGTTCCCGTCTTTACCCTAGAGCCGGGCACAATCCCACGGTCCCAGCCGGACCTCAAATACTACTTTACATCATTTTGCGCGTTGTCAGCAATCGATACAATACGAGCATTCCGGGGAAAAAAAAAAAATTATAAATAATTCCGAAAATCTTTGAAAAAAAAACCTTCACTCACTACGCACCTGAATGATGAGTGCCTAACTTGTCGCAACTTAAAAAGGACTATGTACGTAAACGGATCATAATTTAACACTTTGATTTCTACATCCGATAAAATCATTTGGCCGTCAACTAAGGCCCTTTGAGTGCCCGCGGGCCTACAGCAGTGTGGCTGTGCGTAAGTGCAAAACGGTGCAGGCGTATTCGGGCGGGTCGCTGAGGAGACTGGAACATTTTTAGATAAATTCGTTTGTTTGAAATCTGCAGTTTTTTTATTTTTTCGGTGTGTCGTCCGAAAGGCAGTACGACGAAGTAATTCAACACGCCATTAGTTTTACAGTATTTTTGTATCCGAGCGTTAT
>CM029357.1:2001037-2113886 GCA_017140985.1 Hormaphis cornu
TTTAGTTCTCTATTTTCTTCCCCGTGTCGCTTATTATTCGCTTCCCTCGGTCTTCCTGTATATGGCCTTCAACGTCGCCTTCTATGACGGTTTTTTTGTTATACTCTAACGGCGTAGCAGACGTCCAATCATTTTAGCTCTTCTAACTTTTACGGTACGCCGTAGTATTCTATTTACTACCGCTTCATTCGTTATTCTATCGATCCATTTACTTCTTAACGTTTTACGCGATAACGCCGCATTTCGAAGGCCTCTAGTCTTCTTTTCTCTATTGCACCGATTGTCCAGGTTTCACAGCCATATAAGGCATAACACTCCACGTATATATATATTTTTAAGAACCTTTTCCTCACCTCTAAGTCCATACTATCGGTGGGTGTTTTTTGTTCTGGATAGTCCTCTTCGCTTGCGCTATTCTACTCAGGATTTCATCTTTACAACGGCCGTCTTCCGTTGTTTTAATTTTTGCCGTTTCTTCTTTTCCGTCTATACGTAAATAATATACCTAAGAGCTGCAATTCGAAGGCCGGGCGACAACTCAGTTTTTCAACCCGTCAAATTAAGTCGATTGGGAATACAAGAGTTAGTTTTTGTTATCATTTTAGTTTGTTAAATTAAAAGTTGAGTTGCAAAAAAAAATCGACTGAACTTTAAATAAAAATCATATATATATATATATTTTTAATTCACATGGTTTTGTGCGCTTAGTTGTATATATGACATTTTTTTTCGTTAAATTTTCTACTTTGTAATACCTAAAAAAAAATTTATAGTGTTTAAATTTTTAATTTGTTTTTTTTAGTGTTTTCAAGACTCCTCTGAAATAGGTTATTCAGTGTATTTTTTTTTTTTTTTTATTTTGGGGCGCTTTAGACTAACGTTTTTGTATTTTCCATTTTACAACAAAAGTTCGTATTTATCGGTATCAAGTATAATAGATACTGAATTTATCGTAAAACGATTTCTATTCAACGATCTACTTCAACTGTCTATTCGACTTTGGGGCCATTAATATCTGTCTCGAAGCTATCCGTAGAAATCTCTATTCGATCAATCGAAATCTATCTATTTTATCTCGAACAATTTTCAAGATCCCGGTACACGAGGTAGGCTAAGAAAGGAAATATATAAGCCCATATTATTATTATAACCAGGCCAGTTAAATAAGCCATATACTTGTAATAAATTCCTATATTTATTTTGAATATCCGATTTATTATTCAGAACAATTTTTAATCTTTAGAATACTTCCATCCCTATTCCTATCCTATCTATCTTGCTCGCTGGTTTCATTAAATGTTTTATTTAAGTTTCATTATTATCAGTATGCGTACACTTGAACAAGATTCAAGATCGATTCTTGTTTAATCATGCAACTGACAATCGACTTTGGCGTATTTTTAAGTATTAAATTTTTTAGACTTAAAGATATTTGTTTTATCACATCCGATTACTTATAATGTCATTTAATTTTTACGCGTATTTCAAGTGGGCGTATAATAGAATATAGAAATGATTCGTTATAAAAATTAACATTTTCAATATCGTACAACTAATTGACCGTATTTTTCATAACTACTTAATGATACGTTATGTCCAACTTATGTACAACTGTGATTATGATTTTGGTCGAAATAGACATTGCAAAAGACTAAATGCAAAAGTTTTATGTTTCGTCGGTAATTTTTCACTCGCTATCATTAAATAAACTGCTAATGATGTGTTTAAAGACTAATAGCATTCAACTATGGGCTATGCAGCTGTGTTCTATTTTACAATAATTACATTTTTATGTGATTTATTGTTCTACATTACTTTACTATTAAATATAATATAAATAATATCAACTTCAGTGCTTACCGATATTTATATTCGTGCAAATGACTAGGCAGTTGATACAATTGTAGGTAAATTATCGTGATAAATCACACTATATAATTCATAATGGTGCAGTATTGATAGGTACGTCATTTTGCTCTTATGCGCAAGTCGTTTTTGTTGACAGGTAAATTATTTGTTTGACGGTGTTCGTGAACAAATACCTGAAAACCTCAATTTTTGTTTAACTAATGTCTACAAGTTTTTAGTACATGTAAGGAACGGTAAAAAAAATATTTATTATACAAATTATATATGGTGTGGCAATGGGTTCTGCGAATATAACTGTACTAAAATGTATTCGTCAGAACCTGCTGCTGCGCCCACATAAATTATGACGATATTTAAATTTTTTTATGTTTTTGATCTTTTTCGCATGTAGTTTAACCTAGCCATCATCAAAAAATCATCAGCACTGTAATAAATACCAATTAAACATCATTATGTACAAAATTGAAAAATAATTGTATTATTTCAAGTAAAAATAAAACAAAGTTTTTGCTATGGTTAAACAAACCAAACTGGGTACTAATGCATCATGCAAGTATTAGGAACATAAACCAATTTAAAAACGTAGCGAGTACACATAATGTCTATTAATTTATAACGTATGATATGGATAAATACAATATAATTTATAATAATTTTGGTAAAATTTTCTATACTGAAAACGTTGAACTGCAGTTTTGATCATTCAGAATAGATAAAAAACGATTATATTGATATATACATGGACGTACTTATTATCTACATATAGGTATTTAATGCAAATGTTTACTATTGAATTTCCCAGAAATAAAACAAGACGTGTTTTTTTTTACTGTTTTCTATTTAACGTAACGATATGACATCAGAAATTGATCAATTTACGTAACATGCGCACAACCGTATTCATAATTTTTATTTTTTTGTTTGTTACACCTAAAAAACCCTTACAAAAAAAAATTTAAAAATCACGAACGTATCAAATAGGTCTAACTTATTTATCAATAAAATGTGTAATTTCATGCCTGGTTTAGTTTGAGATCTTGTGCCTTCGTTCGGAATCTTTAAACTTATTATTGTTCTTAAATGGTCGTTTGCGGTTTGAGAATTTAATTCTGTATAATATACAAAGTCTTAAAATCTTAAAACAGGTATTTGTATTGAACTTTTTTCAACATTTATGCCAATTTTCTGTACCTACAAAATATGTTTTAACGAAAAATCGTTAAATCGCTGGCGTTTTCAAAAAGTTTCAACTCTATGTAAAAATAACATGTTGTCAAAAATGTTTTGGAGTTTTTATATTGAAAATTTTAGTTTTATGAAACCACGGTGACTAAATATTTAAAGTTCTCAACGTTTTGACATACAATTCGGGTGTAGCGCATGAGCATGTAGATATAAACAAACAAATAATTAAAGATTAATGTGACAGTCGACGGCTTTATCAATTAACCTGAAATCAAATGATGTTTACGAACTCGATTAGTCGACTATATATTATAAGTAAAAAATAAAAACTGATCTGAGTAATTAAAAACCTCTCCAAACCTTTGTATTATAAACGCTATTTTGTCAAAATATTATCTTGGACCAGACAGTCCGAAAAAGAATAGTAATACGAACAGATGCACAATATGTTATAATATAAACATTATAACCAACATTAAAGTCATTAAACGTCAGTACGTTGTGGATATACTAAACTATAAATACATTTCAATAAAACGATTGAAACAAACGCGATAAATGCGTATGGTGAGAATGCCAATAGCTATTAGCATAAAAATATAATAAAGTGTTTGTGGCAAGTACAAGGTCAAATAATAATTAATAATTTTCAATCTTTTCCAGTTGTTCCTAAGAACGAATTATTTTTCCCCGGTTCGAATGTATTTTGAATATTGTTTTAGGAACACGCCGAAAAGCCATTATGTTATGATTCTCAACCATGGTAAAAATCTAAACACATAAAACTATATGATAATTATGATAGAAATGTATAGAGCTACAATATTTATGTATATAATATATAATGAATGCTCTGAACGTCAGAATAGTTTTATTAATTAGTAAATTGATTTCGTATACATACGCTATATTAATAAAAATAATACATTAATAAATTATGTCACAAAATATTATTACGTGTACTCAAATTCTGTATTAGAATATCAATTTTCGTATGCACTTTTCAAAATTTCCTAAAGAAATTATAATTACCATTGTAAGAACGCGTGTGTTGTCGATTGTTTTGTCTGTAGATTGGCAACGTTTATCCAATGCAAAGTATAAATATTTTGTACAAAATCTTTCTTTCGTGTGTGTAATTTACAAGTACGTATATAATAAAAAGTCATTACGCTTTCACAAAAGTGTTATTTCGTAAACACTCGGTTTTTGAATTCGCACTCTTATCGTTCCAGTTTTCTGTTTTGTAAACAGCAGATATTATTTAAAGCGTAAAATTATGTATTATTATCAGAACCATCCATACGAAACATCCATTAAAATGTTTTCTAGCTGTATGTTGTGTTTTATAGTCACCTCAATATACTTGTACGTATTTGGCAAGTTGTGGTCGATACGAAATAACGCGTTCTTTGTAGACGACAATAATATTTTTTACTATATTATATACTAAATAACTAGTGCCTAACGACGGCCGTGTCATGGTCCTTGGACGTATAAATCCATCAATATACAAATTATTGATGAAATCAGTGACCGTAGTTAATAATATCGTAGGTACTCTATGATACAGGGGTTCTTAATGGGGGAGGTTTCGTTCCCTGTGGGGCGCTTTTTTCCCTCCAGGAACGGTGGGTCTATAAAGGGGGCATCGTGAGGCGCGATGGGAAAAATAAAATCGTTTCGTATACTAAATTAAATTGATTTTGTAAAGCGGAGTAGAATAAAACATTCAGGTACTTAAACTATAAGAATTTTTATGTCGGCTTAGAATCTGTACTAATCGTGCTAAAGGAGTGAAAACATTTTTTTAACTCGGAGAAAAATTGTTTTAAAAAATATGTTATGGAACTGGTTTATTGTGAACTTTCATCGTCGATCTCGAATTATTGTTTTTGTTAACAAATTTTTACGTATTAGTGTATGTTTATGAAATGGTGTGTTATGTTATCAAGAACTCTCGTAACTTCTCTTCGAGCTTTGCTTTTTGGAATCAAAACTGTTTCACACTTGACGTTCGATTTGTACACGTACAATGTATACACTTTTGTGAAACGACAATGAATTCTATTCCGTGTTCTGTACATTAGGTTTCTAAAAATTTTGATTGGCAGCAGCGGGGTGGCGCCACAATAATATAAACGAACCAAAAAAAAAAAAAAAATTAAGAACCACTGGCTTACAGTAATCCCGGTAGTAAATAGTAGATACGTGCAATTATTTTATGGAAACCGCATTTTTTGTACGATATTTTTTGTCGTTTCGAGTATAAATTACAACGAGTACCTGCGCGATAATTATTGCGCGCCGCCGTTTGACGTTTCACCCAAGTCCTTCGCCGCGCGTTTGAACGCGACGTCGTATTTTACAAAGACGGCTGTGGTATTATATTAATTTCGAACAGAAATTGTTTGTTTATTTTCCCGTTCGATGGACCTAAACGCTATTAATTATTGTCGCCGCGGTGCGTGTATAAATTCCATTATTATTTGTTTTTTTCTTTCCCCCGACGTTTTGCCTCCGAACCGTGCACGTTGAGCCACACACACGATTAGCTTTGGTAAAAATATACCACGTGACACCTCTATTGAGTGCCCGTGAGTCGGTGGACGTCAAGGATTTAGCGTTCGGCGCACAAAACGCCGTTTACGAGACAATGACGACGGTCCTCAAACCGAACGCAAATTTAATTATTAACGTGTCTGTTCCGTCTGAAACGAAGAAAGGACGTTCCGTTCAGTGCGGCGGTCGTACGGTGTTTTTCGCAACAAGACACGTTAATAACGTTTTTTTAATCGCGCGTACACGTTGCCCCAGTCCAATCCATTTTAAATTTACAATCGGTTTTTTTTTCTATTTTATGTCAATACCGTTGATTACGAAACGTACGTAGATGTAAATGAATAATATATTTGGCGAACAAATCTTGGTGGTGGCGACCGCTATGCGCGCGCTAGTGCGAGGAGATTCTCTGATTTCCTTCAGCAAGAAGGAAACAACAATAATAATATTCAGATTGCCGTAGTTGAAGAAAACAAGGACTATAAAAAAAACGCGTTGAAGAAAAAGGCCGTTTTCTGACGAAAATGAATTTTTATAAATGATTATACAATGTTTAGTTTTAATAATCAAGCGGTAATTGTGGACGAATCATTGCGATCGGAGTGGTTTGAAAGAGTTGTAAGTGTTTTCTCGCGAATTTCAAATTTTCGCACTGACAGTTCGCGATAGCAATATGCTCAGACCTGTTTACAGAGTACGCTGCGTATTGACGAGTTCACAATATTGATTATAAATTATACAGATAATTATGTACATCGAAAGATTTCTCTTGCTCTCTACTCCTCACTCCACTACTCGTAATTCGGTATAAATCTGAATTTGCGCGAAATCTCTGTGTTCTCGAACAACGTCAACATTCAATAAGTAAACCTCTTTGTGTATTTTACCCATTATATTTCGTTTGTAACTGTATTATAATCGTACATTTAAAGTTATTAACGTGGTCACGCTTCACTATAATATTGTGGTCTGAACGATTCGAATCGCAACGGCCGATTAAAATAAAAATATAGCCGTCACGAAATAAAAAAAGGAACTGGTTTCATTTTTGTAAATTACGTTTAAATTCACCGTGTGTATTCCGGATTGTATTGTTATTCTGTGCGTTTCCGTTGATCATCATCGACGACGAGATGGTATAAGTAATTTTGTTTCTTTCATCATCGATTTAGGGACGAATAATCGGTGTACCTTCCTTGACCTCGGACACGCGACGGCTTAACAGCGGTTGAGTATAAAGTGAAATCGCATCGATGCAAATCTTTTCGTCTTTGAGATTAGATACCATTATTATACGCTTTTATCATTACGCTTTCGCGAAAAAAATTGAGATTAAATTTCGTTTATTTTGTTGTTGACGACACAACGTTTGCAGCTACGAGAGTCCCGTGCATTGAAATATACGTACGTCGTGTATAACGGTACTTACTTTAGTTTCAGTTTTACGTTACTTATCTAGAAAATCGCTTGAATGCAATTTATTTTTAAAATTATATTTGATCAGGCGTGCGTGCATTACACGAAAATAACAGTTACCTAGTATTTTACAAAAAAAACGGTTTCTGGAAAAATCTTTGTTTTTAAATCAAGAACGCTTATGCAGGTATGTTGCATAACGTAATAGCGATGGGTCAGGTATGGGAGACGGAAGATTTCATGTCTGTTGTGCTAAATGACGTGATTTTGTCATTATAATAATATTATTCGTTATTACGCGCATAAGACCTATACAAAACTTTACAAAACGGACTTGAATAACTCATAGAAACCTAAACATTTTTTTCAAACTAAATGATCCTACACAGATTGCTAAAATTAAATAGCTACGCGTTTAAACGGTTACAGATGATGCGGTCACTTTTAATTTTTAAACTAATAAATTGTGGACGATCGGTGTTGTTGTTGAAAATCAAAAATAAACATTATTTGAAATCAAAATAAATTGATAAATCTCCATATTCCACTATATACGCGAGTTTGTGTTCTATTATAATGTATTGGATTGACAATTTCTTTTTCGTAACAATATATTTGATCAATTTGTGGTACGTCAAACATACACAATGTCGCAATATTATGATGTAACGACTGTAGACGATTACGATAAAATTACTATCAAGCGTAGAACCCATTTCCGCTGTGCATATTGTTAGCGAAATATCTTCGATTTTCCGTTACCATCACAAATATTTTTGTAACGGAAATGTATCTAAAATTATTTACAACTATTATTATGTTTCTGATGACATTCGTACAGAGGAGTTATTTAAAATTAATCATCGCCGGATTAATAATTTCCCGCAATTACCGTTGTAAATGTATAAAATAGTTTGATTTTTTCGAAAGGCGTTTGTACCATTACCGTTTCCAATACTTTTAAAGAATAAATGCTGTGAGCTTTGTTATTTATTCATTTTAATAGCTGATACAAGTATATTAACTTGAAACAAAAATATATTTATTCGATTTTTTTACTTTGGTCGTTTATTATTGACAATAACAATGAATACGGTACGTATATATTATAAAGAATACCAATATTTTCTAGACTGTGATTTTTCATAAAAAACGAAAATTTGTACTTTTACTTTAGAGTTTAATTTTTTATTTTTGTTCCCATGAGAATCTTTAGAATCGTCGTTATTGAAATTAAATATACGTTCGCATGTTTATTCTGTTTTCATTCCGGTAACTTACCAAATAAACGACTAGTTTATATAAAAAAAATACTAAACTTTCTCTTATTAGATATTATTATGACTGTGCGTGTTTTACGACGGCTGTGAGTATGTGACCTATCTGACATTTTATATTTCAAGAAGAATTATTTTAATTGATTTAAAAAAAAAAAACATACTTGCATTTTCCAAAACTTGCTGGTACATCATTAGACAACAAAACGTATTCGTTGCACGTATGTGAAAACGTTATGTAAACATTTTTTTTTTATGAATTCTACAGTACTGATACAAATGATACTTTGTGAAATAACGTAACTCATCGCGATAACGACGGAGATTGTCTATTCACGGTTTGTATCATACGTCTTTGTAAGCGATGTTGGGTGTTATGATTTTATTGGATTCGGATTTAAGTCAATAACACGACTGTCGATTGTCTTTATTTGTTCTTGTTTATACATATTATACGACTTAGAAAGATTTGACTTATTTTGCCATTTCAAATAGCGTTATTGTTTGATATTTGTTTTTTTTTAAACTCATCTTTTCATAACTAAAACAGCTTTCTTATTTCCAGCAAAATAAACATTTGAAGTTTTACTCTCTAAATAAACAAAAAAAAAAATTTGAATTTAACATTTTAATAAGAAAAAAAACATAATGTAGAAACGTGAGTCCAGTGCCAATGTTTGTGCACTGATGATGTAAACTTTGTTTTATGAAATACGTATTTGCTAATAAAAAGTAAATCATTTTATAGATGTGTGGGTTTTTACATAAAATATTTATGAGTTTTCTACTCCAATCGATTTAAAATTATTTGTTTATGGAAAATATTGGAAGGAGGCACCGAATCTTCACTAAACAATATAATACACGATAACATTATAGTACCTTTAAAGTACACTAAACTAACCGATTTCACCTAATGAAATACAAAGAATAAAAACAAAAACACTTAGATCATCGAATACTTACTGAAAATTACCAATATTGGCTGTGATTTGAGTCGTTGGTAAATATTCAAATGCGTTTTGTGTGTAACATGATAATTTTACAAACGTCAAAAGTAATAACCGCAAATTTTAATTCTAAAATTTAATTATTAAAAATAAATTGTTCAGTGTCGCCATATAAATGTATCTAATAATATGTTCCTTACAAAGTTTTTACACTTACTTATTAGTTATAAACCAATCGAGTTAAACTCAACTTCCTTTACAAGGCAAAAACTCGCTTTCGCTGATCGCGCATTTACCCCGCGAGTAACCTGCACCTCAAAGGGTAAACAATCTATATTTTTTCGTTGGTATCATATTGCCGTGAGCGAAATTATCACATAACATATTAATTTCTTTTCTACGCAAATTATTAACTAAGTGGCATTTCATCTAATTCGTATTTTAAACTGTTTCACTAAGCGTACTCGTCCGACATTTGTAGGTGCGTCGCCTGTGTAGGTAATTTTATTACGAAAACGTATAATAAATCGCTATTATTATTTTTATCTACACGTGAACTCTCCGAGAAAAAATTAATCAAAATGGTAGTTCGGTTTAACCATAAGCGGAGATTTGATCAAATTTTTGGTTGGGCTATTATTTATGTTATTATTTTTTATATTTATAATTGAGAGATGTTAGTTTTAACAGCGATCAAATATTTTATGGCTTTTTTTAAAAATATTTTTGGTCCTCTCAAGTCACTCTCAAGAACAATCTCCGCCTATGTTTTTCGCAGTAAAAATATTGTGCGTAACATGATATAAGGAAGACGAAAATACCTTTTTTGTATCATCAACACAATAATGTGCAATATTGTACGAGCAGTGGCGAAATCCGCGTGAAGATTGCGGAAAATATGTTTTTAAAGCGCATTGTTGTGTGCTAATTACTGCGGGCCGTTGTTTATTACGGTTCGTGCAGAAGAACGAGCAATATAAGAACCTGCCGATTTATTAGACCATACAAAACAGTGCGCTTTCACTGGGATTAAATAAAACGTAGTAAGTATTTCACATTATGATGTATGAGGAGAAAAAAACTTAGCAAAACGAATGTACCGATGTACGTTCGTGTTTATGATGAATATTTAAATAATGCTGAATAAAAAAATAATCATGAGTGGCTCATAAACTTACGACTGTTGTACGGTAAATGAATTCGAATTACAAAAAATGTTTTTGTATCTATTTGTAAAGTGTTGTCGGTTTTTTTAATTTTTTAAGTATTGATTACGCAGGTACAACAACGTCGCGTAGAACAAAATTGTGTATGACTATCGAAAATCGGGCAAAATCAAAATCAACATTTTATAAATCGAATCGACCTAAAATTAGACAAAATTATAAAAAAAAAAAACCCAGAAAAATTGTTTTTTTTCCTTGAAAAAACCAGCCGATATGGTCCCAATTGTTCTACGATATGTAAGCGTCTCAATTCGCAAACATCTTAAAAGTCACTTCGTATTAGCCTAATAGGTCGACCACTAATTCGTAGTAGGTAGGTGTGTACCGTGTTTTTTTTTTAAAGCTACAATATTACTTGCATAGCTAAAACAGCTACATTTGAGCGTAATATTGTGATTTGTATGTTTCTACCTCAAAGTAGGCCACTCGAAAAAATGTTATCTTAACAATAAAACTCAAAATAAACGTAAATGCGCTTTTGCCAGTGTCCCGGACGAACTTGAAATAAACGCCACGTAAATCGTACGGATATTTCGTGTTCGTTAGTCGGCGTATCGATAGGCTGCTGCTGATTCATTGCACGCGAATGTACAATAATACTCGTATTTATACGGATGTCTGCAGAGTGCCCGCGAAAATCCGCCGAGATAATCGTGGAGAAAAATTGCGAAAACTTAACGTTTTAACGATTGTTGTAAAATATAGGTATTGATTAAAACCGCGTCGGAAGCGTAAAAAATGTGGTCCGGTTGGAAACGTCGCGCGTGGTGAATCATAGGACTTCCAACAACAACGACCTTCCGCTCCGCACTCGCCGAGCTACATATTTTACTTCCTCGTCATACATACTTTGTTTTAGAAATTTTTCAAAAAAAAACTCGTATCCGGTTTTTTTCAAGTCGAATTCGTAAACGTTCGGACGACGAAATCTGGCGAAACAGACGTCTAGAAGAGTTCCAAATCGGTTCACGCGTCGCGTTAACAGAAGATCGGAAACCGTCTTGAGTCCTCCCCTGATCTAACGGTTCGTACGCGCGCGACAAAGAGAAAAAGACGTTTCCGACGGCCTTAATATGTACCTCCTCTAATGCGTAGTCCGTGTTTCTCCGAGACTGATATGGTACGGAGAAGAGGTCGCCGGCTGAAACGCACACACATGTTTAACACGTGAGAAAATGCGAAACGTTTCGGGATAGTGTGCACCCTGCGGCACTGTACGCGAGTGAAGAAATTAGCGGATCGTTTGATTTTGGTTGCTCACGATGAAACAGCGCGAAAAGTAACAATTATATTGTACAGTACGACGACAAAATACGCCCACTACGAGCCGATTGTTAACGATGTCATCATCAGCGACGGCGTAATCTTTAACGGTAATTTGTACCAAAAAAAAAGTTTAATAAAACCGACCTAGACCGTACACGCGTTTCCGAGCATTTCTAGAATGTATACTGTCATTATTTGATGTGCGAACGGGCTTCGGGGAGGCACCAAAAAGAAAAAACCGTACGTCATAAAAATATAGGTACGCTAAATAACAGTCTTGTTCCGTGGTCACTTGTAACCCGAAAATATGAGGACTGATAGTGTGTATAATGTGCTTTTTTATGGTTTTCACGTTTTTACGGAATAATTTTACGCGTCTACGGAGCCCGATTGCAAACCGTTACCGAAAATTAGCGTTCGTGTTTTTATAAATATTTTAGATTCTGAGCGCAGCGCGGAATGAATTTTTATTATTTTTTTCAACAACTTTTCGTACAGAAAGAACGCTCCAATTCTCAAATACCTCTTATGAAAGGTCTGTCGACTCCGGTGGTACTTTAATTCTACTCTTTTTTTATTTAAAACTTCGCCTCCTCTTTGAGTCGTTATACCCCAAAAATCAAAAAAAAATAAAAAAATTGGGAATTTCGGAGAATTTTACGGAAATTTTAAGATTTTTCGATAAAGTTTTCGTTTGAAAGGAACGCTCTAATTTTGTAAATCAGTAACTTTTCTGATACTTTTACCGACTGCGATATTTTGGTCCAAGAGCGTTTTAAATTTTTATTTGATTTTTGAGTAACATCCCGAAAACCAAAAACAGATTGAGAATTTTACTGCGAAAATTCGAAATTTTCAGGTTCGTGATGACGTTTTCGTGTAGAAAGAGTGTTCCTAACTATGAATACCGAAAAAAAGTTGAGATTTTCGCTTTAAACTATGTCTAAAAAATATTTTGAATTTTACCCATTTTGCGAGTCCGAAAACACACGCATTAAAAAGTCCGCTGGAGTGGCGATCGAATTTATACCATAATCGGTAGTCCATTAAATATTGAAATTTTCACACTACATTTAAATTAATATTTTTTTTTTAAACGTGGCTTTCGGAGTTTTCGGACCATTTTTACTGTTAAATTTAATTTTTACCAAGACGTACACTATACGACTGAGCTCGCTCTGAATCGTTTTTTCGTAGGCAATGTTTATTATTATGACTTTCGGATGTCGTACGTTTGAACCACGATTTCCAAACCCACACCGATAGCGTAGTCGCGCTACTCCGTCAAAAACTACCCACGCGATCTAGACTGATCCGGCTTTTTAAAATTATTTAATTTAATGTCTTACCGATATTGTGTGCAATTTTGTGTGAAAATTGAACTATTCGTTGCTTTTACACTATTACCCAGCTGATAGGTACCTGCTTGTTATTCTCAATACTCTTTTTCGGTGACGATTCGTAACGAGCGATTTACTACTGTTTTTCGTCACACACAATAATAACGCGACTACGCTGTGAAAAAATTACTTTTAAAATATATATCACCAGGTACTCGTAACATGATTTATGTATAACGCGAAGTATACAGTGACGCAAACCCTATACGAGGAAATGTTTAAAAGTGTAATACATCTACTATAAATATGATATATACATATACATAAGTAATGATATTATTATTATTATATCATATTAAATCAATATTCATGAGTGAAATTTTTTATGTATCGGAACGTATGCATGTTATATTATTCATTTTAGAAAATTAACCGGCTCGCGGTTCATGGGATACCCGATAGTTATCGGTTTGTACTGGTTATACTAGATGTTAACTAAAATTTGTTTCTCATCCAAAAATACCAACACATACTATATGTTATTACATTATATTATGTTTTAACAAACATGACTTTTTTCGAGTAAAACTGATGAGATTTTTCTTTCGATCCACGTGTTATGATAATATTACGTGTGTCCCCAATCCGTGTACGACCGCGGCAATAATTTCACTCTTTCCCATAGTAATAATATATCGCAACTTTTGATTTTAATTACGACCGCACCGTAGAATAATTTAAGCGAATTAAAGAAATCGCAACATTATAGTCACTAATCATTACTGTTTGTTAAAATCCCGAACAATCAACTTACCCGTAGGGATAATAGTTCTTAGTTTTTTTTTGTATGAATCATAATATGTGATCGCTTTTTTTAAAGTACTCATTTTTAGGTACAGTTTTACAACGGATGTATTATGAGTAGTACGTATTTTAAGAAAATCCCCCAAGTTCAAATCTCACCAGACACCGATGACAATTTTCGATGTAACGCGTTGCAGTATAATTGGGTCGTGAACTTACTTGAAATCGCTGGAAAAAATACTCGGCTGACGTTTTTTTTTTTTGTTTGTTCCGAGATCAAAACCCGACGTTTAAATTTTGTTATGTCAGCTCAATAATATATATATATATATAGTATACACGTTATGATTCACATTTCGTTACTATTAGGTGGGTAATGTCATTATTTTCTTCAAATGTGTTTGTCTCCTTTCTCCGCAAACTTAACTGACGTAATAGAAATCATATTTTTATCACCGTGCGGATTGCATACATAGGTACTGTGTATCGTAGTTATTATGAAGTAATTAAGGTGCGCGCGAAAATTTTATCCTTCGTTGAGTTTTTTTTATTATTATTTTTTAAATCTTCGTTTTGTATGATTTCATCACGTTTTTTTTTTTTTGTTCTTGGATGGTTTGTTTCTTATTATTATTATTATTTATTTTCACTTTTGTTTATTATAAAACGTATCCATATTTTAAGTAGATCGACGAATTTACGATAACCGATTTTAAATAACGTACACATTATATATTGTATTTTCATTCCGAGCGTCTGTTTAATCATCTATTGTGTTTTCAGATTGGGATACATTTTACCGTTGCGATATTTATTTGGCTTGTGTCATGGACGGCCGCTATAGAAATATCGCACATAGAACTTAACAACCATCCAAACAAGTGAGTAATTTTTGTTTATTTACCACGTTTTTAGTAAATATTACAGTAAATTTGGTCGAATGAAAAACTAACGTATATTTGCCCAAATAACACTATATCAGAGTATATATAGTACCACGCTGAACAGTGTTTTTTTTTTTATTCTTTTATTTTATCCGACATGACTTATAGTATTCCTAATATTATACAAGACGTAATACGGCTCATACTTTACCGTTGAATTTCAATTTTTTTTTGAAAACTGTCCTTTTAAAAACGCATAACAAAATAGTTTTATTGAAAATTTCATAAAACCAATAATGAAAAAAAAAAAAAAAGATTGTTTATGTCGTACGTCGTCAAATTGGAAAATATCGCGTAAAAGTGTACGCCGCTCTTGACGATTGACTGCTCTTGAAAAACCGCAGCGAAAAAATGTCGATTTTTCGTCAAAATATTTTGGGTAGTAGGTACACAGGAGTTTTGGGATACTGCGTTCAAAACGTTTAAGTTGTCAAATTAATTGTTATTCGCAATAACTGCAATGGATTTCACTGCTGTAACTGCAGTGGCGACGGTCTGAATGACCCTAGCTCAAAGGCGTAAATAATTGTGAATTCTCGTCGACCAAAAGTTCTCGACGACACCTACCTGGTACATATACGCAGAACCGTTTCATACGAGTGTCGACAAGAAACGATAAGAAACGGCCAACACAATATTTCGAAGAGGAAATGTAACCGAGGAACGCTACAAAGTCAGCACCTTCAGTGCTGTAACAGTGTTTAAAAAAAAAAATCCGACATTGATACATCCGCAAGTAAGGTTAGCTACTTTTGCGTCATGAAAACAACGTTTTAAAAATCACCGGCCGCGTTTATTTTGGTTTGGTGGCGTAACTCAATTATAGTGCAAAACAGCTAAATAAACAATCACAGATCGAACGTTTTTGAACGCACGAAACATTTTTTAATTTCTTTGAATTTTTTTTTTGAATTTACACAACATCGTGTACCTACTTACGTGAGTTATGTCACGCGCAAACAAAATAAAGTGTGAACGTTTTACCGTTTTGTTTGTCGTCCGCGTTCGATATAATATTTTGTTTGCGAACGTCTCGTTTAACACGCTTGGGCTTTTCTCACACTTCTGTCATTTTCCGATGAATTATATTTTTTGTTTGTTATGCAAATGTTATGCCGCTGCGGGTGTGTCTGAGATCGTTCGACCGTGCTGCTGTTTTCTTTCGATATTATTTCGCTCTGTGTCGTTCATAATGTTTAACCAAGTTTAATATCCACAACTGTTGCGTAATATCATGCCTGGTTAGATGCCTAAATTTATGTAACGATCTGAAAATATTCAATATATTATTAATATTTGAAAGATCGGCAACAATTGACACGAGTTTGTAAAACGTTATTGTAGCCGTATAATAAATTCAACAACGTGCCTAAGTACATTTTAATATAGAAATATGCTTGATAGTTAAATAAGCACTTACTGTAATCAAACCGCATATTTTGTAAAAAAAAAAACGTCATCAAAATACCGTCTTAAAAAAACGTGTTTTTTTTTTTTTCTAACCGGGGATATTTTCCCAGAGTTTTGATCAAATTCTGTAAAAACAGATAGATTTAATTTTCATCATTGTATAAAACATTATAAGGATAGACTGGATAAAATTATGCGTCTGTACAATAGCAGCTAACACTATGGTTTTATAAAAACGTGTTATTTTCGTTTACGATCTGTTCTGATGTTTGATCACAGCGGTTCGTCATAAAACAAAACTAAAAACACTATAAAATTTTAATTGAATTTGTTTCCGACGACGAATTTCCTAGTGGGTGGCGGGTATCACGTTTGTGTACCTGCGTCGTACAATTCACTAACTATGGAAACGAATTAATCGTAAATTTAATTCGTCGATAAATTGCAGTCACCGAATCTGCGCAGTACTCGACAATTATTATTATTATTATTATTATTATGATAATTATTAGTCGTTTGAAACACTATACGTGCTGCTACAAAGATGGTAATTACCTACATAATAACACACATTGTCGAAATCATTTTTCGGTTGTGATTTTCCTGTGCCTGTGAAAACGTTGTTCGGATGGTGGGAGATCCCACGTTCAACTGAGATACGTTTGTGACGTACATGGGAAATAATTATTGACGTACCCGAAGAAGGAAGTAGAAAAGGATGATGACGAAACAGTCTGTTGGCGATTTTTTCGTTGTTAATACGTCAAAAGAATCAAGAATAAATTTTCCCTTAAGGTTTTTTTTTTTTTTCGTATTGTTAAAATCAGCGCTTGATTTTTTCATAAAATATTCTATGTTCTTGTATTCGAACAAATCAAGTTTAGCGTATATCGTAAAGACTAACTGGGTAAATGCGGTCGCATTGCGATGAAAGGACTAGGTAAACGTGTACAGTAAGAACTTTTTTTCGTTTAAATATAGCGTGTGTCCCTTTAGCAAAACTTTTGTACAATGATGATACGAATGGCGACAACGCGGTCGTGACCACCATCAGCCAGTTACATCCTTTGTTCGTTGGAATAACGTTATTCTTGATACGCTTGTTATGAGTGCAAACAGAAACGTTATAAAACTACTGAAGATATAAAAAATGTAACCACTAATTCACTAGGAAGTGCTATATAAACTTGGGTGACGACGCGTAAGTTCGGCTTATAACACACGCGGTTAGGAATACGCTTTTGCTAAGCGAAAATTTCTAGAGAAATCATAATAACGCCCGTAAGGATTCAAACGAATGTTTTTTGTAGTCCCAAATTAATTTTTTAAATAATTCGCTTTAGCGCTCGCGTTATTATGTTTGATCTTACTAAACGATCCTCCCACATTTACACATGATATTATGTCGCGGATTATGGGTTAGATGTCCGCATTTTTAAAATATACGTCAGATTTTGTAATATAATTGACGCTCTATGTGCGCCTATACTATATATTATACATCTACGTATATAGGTCAACATACAAACTGGAATTACGTTTATAATATCTGGTTTTTTCGGTACGTTATGATGGTACATTATGTCATTTCAGATTTCATCTTTTATAGCTGATACTCACAGCTGACGTTAAAGAATTAATATGACAAAACCGAAACATAATGATGTAATCGCGAATAATAATAGCCATCGCGTTCAATCGATTTAACGACGCGAATTAAATATACGTATTTTGCAGACGCGGGAACGTGAGAACGCGTAAAAATGACTACTTGCGATGATTTTACAAGTTACAGACTGATTTAAAAGACTAAAAAGTTAGAGCTGCACTTCATAGTAACAACTAAGCAAATGACCCTGCCACATAAAAATAACTTTTATTTAAGTAAATGCGTACTTCCACGACGACGTTATCAGTACTAAACACAAACCGTTTGTGCAGGCTTAGTTAGAACGAAAAAAAAATTCAAATGAAGTTTACAGTTTCAGGATTTATAATTAAGTACCCCATGTCTGTACTATTGAATTTTTAATCAATTTTAATCATGTTTGTACTGTGCTATAGAATATCCTTCTTTACTATGTAATACCCGTGTAGCAACCCACAACAATGGAAAGAATTGTATAGGGTACACATGTCTTTCCTGGCACGTGCATATTTTATCCTGGTTAGATCTTTATTGATATATTATATTGAACGTTAATTTTGTAATATGTACATAGTTAGTTAGCACAAAATGTACATTTATTATACATAACATACATTGTTAATTAGTTTTAACTTTGCGTGGGTATTCACACATATTCCAAACAATATTATGACAAACATAACGCTCAACATTGTACAAAATTATTATCAAAAAAAAAATATGATGAAACAAAACACAGCGACAATCTATACTGTCTCCTCCGAGCCGATGATCGTAAACAACGTTTCAAAACACCAGAACGTCAAAAATATAATTTCATAGCAGTATTATACAGTTTTCCGTGTGGTTCTAACTATGTTTTTTTTTCTTTTAATGTATGTGAATTTGTACACTGTTTGCACGTCAAAAATATTATTTAAAAATGCCTGACGTTTGTGTGGTTAAAAAAACAAAACTTGTTTGTGCTTGGCCTTCATTGTTCCGCTTGCTGTGTTATCGTCGTCATATATCGTAGTCTGTATGTACTGATATTGCTCGCAGAGTCTGAAATGTATGAATTTAAATAACAATACAACAACGGTGAAACTCGTGCAAGACGAACCCCATAAGAACAAACTCGCGCTAAACTGCTCGGTGAAATTCGTAAAAAACTTGTAATTTTTGATTTTTCACCACACTAGGTGGTTCTGTTTTCAAATGTAATATAATAACTATACTTCGATGCGAACTCGTGTTATGAGGAAACAAAAAGGTTTTTCCCCAATAATTTAATTTTTATCTAAAAACCAATCGTACTTTGAAATTATTAGGCACTCGAGACAAAATCAATCATTGCATTATAATATTAAGAACGTTGTATTTACTTCAAACACGACACGCATTTACTAAATTCCGTATCCATAAATAATAAATAGCACCTACATACATCATCGGTTAATTCGACCATCGTAATATTTGAAAATATTGTCTGAAAACGTTTTAATTCAGCCAATTATTATACTTCTATCAATTTGGACGCAAAACTGAATTCACTCAAACGCAAACTTCACCATGAACGTTTTGTTGCGACAAAAAAAAAAATCGTTTTTCAAGCGGGTTTAAAAGATAATACGTTTATTTTCAATCGTTATAGTATAAAATATTGTGGGCGAATGTATTTTTTCTTTTTTAAATCGTAATTACCTATGTATGACGTAACGAAAAATCTAAAAAATTTTTTTTTGTTTTTTAAAGCTTTTTCACTAGAATTTTTCGTTTTTAAAGCGTAATTTGTAATGCAGAAATGTTAGCCAGTAAAAACTTTACTTTTTTTTCACTCATTGAGAGTGAACGGTCGTATAAGATATGTCTTTCGTGCGATGAGTTTCACCCGTTCTATGTTTGTGATAATCTAAGGGTGGCACGTCACATTTTTCTAAACCAAAAAAAGCGAAAGTAAAAATATAACCATACTTCCTGCGGTCGGATTCAAACTTCAATCGTATACGTCATCTTCCCTGCAGAACACAAATAACGAAGCAGATTTTCGCGTATTATTTTTCTTCCGTAAACCATTTTTTTTTTTTTTTTTGTACATGCCTCTATACACATTTATTAAAAATCTCAAACGGAAAAATTCATCCCGATATCGTTGTCCGATTACGGTCGAGACGTTCAAAAATCTAAACGCGTTTTGAAAAACCGAAAAGTCGCAATGTGTGGTTTAAATTTACTTACTCTTTTTCCGGTTAGGCGGTCGAACAAAATCGATATTTATCGATTATCGCACCTATTAATTTATTATTATTATTATAAACAAATACACAACTACACAATATGTTAAACAATAATAACGTTTCGCGCGTTTTGCAGGTTGTGCGCGGAAAAGTCAAGCTGCGTGGACAGGAAAGCGGCGACGGCAGCGATCAATGTGACGGCCGACAGCCTGGACGACGACCCGCCGGCGGGCAGCCGGTGGAACTGCCTGTGCGACGAACGGTGCGCCGCTTACGGCGACTGCTGCACGGACTGGCCGTCGTTCGACCCGGTGGAACAGCAGAAGGCCGCGATCCGGTACAGCTGCGTGCGGACGACCGTGACCGGCGGGGGCGCGTACGCCGTGGCCAGGTGCCCGGACGCGTGGACGGCGGACCCGGCGGTAAAAGACGCGTGCGAGACGGACTGGTACGACGGCCTGGACCGGTACGGCGCCGCGCTGGGCAGCCCCGTCACCAGCCGCGCCACCGGCGTCACGTACCTGAACCGGTTCTGCGCGGCGTGCAACGGCGACGCGGCCGACCCGGCGTCGGCGATCGCGTGGACCGCGCGGCTCGCGTGCGCGCAACTGCAGACGGACGACGCGTCGACCGCGGCCAACGGGTCCGACTGGGCGGCGGTGCGCGACTCGCTCCGGCGCGGCGACGACGGCCGGTGGACGGTCGAGTACGGCGGACAGGCGTACGGGTGCGACGTGGTGGCCGCGCCGCCGACCGCGGTGGCCGCGCGATCGTGCCAGCCCGGGGTCGTGTCCGCGTGCCACCCGCGGTGGCCGGACGCGGAGATGCGGTCCAACTGCGAGGCGTACACCACGGTCGTGTACCACGGCGACCGGCCGTACAAGAACGCGCATTGCGCAATCTGCAACAACGTGCCCGTGCAGAACCTGTCGTGCGGCAACGAGACCGCGGGGGGGCAGCAGCTCGAAGCGCGCTTCCCGAACGGGTTCAGACCGCGCAGCTTCAGCGCCCTGTTCGTGGCGCAGCCGGGTCACCGCGAGTGCGACGGCGACGACAAGTTCTACGACCGGTACAGAAAAACGTGCCGTCCGCTGAGCACGGCCGCGGCCGGCGTGCCGGTCAACTGCGGCGGCTCCGGCGCGAACAACGTGACCGCGGTGGCCGCCGCCGACCACCACGTGTGCGCGGAACCGCCGCCGCCGCCGCCGCCGCCCAACTCGGAAGCGTTCAGGTCGGCCGCGGTCACGTACGTGGGCCTGGGCGTGTCCGTGGTGTTCCTGATCGTGCACCTGGCCGTGTTCGCCGCGCTGCCGGAGATGAAGAACCTGTCCGGCAAGAACCTGGCGTCGTTTTGCGTGTCGCTGGTGTGCTCGTACGCCGCATTCGTCGCCGGCAACTGGCTGACGGGGCCGGCGTGCTACGCCGGCGCCGCGGTCACCTACTACGCGTTCCTCACGTCGTTCGCGTGGATGCTGGTGATGAGCTTCGACTGTTGGCGCACGCTGCGGCTGGCCACCGTCAAGCTGCGCGTGACCACGGGCCGGCAGACCAAGAAGTTCCTCGTGTACTCGGCCGTGTGCTGGCTGGTGCCGGCCATGCTGACGTTCGTGGCCGTGGCCGCGGACGCCGTGCCCGCCGTGCCGGAAGACTACCGGCCGCGGTTCGGCGCGGACCAGTGCTGGTTCGGCAACAAGACCGCGCTGCTCGTGTTCTTCGTCGGCCCGCTCGGCGCCGTCATGGCCGTCAACCTCGTGCTGTTCGCGTGGACCGCGTACATGATCCACTCGAGCCGGGCCACCGTGCGGCACGTCAGCACGCGGCACGTGCGCCGCGACTTCCGCATGTATTGCCGGCTGGCCGTGCTCATGGGCCTGACGTGGACCACCGGCATACTGGCCAGCCTGACGGACAAGGAGTACCTGTGGATCGTGTTCGTTGTGCTCAACACGTTCCAGGGGCTGTTCGTGTTCGTCGCGTTCACGTGCCGCCGCCGCATACTCGACGCGCTGGTCGGCGACCTGCGCCGCGTCGGTGGCCGCGCGGACGACGGCGGCCGCGACTATTCGTCCGGGCCCGAGAAGACAGCCGGCCACGCGAACCGCCCGTCTCCGGCCACGTCGTCGTTCTCCTGGTCGTCCGCCGACAACTGCGAGCCGGTCCGTTCGGAGAAGACGTCGGACGCGCTCTACTGACGTTCTCGTCTCCGCCGTTCGATTATTATTATTTCAACGTACGGAACGCGCGAATCAAATCACAATACGAAGACTGACAAAGGAAAAAAAAAATCATCACAACAATTTTAGAACAGTATTTTATAACGCATAGTACGTACTTAAGTTATGAGACCAATTTTACGGCTTTTTTTTTTTTTTCGTTACCTATCATATAATTATTATACCGTCGATTATTACTTATGTATATAGTATTGTATTGATGTTTAGCAATTTTTTTCTTAAGATTTGTGTTTACTACCTTACTATAGTTAATTATAACTTATAAGTACTAAATATAATATGATCGGATTATTTTTACCGTAGTAGTTTAAAAAAAGAATAAAACGTTATCGAAATTTTGGACAGTCCACGAGCTAAGACGTCCATAAGCGTTCTACCGGCTAGAATTTATTATGACTACTCTGAATCCGGGTAAACAACAGAAATCGGTGTTTTTAAATTACCCTGGTAGCTCCGGGATAAGGGATTTTATTGTTAATGTTTATAAATTATTTAAATGATTTTTGTGATAGTGACATATTGTGGTGTAGTTATTAAAAACATTTCATCACGTTTGTTGTTTACGATTATATCGGTGAGATTTACGAACAATTTTCGTAAAAATTACATCCCGTAGATGATTCGTTCGTGGCTCGTCCACGGATCAAATGAAACATTATTGAATTTTATTTGATCCATATTGTACGCATCGTATTTTACGCAATTCACACTCGGTCAGAATAGATTTTAACCGTTCAAAAAGTCACTCGTTCCATACCGAAAAAATAACACTCTCAAATTCACGCGGGGCAGTCGGCTGTTTTTTTCCGAAATCTCCAACCGCAGTTTGCTGGGCGCTCAGTAGAACCTATCGATATTTAATTCTAAACGACTCGATTAAAGTTTTCCAATTAAATACACTGTAAGGTATTTTAAACGCAGTATGTTCGTGTAAATATAACTGAGTCTAACACAACTTGACAACAGTACAATATATTATGTTATTATAATTTTATATAATGTTTCGTGTATTTTCTACAGACGATTCGACATAAAAATACATCATTCTTATCACATAATACGTTAGTGAGAAATAATAGCCGGTTATAATTAACGTCGTCATCAGAAGTACCTACCTGTGTATTCACGTTTTCAGTTTTTGCTAAAATGCAAATAAGTATAATCGATACTTAAATTTTCAATAGCTCCGTTAGCGAATATGACGTTAATTACACAATACAATTCATAATGTGTAAACATATACTGTCTTAATGTACTATTGTAAATTTGTTAGTATATTATAAAACTTTAAGACGGTTATCGTGTACAGTTATTATATGTATTTATTGAATTTATGACAAATAAAATGTAAATGGCACTATAACGACTATTATTTTTTTCCGATTTTTACTCGAACAATTATCACGAATTGATGGGTGGACCTTTTCAAAACATTCGCCTTTTTCGTATGGTATAAGAAAACGCGTTTTCCAATACTCGTTTACGTAGTAGAAAAAACTCAAATATGTTTGAAAAAATCTTAACAACAGCCTCTATTTTGATGGTAGAAATTTCTGTTAATTACATTACCTACCTACTGTTTTAACGACATTTTATTGAATCATTATATTATTAGGTATTTATTATTTATAAAACAGTGCGTTATGTTTTGATGTTTCATAAGAGTTTCATTGTATTAAATCAAACGTCTTCAAACGCGCATATTTCATCAGTTAGAAACCGTACTATAAATTCAGTATGTTTTCACATTTTATACTATTGTGTCACAATTGGTTTTTGTTTTTGCACCAAACGTATGTATATCATAATGTTTGTCAAGTTTACCGTTTGATACTTTTTTCGCATAAGCCATTACATACATTTTAAATACCTATTGGAAATATCCATTTCACTCGAACGATACCGAGTAGGCACTTTTATAAAAATTACTAAATTTATAAATGGGCAGCGTGTGTTTTGAAATCGAAAAATTTAATTAAAAATTTATAATTTTTGTTATGAATCGTACACTGTTTTTGGATCTATTGTTATTGTTGCACATGATTGTTAACTGATCATTGTAGGTGGGATTTCGACTATTCCATTGCCACGGATATTTTGGAAGACGACGACTACGACGTTGACAAAAGGACTTTCAACAAATTTGTTATAAACAGGTATTATAATATTTTATAACTTAAAAAGAATACAATTTTCATAATATTATATTGTTGTTGTGTTTATTTTCTCATTCGATACTTATTACGTGTTAATTGGTTGATGATACAACGCGCGTGTTTGATTTGAGGTACCCGCATAGTATTTATACGATGTTTAACATTACGAAGAATCTTCTTGATTTTTTTTTTTTGATTCTGAGCTTATCGAAGAATTTATTGGTCTTAACGTGATAAAAGTGTTTTATTTATTTATTTATTTAATCTCTATGTGAAACCACGATAACTTCTTTATAATACTAATTTTTACATTAGAATCGCTGGGATTTTTTAAAAATCACGATTCTTCAAAAATAGGTGATGGACCGAGCATTTTCGGGAGTTAATAGTTTTATGATTCAAAAACAAAAAAATTTTTAAAAGTACTTCGAATCGCTAGGAATTCGTAAACGTCGTTGGAGCGAGGGGGAAAAATCAGAACCGGTCTCGACAATTCGTGAGTGATTTACAGAACTGAATTCGAAAAACGAATAACGTATAGTTTTGGTAATATATGGCGTTGTTTTTTTGTTCTTTCCATTAACTGTTTTCCTCGAAAATTAATTGTATTATTGAAATTACATAAATATACAAACATGAATGTGTAAAAATTTAAAAACATTTTTTTTCTAGCCAAATATAGAATTTTTAAGCACGTAGATTTGCCCCCTATCAGAGTCGCTTTTGAACGGCAACGGTTATTAGTTCGTTTTCGAATTTAATCTCGCGAGTGCGTTAAAACCACACCTTACACTAAGTATTCATCCGCTCCGTCCCGTTACTGTCTTTTTTTTTTGTAGAACTTGCATTTTTCGCATTTGTTTAACAAAGTGCGTGCCGGACGCGACAAAATGTTTTTTTCGTCGCTGCTGGATCCCTATTCCAAAAAACACGTTGTAAACGTTAATAACAATTATTACAAACTAAAAATGTACGGCAAAAATTATCTATTAAAAAAAACCACGACGAAGCATCGCGGAAAATGAATTTTTTTATCGAAAATAACGGTTCCAGAAACATATTTCCGAACATTTGTTAACTATTATACAAAAACTCGAGACGTCGTAGACCACCATTTCGTTAATAAAATATGTTGCTGTGCAATGTAGGACGTTGCCGTGTCTTTTAATAATTTTTGTGCGTTTCCGCGGTTATTATGATGGAGGAACATAATGTTTATTATGTACTAACATACTTCTTACAAGCACAGCTCGTACGCGTCATAAACGCAGGTACGCGTTTGAACGAGTCATTTTCCCCCAAAACGTACACCTGGATGATTCGGGAGTGAAAGTCTGCGGTTTTTTTATGATTATTATTTTTTTTTACGAAATTCGGATCGTAGAATACGCGCGCGTTCTTACGTAAATCTGTGGACGCGTGTGTGCGAAGATTTATATGTTTTACCAAAATTATACTGTTCGTATCGACCGCCGTAAGATCGTTTAATCGTCAGAAACGCGCGTGTTTTGCGTCCGTAAAAGACGTCGTTATCGAGAGGCGCGCCTCTATAATATTATTTGTGTCCATGTTTTATGTGAATAAACTAAAAATAACTCATAAGTACGCTGTTTTTGAGTCGAGATTCTCTTTTGCGATATTATTGCTATACGTTCGCGAGATAGCTGTTCAAACACAATATATTTTCCACTCGCAAATATCAAAAAACGAACGAAAGACAACGCCATTTCGAATCGTCTTCCTCGGTTTTTTGAAATACTTTACGTGCACGCGTTACGCGCGCGCGCGCACTGTACCGGAACTGGAAATCGCAAATGGGATTAAACCTATCGGAAAAAAAAATATGGCGAAAAAACCTCGATCGTTTCTTAAACAGAATTTTTTTCTTAATCGTTACAACATAAAAACAAAAAAAGGATTTAAGTGCCTACCCCGATGAAGACGAAAATGACTCGTGTTACACTGAATGCGCTGCGTAATGTATAGCAGTCAAAATTGTAATTTGTCGCGTCGATAAAAATTTACGTTTCGTTACAGATTTTTAGACACCCGTATCGAATCTTCATTTCGTTGATGTTGATTGAGATTTTTAAAAAAAAGCGCTTGATTTGTATTTATTTATAAGACCGTCGAAGGCCGTTCAAATATTCGTATAAAAAAAATCCGGAATCACTCTAGATCGCGTGGCTAGTTTGACGCTGTGGGTCGCTGTTTTGGAAGGTTCGCACTATACAAGTCGCACATTAAACGTGCAAGCAAAAGCGATTACGGAAATAACGCGATTCCGAGTGATTCAAATAGTGAAATAGAGAAAATAAAGAAATTAGTCGCGAAATTTAGTTTAGCTTATTAATGTAAATAACGTGTGAACATTTCGTTTGGACCATTATTTGAGGAGAGTTACTTACTACGTTTTTAGTATCAAACGTTTCGTTGTTACAATCAAAATAACGCGGTTTTTCAATACTTTTTTTTACACGCTTTCAGAATCTACTGGGCGGATTTCTTTGATGTTTTTTTTTTATTCAGATACCAAATTTCGTAACAAATCTAATTTTCACATCTTAAATAACAATTTTGTGTCAAGTACGAATTTTCTTCCGAAAATAGTCGAAAGTATGACGAATTTTCAAACATTTACCGACTTTAAACATAAAAACCGTGACCAAGGATTACCGATATTTTTTAGTAGCGTGTGTACACGTTGGAAACTTTGTATTGCATTTTCAAAACATTTTGTGAAAAATTAAATTTTTATCGAACAAAAAAAAACTTACGAATTCTATACTTTGCTCGAAAACTTTCTCGAGATTCGTATCAGATCTGTACCGATTTTAACAGTGTGTAAAAGTTTCGGCATATTCCAACACTGTTGGAAAGAAGTCGTGGCCGAAAATCGAAACGTGTCAAAAACACGTTTGCCGTAATTTTCGCTAAGTTTTTTAATTTTGGGGACGCTTATCAAAGTACCATCTGTGTTCCTATCGTTAGATGTGCTGACGTTAAAAATCGGAGCACCACTGAAGAAGAAGTTACGTCGTAAGTTATACGTAGTGGTAAAAGAAAACAAATAGACCCTAATATAATTGAACACTAATCCAAATCGAATAAAAGTGGTGTTTTTTTTTTATACAAAAATAGTTTCTACCGTACACCGGGATATTGTAACGATGCGTTTAATAAAAGTTGTCTTTTGAACAACATCGCGGTCTCAGCGTAGTACCGTCGTATACAAACGTCGTACAACGTGTTTGATTGTCGTTCATAAAACAGAGCTCGCAAAGACATAAACGTATATAATACAATTTGACTGACACTTGTTTTCGGCCAAAAACTCGGCAGAACGAACGCGGAGTTGATATGCCAAGACGCGTACCAGGACAACGGCAACAGGACGCTACGCCACTGTTACGACCGAGAGGACTGTAAGCTGTACGGCGACTGTTGCCGGAACAGCACGCACTACGTGGAACACGAGCAGACGGCGCAGACCGGCGGCCCGGGTGGACGGATCTACGGCAACAGCCGGTACGGGTGCTACAGGGTCGACCCGGATCTGGTGGCGCTGATGATCGGCCAGTGTCCGCCGGGCGTGGACCCGGATATCCGGGATAAATGCGAGAAGACGAGCGACGACGACGACGACTTTGTGTCGCGTTATCCGGTGACGAGCACGCGCACCGGACACGTATACCGGAACGCGTACTGCGCCTGGTGCCAGGGCGAACAGCGGCGCGTGGTCTACTGGAAACCGGTGTTCAGGTCGGTATTAGGATTAAGTTTGATTCGGTTTTTAAGAAAACGGGACGAATATCTCGGCGCAGGCAGTGTCGAACGAACCGCGTATTTCCTTATACGTGACTATTAAAAATAATCAAAAATCACTGTCAATTTAGTCGATAAACAGAAGAATACCGATGAAAATTATGCGGATACGATTTAAGAAGTATATGTTGTGCGCGATATTCGTGTCTAGTCGGAGCATATGTTAGGTATATCGCTAACACGCGATTATAAATAGGAAACAAAAAACAAGTACCTATTTGACAACTTAATGCAAATACTGATAGACCGCTTTTTTACACGTTACGATTGTTATTTATAGCGGTTTTTTTTTTTCAAATAATATTGATCAAAACGTATTTACAATAGAAGAATGGCTCCCAAAACGTTTTAGCAAAAAAACACCGGGCAAAATTAATAAATTCCAGGTTTTGATTTCGTCGAAAAATAAAGTTTCCATCGACTTGTTCAACTCGTTTTTGCTAAAAACTAGATTTTACCTGGGAATAATAATGACGACGAGTCGCGCCAATTTTTCCGCGGATAAAACCCGTTTTTTTTCCCGATTGATTTATTATTTAACGATCCCAGTGTAAAAGTCGAACTCGCTTCTTTCAGGTGCTCGGGCACGGCGGCCGCGTTCCGTCTGGACAACGCGTCCGCGGACCACGGCCTGTCGTACCGGCACGGTCGATGGTATCACGAGGACCGCGAACGGAGGGTCCGTCTGCCGTGCGACTTCCGGCTGCGCCGACCGCCCGGCACGGACGCGCGGCCTTGCAGCACAGCCCAGCTGAGCGCCGGGCTGGTGGACGGATGCCCGGCCGGCGCCCCCGACGAGCTGGCGCGGAACTGCGCGTCGCGTACGTACACCCTGTTCGAGTACGCGTCGACGGAGCCGCGAGTTTTCCGGAACGCGGACTGCGCGCGGTGCAACGGCGTGGCCACCGACCGGATGACGTGCGCGCCGCCCGCCGCGTCCGTGCTGTCCGCGGTGTGGCCGGGCGGCGCGGTCGGCGTGGGATTCGACTCGCTGTTCTCCGTCACAGCGGCGGAGTACCGCGGCGCCGAACCGGCATGCGCACCGGACGAGCTCTACGACGTGGCGGCGGCCAAGTGCCGCGACGTGTTCCGCGACCGGCTGGCCGCCGCGTGCCGGACGTACGTGCGGTTCGGGCCCGGCGAATACGACGGCCGGTCCCTGGACAACGGGACCGCGTACGTGTACGCGTACAAGAAGCGCGTTCGGTACCGGAACGGATCGGCCCCGAGGGCGACCGACGGCGCTGGCCCGCTCGACGCGTGCGCCGAGGACGAGGACGGGCTGCCGCTGCGGACCGCCACGCTGTCCGCGTACTCGTCGTACCTGGCGGACGCGGGAGTGTTGGGCTCGGCCGTGTCCGCCGCGGCGCTGATCGCGCACCTGGCGCTGTTCTGCGGCGCGGACGCCGCGCCGCGCAACCTGCCCGAGAAGAACCTGGCCGCGCTGGCCGCCAGCCTGCTGCTGGGCCACGGCGGTTACCTGGCGATCGCGCTGCGCGCCGTCCGGCCCGGCGCCAACGTGCCGTGCCTCGCGTCCGCGCTGGCCGTCCACTTCGGCTTCCTGGCCGCGTTCGCGTGGTCGTTCGTCATGTCCGTGGACGCGTGGATCGTTTTCCGCGCGTCCGCCAAGAAGCTGCGGGTGGCCGGCGGCCGGCGCACCGGCCGGTTCGCCGCGTACTCGGCGTTCGCGTGGCTCGCGCCGCTCGCCCTGGCCGCGTTCGCGGCCGCCCTACAGCTGTCCGCGGTGCGCGCGCTGCCCGAGCTCCGGCCGAACTTCCAGTACGACTGCTGGTTCCGGAACCCGCGGTCCCTGGTCGCGCTGTTCGTGCTGCCGGCCGGCGTCGTCGTCGCCGCCAACTGCGCGTCGTTCGTCTGCGTCGTCCGGTCGATCGCTGCGGCCGACGGCGGCCGGTTCCGGTCCGCGGCCGCCGCCGCCGACCCGTCCGCCGTCAGCCGCGGCCGGACCCGCAGAAACTTCAAGATCTACGCGCGGCTCTCGACGATGATGGGACTGGCGTGGGCGTTCGGGCTGGCCGGCGCCGTCACCGACAGCGACGTGGCGTGGACGGCGTACACGGCGCTCAACTCGTTCCAAGGCGCGTTCGTGTTCGTCGCGTTCGACTGCGGCCGCTGGAGGCGGACGGCCGCGCGCGCGCTGTCCGCGTTCCGGAAAATACCGCGGTCCGGGTCGGAGGCGCCGGCGACGGCCAGCAGCACCGCGGCCGCCACGGCCACTAGCGCGTCCGCCTAAAAAAGTGTCGTACATCGTTATCTAACAACATAAATCATTACCTATTTGCCGTTTTTGAATTTCGAATCACCTATCAACGATTATACTTAGCCGTTAAAATATGGGCCCAGCTCGTGGAGTTTTTCCGAAAACATGTTATCATCTTCGTGATGATGCATTTTAAACCGGTGCGCTCGTGATATTATGGTTCGGTATTACAGTCTGTATAATACATTTCAACCGTGCAACGTTTTCGTACTATGATGATCGGTGGTCCGTAAGCGTTCTATAATTTTAGCGACGAATTTTACTCGAGGCTTGCAAATTTCGGATACTTATTTGTTTTTTTTTAGTTCGTGCAGAGCACAACGAAAAACGCTGCTGCACGTACCTATTTGTTTTATGATGAAATGATGATATTTTTTTTTTTTTTGTGATTATTTTGTCGAGTCCTATGCATAATAGGTAAACGTACGATACCGGAAAAAATGTTTGAAACGTGGACGGAAATGTAATTCGAAGTGTTTTTTCGGAGTCGTGGTAGTAAAACATTTTGAAAATGTTGCGCCGATCGTAACTATATTTTCGTATAATAGCAGTCGGTCATTTGCACAAACTCAATGTCAAACTCAGTCAGTACCCACCCAAAGCTGTGACCTACTCCAATGCATATTCGCTACTCCAACGGTAGCTTCCCGTCTGACTTGCAAAATACACTCGCCCTTTCTCTATTCGATCGTACTTACGTACCAAAGCTTAATTTATCTAATTCGATCGACTGCTGCTTTCCAACGTTCTTCTGATGTAATTAATTCGCATGCGGTTCACAGTAGTTTAAATGTTTTTAATTTGAAAGAGTCGAATTCTTATAGTATGTATTGACTGTTGAGTATTGTACATTTTTTTTTTTTTTTTTAGTTTTATTATAAGGATTCCAAATATTTATATTATGTAAATTGAATTGAAAATGTTTTTTTTTTTTTTTATCTACACATTAATATTTTCAAGTATCTAATAAATAAAAAATTGAATGAGTAGTTATAATACCTATACCGATCTACAGCATTATAATTAATTACTAGATAATATATTAGTATTTTTATTTCTATTACGTTCCACAAACCAATAGGATATTTGTTCCAACTCGGAGTCTATACAGTTTATTGTTTAAAAATATGTCTTTATAGTATAAATTTGTCGCCTGAAAGTGGACACGTTCTAGCTAAATTTTCAAAATACAATCATAGAAGAGTTATTTTGCGCTGAAAGTAGACATTTCTGGCAGTCCGTGACAAGTGATTTCGCTTTACTCAAAGATAAGTTTTATAGTACCTATGGTTAATGAACCAATTATGATTTTTACTTAAAATCCTTTTCTCGCAAATTGTCTGAAATCATGTGGGAACCATATTTTATAGGTAACTATACTCATGTGACGCATTTGGAACCATTATAAGCGTTCCGTGAACAAAAAAAGGAGGACATTTTTAAGGATATAATGATAACAATATAATCGTATTATAATACATACTTAGTGCAATAGCAAGAAAATTAAACAACTTAAAATATTATTTTACAAACTTATTTTATCACGTTTTGAAATAAACAAAAAATGGATAACATTTTAAAGGCCTTTGTTTTTATATATTATTATAGTTCTACGTTGTTACAACCCACTTACAATTTTGGTTTTTTACACAAAAGAACTACGGAACTGCTGGCGTATACATGCTATACATGTTTATGTAATATATATTATACATATTTATTTATTGAGGTTTCATAGCAACACACGGTACAGGTCTTCCAACGAGAATCAATACGAAAACGAAAACTCTAATAACTGTCAGTGTGTTTTCAATAATTGAATCTGGAAAGCTATTCGTACTATTGGCGAATGTATAATGGAAGAATTCGCAGATGCCAAAGAAGAAGAGAACAAGAAAATTCTCCACACCTATCCATTAGTTCAAGTAAGTTCAAGTAAGTTCAAGCAATGAGTCACGCCTGTACAGTTGAGTGTATTTTAATTTTTAGATGCGATGATGACATTAGTGGTATAAATTTTGCAAACAAACATTCTACATAGTGAAATATACTTCACAAAAGTTTGCTCACTTTGTTTGCAGCATACATTATAAGCTTGTGAAGCAGGCGCACTAAAATGATTACTAAATTTAAAAGTTTAGGTGTTTGAAAACGGATATACTGTCTTATAATGCATTGAAAATATATAGGTAGATTTTATTTTTTTCTTTGTTCGACTTTTAGTAAAAGTGTTTCTGTTTTGAAAGAAGAACTGGTTTTCAAAATTAGTCGTTTGTATTTTCGGTATTACAAACGTGTCGATATTTAAGTAAAACATATTGGTGAAGGTCGCATTTTTTTGTAAATTGTAGGTTTACTTGTTATAATGTTTTTTAAAAATACGTCCTTTACAAAATTTTTTTTAGATTCTAAATAATACTAATTGAAATATTTTTTTTTCAATCTGCAGTAGTAATAGTACTTATACTTACCATGGTAGGTACAGTTTTGAATAAAGTTTTCCAACCAATTATTTGTCCTAGTTTTAGAACTTTGAAAATGTTTGATGTTTTGTAGTTAATATACTGAAATTTTCTGCGAAAACACATTATTAACGAACTTGTCTATAGTTAATCGACTATATATAGCTGGCAGTACGACAGTTTTTGTTATAATATATAATATGTACAACAAAACGTATTAAATGACACACTATACAAACTAGGATTTATAAGGATTTGTTTTGGCATTTATCTAATTCTTTTTTCAGCTAACATAAGTTTGAAATCTATTTCATTGTTTTTAAAAAATGGAAAGCTTATGATGATTTATGATTATAATATTGTTTTTTGTAGCCAAGGCTCAAACGTAATATTATAAAATGACGTGATATTGTATGATATTATTACCATAGGCGTGTGATATGTCAGAAGAGATGAAAGCTGAAACGGTTGAAGTTGTAATAACGGCCTGTGAAAAGTTTGGAACAGACTACTATGTAAGATTATTTTTAGTAATAAATTAAATTATTCCGTTAGTCATATTTATAGTGTTTGAAAATGGCGTGAAGTATAAAACTTTGAAATATTTCATGATTAAAAAAATAAATAAATCATCGGTCACTGGAGTAAGTCACTAATTTGGGTGGGTTAAACATTTGAATTCAATAATAATATCAATGTCTATTATGATGGAACCGAGAGTTACATAGGTATCTACCTACTCATTAAATTGTAAAGTTCAAAATTTATGTTTAGCTCACAAAGAGATTTAACATTTTTTTGAAATTTTTATCACGATTGAACTTAATATTTCATCCAATAATTTTTATAGATTTCAGTTCACTGATTAATTTTTAAAGGAGTTATTTCCAAAAAGTAATACGTAACAAAATCATTACAACGTAAAGACGTTCATAATGATTGAAAATTACCTAAAGGTTTTACAAAATTACAGGTAGCAGGTACCTACTGCAAAAATTTGGTTTATTTTTTACAAATTAATTTTAAAATGTTTCAAATTAAGTGGTATACCATCTTGGGTTTATAATATGATAAATGGTTTATTACATTTTTATATGAAATTTTAAATTCCGTTTACAAATATTATGTAAAAAATAATACATATTAAAGAATAAATAATGAAAAAAAAAAAAAATCACTATTATAATGTTCAGCTGGTACTAACAATTTGGTTTAAAGTTAGGTATAGTTAAATAACAAGTAACAAACAACTAATATTGCGAATTGAAAAAAAAAAATGTTAAGCAACTTATTTATAATGAACAATATTTTCAAACAATAATACAACATAAAATGACTATTTCTTTCTTAATTGGGCAAAACATATTTGCTGCATTCAGTGCTTGCATTGCGGCCATAGTTCTAAAACATTCAATATTTATTGATTTTGTGAAATATTTCAACTGACGCAGTTCTAATTGAATACCAAGTAAAACACTGGTTGTGTAACAACATTCGTTTCTCAGAGAAGTTAGCATCCGAGTATTCGACAAATTGATTTTAGGTGCATTCTTTAAAATGTACATTATATTTTGCTACCGGGTAATTCATGCGTGTCTGAAGTCACAATAAAGAAAAACGTGGGTGTGTCAAATTTTAAATTTTCTGAAGACGTAAAAACTGAATAGGTATACACTTATTTTTTTTTCCACGTGTAAGCCTATTATTGCAAAAAATGCGATTTGCATTGATTTCTTTCTTCCTATAGTTATAAATTCGTAGATATGTTTGTTCCAACTATTTTCATGCACCGTAACACAATTCTTTCAGGTTTCTGTAAGTTCCTTTATTGTCTGTGTCATGAATTCTGCTCTTGTTCTTCCTCTTGCGATGTGGTCTTCAACATGTCCTTCGGTCATTTTCTTTTGAAAGCTTTCATGCCTTAAAATCTGTCCTATCATCATGTTTCTTCTGGACTGAATACATTTCCATAGTCGTCGTTTTCCTTTTATTCTATTCAATACCCACTCATTTGTTACCCTCTCTGTCTTTATGCTTACAAAATTACAAGTATCACAAAAACTTAATTATTGTTTAAATTTAATGACTGTGGTTACTAAATTATATTATATACAGGTGTATAATATAATATAAGCAGGTAACAGCGATTAAAATAAATTCAAAGAAAATGTCTATTACTGCTGATTAGATTGACGGCATGGGGATAACCATTTTTGTAAAAGCTTAAGTAAAAAAAAAATCAATTTTATCACACATTTTATAAAAAATACTGTCAACAGGCTGCATCCAAATCAATAAAACAAGCGCTCGACAAAAAATACGGACCACAGTGGAACGCAATCGTCGGAGAAGCATATGGCATGAAAATGACACATCAAGACTGTACACTGTTGTACATGTTTTTTGGAGGCAACCTTGCTATTTGTGTTTGGAAAATATAAAACCACAAACTTATGAAGTTGGTTTACTTTTCATTTTTTTAAACAGCCTATTTTATTACAATACAATAATATGCAGATGATAATTGAATAATTTTATCAATTTTTATTAAATTTTTTTTTCCCAAAAAAAAATCAATAGTTCTCTCAGTGAATCATTCCCCTTCTCTTTTAATTGATTTTGTACTATAATTTCTGTTGCACTTTTGGTTTTGACATAAAATACACAAATATAGCATTAAATTTTACTGATGTTCATAAGTCATAACCAAGAAATTGAAAACTATTACCGACAAGTGACCAGAAATAATTTTGATACTAATTTTATTTATCCGTATGAAATTGATTTTTGTTTGCTTGAACAAAAATAATTGCCTTATTATCTTAGCTATTTTTTCGGTCAAACAAATTTGACTTTACAAGAAACTACCATTTTAAACAATAACTATACTAAAAATACTCATATAGTTAATATGCTGATCATCAGCTAAAAAAAAACAAAATGGATATCAACAAATAACTTGAAATAATTTATTATACAAATTGATTCATCAATAATTATCTAGATGCTACAAACTACAACACATTGTAACATAATTTTAAATGTACCGACACACAAAATATGTTCAGAAAAAATAATTTTACATTATGTTAGAATGCACACGGGTTATAAAAATCAACAGCTGATATAAATGTTCCTCGTAGAGTTTAGTTGCTCAACAAAGGTTGACCCAGACAAATAACTACAAAACCTTTGTCTGCCAAGTCTGTGGCAAAAATTTAAATACAAGAGCTTGCCGTTCAACATCCAATTTTCAAAAATCAAATTTAAACATTTAAGACGTACTTGATGTACATAATATGTAATATGCCATGTCTATACTGATATAATTGTATTCTATTGTTTGCTTTGACAACTCGAATCAAATTGTATGGGAATATTTTAAATGACCTAAAAACAGAACATAGGCAAAATATATACACTTTGAACTAGAATGTTAAAGAGCGGATCACGTCAACACAACTACAATTTTGATCACAATGGCTCACCGCCCTGTATAAGTGATCATTTTAACCATTGAGAACATATTGCAGTTTATATTCATTATTCAAAAATGTAAAAACTACATTATGTTCAAACGTAATTTTAAGACACACAATATTACAAAAAATAATAACTATACAATTAACAATGGCTATAGCTATGATACAGTTCATCACATTTAAATGAATACAAATTAAATAATTTATCAAAATGTACGACCAATAATTGTTAGTTTCAATTCAAGCGCATAAAAAAATAAGGCAGTTTGTAAAAATTTAATGTATACATGAGTTACAAAATTGATTTGAAAAATAACTTACAATGAATTTTAGATCACGTTTAAAACCACAATTTTACTATTACATTTGTTAACACAAATCAGAGTAATAAAAAATACTTTATACTATATGTATGTCACGGGCAATGTGAATTGTAATCTCTGATGGTCCAGGATTTTTTAATATGCGCCTACACACGGGGTTTAGGTTTAGGGTTCGCAGCCAAATAATTAGATTAAAGTTGAAGGTTAAATATGCATACAGTATCTAGGTTTGGATGCAATAGGGCTGTAACTATCTGCAACTGTGAGAGGTCTGCAAAGCGTGTTTTTAAACGAGAATATTCCAGAATTTTTTTTTTTTAAGGTCGAGAAGGTCTTAATGTGGGGGTTCTTAGTTTTGATGGCGACCGAGATGCTTGTAAATTTAGTACGATTCACATTGCCTGCAACAAACATTAAGGCCAAAAGGCTATAATATTATAAGTTGATAAAAATTAAAATTCATGGAAGTAATTTATACAGATAAATCATAAAAATGTATGTTTAAAAGAATTAGCTAATGATTTTTTTACATACTAAAAACTTATTTAAAGATACACACGTGTTCAATAAGTATGGAACCTCTAAATTGCAGCAAGGATCATAATATACAATTTCAAACAAACATTTTAGATTTTTTTTTTTTTTAAAAGAAAAAAATAATAATTTTAGATTATTACACGGTAAAAAAATACCTCATAGTTGGTAGGTAAACAATAATAAATTCAAATACATTTCTAAACATCAGACGTTATCTAGATTATTTTATTATGCCATCTATGTATTATTATTAGGACGTCAAACATATTCAACACAGTGTGTACTTGTAAATTGGTAAAACAAAACTACCTAAAATATAAATAATGATTAATTAATGTGATGTTTTTTAATTAAATGCAAAAAAAAAAAAACTGTTAAGAGAAAGAACACAATAAAATACGTCTTATGAAAATGTCTGATAATATATTACGAGTATCAACAAGCCTATTTTATTTAATATGTAACTTTACACTCATAATCAAAAATTAATTTACTATTATAACGGTGATGCACACTGATTTTAATTTAACTCAATTGGTTATAATAATATTGTTATAAAGATTATAATATTTTAAAAAAAATTTACAAATTAATTTAAGATACTATCATACTAATCAATAAGGGAGTTAAATACAAAAACACAATGACACATTGATACACACTTCAAAACAAAATAATTATTGTAGACATTTAAATTTATATTAAACGTTTGTCGTATCAAAATTTGACACCACTTTAAAGCCGTAAATAATTTAACTCAATTTGATATAATAATATAAAAACCAATATTACTATAAATTTATGTTGAAATTGTTGATGGTTTATTTTGGCACTTAGATTCAAATAATTATCATTAAATTACAGTGATTTATTATTAGTCTTCTAGTTTTAATATAGAACACAGACGTATGGAATGTACCAGTTTTAAAAAACAAAATTGAAAAATAGCATACATTAGCATTAGATAATGGAGATATATGTGTAATATATTACTGTAATATTTTTATATTAGGTATGTGTTCAGTTTTCTGGAGAATCCCATTTTAAATGTACTTGAGGTGTTAGATTGATGATTTCCACACGAACAGCTTGGCATTTTTCCAGTTTTGGGGGAATAGGGCACAGGCGATAACGTACTTGATCACCAGGTAATGGCACAAATTCACCTTCAATACTGAAAATTAACATTCCATTGTTACTCAAAAGTATCAAGACAAGGTTAAAACATATTACACTTACGATTAATACAAAATACTCACTCGGATATATGAACAAACACATCTGGGTCACCATTATCTGGTGAAATAAAACCATGTCCTTTAGATTTGCAAAAGTATTTTACTTTTCCGGTAATCTGTGGATTTTTAAGAGCCAGAGCAGATCTATAAAAATTCAATTGAAAATCAATTATAGTTTTTAAGACATTTTGTATTTTATTAGACTATATAATAAGAATACAATTTTATTCTTAGGTACCTCCAAACAATCTGTAAATAAGTACCTACTTGCATGACAAAAATAAACATATATTTTTAAAATAACATAATAACTACTAGAAATTATAAAATACATTTTATATGTAAATAGTACTTAATACTACAACAGCATGTCAATAAGAAGTATCTACATATTTGATGGAATTTATTTTGTATCTAAGTAGTTCAATCAATTTGTTTAAGTATTACAGTGTTTACTTGTATTATTTTTATTTCTTAAATATTGAATAAATCAAAAAAAAGAAAAATTATTAGTTAAAAAAAAAAAAAATAAAATGCTATTTAACATCTCAACTACCTACTTTAAAACAACTAAAGCAAAAAAAGAAACAAAATATAAATTTTTTTACTAATGTTTTTACAAACTATAAGCTTTTCAAATGCAAAACAATAGTCTTAATTAAAACTTATACAAAATGTACACTTTGTACACTATAATTATCAGGAAGTATATTATTATATAAAAAAAAACAATTTTTTTCCAAGTATCACCTATTCATATTTTAAAATACTTCAAACGCCTATTGATTTTTTTAAAACGTTTTGTTCTCGGTTCTACAGATTATACGTATTTGTGCCAAAATTTAGTTTACACGTAGTATCTAATTTCTTTTGAAAAATATACTCTTGGATATCTTAAGTTAACCATTTAAAATTTAAAAGCATATTTTGAGGTTAATTTTTAAGGTGTACGACCTGAGATTCATACACATTTTAATTATAAAAGTGGATCTCCGATAAACATCAAAAAATAAAAACGACCAACCCATTTTTTAAGCCTGTAGACACATATTCTTAACCTCAATTGATATAGAGGTTAGTATTTCTTAAACAGTGATCTGTGAATACTAGTGCCTCTTTCAAAATATTCAAACAAATTACTTTGAAAAAATCTAACTTAAGATTATTTATAAAAAATTATTTTATTTTAATATTACAGAATAGTCAGAATACAGTATGAAAAGTACAATACATAACAATGACGTTTAGTCAATAGTGTTGAAAAACTTAAAAAACAATCCATTACAAGATAAGTTTTGGACAAAAGTTCATAACAAAAACAAGGTATTCAGTTAAAATGCATTGAAAGTCCTATTACCATTTTCTTCAACATACTCATGTGAATGTTGATTTTTAGCAGTCACTGCGACCAAGACTAAATATTGAAATAGGTTGAATTTGACGCCGACGCTAAGACTTTCATCGGCAAATCTTACCCCCAATATTGGTAATGATATGGTATGCATTCAACCTCATCTATCCCATTACGATTCATGCACCAACGTTTATTATTATTTTCCTGATATAATAATGTTCTTTTTGAAGAAAAAAAATTTAATTACATTTTGCTGTATTTTAGTGTATTGTTAATATTGCCGTTTATTGCCGTGTTTTGTACTTTTGAGTACCCTTCTTTTTTGAAGATAATTTTGATGATAGGGGTTCCGCATAAAAAAAATATTATTATTTGGTGTTCCGTGATCTCAAAAAGTATTTTATATTTCAGCAAACTAAACGGTTCAATAAAAAGCCAAATTAACGCCCAAAACTTATTGGACCAATAATAGATCAATACCATTGGTATTTGAAGGTCTAATAAATATTTTGAGGTTTTCTACGCAACCAAGCATATGTATACTACAAGACTAACATTACTAACTCAATTCAACTGATGGAGGGCATAGAAAATATCCAAAAAAAAATAATAATAATAATGAACATCAACTTATGGAAAACTGGTTAGGGGTACCCATTTTACATAATTTACAACCAATGAAATTGGCAGATACTGAAATAATAGATAGTATTGATGAATCAGATTGTGATGGTAATAGGTAATTAATTTAGTGCACTCTTGACATATAGGTGTACATGCTAAGACATTTTTTATGTGACTTTAATCTTTTACTTATAAAACACTTATAACTACAGTTCAACGATTCAATGTTATTTTATAATTTTTAAAGCGTTCAAAAACTAAACCTAACTAATGCTACAATATTTGAATGCACACATATTTCTTGGTAGCGCGAATGTTTTCATAATAATATGAACTATATGGGTACACAACTTATTATTTTATACGTGCGGGTATATTTTACTCCGAAAATAAAGAATATTAGGTAACAACTGTTAATTATTGATGTTGTACGGTAGTTTTACGGGGTTTTAATGACATCTTAATTAATTTCTTAACTAATACAACAGATTAGGGTAATGAGGGAAATTTGGTTCTGGCTGTAAACAAAGTAAAATGTATAGTTTTAAAATTAATCACACTAAATCTTTAAGTGGGTACTTATGAACATTTCCAATTAAATACCTAAAAATGTTGATGATAAATTACAGGTAGGTAGGTAGTGTTTCTAAATTAAATGAAAGCACAGTAAACTATATTTTAATTTTTATTCAATTTAGATAAAAATGTCAAACCATATCTGTAGCCAAATTCACATAAGCTTCATTATTAGACAGATTAGCTATATATAGATGTGAGAATGTTAGACGACTTAAGGTCAGTCACTATGAACAAACTATTCAAAACATCACAGGTACGAAATTCTTTGAGACTTGATTTGCAACATTTGTACAGATGATATTTTAATACATTGTACCCAGTTTTAAATGAAAAATATTTACACATCAAAATTATTGTAAAGTAGAAAAATTATCAGAAAAATATTACAACCAAACAAGTTCGAATGAAAAATGTGTGCAAACTCTGTATCGACTAGATTTGTGAGATGTTTTTGAATCTATGTAAAACAAACATAAGTACCACTAATAAAGCCAAAGGATTTCAACACTCCAACGGCTCATGTTAATAGCGCATTACGTTTAGTTGGAAATTAATTTTCAAAAAGAGCAACGAAACACTAAAATATTGGACAGAAATATTTATGGCCACAAACAAAAAAAAAGCTGTGCGTCGTAAAACTAGTGGCTTTGTTACTGACGTGCAAGTGCTTTTTTTAACTCTTATTACTATAATACGATACAAATGATGAACATTGGTAGTATCAAAACTGAGCGATTAATTAAAGTGGGTAGGTAGGTAAACTTAATTTTTTTTACTAGAACTGTTTTCGTACATTTATTTAGAGTTTTCTGATAGTTTTAAACTGCGAGCGCCAATGAAAGTTACGGCAAACGAATACTTAGTGGTACCGCGTAAACTTACGTAGAATCGGTTCGCGTTCGTCTGGTCACTATCGGGCTCGGCGCGAGCATGCCGCCTCTGGTCGGCGACAAGTGTTGCACGATTTTCGACGAGTCCGGTTCACCGTTGGCGTGGGATTCACTCATGACGGTCGTCGATTACACAGCGGAGAATATATAATATTAACACGATCCGTGTTACAACTACCTATAGTCGCTAGACGAACCGTAAACCGAATGGGTAAAAAAAAAAAAATGTAAAAAGCGAAACCAAAATAGTTGTAAACAGAAACGAAATCGATGGCAGACAACAACGAGACACGTTTTTTGGCGGTGTGTCGGGCGTTTTTCAACGTAGCTGCGCGACTGCTGTGATACAATCTGGACAGTGGACTCTCTGATAAACGCTTTATATTATCACGATTGTTGAGTATTATTGATAAGACGTGAAACCGCAAAAGACGTGAAACTTTTACATAGTTTTTACTTTTTAAGCATGCCAAATTTTCCTTTTACTTTCCGGACGGATTGTTTTTTTACTATTGATATTAACTGCCTCGGCGGCTTTGTAAAGATATACTTTACATGTTGTTTTTAAATTAATAATAATAATAATAATAGACTATGAAAAATGTACGATACAATATGCGTTCGTAATAATTCATTTCTATTTTATATATTTTTATGGAGTTCCGTGTCTTTGAGAAATTTTAGTACACTAATGGTGCCTGTGTTAAGATTTTTTGCTAGATGGTCGCTCAAGTTGTTCTTCGTGGCTCGTACTTCGTGCATTCAGTTGTAGAATGCGTTTTTGTTTTGTCGTGATATAGTTCATTAGAAAGCACCCGAGGGTCAAAAATTGTTCGATTGTTGTGAGTAAACTATGGTCTATTAGGTACTTGACCACAATAATTTTCTTAAAATTTCGTCAGTCGATCGAACAAAATTCGCAGTGTCGTAGACTCATGCGATTACACGATTTTTCAAAGTTTTTCCCGTAAAGAAAGGGTACAAGGGGAATCAATAATAATCGATGCTCAGATTTTCTTGAAATTCAGCGTAAACGCAGTATCATAACACAAATAATGTAACATAAGGTACATTATCCTCAACATTTCAACCTCTAAGGAGACAGTAAAAAAGAGGAAACGAACATAATGAGTGTAAACTGTGTTTTGATGTTCTTGAAACGTATAGCTTTGCCGAGCTGACACCACCGAAGTTATGAATTGTAAATATATTATTCAACTGTTAGTTTAAACTTTAATATCATTAATAAAAAAAAGGCTAGCAAGATGTTTTACTGTACTAACCTTGTCAAAACAGAGTCAAAAAAAATATTTAAATAAAATTTTTAAATTGTAACTTAATAGGTGGCTGTCAATGTATTCATGATATTACACACGAGATGATGAGTACGATATATTCAATAATTATACTATAATTACTCGAAGCTAAGTATTTTAAATATTTTTTTAATCATTTACTTAATTTAGTTTTTGCCTTAGAGTTAATGGTTATTATTATGGTTAGGTGTTATGTTATCTTATGTTTATTATGGTTAATATTATTTGACTGTGATTGCAACATTTATGTATAAATTATACCAGTGTCAGATGTTACTTTTGGGTTTTATTCTATACAGCGCCGGATAAAGTCCAAACAACAGTTTTAAAAGCCCATTGTATTTGCTTAAATAACTTTAAATATCTTTTTTACATAATTTAACAAAACAACTACTTGGTACGTTGGCAGTGGTGTGGCAAACTCGGTACTATACTTCTGCCATATTGGAGTATTTTGGGGTAGGTGGTTGATGTTTACCAATCAGGAAAAAAAAGATAATGAAAAGTATTTAATTTTTTAGACATTTAATTTTTCTCCGTAGTATGTTTGTGAGTCCAAACAATTTTGTTTTCAAAAATACAGAAATAAAAAAAGATTAAAAATCATGCGCGGGGATTGATATGAAAATTTGATTGCTTCTGAGAATTTTTGAACTTGCCATGCCATTGTATATCAATGTTGTTGATGGTTATATTATATAATACATATTCCAATCTCAAAAAATTAATCTTCATTAGTTGCTTACCAGTTTTTGTTAAATATCATTCATCATTTAAAATCTACATTTTTAAAAGTACAAATGCATGTACTGTTTCTTCAGAAAAATTTTTTGTGGGCTTAATTGGTTTAAGACACTTATATAGTTTTATAAATTATTACATTTGTATATCATTAAGTAATGTGTTTAATTTTTAATACTTTTAACATTAAAATTTGTACTTATAATAGTTTATTTAAATACTACAAACTCATTTAAGTTACTTCAATAAGAAAATAGCATTTATATTTTACATATTTGATTGAACTTTTTTTTTCTAAATGTAAGTCATTAAACATTGTTAATAAAGGCTAGATATAAACAAAATTAATATTCAATAATCAGTCATTGTTTTACCACCAATAATTATTGTATTCTTATTTTTTATTTTTTTTTTTTTTTTTTTTTGTGTACCCAAATATCTAATAAATTTAGAATTATATAGCTATTAAGCTTATCAAAGTCAGAATTCATTATTATAAAATGTTGTCTTTAATAATTATATAAAATAAGTAACATTATACAATATTGCATTGAGTAAATTATAAAAGTCTTATTTAAATCATTGTTAAATCTAAAAAATATAATAATTTTCTTTGTTTCAAATACATTACTTAGTCTGTAAGTTAATAGGTATGTATTGTTATTTACCATAATCGGTTGAACTTGTATTATTTTCTTACTTAAATATAAGTATCTTATTTTGTTATTTGATATGTTGTTAGATGTTTAGTTTATTTTGAATCACAAAGTTTTTAAAACTATATTTGTCTTAAATGTACTGTTTATTAGTTGTAAAAATGTTGAGACGGGATGGCAGAAAATGTCAAAAAAATATAAACCTCAGATTGTCACAAATTATTTAAATATGTGATTGGTCAACACAAGTTCTTCATTTTGGTACATGAAAAGTAATATTGAAAAAACCAAAACAGAAGTTATAACCTATTTATTTATTTTATTTATATTTAAATTATAAACAAATCAACAACTCTATAAAGTATATAAGAAGGGAATTATATGAAATTTGCAAAAATGCAATAAAATAAAATATAAATAAAAATAGCTCATAAGAAGCTTATTGAGGTGTTCAAACTCTGTCGATTCCCCCGTAAATATGCTTCTGCACGTAGCCAGAAAAATAAAAGTGGCATAGCCAAACTGAGAACTGCATTATCAAGGGGTGGCTAGTTTTCGTGCACCCCAAAAAAGTATTTAATACTTACTTAAAAATTATTATATTCATTATTTACCTAGACATCAATCAAAATAATACAAATTGTTGTTTATTTTTTTAATTAAACAAACATGCAACTATAAAATAAGTATTTTAAGTATACATAAATAATAAATATGCTTTAACACGTCAAATATGCAATTATATGAAAAATTCAATTAGCACTTTTGAAAACTAAGATTTTTCATCCAAATAAACGAATAAACTATCTAACTTGGAAACACTGTGATTGTGCTAAACAAATACTTCTGCAAAATTGATATTTCACCTTTTCAAAATTGAGCATTTTTGTTTGACTTACTGCCCAGAGTCACGCGCTTATGCTCATGTAACAATGGTATCCATGTAACAGTATATATTTCATAATCAATGGTACCGGATAAAAAATAGGTTAAAGGCAATTTCCATGGCTGTATAAACTAGCCATAAATACCATAGCTGAATACCCCAGGTAAAACAATTTCAAAGAAAAGATTTTTTTCAGTTTGTGATCAAGCTAGTTTACAAGGATTATTTTTACGAAACATTTGCATTCCAGCAAACAATTTTCAATTAACATTAAATAAATTAATTTATTGAATAATTAATTTTTTACTATAAATTGTTGTCTACTGTATTCTAGTTTGCTCTTACATTTAGAAATAAAAGAACTTTAATTTTTTAATTTTGGTGTTTAATTACATTATTTAACTGTGACGTATCTGGACTATATGTTAATGAAGAGGGTTTTGTTTCTTTTTATTTTTTAAATGGAAGTAGGAAAATTAATGATATAATTTATCCAAGTTCTGGTTTGAGGAGACATTTTCAGAGTACACGATGAAGAAAATAATTGTTGTTTAGAAGATAACGTACCTAGTTCATGAATATGTTGGCATTGTTTGATCGTTTCTTTTGTACTTATACTGGTGTTACCATTTTTAAATGATGATAATCCATATAAATTATTATACTTTTTAGTATATTAAAATATTTTGCTGATGCATGGGGAAAAAATGAAAATGTTATAAGCGCAAGTTTGTTTTTTTTTAAGTGTAGTAAAAATTAGTTTTTACTATAACAAATTTAAGTTATTATTAATATTTTATACACATGTGAATAAAAAAAAAAAAAAAATTCGCCCAACCAAATCTACGATTCAGTGTGAGCGCTGCACATTTTGACCAAACGGTATAGAAGACATCAAAAAATTAAAATTAAAACGTTATATAATATTTTCTACGCCAAAGTGGTTATAGATTATATTATTATAATGTTTCCTCACATAGAATAACTATTGTGTACTTTATTTTAAAAAATTACCAATTATACTGGACTAAATGCATGTGCATCCAATTATTTTGGAAAGCCTACAACTGCCCCTTCTCCTGTTTGAGGGTGTCAATTTTCGTTTCTCCAATAAAATTAAGTCTGCAGATACTGTATCGAATCAATTAGATATAGTAACACAGGCAATGATTAATTTTTGTGCCCGGAGGGCTATATATTAATTTTTATGATAGAGGCAAGGTCGGCTCCAGAAATTTGTATGGGGGCAATATAGTTCACTATCAGTATTCAGAAAAATGTGAAAATTAAAAAAAAAACATAACTTATTACACCATCTGCAGTTCAGTATTTATATTTTCTGGTTACAAAACCAGAATTGACAGATAGCTATCTATATATATATAACAATATGGTGTTTTATGCTACAAAAAAAATTTCGATTTGGCTAAAAGGTAAGCTTTACACGAGTGTGGTGAGACCGACCTGCATGTTGTATGGTTCGGAGTGTTGGTTGGTTGACAGGAAAATAGAACGTGCATGGAAATGAGAATGCTTATAGAATATGTACGGATGAGTGAAGTAACAAGAGAATAAGAAACGAATACGTAAGAAGTAGTATATTGTCGTTGCATCAATAGTGGATAAGGCGAGCGGAAATAGGCTGAGATGGATTAGACATGTGACGAGGAGAAAAGAAACTGGAGCAGTAAGAGCGGTCATGAAAGTGAGCGTTGAAGGAAAAAGAGGTACCTAGAGGAAGACCAAAGATGAGATGGACAACTGAAAAACATATTATGAGGTTTGTTAATGTACCTATAAGTGTAGGAGATGTGAATGATCGTGATAAGTGGAGTAAATGGCGTGAAATAATAATGTACGAGAGACGAGTACACGAATAACAATAGAACAATTATAACAATTATAGGTAACTCTGCAAGGTACTGCAGCGATATTTAACCAGCAAACAACAGATTACTATAAACATTTAACGTTGGTAAAAGAACTCAAATCTCAAGGGGGATAAAATACATAATGTTACAATCGATTCAAGATATTTTGATGAGGAATAAATAATGCACTGATTGCGAGTCAGGATTCACAAGTGACAGTTATAGTAGTAGTAGCGCCGATTGTAAATCAGTTTTTTTTTTTTTTTCTACTTTTTACTACTCGATTGGTTAATAATACCGAAACAGCAGATTAAATAATTGTTCAATACTATCTTTAATCTTATCAAGCTTTCAAAACTCGCATAGGTAAAATTGGCGGGGACGCGCGATTACGTAGGGCGAGAACCGGTGCGGTGATTTTTATAATTTTTTTTATTTTAAGTGGTACAACAGTGCAAATATTGCTGATCACTGAAAATGCAAACATTGTAGGTACCTACTTATGTATAAATACGTCCGTCACGCCAAACATGCTTTTTGTCCGTGATTTGTACAAGACACCAATAACCGTTGGCAAATGTTAACAGTAATATATATACATTTTTAGTTTTTAATTTGGACACTGTAAACTATTTGTCATCAATGTAAGTACCGTTCACGTTTATACTGATGTCCACTCAAATTATTTCGGCGAACATTTTATCATAACATATGTAGTTAATTACTAATTTATGTATGATAACTTCTTACACAGCCCTTAAACTTAACTCGAGTGTTATTTCTGAACAGGTACTATATTGTATTATATTTTTTACATCGAACCAGATTTATGAAAACAAATTGTTAAATTATGTGTTACTGCATAGCATATTGCTAATAATAACGTGCCACTTTTTTAACATTTTAATTCGTTATAATACAATTCATTTTTTTTTTTTGTTCGTCTGGGTTTCCTATGTACGTTGTTTTTAAAACTATTTGCTTCGTTGTTTTATTTCTTGGTGTTGTTTTAATCTAAAGTCTTAGGTATATGATTATTATGCTAATGTTTCTTACTTTCAATGATAAATTAAATTCTTTACTGCAACCGATTAAAAAAAATAATAATACAAGCGTGTTATTATGTAAGTATAGTTGTCCAAACTAAAGAAAATGCTTTTTATATTACAGTTTCAGTATTTATTTTTCTGTCTATCACACAGAAATCAAAAATGATTCCTATGCCGAAAGTAACGACTTATCTGACGATGCGATACGGATTCTGAAAACCAATTTGAATTCGCTATGAGTCTCTAGGTATATGAAAAGAGTTTTTAAACATTTGTTTTCATTTTTACGTCAAGTTTATAGGTCTTTCAACAATTTAAAACATAAATACGTTATTTTCAATCGGTTTTCCGTATACTAATAAACGCATTATCACATCAAACGGTATCTATAATTAGTTTTGTACGTTTGGCATCGGTAACATATAAATCCCTAATATTTGAGGGTGATAGACAGAGAAGTTAATAACATATGTTAAAAATTTAATATTAATTAATTATTTTTCCATATACACACTAGTATCTTGCAACTATATTTGTTTTAAAATGCATATCAGCTCATGAATACAAAATTGTTTGTACGAAAATAATTTTTTAAATTTAATTCTTTTTTTTTTATATGATTTTTATTTTTTATACTTTTTACAGGCATTTTTTTTCATTGACGTATAGGTAAATCAGTTCATAAATTTACCCGATTCTATTTTTCTTGCATAAAATCATTATTTGTGCGTGGTTACTTGAAAATGTCTAGGCATTTAATGTAAATATTGAATTAAAAAAATTGTTTATTATTTTTTTTACTAAATTTGAGCTTAATGCCAATCATATATATATATGATACAAAAATAAATATTTTATTTCTATTTTTGAATTTCTAGTAGTACAATACGTCATATTATCTTAAAAGTAAACATCATATATATATATATATATATGATTGGCATTAAGCACAAATTTAGTAAAAAAAATAATAAACAATTTTTTTTATTCAATATATAATAATTATATATATATAATGTTTACTTTTAAGATAATACGACGTATTGTACTACTAGAAATTCAAAAATGGAAATAAAATATTTATTTTTATATTATATTATACAACTGTTTGATACATTTTTAACTATATAGAAGAAAAAACGTAATTAATACGCCCCGTTATAATATGTTTTGTACCCAGAACTAAATTTGTTTTGGGTACAATGTTTATACATGTAGGTACGTCATAAATAGTTAGTACTATATATTTAAATAACAATTTTAATAGATATAATAGACCTACACATTAGCATTAAGAGTATGTCCGTTCAATATAGTCGTAGTTTAATAAGGTAAAAAATAATTCAAATATATTTGTTCAAATTCATTTAACTATTATAATGCGTCTATTAGTTGATAATTTACTCTGAATAAATTTTTTTTATATCGCATATTTATATAAAAACGGACTCGAACATACTGCAAACAAAACGTGTGTGATTTACACCTTGTTATTTTACCTAAACACTCTCGAAACGTTTATTGGACAGTTGAATAATATATAGCTAAACATGTACCTATGCATAAATCTAATCTAAAGCTTTCAGTAATTTCTTCAGTAGACCGTTGGTATTCATACGTTTAAAAAATGAACTATAATTACACCAAACAAATTTACATTTATTATTAACTTGTGATTTTGTAGTATAATGTGTATTTTTAATAAACACGATTAATTTTTGTACTTTAATTATAGGCGGCTGCAGCTATTTTGAAAACAGGAAAATGGGTATGTATACTTTTAATGTTAAGTACAGATTTTAAACCAAACGCCTAACCTTAAGTGTAGGTAGTTCAATCACAATATATAACATTATAATACTATAAGTACTTTAACATTTGTAAGTCTATGGGCTATGAAAATATGATAATTATGTTTGTTATTCTTGTATTTTCATACTCGTGTGTTTTATAAGTGAACATAAGGTTTTTGAAGTGTATTAACCATAAGTGATGATTTCTATTATTACAGTACATTACGTATTAATTGCTTGATACTGTTGTATTTACTGTTGTATTATGTAAGCTACGAACACAGATTTTTTAATACGATTACAACAGTTTCAGATTCGCAAGAAAACGGGAAAATTCAAGAAATGCCTTCGATAAATAATGCGAATTCAGATATTCAAAGAAGAAATTTGATCAACGACGTGTCTAACAACAATAGTAAAATCATAGGTTGGCCACTTTACATCTTTTATCAGGTAATTTCAGTTTTGTTTAAGTTACGGCGTATGATATTATTATTATATTATTGAACGTTAGTTTTTGATGACCTTTTTTTCATCAGGTTATTGGACTACTGCTCATATTGTTTGTATTTTTATGGCTTCAAATTTATCGGAATGGTTATGGTTTTTCCGAGACACTTCTGATATGCAACTGGCATCCGTTGTTGATGACAATTTCATTTACTTATTTATTTGCCAACTGTAAGATTTGTTGTTTGCAAACTCAATGTATATATTATTTAGAAGCTAACATATGACATGACAAATTTTCTGTGTGAATCACCCGTTAGATATTTTAATAAAAATAGTATTTAAAACCAATCATTTGTATCACGATCGATTATAGTTTTTGAAAAATATTGTCTATAACTGTCACAAATTTGTATAGTGTGCAATGGCGGCAGGTATGTGGGCATTATGTGGGCACAGTACAATGATAACGGTTAAGCCAATTTGATATCTGTTTTTGGGGAAATAAAACTTCACATTTGAAGTTTTTACTGTCCAAGTTTTTTCAAAATCGACCGTGCAGTTTTTGAGAACATAAAGTTCAACGTTATTGTTTGATTCTTATAATGTGTTGTAGTGGTTGGTGCGTGGTTTTAAAGACACAATACGGTTAAACCAATTTGAGTTCAGTTTTCGGGAACACGAAGCTTCAAATTTGAAGGTTTTTACCGTAGAATTTTATTATTAAAGTTTCAACACTCTAAAATGAAAATTAAGGGTTTTGTGTAAACAACAATAATTGCGAAAATAAAATTTTTCAAACCTCAAAGTTCTGCAAATTGGTCGAAAATGTGTCGAATTTGGTTCTGTTTACACAAATTACTTGGTCTGACCATTCTTAGACATGGTTAACACTATATAGTTAGCGTTTTATAGTTTAATCTTTATCTTTTATGGACTCATGAGTGATTAATAATCGAAACGTATCGTTTTAACAAACAATTAAGAAATATTATGTGTAATCCATTAATTTTAGCTATCCTCCACTATCGAAGCTTCCCCTATGTCTCGAAACGGACGTTGAAAATTACACACGTGGTTATCCTTGGCAGCGTTGTGATCTTCGGATGTTTTGGTTTATGGGCAGGTTTGAAATCAAATACGATTGCCAACCCGTTTATCGGACAATTTTACTCATTGCATAGTTATTTGGGAATTTTGACTTGTGTAATTTTCGTCCTCCAGGTACGTAAAAAAACAAGCAAATTTCAATTTTTAATCTAACTGAACTCGTTTTGTACGACTTCGAGGCTCGATAAACGTTTGTTCTAACTTGTTTCCTGCAAGATATTAATTGATTTTGTGTTAATCATTTTGCAGTTTGCCACCGGACTTGTATCGTATCTTTACCCCGGAGTATCTCAACAGTATAGAAAATCTCTCATGCCATATCACAAATTCTTCGGCACGTTGACATTTGCGCTATCGGTGGTAACGTCAGTGTTGGGATTTTGCGAGAAAAATATTTCTGCACGGTACGTGTCCTGATTCGACAGGAAAGTAAGGCGTTTGCGCGTATTGGCAGCCGATTAGACCACCATATTGGCGTTAATGTTGGTGTTTATATCAATTTGTTTTTTACACTAAACAAAATTATAAATTTTTATTACAAAACGCACACAATATTATAGTTAATATTTATATTATAAATAAAAATTAATAAACAGTCACAGTTTAGTATAACTTCACTCGCTTGTTCAACACTACTATTGCATGTATCACTACATTAGATTATTCTAATAAAGTATAAATTAACATTTTTAGAAAACAAAATGAAACTGTTCCAGTCACTATAGAACAGTGTTGGTTTATTGAGTTTTGTGCATTACAATATGTTAAAATTTGTGACGGTTAAGTTTTTATTTCTGAGCGTAGCGATGAATGAGGAGGAGTACCTTCTACGTATTATTACTTTTACAATGAATTTTTTTTTCTAGGGAAAAATTTTATTTAAAGATTTGGCGGACGCCCAAGGACCCAAGGTGCCCCTCGTACTCCCCTTAAACCCGGCACTGGGTAAGCACTATTAAAAATTATCGCGTCTAGGCCATGTAAAACTATTGAACACTGACTAGGCTGTACCAGTTGATTTATTAATATAAAACAAAAAAGTATAGTTGATAACAACACAAATTGTAACGGCGGTGGTTTAATCGACTGTCGATCGACAGATCTGAAAATAAGACGGCCGGTTGAAAGTAAAAAATAAAAATTAATAATAATTTCACTTTAATACAGGGATAAATCGGGTGAAGGACTGTTCATAAATTGTATAGGATTACTATTAATATTTTACGGCGTATCGGTGGTATATTTATTAATCGATCCGGCGTACAAACGACCACCAGAAAGTTTGGCGGTGATCATTCACAGCAAACCATCGAGTTAAGTTTCGTGTATATATATATGTTTAGGTTTATACGTACAGAGTACAAACTCAATTCGTTTGATATTTATAGTTGAATTTAGTTTAAGGATATTACGAGACAACTTTTCATGACGTGTCGTTTACGCAGTGCTCGAATCAGGAAAAATAATGAAAGCTGTGAAGTGGAAAAAAACAAGAAACGTTTCCTACACTATACCATAGGGATCTTAAAATTAGTAAGGGTGCGCTTATACATTTTGAAAAATGTTTAAAAGCTCCGTCCCCTGTGAACACCTCCAAATTCGAGTACTGCGTTTGTGTATAATTCAGAGTTTTAAACACAAAATGTATAAGACTCCCCCGATCATTTTGTTTGTTTATTGATGATAAAACCTACACTGTTATGCATATTATTTTCATTACGCGTGTTATAGCTTACTATAATATGTTATTATGTAAGTTTTAGAGTTTATATTACAAATAAATTCTTTGTTTTCATTTCTTTCTTTTGTTTTTGTGTTTGTGAAGCATACCTATACGTGAATAAACGGAAATGTTTGATTTAAAACTATTTATTTGGCGAATATTCGAGCCAACAAAAGTTGTATAATAGAACACAGAAGTAAGTAAATACCTAAAGGAGGTACACTAATAGAGTATTATAAAACAATTTTACACGCGAAAACTGTATTTTATTAAAACAATATTGTGTTTTTTAACAACTAGGAAAAATAAAATCATCCATAATGTTATGATGGTTTCTTTATATCCGCTGTCATAACGTCTTTGAATATTGTTCTCTCGGGTACTTTTTCATTCATATTGGTATTTTTATTTTGGAGTTAATTTTTACAGAATAGAAGCAGCGGGTATTTTCTCTTCGGGTATTACAAAACCGAGACATTTTAGGTACGCGTGACGCAGAAATAGAAAAAAAAAAACACATTTTAGTCGAGATCAATATCGTATTCCTGAGTTCGCTCGAGACCGAAAATATTTTCTATTTCGGAAATTAGGTATTTCTTAAAAACGAGCGTTCCGAACGACACCAACGATCGTGTATTGTTACACTTTTTTTTATTAGTTCGTCGTCGTGGTAGCCGAAACACAACCACATTCGTACGCCAAGTCCATATACGCACCCGGGATGGTATATTGTTTGTACACAGCAACGGTTTTTTTCTTTTTATAATAATTTAATACGATTTCGTGTTTGCGTCGCCCAGCAACCGTTTTGTTGTACGCGTCGACGGTTCGGTCCGGCATCCACCTACCCTCTCACTAGGTCTGTGCTCTGTGCGCGCGGGCACCGGTCGTTTATACCGGCTGTGAATTTTTCGCAATTTTTTCATTACAGATCGCTACAGATACAGCAGCTTACAGAATATTGTAAGCAATCGTTCGGATAGCGATAATTAGCCGTATAGTAATATGTCTTTATTCGACGCGTAGCTTTTTTCGGGAAATTCGCGGAAAATGTCCAGTCTTCGGAGGGACGTTGTCGAAGCCGACAACAAAAACGCGACACCCTCGGAAGGACTGTCGTTGCAAGGATCTCACGTACGTATTACTCGAAATCGCAATACGGTGAACAGTAATTATTTAGCAGTTAATCTATGTGTATAGATAAGTATATACATCATCAAAGTTCAGGGTAAACTAACTGACTGCGAGGTATCAACACACAGCGCACAAACCGCTGGGTACTTTAAATTTTCGCACAGGTGATTCATAAATAGTACCTAATTTTTAGTTGACGACCAAAAGGGTATTGGAAAAGTACCCGTAACGTAATAAAATAGAAAAATTATAAACGAAACGAAGCGAATAATCATTATGGTCCTGTGTTTGTTTAGATTAATCTCTCAACGCGTTTATCGAACTTCAACGTATCGAGTCCACTCCACTATTTGTACAACGAAAACGCCGATGTGCCCTCGCGCGGAAGACCGATGTCAGCGTCCACCTTGGGTGTTAGATATCAGGTACGAATAATGCACGTAAAACAGTAAATAGACGAGTAAAAAAAGGCAAAAGAGGCGAAACGACATTTTTAGAGTCGATATTCAGATATTCAGACAGACAAAACTCTTACCAAAATATTCGCGGTGTTTGAGTTTCTAATTTTCAGTCGAAACAAAAAAAAAAAAAAGGATGAAAAAGAAAAATGCCTTTAAATATTTCAAAAATATCATATTATACTAAAATGTCGAGAAAAAAAAATTTTTAAATGTCATAAAACTCTTGAAATACGAAAAAATCACGTTATAGCAACAATTTGGTTTCTGAAAATACTGACTACGCGATCTTAACCTTACGGTTGCGGCTAAAAGTAGTATGAAAAAATACAAAAACGAGCCGACGAGTGTTTAGTAAGCCAATTTAAAAATTATATTTTTCGTTTGAAAGAGTAAAACCTCTTCTAGGGCGCTCGTTTTCCCGATTTTGGGATTTTGTAACAACACGTTTACAATATTTTGAAGTTAAACTATACTATAAAATACTACTGTATAAAAAAAAGTTTTTTAAACTATTGTGTTTCTGACAAAAATATCTAGGATTTTAATAGTTTTTTTATATTAGTTAAAATATTCAGAATAAAATTTCAGAATAAAACGCCCTATGTATTTTCAACTTATGTGGTTAAGAAAATTAATTATCAAAATGAAAAAAATTAATGAATTAGTTTCGGTCGTTAGTTCAGCTTAATAACAAAAAAAGATTAAAATTAACTTAACTTCGCTACAATATGATAATTGACTATAAAAAGTTGAATTGATGCAATGAAATTTTCAACTGAATAAGTCAAAAATAAAAATAACTAACTAGTTGAGTTGAAAAGTTAAAAAATAATTAACTTTTAACTTAACTTTTTAACTAGTCGATGCCCACCTTTGATATTTGTATTACAATTATCAAAATCAAAGTGTTTATTTAAAGTTAAAAAGACATGAAAATCGGTGCAAAGTAACCTCATTTTACGGTATTTGAATACTTGGAAAATTTTGTATCTGAATCTAGAGAATTTTTTTTTTTTTTTGCAGTATGTGACACTATTTTACAGCTATAAAATGTACAAGTTCAATGATTTGACGTTGTTACATTTTTTGTAGGAATCACCTCGTCGGTCGAGACTGGCGAAGCGTCCTCTGTCGGCGGATACTATAAACAAGATCACAGCAAATAATCGGCATTTATTGTTTGATTTCAATAATCAAAATAACAACACAAGTAATTTATAAAATTAAATTATTTAACAGCTTAAAAGATATTATTGTTTGGATACTGATTACTGAATGAAAACATGTAAGTTACGTACCACAATAATAGCCAAACACGAATTAAACTAAGCTATTTGGCACTATTACCACCCATACGCTGGATACAATAATTATAAAATATGGTGTTGTGATAACACTCTGGTGGTTTTGTTTATTTAAATTGTTAAATGCGACATTTTTTGCATTCGTTTTTTATCAACTTATTCGTAAGAAAAAACAACTATTTCGGAACATTTGATTCGTTAAAGTTTACAAGATTGATTTACACACTTGAAAATGTACAAATCATAATAAAATTGCTTAACAAACAAGTTTCACAACCACAATTAGTGCTATCGTTTTTGAGAACACTGGGAGAATACACATTATAAAATTAACTTGTTGGACTATTTTTACATGGAAACATTGTTCTATTGAGTTTTTCAAACGCCTCGTAAACAATGTCCCAATATTTTCTGATACATCGAGAACAATGATAGCTCTACCAGTAACAATAATATTAAAATCCATCCGAATCACGCGAGTCACCGTGACTGTTTGCTCGGTATTACGACGTCTAGGTATGCCATTTTCCTATTTTATGTTTTCGGTAAAGTCTTATTTATTTGTGATTGTCGTTCGCAATACGCGTGCGATGTTTGTAGAATGACATTGTCAACGAAATAATGTGCATAAGAAAATATATATCTACATGCAGATTATAGCGCTGCAATTTAATCACGTAAAAAATACCGTGTACTCCAAAAAGATATAGCTAGTAACTAACATTTAATTACACAAATAGCGATTACAATACAGATTAATAATGAACATTTTACGTTTAATTATCTAAACCTATAAGTTTTGTTGGTGTCTAACACGCTTGATTAATTTTAACCAAACATTACCATACAAATTTAGAACCAGGTACGAAATCCGGACGATGTATCAATCGCATCTTACTACCGCGAGTGAAAAGATTTACTTCTGTTCATTTTGAAAGTTCATCCACTTATCTAATAAAAGTTAAAATAAACATTTATCGTTGAAAACGGTCTTCGCGAGAGTACGAGATAATTATGTCTTCTATAATATCTTATAGATCTATATCTTAATAGTCGACGAATGTAGAGTTACATATCATCATTCTAATTGTATTATAATTGTATTACTATAAATTGTTTGTTTCTTTTCAAGACTATAAAAGATTTAGATACGAATATTTAAATGCGGATCGAGAAACTTTCGTTTGTGTTACGATCAACCAGTTTAATACAGTTACTATAAAACATTTTTCTTTTTTATTCGTTTTACTCGTTGCAATTGTGTGTGACAATTTCAAGTAATTTGAAGGATGGAATTATGGACATTTATAAATATTTTCGTTTTGATTCAACACGATTTCAAATAACGTGCTTACTGCAATAGTACCATTTCAGTCCGATCACCATTTTTGGACGGTTTGCGTGAAAAATCGTTACCCAAAAATGTGTTTTCAGAAGAAGAAAATAGTCGTACACTGTAAAAGCAATATGCAGGCGTTTACATGTTTTGTCACGTCCGTGATCGAAGAAGATTTATAAAAAAAAAATATCTATTATTGTACGAATGAGTTTATGGTGTACTCAAGTAGTGAGAAATCGCTGGTGATTCTAGGCCACCCACCCGTTTACCCACCCGTGTCACAGCCACAATCACTACAACCTTCTACCGCACAAAGATTATAATCCGTTTATCGGTTATTTCGGAAAATGTCGGTCGAGGTTTCGCGACTAATCGCACGACTTTAAGCCACTTGGCAATACCGTCCGAACGATTGATTCACGAGCAAGTTATAATAATATTATGTAGTAGGCTGTTTTCGGTTTAAATTCTAAAACTTACCACAGTAATGACACGCACCGTCTAGATTCCAGATATCGTGCGGATCTGGAGAGCACTTTTGACGAGTTGGAAGCGGCCGAACAGCTGTCGTCAGGCGGGCGATCGACCCCCGTCCGGGACGACGACGACGACATTCCGGAACTTTGCGGCGGCGGTGGCGGCGACGGCGGCGACTTCGAGGACGGACGGCCGACGCTGGAGCCGCCGGGGCTAACGTCCAAGCCGCCCATACCGCCGGTCGGTCACGCGCAACAGTCCGACGACCAGTTCGAGGTTGGCTTCGACGTTTCGTACTTAAATTTTTTCCCCGGAAAAATCGGTGTCGTTTAAAACGCCCTTTTTAAGAAAACCATGTGTAACACCGGCCGCCGTTCCCGTAAACCGTACGTCAGTCTCTTTATAGTTTCTGGTTGAATGTACCTACGTATTTTTTTCTCCGTCACGGGTGGTTTTGAAACGCGAGGTAGCCTTTTTTTTTAGATTGGATAAAGAGACAATAGTTCCCGTCGAAAATTGTGCAAGACCGGTGTTTCGTCTACGTTTAAATCCCCCGGGAGATTTTAAACGCACGTAGGGTACGGGGTTGAGAGTTTGTCAGCACTTTTCTTTTTGCGGTTCAAAAAAGTGCCGTCACCGGGCGGTGGCCTGTAGGGTGGAAGGTGCCCGGCTCTTCGGATAACGTCACCCTAGGCAACATCACCGGATGATGATGCGGAAGTCTTATATTTTAGAAAAATCGGAATCATAAAAACTCGAATTCTGTATGGTGTAAACCAAGTCGACGAATGTTTTCCTACTGCTTCATTTGCTAAAACCGTCTCGACGAACGCGTTATGATATATAATTATATAATATACGTCTACGGAACATCGTTCATGAACCGTTCGATCTTATATACGTTTTTAGTGCCTATATACTTACATTATTAAAGAGTAATTTTTTCGATAGTGTTCGAAATTTTATTTCCCTCGGTTCCCGCTGAGACAAGGAAAACGTTTTCCGAATTTTTTTCAAAAACTAAACCGAACGTTTTCGATCGCCAGCTCGGCGGCCGGGAGCCGGCGGTGAACAGCGGCGGCGCGGTGACGTTCGACGACACGGTCGAGCTGAAGTTCCAGCGCTGGTTTCCCCACTCGGCGTCGTCGGCCACCGTCGTCACCCGCGCGCCGGCCGCCGTCACGGTGGACGCGCCGTCGCACGGGCACGCCGACAGCTGCGGCCAGCGGGCGATCGACGGCGGCGACCGGCCGGCCACCGAGGAGCAGCTGGACGAGGAGCACCTGTACTCGAACCTGAGCGCGGCCATCGACGCGCGGGAAAAGCGGCTCGGTAGCAGGGCGTCCGTGTCCGTCGACCTGTCGGCGGACGCGCCGCGGGACGAAGACCTGACCGGCCGTGCGGTCAAGTTCAAGAAGAGGAGGCCGCCGCCAAAAAAGGCCGTTCCGGCTGCAGTGGCGGCGCACGGAGCCGGAAGGGACGTTCCTCCGCGCCTCAAGCAGCCCTCGGAATCAAAGTGCGTAAAAAAATCCGTCGCCGTTTTCCCGCGGGTTCGAACTCACGTTTTCGAACGGAAATGACACGCGGGCCGGCTCGTGGAAATTTCGTATTCTACACTTGCATGCAAGTGTTTAACGTGAACTGACCGATTTTGCACGATTTTCGTGCTTCGGTTTTGTCGTGAAGTTCGGGGGGGAGGGTTTGGAGAAACACGTCGAGAGAGCCAGCCCGACATTGGACGAACGCGTTTTCCGGGCGTTCGCAGTAAAATGACGTGCGAACACTCTGGATACCGCCGTGAAATGTATGTTCATGACGTGTTGGATTTAGGTAAAAAAAAATGTCCGGGACCACCCTAGGTCGCGTGGGTGTTGTGATCTGACGGAGGAGCGACTGTGCGCTTTGGGGCGAGTGACCGTTTTGGAAGTAGTGGTTCAAACGTGTTATTTAATATCTGAAAGCAACCGTTAGAAAAAACGGTTCTGAGCTAGCTCAGTTATCAGGTGAAACCCGAATTGAACGATGAAAATCGAATGAAACTTTTTGAAAACATACTTGTTTAGCTCAACAGTACGGAGATACAGTTTCGTTAAAAATTTCAAGACAAAAGAATGATTCGAAATCGCGATTTTAACGAAATCCAAAATACGTCGTTAAAAATCTTAAAACCGATGTCGGTAGATCGAAAGATTGTGCGATTTTCAAAATTTTCGGCGCATAGTTAGAGCGATACGTACGACTGATGTTGTGTTCAAATTTCAAAAAGTAAAAAACTCAAAATCAACTCATTTACGATTGAATAACCTCGAAATCTAAAAACGGCTATTATAAAATTAAACGAAACTTTTTGAACATTTTTCCCGAAGTTGTATAAGTACAACGGTACATTATTGTCTAAAATTTCAAGACTTCTCGAAGGTTATTTTCGAAATTACGGAGAAAATACGCGTTGTTGACAAAATGCAGTTTTAGGCGGTTTCTCGCAACTTTTCGGTGGTTTCTCCCGTCGCGTTAAAAACTTATTGAGAAAATCGAAAAATGATATGTTTGAAGTACTATCTCGATCCAATTTGCTAGAAGAAAAGGTATTTTATGTAGAAATCGGTTCATTCATTCTGGTAGAAGTTTTGTTAACAGTACAAAAAAAGTTAATAAAAGAAATAAATATTATTGTAAAACCACTACACTACTACTCGCTGAAGCTCAGAATCAAAAAATGTCCGGGAAATCGCATTTTATCTTTTTTTGAGCTGGAAATTTGCAAGAGATTAAAAATCACGTTGGATGGTATCGCGCAAAATCATGCTATTTAGATGATTAATATTTACATGAAAAAATTCTCGGAAATCGAATTTCAACCTTTGTGTTTGTGTGGTGCTGGGGAAACATTTATCTGGCTCTCGACGACTCAGCTCTCTGAATTTCGGTTGTTAGAGCCAAACCAAAAGCATGGATATTGTAAAACCTAATTGCATACTTAAATATATTTGAAAAAAAATTTCAAAATTTGTATATTGGGGGAGGGACTAGTTTAGAGAAATATACATACAAAATACTGTAATTGAATTCAAATACTATTCCAAAAAACTTTTTTACAAAAATATCTCAAACACGTTATGCTGAATTCTCTACTTAGATTCTGAACGGAATGTGCTCTCATTTTACAATGATATAAATCACTCAGTTTTTAAATTCAACACACGGAACATTTTTTACTCAAGAATAAAATGTGGCAATAAAAAGTGGCAAATCTTTTCATTTTTCTCATTGTCTTATTTTGTCCTTTAGTTCTTTAATTGTAATCCATTACTCTTCCAAAAATCACAACGCGTTGAGTATTCGATTCACTCGTTGAAAATCTTAACATTTTTTGCATCTTAATACCATTGCTTACAAATCTAAATTAAACATCACACCAGTGACCCACTCAAAGTTCTGACCTACTGTAAAGTGAAGTCGCTACTCCAGCAAGCAAGCCATCCGATCGGCAGTGGCTTTATATAAAAAAAGAAATTCATTTTCCGACAAGTATTTAATGATAGAAAACATATTGGTTTCGTTTTAAAGGAATTTGCTCAAGACGGCGCCCAAGTCGGTACTCAAGCCGACGCCTACCGGCGTTCACACCGAGTTCAAAGAAATTCCAAAGAACAAGCAAAAAACGGATAAAGAAGTGGCACAGAACGAACAGTCATCGGCCAAAGAAATTACTAAAAGACCAGAAAACGGCAAGAAAGCCGATGATTCACCGGTGGATTACGTCAAAGAGGACGTCGTTTCTTGGATGTCCAGTCACCAGAGACCAGTCACACCCGAGCTTAACGATAATTTCGTAAGTCAAAGTTGACTGAAATTAATAGTGAAATTACGGCAGTAACATACGAAATTTTAGATTTTTATAAAGTTTAACTTGTTTTTTTGTCAAGAAAAATAACGAGTTAAAAAGATATAGGTTAAAGCCTATAGGTTTGAGATAGTGTTAACATTTCCACTATTTTTAGTAATAAGGTACCTTTAGTATTAAAACGTTTCAGTTAAGTTAGTTGGAGTTTTGATTTTACATGTCAAACACGTAACAAACGTCGAGTCATCAACAATATAGTATAAAATGTAAATAGTATTCATTTTTTTGCTAAAATAATCTAATTATCTTTAGTTAAGTTGAACTTTTTGTTGACTTATGTGCATTTAATTACAATACACACTTACCTCGGGTTTTCTTTTAAATACTTAATTTAGATACTAAATTTGAAATGTATTAGTTCTCCATGGGAATCTAACGATTTTGTGTCTGTTTTCCTGTTCAAGGGCACGTTCAGTGAAGAAAACCATAAGACGTCCACGTACGAAGAAATCGTAAACATTCTAAAAGAACTCGAATCCGAAAATGACGATATTGGTAGTTAGTGAATAGAATTTACTCATAGTGAACTTTTTTTTGTTATTTTTGTATATCACTTCATAAAATTTTACCTATGACACTTTACCATAAAATTGTTGTATTTATCTTTTGTATACTGATTTATTGTAGACATGAATGTCAGCAAAAGTGGTGTTACAGATAATAATAAACATCAAATATTATTACCAGAGTCTTCGTCTAGTTCAAAGTTAATATCACTTGCAAATCATATAATTATTATAAAATTTGATTTTTGCCATCCCCCGTGGATTTTCGAGTATTTTTGTTAAATTTTGTACTTTTTTTTTCATATATTTTTGCCATTGGATACATCAAAGGGCTCTTTGGTCATTTTTGGATGAGGTAGAGAAAAGCTCTAACCGTTCTTCTCCTTCGAAATCGCCTAAACGTAAATCGCCCGTAAACATTCCAATGACACCGCCGTCGTCGTAAGTTTATTTAATTTTAATTTAATTATAAAAAGTTTACCTTTAATTACATTACCATTTTTTATTCAATGTCGTTTCATAACTATTTACATGCCATGTAAGTGTTTAGAAAACAAGCAAATTATTTTTAAATGTTCATTTTTTTATAGATAGTGTTAAAAACTTGACATTTTTTTCTCCGTAAACTGTTCCACACTTTTAAGTCTTTTAAGGTTTATGTTAAATTTAAATTTTACTGCTTTGTCGATTTTGTGAGAACTTTGAAACCAGAATGAACAAAAATCCAAAATATTACGTGTCAACGCAGTTTCAGTTTGAAAAATGTATTAAGTGTTAATAGATACTTAATAGTTCTAAAAAAATTAACATAATATTTAATATACAATACTAAATTATAGAATGTATAGCTGAATAAAATATACAACAAGCATATTTTAAATTTTTCACAAACCGGAAAATAGAATGTACAAAATAATTCTTTAAATGTAGCAGCTGGTCCAAACGCATGAAAAATATGTGTGTTGGCAGTCCCCTTAACAACAAACTAAAATAAATAACACTGTCATAGCTTAGTGATGTTTAATTTATGCTGTTGATTGGGTTTAATATTAATTTTTTTCTGTCCTACAGTAGAGATATTTGATCGATTCAGATTGAAAAAATTATTTACGGTAGTATCTATGCTATTACAATACTTTGATTTTGAGTTATACTTTTTCATTTAAATATTTTGTTAATTACTTAATGATTTATCAAAACAAAATAGGGTGATTTTAGCTGAACACCCAAAACGATTTTAGAACAAAATACCGCGTCTAAAAAATTATGTAAAATGTCAATTTTAAAAACAAAAGTCCTTAACCTATTAGATACTTTAAAATTAGAATATGAATACAGTTTTTCGCAAATGATCACTTGGGTCGGATTTTAACGATTTAATCATAGGTATTATTTTTGATTAAGACCAGGAAATAAAGTTACGGATATGAAAAAAGGAAACCTCCAAAAAAATATAGAGCTAAGCAGAGCCGAACTAGCACAGAAAGTAGCGACTCTGCAGTTACAGTTGGCAGAAAAAGAAGACGTGACAGAAAAATTAAAAATTACAGTTTCCGAATTGAAAGCGGAGCATGCCAAAAGTAAAGCCGAATACGAGTCAACTGTGACGAGACATCAGAAATTCATTGATAAAGTATAAGCATATTATATTATTTTGTAATAATCATTTGATTCGTATATTTAACGATGTGCTATATTATTTTAATTTTTTTTTTCCTAATGACAATCATAATAATAAAATAAGTAGGTAGAATTAGAATTAAAAATGTATACAAATTATGTACAGTGAGAACATTTTGGTACAGCGTCGAGTATAAACGAACAACAGAACAATTATAGCATTAAATTGCCACCTGATGGATCACTTTGATCGTTATTGTTGTGTCAATGTTTATTTTATTGATACAGTTTATTTTGATGATTTTTTTTTTTATTATTATTAAAAGACTAGTGTTTAGATTTTTGGACATTTATGGAAACTGACGTTTGTGAAACAGTACCGATCAAGTGTTTAAACCGTTGTTATATCGCGTTGTAGTTATTAAACGAGAAAAAAGAACTCAGCGAAAGCTGCGCTCGGACCGTCAAAGAACTGACAAAGAAAATGAACGACGCGTTGGCCAGCCAAGAGGACCGCCACCGGGTTGAACTAAAAAATGCCGTCGACAAACAGACGGCTTCGGAAAAAGTAAAAAAAGACCGGTGGGTCGACCTCAAAACGAAAAAAATCAAAGTAAATCATATATTTTCACATCCACTATCGTCCCGCAATCGTGTGATTTTTATTAACCTAAACGCGCACAGGAGATGACAATTAAGGGCATTGAACCGGAGCTGAACAGGATGTCGGCAGCGTACCAAGAGGAACTGTCAGAACTCCGGAGGATTCATCAGTCGCAAATCGAAGAAATCGAAGCGACCTGGCACCGGCGAATGGCTTCGGTGAGGGATAAGATGGATACGGAACGGGAGCAAGCGGTCATGGCGGAAAGAGAAAACGCCAGGAATCGGTACGTTTATGTGTGTACCTGTTTTGTAAAAAAAAAAATGTAATCGGTACAAACGATGTCGACAATTATTGTGAGTAAAATGTCCAATAAACTGCTGCAGATTTGGATTAATCTGTTTACATAAATGAAGTTGCTTGACAAAGTTGCAGAATGTACAGGGGCTGCAAACGAGATCAGTTTTAAGGGGTTTTATAGTGTTATAGGCAAGTTTTTTTTATTAAAAAAAAATTATAATTTTTACTGTGTTAGTTAACTAATAGTAAGAATTTTTTTCTGATCGTCTAGAGTCTAGACTAAACGAATGCAATACAGTAACACAAGTTGCCTGTGCTTGACCAATTTATAGGGGCCATTTAATGTATTCAATTTTTTATTTGTAACCGTTAGCTTGGAGATGGAAATCGCTGAACTAGAAAAGAGTTACCAAGAACAAAGAAAACGGCTTTTAAGTGAAGTACACTCGGAACGATTGCGCCAAGAAAGAGAAAATGACGTTACATTGATGGAAAAACAGCGATCTCTTGAGCAGAAATTTGAAAAACTAGTAGCGGAACTCCAAGAAAAGTTTATTAAAAAAGAGCAAGAATTTCAGGTTAGTTTTTTTTTTTTCATAAAATATACATCATTATGCATGATATTAATTCCCAGCAAATCATAAGCGTGTCTTTTTTTTTTCAATTTGTGTTTAATCTAATTTTTAATTTTGATTTGTTGATTTTATTACCTACTTAATTTTTAGTCGAAAAACGAAAATGTATTAATTTTTTTAAATTATGTTTAATACAATTTGATATTTGGATGTACCTACTTGGTGTGGTAGGTAAACTTTAAATTTTTTAGTAAAAAATAAAAATAGAGCATTTAGGTAGTTTCCTTGTCATAACAATTTCAAACATGAAGTTGTACACATTACATACATACATTAAAATAAGAGAATAATATTGTAATATAATTAACAAATAAACAATCATCGGATATGCTTAACATGCAGTAATAAACAATAACTTCTACTTATTGTTGTTGTATAAAAACCCTTGCTAGGTACTTTAAACGTAGATGATTCTACGTTTATCGATTGAACTATTGTACTATAATCTATTGAACTTTTTAGACTGAATTGAAGTCTATTCGAGAATCATGCGAATCTGAAAAAACAAAATGGATTCAACATCAAACGGCTGTGTTGGCAGAAAAAGAAATCAACATTAAAGAACTATACAAAAAGGAACGAGACAAACATATCGATTTGGTAATTCAAAAATTAGAAAACGAAGCTTCAGATCGAGAAAAGTCTTCCGAAGCCAAAATTAAGTAATATCGCGTGTTCCTTTGTTATTCAAAAAAACATTGTTTGATGTATTATGGTTTTTCAACAGACGAAACGAAGTTAAACCAAACTTTATTATAAACTAAATCAAACTTTATATTTTTATTAAAACAAAAGTCTAACTTAAAACTAAGTTAGCTTGATCTAACTATCTAAACATTTTTTTTTTATGATATTAATACAATTTCAAAAATCTTTATTAAAAAATGTGATTTACCTGTATGTTTTAACACGTATGTACAGTGAAATATACTCCGTTTATACCAAAATTAAAAACGTATTGGATAAAATAGTAAAAAGTACAACAAGCATTAACATTTTACAAATTTTTAATGTTTTAAATAATATAGTAGCCTAAAATTTATTGGATTCAAGATTTTCAAGAATTTTTTTTTTTTCGTAAGCCCAATAATCAGTCATTGATACTGAACTTTTGAATTGGAATTCTGTACAATTAAAGTTTACCCTAAATCAGTTGTATCTATGACCTTAGTTACCTAGGTGTACAAATTATTGAAGATACAGAAAAAAATAGGTTCTGATCAAGTGTGTGATTACGCTTAAAAAACGTTAAATGAATTTCAAAGTGATTAAAAAATGAGATTAGTTAATATTAAGTATTGAACTTTTCAAATGCACATCGTTTACGATCAACAGACATATAAATAATTTTATGTTGAGTTATTCGAATTGATTAAGTATAGGTTTCGAAAATTTTTTTTTTATCACAGAAGAATAAAGTCCGAGTATGAATCTGACATACGTGAACTTGAAAACACCATATCTGGACATCGTTTGAAGTTGAACGAAGCTCGTACAAAAGCACAAGAGTACGAAGATAAGATAGCGGAACTCACTAGTGAAGTGAACAAGTGTCACGTCGAACAACAGCGGTTACAAGAAGTATGCATAATGATAATGAAAAAAAAAAAATTATTTTTAAAAAACATTGTTTTCTCAAACGACATATTTAAAATCACTTAAAAGTAAAAATGATTTTGTGTCAGAAATCACGTAGTAATAATTTGTAAAAACAAAACTAATGAGCGCTCGAAAAATGATATTTCTTCAATCAATGCAATCAAAGTTCATTAACTTAATAATGTCACACATTCACATTTTAATATTTCCATTAAAGTTCTTATGTAGAGTCTTATAATGTACACAAAGCGTCTTGACAGTTTGGTGAAGGCGTGCATAAAACGTTTTTATTTCATTAGTTCATACTTTTTGTGACGATTTTTACGTCACGTTTAATGTTACTACTGCCCCACTGACGTTACAATACTTATATCCGTCCAACTGAAGCACTTATTTTAGGTTATGTTAGGTAAAAATGTATACATGTTTTATTTATACAATTTTTAAAATTTTTTATTTCTGGTACAAAATTATTTCTAACTGGTTAAAGAGGTTTTTTTTGTTGAGTTAAATTTTTCTAACTATTTATCCTCGTAGAAAAAAAGAGAATGCAACATTTCAGAACGATAAAAAGAAAAGGGTAAAATTGTTCCCAGCGCGTATCCAGAAATATTTAGGGGGACTGATAAAAATGTTTATCTTCTAAAATAAAAATTATACCTTAATGATGAAAAAATACCATACAGTAAAAAATAGAAAAACAAAAGGTTATAAATACTCAATATAAGTGTTTTTTCTCAATTTATTGTGGTATAGTGTTGAATGGAAGTATTTATATATCCTGAAATTTCGGGGGGACTGCCGCCCTCTTGGCCACCCGTAAATTCGCCCTTAAAATATTTCTAAATAGATTTGACACTTATACCGACGGTTTGTCAAATTTAAGAAAAACGTTGAAAAAAAATAAATAAAAAGAGACTGAAATCGTTTCAAAAAATTTGCAGACGGTTTCAAAACTTAAAGAAGACTTGACTGCAAAGGAGAATATTATAAAAAACAAAACCGACACTAAAGTGGTGCTATTGAAAACCGAATTAAACCAGTCTAGATTGGACTTTGAGACCAAGATTCGTGCGATCGAAAATGAAAAAGAAAAGGAGATTAGTCGCGTTTACGTCAGGTACGCGTTTTTGTGCGGTTTGAACGGATCAATAATTGAAATGCTATTGGCATTGAATGTGTGTCTTTTTTTTATTACTTTAGGGTGAAAGAAGCAATCAAACTCAAAGACGAAACCATTCAAACGTTACAGAGCGAACGAGACGCCGCGTTGGATCAGTGTAGTAACTTGGAAAGACTTTTGGAACGCCAAAGAAAGGATCTTTTGAAACTCAAATGATTCGAAATATGTTTTTTAGTTTGCTATTTCATAATTAATTTGTTTTGTTTTTCGTTACAAAACATTTATGAAGTATATTACTTTCTATTCGGGATAAACAAAATGATATTGTTGTTAAGGTTTTTGTGTTGTACAACGTAAATTGTCTTAATTTTATTCATTTACTATGTTCATTATACTCACTATTATAGTGTAAATGCCAAAATTAAAATTTCTGACGACATTCAATAAAAAATTCTTTACGGAAAACAATTACTTGTAATAAAATGTATTCAATACCGTTACAACTCCAACAGCACTGTTGGCTACAAAATATAACACGTTTCCCGTCGGTGAATAATTAAAGTGTAAACAACATTTTATGTAAATAGTATTTTCACTATTTAGTGATGTTATAGTTTTAACAAATTGAATATTCATACTTGTACCGGCTGTAAAATAATTTCGAAGAACGTCCAACGAAAATAATTAAAATTGAAATAACACTAGAATTAATTTAAATAGGTATTTTCATCAAAAAAAGTAATACGTTTATCTAACTGCAGTAAGTACAAACTTAATCGAACGGAATTGTGCAGTTTATCATAATACCTATAACCCATTGTTGACAAGATGGACGGAAATTTGATAAAAGTATTATTGTTTAAAAGTTAAATTTAACCATTTTGATCAATGCAAAACAACGAATGTTTAGGTTATAATATCCGATTTCAAAAATGAGTTGACGGCGATTAAATTACTCGAACCAAAATCAGTCGACAACGTAATGAAGTGCAACGATTGTCAAAGTGAAAAACTGAATCACGATCACTTTAAAACTGCGTTTGTCCAATATTTCACGAGACAAAAACCGGTACCCATCAAATTTTTCTCCGTGGAATACAAGGAGACGTTTATGGATGCATTAAAAGAACAGCGAAGATTATTGTAAGGTTTTAATGCAGAGCCTACCGGTAAATTTCTGTCCTTTCAACTCCTAATACAGTTTGGATGAAGATAGATAAGTTCCGTAAAGACCATTTTCCTTAAAATTTCAACTTGAATATGTTTCTGAAATAAAAACGTTTTTTGCTTTATTAGTGATTTATAGATACTTTCGAGACACATATTTTTGCGTTGGCTGAATAGTTTTAAGATTGTTGAGTACGGCAGTAAAGATAAGAATTTTAAATTATGCCGTTTTAATCGCACTTTTTAATTATTTAGAAACAAACAACTTTTGAACATTTTTAATTCTATCACAAATATGACAACTATACGTGAACACTGAACAAAATATGCACGTAAAAAATTTTTTTCGTACCACTTCGAGCAACCATTTAAACAATTTCCATCGTTATATTTGATACATTTAGTGGTATAAAAAAGCATTCTCCATAGGAACAAACATAAAAAATGCTAGTCAACTTCGATTTTTATTTTATTTCATGAAGAAAATCAAATCGATGTCTGAAATTATATCGTTTTCATATGGATCCATCATTGACTTCCATACAATATATAATATAATATAATAATATAATTACTTGTATCACGGTTAAAAACGTCGTAGACTAAAAACGTTGGCCACAAATGACAATATCTTACCCTCATCGTCGCGATCGGTTTTCACAAAGTCACCGGCGTCAATCCTTTCGGTAACCGAACATTACGCAGAACGTTACGGAAATATTGACGGTATCGTTTGTAAGGTACATATTATACAATTTCGACGACTTGCAGTATAGTGGATGTGAATTATATTTTGTGATGTCTCGCGAGTATAGACTAACCATCTGTTTGGATTCATTACAAACGCCTTAGAAATCGAAATTTATCAGATTGACGATCCAGGTTTGGTGAACTCGTTCGAACTCGACAACAAAGTAACATTGAACGATTTTAATCAGAAGAAAATCGAACTCTTGGAGGCTCAAAGGTAATCGTCGGAATCGATGCCGTTATTTTTTGTTTTATTCGTAATATTATAATAATTTTTGACTATTGTCAGGCTTGTGAAGGATATCTTAGATCAAATGGTTCAGAATTACCGATCGGTGTCGCAAACAAGTGATCAAATAACACAGGAAACGCGTATGTCTTAAAAATAATCTTAGATTTGATTCCGTGTTGGCTATACTCGTACTGTGTAAGTCATTTTGAGTGTCGACTGTACATACTCGTACTCGCATTGGTTTGTTTTTTATTATTCCGTATAGATAATTGAAATTTTAATTGCAATTTATACGGAATTTACAGTTGATATAAGATCATGACTAATTTAGATTGGTCACTACCTATTGTAGATAAGTAATACGATACAGTTGGATATGTGCAATTTTAATGAATTTTACTTTGTATAATCTTGCGCAACTATTGATACAATAATATTAATATTATTAAGTGTAGGTATTTACAAAATTTAGCTTCAACACAAATATTGCGATATTTTATGAAAATCCTACAATTTTAACTGGTTCAAAAAACCACAAGAGTAATTGAAGGGAAAAAGTAAACCTAAGCCAGAAGGCCTTCAAAACTTCCCCAAACTATTTAAGTTAATCAAAACTAACAATAATTATATTTCTTAGTGTGATTTTACAACAAAAAACCATTTTTTCCAAAATTATGTCTAATACTGTTCGAAAAATATGTGTTACACGTACATTATGAACCATGTTTCATGTGACGATCGATTTTTCAAAATGTGCTACACATCACATAATATAATAAATTGTGTTTTTATGTTTCAAGTTTTAAAAATCATACTGAACATTAAAAATATTTCTTGGTTCTAAATTTCACTCATAATAGTGGTCATATAAGTAATTGAATAAATTTTTTTTTGCATTCATATTTTTCTACTTTTTCTAATAATCTGTCGAAGTTCAAAGTCATTCTACACAATTAAGAATTTTTTGAACCATAATTAATAAAATAAGTAAAGAAACTGCACAAAATACAACTTTCAAAGACTTTCTCCGTCTGATTCCATTTACCGTTGGAGCGATTTAACTACCCGGATATTGTTGAAAAAAAAAAAAAAAAAAAAAAGAAGTAAAGAAAGAAAAAAGAAACGTATTGCTTCTAATAAGAATTTTTTAATTTTTTATTCTAGAAAAACGGTACACAACGCACGCAAATTATTCAGAAGATGGGTCTACCATAATAGTCGGCGATAGTGAAAAATACTACCTTGGAGTGCTTAATTCAAAAGTAAACAGTTTTTTAGTGCAAAAAACGGCATTACTTGAAACGTTGGAGAAAATAATTAAACTCGCCGGTAACATGATTGTACACAAGAAATCCCTGTACACGAAATTTGCGGTAAAACACTTGTATATATTTTGTTGAAAAAGAACAAAATCACGGACAACGGTCGATTTGATGAAATTGTATTTCAATTAGGAACACTATTCACGTAACTCTTTAATGACAACAACAGAAAACCATGGTCAAATGGAAAAATTCAAACTGTCCAAAATATTTAAGAGATTTCCGTAGAATTATTTGGCTCACGGTACCGTAAAAAAGAATCTGAAGAAGAAATCAATGAACAGCTTTACGTGTACTGAACGAAATATAATTGTTTTTGATAAGCAAAACAAGACGTATTATTTTTATAAGCCACGAGAGTTTCTAACGTTTTATTTCGATTACAGGAATGTTTATGATAGGGTTTCTCGATTGTTGCTTACGTGAGTTCCGTTTTTTATACGGGTCGCGGAGAAATCAACGAGTCAAAACATATTTATACTCTTTAACACTTGAAGGGACGTCTTGAAATATTTTTTTAGCTAAAAATAAACGTAATTCTTTCATTAAATGGTTTCAATGTGAAAATATTCGTTTTTGCGGATATTTGACAAACAACCCCCGAGCACTGTGACCAGTGAAATTTTAACGTTGAATTTTCGTTAAAAAATAAAAAAATCACATTTATCGTGTACACTTTCGAATGAAATTCTCGAAATTGATTTTCGACTCGGCTATACGCGTATTTTTGGTCGACTCGTTAACTCGCGGGTATGCAAAACAATCGTTGTTAAATCACCCGCCTAACCGACCTTCTTGTTTCAAACACTGAGTTTTTCAATACAATTCCGGAGTCTGATCGTTGGCGAAATCTCTGTTAAATACGAGCGCGTGTGTAGTCGAGGTTCGACAGGGGGGCAGGAGCTCGCAGCGGGCGGCCACGAGTTCTCGAAAATCTTCAGTTTGCTCTCGATCGGAAATGCGTCGACGCCGTAGAATAGGTTCGTTACTGTGGAAAAAAAAAAAAAAAAAAGGAACGGGGAAAGAGAGAGAAGAGGAGAAAAATGATCGGTACGAGTGCTGTACATACTCGACGGCCCTTTTATTTTTCATTTACCGGACGCGCCATTTTGTGCCGTTAGGCAATAGTAATAATAACAATAATAACAATAACGATAATTCACACTGTTACACTGTGACCACATACGGCGCACTCGAAAATAAGTTTCAACGGACGACCACGGAGAATGACGTTGAAGGTCGCCCGAGGCGATTCTCGAGCCCGCGGATGCGTCCAGCGTTCGATTGCGAAACGTGAGAGAAACGCTATTATGATAATATACTCGCGAACAAAGAAATCACTACATGAATGTGTGTAGAAAATGAAATAATCGAAAACGGAAAAGTTTTTTTTTTGTACAGAAATGTTTGGAGCGCGATGATTACACCGTAGGAGTTTTTTTTGTTGTGCTCATCGTTCAACCGAGGAGATCGTCCTTACCGTAACCATATTTTATTGTGAAAATGGGCACGATTTTGCCGAAAAATGTAATGTGAGCTATATTTTATGCAATACTGGGTCTGTATTAATGTTCACACGCTGGACTATTTATTGGGCGAGTCAACTGAAACGTCATGTTTACGTACGTGTGGCGTATGAACGGTTCGCGATCTTTTTTATTTTCACTATTTTAGATTAGACAGCTCGCGCTCGGAATCGTTTCGATTTATCGTTGCTTTCGGGTGTTAAATCGTAATTAGAGGAGAACCTAAAAAGAGGGTAAAAAGGTCGGACCGCAAAATTCTGATTAGAAATTGTTGTAATTCGTCAGTTAATCGCGCAAAAGTGACGAATTGGAACATTCTCCATATCATACGCAAGCTAATGTTGAATCGTTAATTTGCGTTTGCACTGAGGACAACCGGCCACCGTCAGAGGAGTGCTACCTACCCTCGCAAACCTAATGCAATTACGTCCCTATTAGCTACCTACGTTCAAACAAAGTTTTTTCTCCTCTATGCACGTATACGTTATTAAATTAACACACACCTGGAACGACCAGAATTAAATTTAAACTCGAATTGAGCAGGTAAGTAAAAGAGGTTTTTGTGTATTGAATAAAACAACACTCGTTTTGAATATGGCGCCAGACGGCAACCTGGAGCACTACGTTACGCGGGTCGTGGTGTCTTTGGCGTGGACTGGTTTTTCTCGGATACCCCGATTCCGCATGAGCGAACGGGTTTTATGAAACTGGTTTCGCGGTTGGCGTAGAGAAGTTTGGCAGAAATGGAAAAGGGCGCGTTCAGGTTTTCGGTGACTTGTTTAATTAGTGATGATCGTTCTTTTGAGCTCCGTACGGCGTAAAATAATATGATGTGTTTACCGACACGTCTGAACATAGTAAAAAGATATTCATTTTGGGATGTATTACAAAATAATACGGACAAACCGCGATTTCGAAACCGGCGGCTCAAAAGCCTAAAACATACAGTCGCACCTTTACCGTGGTACCGCTGTTTTTTATTTCGATATAATCATCAACAATGGAAATCCACGCTACACGGACAATCGGCAAACTAATTAGATTTGTCGTGACACATAGTATACTGTTCTCGGACACACGTCAAGTAAATCGACGTGACAAAAAGGGGGTATTTTAAAACAATTGCTTTTCGTTGACGCGTACCGCGTCGCGTAGTATAAAACACAATATTATAATCCAGCATGGGAACGATTCTCGTTCGCAGCTGCGGTGATCGATTTGTTTTCTTCAAATAACACTCGTACCATGACACGACCAACGTGATATTATTATTATTATCGACAGTTTTAATTCGAAATAACGTAATTAAGTTGGTTGGTGGAAAAATAAAAAACTAGTTTTAATCAAATCCAATAAGGAAACGGCCCACACGGCGACGATCAATCTCCGCTTGTCACCAACGCTCGTTCGATTCGCGGCGGCAATATGACGATAACAATAAAAAACGGATACATAAAAAACAAGTACATTAAACACCGTCGCCGCGGGGTTGAAACTAAAGGGGTAACAATCCCGTGTTTTGGTAATCCCATTAAAAGTCCACGCGGAAACCGCGAACACGCGAAGCACAACCGCCCTGTACACGGACCGCACGTGTTTGTCGAATAAATAATAATTATAATAAAAATAAGAAAATTTAATTTGAGAGCAATAACAGTTATTATTGACAAAGCACCAACGTCGGGTTTCCGATGAACGTTCGTGTTTCGTGTATATACGTAAAATTAAAGACGCGAAAATTAAAACTTCGTTTTTTTTATGAACTATTGAGATTAGGTTTTGTGAATTTCAATAACCGAATTGCCCAAGTAACGTTGCCTAATAGTACTGCAGCCGTATCGTCATTGATTTTTTTGCACTCTTTATTAATTTTCAAAAATTGTTTTCCCAACGAAAAATCCAATTAACGTCTGTGAAGAACGGTAAAAAATAAAACTGACTTTTGCGAAGAAGATCGAAATTTTTTCAAATATCAGGTGCATGTAATCCGTGGGAAGATAATACGTAAAATAACCGGTAAAAAAACGAACGAAACTTAAATGATTGGTAGAATATGTTGTTTATTTGGTCGGAATGTATCAGAATGACCAATAGGTACGATTTAAAAAACAACACATGCTCCTAGAATATTTTATATTAAAAAAACAAAAACAACATGTAATTCAGAATACTTGTATAGATATAACGCTGTGAAGTAGGTACTGTCATATTCTATGAAAACAGATTTTTGTTGCAAACAGGTTTTATAAATATTAAAAGTTTGTTTAATTTGAACAGTTTAAAATAAATAATTTACAATATACAATTTACATGCATGTGCTCTATACATTGTTATTGCTTCTTACGGAGTACGGATATTTAACAATTTTTTTTGTAGAAAAAAATAATTTCTCGAGACCAAAATAATCTTTTTAACACCTTTTTCGAAACAATTAATTAATTTTAAAAAAACTGTACGGGTAAATTAAGTAAATTAACCTTCTTCTTTTTTTTCCAATTTAAGTCGGCGGCGACGGGGGTACGAGTTTCCTATTACTTCCCCGAAGTAAATTGACCTAACCTAACCTAACCCAACTAAATTGAATCTTATTAAATTATCTTGAAGAAAAGAAAATGTCATGTAAATAACCGAATTAATGCCAAGGATAGTTACAGATACCTTTTCAATGCAACTTTTCATAATTCGTTTGCTAAGTATCCAACAGTTTCTATTTGCCAAAGTTTCAAAACATATGACGTGTTTACTTCTTAGGGTTCATAGAACCCTTTTTAATTGATCATTGTACTTTTTTTACTTTTTTACTCGGTTTATTTTATTGATTAAAAGTTATTGTACATACACATCGGTTCGAACGGATACGTCTGTTTTAACCAAAATGTGTAGTGAAATTAAAAATTGGACGTATTCGCCTGCAAATAATCAATCATTTTTTAACAAGTACATATTTATTACGTTCATTAATACGCCACAATGACTTTGTTTAACTACTCACATGCATAGACTAAATAAAACAATTGAAGTTATTATTATTAAATATAAAAAAAAAAACCGTTTTTGGTTCTCCTGAAAAATCGTGTTTATTAGCCGTCGATATAATGTTAAATATAGTATAGTTATTCAATAAGTACTGAGTTAAAATTGGAACATAAAAGACTATTTTTAACCGTACATAAGCGTATTATAAAAAGCGCATACATCAAAATAGTTATACAATTAAAAAAAGTAAAAATCATTGTGTAAAGATTTGTGAGGTTTCCCAAAAAAAAAAAATGACACAAAAATAAATGCGTGTGTTAGAGAAGAAGGGAGAGAAGTATGTTATATGTGATCGTGTACAAACGGGGAAAAATATTACAATATTGCCTTTACTTCTGGAGCTGACATATTTTGTAGGAGGGTCTTTTAATAGACCCTCGATGTTCGGAATGAAATCCGGAAGGAAACAGGAAGAAACGTTGATTCCACACATCCCTCTTTTCATTACAACCGTGAGAATGTTGAACGAGCAAAATATTTAATTAAAAGTAATTACCGAGAATATTAATTATTATACTTTTTTTGTTCATGAAAATAATATGGCCGTAAAAACAAAAGCACCTAACCGTATTCAAATTTGAAATTTCCAAATTGATCATAACTTAGAAAAACAGTAACAAAACGTTGCCTATGTATAATTACTTTACGATGTAATTATAACATTTTAATTCTTCAGTTAAAAAACTTACATTATTTACGCCCAATACAAAAATTGTATGTGTTGTTGACTTTATTATTATTTTTTATGTAAACTTTTTAAAGGAGAAAATTCAAATGAACAAACAATGAAAATACGTGTACAAAAAATTAAAAACAAAACAAATATCCAAATACTTAATATCACCTATATTATAATGACGTATTACTACAATCAATTAAATTTGTGCAATCTCACCATATACCGGTGAAGATAAATGTATTATTTTTACAATGGTGTTTTTTTTCTGTGAACATTTTTCAAAGTCGGTTTATATTTCTGATATCTCTTTGGACTTAAGTGGCACTCAAGTTCTATATTTTGTCTCAAAATGTTGCTTACTTTTTGAGCTATACCCCAAAAACCGAAAAAAAGTTTAGAATTTTCAGGGTTGTGTGACGTTTTCGTGAAAAAGGAGTGTTCCAATATTTACGTTAAATACTACACAAAAGTTGAGGTTTTGGTTTTAAATTATATTTTGTTTTAACATTGAACTTTTTTTTTTCTGTGAACACTGACGGTCAGAGGGTGCGTCCAATCGAAAAATATCATAGCGCGGAAAATCGGAAATTATCTTATAGGTATAACACAACTTAGTAAACGTAGTTTTGCAACAAAAAAGTAAAGGAAGGAAGAAAAAAATAATTAAAGGAAGGAAAAAAAGGGAGTAACTTCGAGGCCGGTGAGAAGTTGCTTGGTGTAGCGATTACCTAAAAAAGTATTTAAGCCTTCGAGTAGTATAGATAGTTTATAAAACTGATTATTTTTTGTTAAATATGGATTTCACCAGGACGTATACCTACTAGATAACTGAGCTCGCTCGAAATTGGGGTTTTTTTTTTTTTTAGACAAGGATCAATCATTGCTTTCAGATATTAAACAATAGGTTTGAACCAACATTTTCAAACCAGACGCCCACCCTAAGCGTAGTCATTACTCTATCAAACTACCCATGTGACCTAGAGTAATCCCGGCATTTTTTATAATTTTTTTTATGTGGGGTTAGCTTATCTGTAAGTGTGATATATGTATGTGTATGGCGCGTGTTCTTTAAATCTTTTTTCGTCTAAAACGAGATGTATTATTCAAGTGGATTATATCAGCATGCACTTGGATAACATTTTAAACAATACAAGACTTAGATGTTATAAAGGACGCGTGCCATCCAATAGATAAATAAAACTTAAATAGCTATAATATTTATGGCACTTCGATAAAGCTTTCGTTATCAGTGTAATTTTGCTTTGTTTTTTTTTTTTATTATTATAGAATTATGCCAATTATACTTCTTTAACTGCCTGTTTATTACGATCGTGGCATGCACAAATTCCGTGCTACAAACTTAAAGATTACGTAAAAAAAAATAAAATACTGTATGTAAAATGCTTTTATAAAACCCAGTTCTAATTGGGTTAGAGGTTAAAAAACCTGAGGTCAACACCTGCCTCTATAATGGACATTAGATCATTGAAATTATGCAAATTATTTGTAAGACTACCGAATGAAGTCCGTTTGAAACACATGACAATTTTGAATTTATTTTTATACAAATCCTTTAAGTTACTTCAAACTTGTGTAAATAGAAACGATCATGACCTGACTAACGTCGATTTGTATGTATGTTTTTCTGTATAAATAAGTGTTTTTTTTTTTTTTTCTAATATATAGTTGACAAAGTAAAACTAATTTCAGAAAATTTCATAACAAGTGGCACCCCTTGTACGTAGAATCATAAAAATATTATTTTCTGACAAGAGTATTGAATTAATCAAATTATAATTTTGAACTTCTATGTATCGTAAAAAAAAAAAAAAAAAATGGTTCCTATTCAACTGATATTATTATGAACAATCAAAACGAAATAAACTGCACCAAGAAACCAGTATAATTTCTCACAAACGTTTTGAAATGTACAAACAATCAACTCGAAGAATATACAAGAATCAATCAAAATAAGTTAGGTATCAAAACAACTTATTTATTTATCGAAGTACAATATTTACAGACGTAAAATTAAAAAGACACTAACTAAACTGGCTAAGGTAGATCTAGTTTGAACGCTACTCATTCCACTACTGCTCAATGGCTTAGCGGCTTTTTCTTCATTAGTCAGTACGACAACAGATTGTGGTCGTAGTTGAAATGGATTTTCAGCTGTAGAAACTGATGGCACGATATTTCTGAAAGTTAAATCATAATATTATTGATTGACAGTTCATAATATTTAGCCAACTATAGTTGTATTACCCTTGGCTGTACACGGAATTTTCACTCGCCGAGTATACGTATAGATTACTTTTGATTCCATCAATAGTGTTTGACAGACTTACCGTCTCGGTTTCACTGCCCAAGTTCATAACTACTATGTACGATTCGTGATTCGGTAAAGATCTGTGAAACCAAATGGTTATACTGTAGAAAAAACATAGACACGTAAACCAATGGACTGCGCGTATCTCACTATTAACACACACAAGTACCTACTTGTCGCCAATATAATGTAAGGGCAGTCACGAATGAAATATTTTTTGTACTTTTTTCCATGAAAAATACTGATTTTATCAGAGATGAAATATTTTTTATGAGTTTTTTCCATTATATATTATGATTTTATCAATATCTAGGCTTACAATTACGTATTTGTTATGGAACGTTCGAATTAAATCATTTTTCATCCATGATCTCCCCACGTTTATTTTGGCGTCTCAATTTCATATCAAAACGCAGTCGAAAGGTTTATGAGGTCTATGAGAAAATGTTTTTACGGCGTATAATGTATGCTTGCTACAGTTTCACTTTACCTTTTTACAATGTATATCGATTTGGAAATATTATACGTTTGAAGATCGCCGTATTTCAGTGTGTCGGTCTTTCGAAGTTTGGACATCTTTTTGAAAAAGTTATAGTTGCTGGTCGGTATTTGTTTTTGCGATTCAACGTTTAGCTTATAATAATTTGGATTAACCGGTAACCACGGTTTACTCGCTTCCGTGAATCCTTGAGAATAAAAACAAATTAGTGTTGGACAGTACAGCATCGTAAGTATATAGGCTTTCCAGGCCGTTGGAAATGGTTCTTACTACGTTTTCCCCCCAAAAAAAAAACGAATAGTTTTTTTTTTTTTACCAAATACCTACTTTTATCATTGATGTATTATTATTATTATGGCCCTATATTATTCTGTTAAGTACTCTAACCACTAGTGATGTAATAAACCAAGCAGTAACTGATACATTGATGCTCGTAATATTTTTAAAATGTAACTAATAACGAATTAGTAGTCGAGTAAAACGTGTTTGAGTTTCAATGATTTATGAAAGCTTACACGGTTGCATTTACGTTGAACTATCATCACGAGGAATAAAATAAACGAAGAAATTAATTTTGAAATGAGCGTTACTATTTTTTAAATAGTTCAATTGCGTTGTGCTTAATATACCAAACAACTTAAATACCCATAACGTGTATTGATTTTTAACTCGATTTTAATATTATGCTTAAAACATAAACGACCGCCATCTCTAAAGTACCATACAGAATTTCAACGTTGACCAACGTTTAGAACCTTAAAATCTACAGGACGATCATCAGTATACGACGCGAATTAAGAATCGTGATTTCTTTGTGCGCTTGCAAATTAGGTATAAAATAACAATCTACGCCATCGAAATCTATGACCCGCCCAGAAGAGTGACCTACTCCACCAACGAGGTCGCATTTGAACAGCGCGTTTTTACGAACCTGCGTTTGTCGAGTCGTCCCATTGCATCGGACTTCTTTCAGAATCTCTGGTCTCGCCCGACCTCGCGCCACCAGCGTTGTTAGGATCTCGCACTTGGTCCGGTCTCACATAGACGTTTTCCATGCCGATTTCGCCGCCGTAATACGTCACGTCCACACCGGGTAGGATCAGTTTCAACGCTGTGAACACCTGCACCATCTGGGGACCGTACTTGGTCGCTATTCTTAAGTTGTCGTGATTTTCAATCTAAAATCGAAAAAAAAAATGAATATCAACATCTAAATTTACGTTACCAAAAATATTTCAATGTGAGGTTTGAAAATTGAATAACAAGGAGGCCTCAAAAGTAACTAAAAAAATTTTGAAAAGCCCAAGTCGACCGAGCCTGATTCCTTCGATGAGCGTATTTAGAGAAGATTCTGTTGAAATCATAACGAAATTTTCATTATTTTTATTACCGGATAAAGTACAGTGAGCTTGAAAAAACGTCTAAAACGAATTCGATTTTATTAATTTTGTTTTTGCTGATACTGTTTTGAAAACAAAAATTCATTAACTATACATAATAATATTATACAATTTATTTAATATATAATAGTAAATAAAATAAAAATGTTTTAAGAATTTCTTTTTTATAGTACATTTCTCATTTTTTTATTTAAATACTTTAAAACTTTCTAAAGTAAATATATTTTTTGTGGATATTCGTTTTCGAATGATCTATTTTTCAATGTTAAGATTGGACATTTAAACCCACGCTTAACACAATACAAAATCGAATTACTTGAAAAATCATTACCTACTCAGAATCGATTTAAATGGAACATTTTTTAAATTACCTGTTTTTTGAAAAATATAAATTAATTGTGATTTTCTATGTGTATTACTCGTAACACAGGAATTCGTAACCATTATGTTTAGGTAGTGACAAAATTATTTATACGTAATGATAGTCAAATTTGCATTTGTTTAATGTCGTTACGCTCAAGTGACACTCAAAATATTTTATTAAAAAACACCCATTACTATTGACGACTAGTACTTACGATTTTGTTTTTGCAACTTTTCAATTTAATTTAATCTATTTCATTTTATCGCAACTCGACGTTAATAAATTACTGTAATTTATCGCGGTTCTATTAACCATAACGTTAAAAACGATATCACGTTAAAATACCATTCATGTTAATTTCATCTGAACTCTATAATTTAATCCATGAGAATTTCTGAGATGCACATATTTTATTCGTAAACATCGTTCGAATATGGTTATTATTGAAAACATTAGTATCGTAACGATAGCTTTAAAATGTAATAAATTATGTTTTTAAGTGTATAGTTTTTTTTTTCTTAAATTGTGAACAGCGATTTTCCCAATTGTTTAAGCACTTACTTTAAATGTTTCAAACTTATTTTATGTTATGTGTCAATTACTATATTAATATATTATAATATCGTACCACCCAGTTGGGAATGCTATTTTCTGGCATAGCATTCAACCACATACTAATATAGTGATCAATATCTTCAATCATGTTTTTTCTATTTGATCTCAATAATCCAAAATTAAATGGAACATGAGCCCCAAGAGCTGTTGAATTTCCATAATATTGCATTAACGTATCAAATGATGAATACGATTCGGTGGCCATCAACCTGGAGAAAAATTATGATTATAATTTCAATTAAAATATTTTATTCTATAACATGTTAGCTGATGAGTTCAGTAGTCATTCATTCGCGTTAGTTCAAAAGCAGTTTTTCTTTTTATAATTTTTAGCAGCAAATCGAATGTATAAATTACATTTGAACGCGTAGTCAGAACAGTACTAACACAGTTTCTTGAAGGTGGTCATTATTTTAAAGAAAAATAATTAAACTCTTTTATCCAATTTTCAACATAATTGTAGAGTTTTATTTTGGATGTATTAAGTACTTGTACACGTGATTTTTTTTCGATTACAGTATTGTAGTTTTAGAGACAAATTTATTTCAAATTAGCTAATTTCGTAAAATGTCATAACCTGGAATAAATTTTAAAAACTTCTTCGTTATCAGTTGTTAATGTAATTATACCTAGTTTTAAAAAAAAACGTATCTTTTTATTAAATGTGTAAAAATATCCTAAAGTAAAACAGATTCAAGCGTCAGACCAGAGTCGATATTACAATATTTACTTAGTCGTCGAAGAGTTTTTTCTAGAATTATAATCATCCAAGTATTTTCTCCATTTATAAATCATTTCAATGGTTTCGGGTTGATCACAGGTATATTTATGAATTATATCATCATGATTAGTCGAGTTTTCTTTGCCCGGAAGATACGGTTCATCATCGAATACAGTACTTTCAAATAAATGTTTCAGAGCATCGAAACGAAACCCAGAAACGCCTCTGTCCATCCAAAATTCTATTATATCCTGAAATATAAAATAATAATTATTTCTATTTATAGAAAATAGTAAAAAAAGTTTATACTGTAGTAAAACATTTGAATTTTTTACGTACAAAAAATTCGTTCTGAACATCCAAATTCCTTATATTCAACTCTGGTTGTTTTGCATTAAATTGATGAAAATAAAACTGTTTTCGATCCAAATGCCACGTCCAGGCCGTTCCTCCAAATACGCTAACCTACGGCGATAACACAAATCCGGTAAAAGACGTTATCAGAGGTCACGTAATTACATTTTTTCCGATTTTGAACAGTATTTTCTTTTGCTCGTTGTTTAAAATATAGAACAGTGGTTCTCAACCTGAGGGGCGCGTCCCCTAGGGAGGCGTGACAAAGTTTCAGGGAGGGCGTGAAAATGTTAGAAAAAAAAAACATAAAAAATAAAAACGTTGCCGTTTTCTACGCCGTGCCTTTCCGGTGTGTTGGTCGCCGCCGCGGTCAATCGTCTTTGTGTGACCAAACCTAATTTCTCATCTTTTCCTCGGCTTAATGAACTTCTTGGTAATACCGAAAATTACATAGGTGTTAAATATCGAGAATGAGTTTAAAAAATTGATTTCAGCACATCTGGTATCTTTAAAAGACCAACTGTCAAAGTATTTTCCTGATATTTCTACAGAGAACTGGCAATTTAAATTAGTATTAAATCCATTCGAAATTGATGTGGACATACTCCCAGATTATCTTCAAGGGCAAACCATCGACCTTAAGAATGGTTCCCAAGCAAAAGAAGACTTTTCAAATAAGACCGTTGAAGATTTTTGGCTGTGTTATATTTCTGTATATCCAGAAGTTGCCAATGAAGCTGCGAAGCTATTGGATCAGTTTTCTTCCACCTACTTTTGTGAGTCTGGCTTTTTGGCGCTTGCTTGTATAAAATCTAAATATCGAGCACGATTGGACGTGGACAGTGATCTGAGATGCGCATTATCACAGATGTCGCCAAACATTCAAAAATCGATTAAAACTAAACAGTGTTCCAACCTTCTCATTAATTTTATATTTCATAATAGTTAATTTTAATTTTAAATTGTAATAATATTTTTTTTCTTATGCAAACAAATTAATTTAATATTGAAAAAACTTCATTGAAGTTGTATTCATATTAATCCAATAACCAACATAAAAGTATAGTTTACATATAAATATTACGCCTACATCAAACTTATAGTAGTGAGGTGGTGGAGCGTGAACTCATAAAATAGTTTGAAAGGGGGCGTGTACCTCAAAAAGGTTGAGAACCCATGATATAGAAAATCAATTTTTGTGTCAATTTGTGTTAATTAATTAAGTTGATTAAAATTTGAGAGAAACCCGGGGAAATGATTGTGTTATTACTTATTATTATACAAATTTAAAATTTTCATTTTTTTTCTTTAGCTAAATATACTCGTACTTGAACTCTAAATAATTTTCATCCGTCTTCAAAGAGTTTTGTGAAAAAAATTTGCATATCCATAACTTTTTAATTTTTAATTTCACAATAATTCTACATTATGAATTATATTTGTACTGTTATCATTATTTTACTTGTACATTTTTATGATCTTATCCATATTATAAAACAAGCGCCTACTCAAATAAAATTAAAGGTAATGTTTTTTTTAAACAAATTCACTTTTTTTTGACCAGCAAAATGCCAAACTTTTAAAAGTGATAGAAACAATTATTTAGTTAACATAAGTTCTTATAAGATGTTCCATTTTCGGGGCAAATAAATAAAATTTTCATATAACATATAATGTTATATTAAAAATTTTTAATTCCTTAATCATACGAACAAGATGTTTACAAAAATTGTAGGTTCTGAAACAAACAAATGTGTTAAGTTTATATTGTCTTATCAAAATCGTCTTGAATCCAGGTAATTAATGCCAATTTGGAAGTAAAGTATTTTAGTAAAAACCATCCCAAGTAATAAATAGCTGATGAGTATTAATTTGCTTTTCAAATTTAATTAAAAACGTATTTTACTAAATTTAATTTTGATTACGTTTAGAGAAAAGCTTATAAAATAGTTAATATAAAAATATTTACCCAATTGTTTGGAGGTATAGGAGGTATAGTAGAGTTTTTCAAAACTTCGTCTTGATTTTTAGCGTCTTTCCACATGTAATAATCTTTATATTTTCCTTCTTGTCTCACTGACTTTTTAAACCATTCACACTTATAACTCGTATGGTTTGGTACAAGATCAGTAATTAATTTTAGATCTGCAAATTATTTTTAACGTTTGTTGAATTAGATCAATTGATTTTTCTTTTCCCAAATAGTATCAAATTGTTACTCCGTTTTTTCATTTCGACAACTAATTCCGAAAAATCATCCATTGTGCCAAATATAGGATCTATCATCATGTAATTCTCTACGTCATACCCCATGTCGTCCATGGGGGATTTAAATATGGGACCTATCCATATTGTCTCCACACCAATATCGACAAAGTAGTCGAGTTTCTGGGTAATTCCTAAATAAAAAACGAAATCATTTATAAATTTAAAATATTTTTAAATAGGTTTATAAAATAATTTTATTAACATATGCGAGTGAAATGATGCGGGTTCTTATTTTTGGTTGATTTGTATTGAAAGTCAACGCTTCAATTTTAAAATGTGAATTCATTTTACACAGGTACTTCTTGTATGCTGTCGACTATTTCAACTTTTTAATTTTCGAAAAATTCTACTCAGAACCATAAAAAACAACGTATCGTGAAACAGTGAAATCGAAAGCAAATACGTTTTGATCAAATACATTTGGCTATTTTTTAATAAATGTCAAAATATTGATCCAAATTTTTGCAAATTATCCAATATACTGACACGTTAAAAAATGTCCAATTATTTTGAGAAATTATGAGAATAATTTTGAATTATTTGTAAATTGTGGCTTTAATTACGAAAACTTCATAATATAATTTATACATTGTATACAAATTTGATAAAATATAAAAATAATTAATTAATATCAAACATTTAATAACACATTTTTTTAATAATAAACATTTTTAATTAAAAATCTATAAAAAAATGGGTCATATCGGTGTCTTAATTTTAGAGAAAATTCATAGCGAATACAAACAGCATTAAAAAAATTGGTTTGTTCTGTTAAATATAATTTATTATGTGCAACCAACCCATTAAAAAATCATTCGTACATAGTTTTTAAAAGCATACAAAAACCTGGAGTGGTTTTATAACGCTTGATAATTGTTTAAACTTTACAAAAGATCAAATATTACCGCAACAATTAGGTAATATAAGTTATAGATGAGCTAAAATTATTAATACTCTGACAGTTTGTAGTCATGTTTTACAAATAAAACATTTAAATACTCTTTGGTTTAAAAAATTATTATATAATAATTTTAAGAATTAAAATATATTTTCAACCTTTTTAGTAATACATTCTTATACTAGCTGATAATCGTACTTTCGTGGTTGTTAAGATTTACTTTATCTGATTTTGTTTAGTTCATTATGTCGACCAGAATTATTATTGTTCGAAACAATTTTTTAAACTAGAAGTCTTTGGTAGTGCCTAAATTTTAAATAATTATACCCGAGACGAATTTATATTGTTAAAATGTAGTGTGCTTTATTCCGGAATGTTAATTTAATAGTATAACACATTTACTTTTTTCCGATTTATTACATTACATTGGTTTTTCATTTCTCAAAGACTTACAATTGATTTTTATATTCTTTCCCACATTATTTTCCTCTTTTGAATGTCATGTAAATTTAAAATACAATAAAACAATACCTTTTAAATCGCCGATTCCATCTTTGTTGCTGTCTTTAAACGATCTAGGATACACTTGATATATAATTGTGTTTGGCCACCATTCATTGTTTGGTTTTGAAGCCGAAAAAATGACATTTCCATTCACAGTAATAAATTTAAACGCAAAAGCTATAAGCCAGCAAAATATAGATGTCTTCATATTGTTGTTAACTAACAAAAAATTTCAATTAACATATTAATGGTTTTAAGTATAATATTTGGAACGTTGTAAAAAAGCAATTAGTATAAATATATTTTCAATGATAATCGTATACATACACGTTTCGTCATCTGAGAATAAAAATGTTCTATGTAAGTAGAATTTTTTTGGAAAAACACTTCATTATTTACTATGACGGAGAAAAAAATAGCCAAATTTCTTTATGATTAAATCGAAGTTTCTATATCTTGTTTATTAAGAGAGAGATCATCAGTTTGATATCATATTTTATGTAATATTAAGAACAAGTAAATTTCATAGAGATTGAACTTTTTCAGTGTGAAAATATTTTGTGATTGAAAAATATCAAGAAAAACTACCGGTGTGCAACATAGGTACAGAAATGGTCTAAATTCCGAGAAAATTTTGCTTTAAAAAATCGTTTACCTTGAAAATGTTCTACGACACAGGCCTTTACAAAGTGAACAATATTATACGTAGTTTTAAAAATATTAGGTATAGCTAATTATCCGTCCAACAAAATTGCTGGAAATCTAACCCTACTAATGTTTACTTCCATATATGTATCGTAAATTCCCTTAATAATATAAAAAAAGTGATTGGAATTACAAACAAAAATATAATGGCAAACCGAAATAAGTTTTATGATCGTTTTCATTATTTTCACGTAGGTATATCTTTTCATTCCCAAAAGACGATTTATATAAGTCATACACACATATTATATGAATTTTATTAAGTTTTCAATCAAGTTAATACGTCTCTTAATAATTTTTGTTGTAATTTGAACTCACCAAAGTAATGGATAACACCAAACAACTTAACTGTATGAAAGTGACACAGTATACAAATTTAACTTATTTAGAAACAAATCACAATATGTATTCAATTTAAAACAATGATTTTCAAACAGTTATTATTTGAACGATTTCTAATAACAGTCCCGGGAAAAATCGAGTTGTTTTACATAGGAACAATTATTCTGTAATGGTGATCAAACACGATTCCGCAACGTTTATATAGAATTGATACAATTTTTAAATAGGTTTATTTATTCAACCATGAGAATAAAACATTTGATATAATTTGTGATAGGTGCGTTATTCAGAGTCTGTAGTATTATATTTTATATACACTTGTTGTTCTTGTTGTTTGATTTACTTAGTGTGTTTTATCACGGTAAAATAATGCAGCAATCACTTGGTTAACAGATACACTTAAAAATCTGCAATATAAGTACTATGTTTATTGTATGTGTATGTCAATCATGAACTCAAATGTACAACATAGCTACCTAGGTATTGATATATTACTGTAAAATAGTGTACAATTATTAAGTACAATATTGATTAAAGATGTATTGGATTTAACATGATGCTTTTCATGAAGATTTTTTTCGTCCTAAAATCACGAAAACTCTTTAAAAATGTTCCTTCTTTTATTCACTCTTTTTATCTATATTACTTACAATATTTATCACCATTCTTTACAATATCTAGTAAATCTATTGTTATTCGCATGATAATTTGAACGTTTGTACGTTTAAAATTGTAAAAAAATCCAAAGGTTATGGTAAAAAAAACTACTCGAAAAATTAGTAAAATCAGTAAAATGGTAGGTAAAACGATTTTTTTTTGCTATCAAATTTTAAAGTATTCTTTTTGAATATTTTCTCAAAATTATAAAATTATTATTTTATAATTTTATTAAATATTCTATATTATATATAGAGCATAAAAGTAAGCGCCGGGATCAGTCTAGGTCGCGTGGATAGTTTGACGGGGAAGCCACTACGCTTTGGGTGGGTCACTAGTTTAGAAGTTGTGGTTTAAACGAATTATTTAATTTCTGAAAGCAATGATAAATCATTGTCATCAATAATACTCTTATCAAATCTGTACCTTTCCTATTTTGGTATAGTGTAAAAGTTTCAGCTTCGTCCGATCTTTATTTTCGATGTTATTACCAAAAAAATCTAAATCGATGTGGAAAAAACACGTTTCCCGTAATTATTTGTTCTCCAAGTTCCATTACTCCCTTAAAAATGATCAAAATAGTTTGAAAACTAAGCAGTTAACTCGTTAAACTCTTTTTAATGGCATAAATTTCAAGTCAAACGGAGCACTTTTTGGAATTTGACCGTTTTCGTTTTTCCCTCAAAACCTAAAAAATAATCAACGTTTCAAATAAAGTACCATCTCGAATCAATTATCTATCTTTTGAGGTATTGTACGTCAAAATTGGAGAATTTTTTCTACTAGAAAAAGTGATCACAAAAATAAAAAAAAAACCTAATTCTAGTCCCTTTACTGACTTTTCCATAACGTGTTGTTATCCTAAACAAAGCTGTATGCAAAATTTCAGCTCGATAGGACAATGGAATGTGGGTTAAATGTTAATTACAAGATTTGAAAAAAAAAAAATACTTGGAAAAAAATGCAAAAAACTTTTTTCCGGGATTCGAACCAGCGCGGCACCCAGTCGACAAACAAAATATATAGTGTGATCATTTTATCGACTCTTTTCTTGTACGCTCTTGAAAACTACTGGACCGATTTCTTTGAAATTTTCGTATACTTATAAAAATTATTGTTTTATATAACATTGAAAATTTTTAATTCTTAAATAATAAAATTGTGTAAGTTACAATTTCTTTTCAAAAAATAAATCACAAAAATAACAAATTTCGGCCAATTTTCAGAATTAAAACGACTATAAAAAAAATTGTGACTAACGATTTTTAAAATTTTTTAGTTACGAACAGTTATGAATGTTGTTAATATTGTATTAAATTTTCAAAACTTTTTCTGGAAAATTTAAGTTTTTATTGAAATTAAATGACAATAAAATTGGAAATTTTTGAAAATTTCAAAGTTCTATATTTAGTTCAAAAATTTGTGAAATGTTCTGAAATTTGCCTCACACCTGTATATTACTAATGTTAACATTGTGTGAAAATATCAAGTCTTTCCAATCATTATTTTGGGAGTTATGACCAATTAACAAAATTGATTTTGTCATAAACGCGTTTTCCGTACTTTTTTCCGTTTTTTCTTAAATTTTTTTTTTTTGTTTTTCCTGAAAACTTTTTTGGAATTGAAAATTTCGAAAAAAACACGATCAATAATTCACCAAGAATATAAAATTCTATACACAGAAAGTGGTACTGTTGTTGAAGATCGGAGCAATTCCCTAAGAGCTACACGTGACGCAGACATAAAAAAAAAAAAACACATCTTTGTAAAATCAATAGCTTCCTCGCTTCGCTCATAATCTAAAATGTCGAAGTAAATAAATCTATGAATCAACACAAAACGTTATTAGCGCAAATAACCCACAGACTCGTAATATTATTATGTTTGGATTGTAATGAAATCTTAAGACTTATAAATTTAGAAAAAGACAAATTTTCAATTTTAAAACTTCTGTAAATCGCTCAAAAGTTGTCAAAATTTTTTCAATGTTGTTTGTATGCCTATCTTACTCATCCCAAAGACGTAAAAACATTTCAAGTCATTTGAAGCATTTATTGGATTATTTATTTATGTAATAAAATAAAAATTTTTCAATGTTTGCTAGTGTGTGCGTTGATTCGGCCGAAAATCTATGACGTTCGTTCGTCCGTTTTTCAACATGTTACCTAACAAACAAGAGAAATTTTATTTGATTTTTTAATTAAATTTAAACCACGTTTAAATCCAAAATTTTTTTTTTTCTTATTTATAAACTATACAAAATCTAAGGTTTTGTGCAACAATAACTGTTAAAGTCGACAAGTTGCAAGATGTATACATAACTTTCACGCTATTTAATTAAACTTTTAACGTTTAGAGTATGATTATGATACGTCTAATCTAATGCTATTTTTCCTCATAACACTCTTAATTAATTTTCCTATCAATAACTATAAATGTTTTATTGCCTTTATTGTTAGTTGAAGGATTATTTATTCCTCGCACGTGCCTACCTTAAAGACTATAACAATATAGTAAATGAAATACGTCGAACAAAAGAATTTTTATTTACGTAACTACTTGACATAAATTAATGATTAGTAAAGTTATCTCCTTACCCATTCAGGGCCAAGTGCATTTTAACAGCATAACTTATAATTTATATTTTTGTTTCTAATAAGATGCTACTCAGTCATACTTTGTAAAGTATGATCAATACAAAAATATAAATGTAAACGATCCCCACAGATTGGTCTCAAAGTTTTTTTGTGGCTATAAAATCAGTACCGTAAAATGGCGTGCTTAGAAACAGTGATGCGAACAGAAAGAAATGTATAAAAATAATTATTCGAACGTCTCCACCAAAACAATTGAATTTAATACTAAATCGATATGATGGGAAACAATGTTGTTTTTTTTTCTACTTTATTACTAAATATTTGTGCGAAGTAATTTTTTAATTATTCAACCACCAAAATTTAAAATACCATTTTTTATTTGATAACTGTCAACAGTTTTGTTTTTATAATTTGTATTTGTTCCTAGTATTACATGTTTTTAAAATCGAAAAATTATTTTCCATAATCAAGTATTTGAAAACATGCAGATGAGTTATAACAAAATTAAGTTTTAAACTTTCTTTCGAAGAACCACTTTCTTATAAAAGTTACAAGTTTAATATACGTACAAAACGATAAAAGTTGATTGTTGATAGTTTTTTGATTTTCAAAAAATTTCGATCGTTTTAGATTCTGAGCGTAGCGCGGAAGATGTTGATTTTAAAAAGATTTTTTTTTTTTTTTGTGTCTGTGACATGCATTGGATATTGCCCGGATCTTAACGGTCGATACGTTTTCTGAAATCTTAAATGTGGGCCTCCAAATGTAAAACAACTATTGATAGTATAATTTCATAGATTCAGATTTGTGTTAAATAAATAAATATTTGATTAATATTCAATCCGTTTCTAATAACTAATACAAATTGATCAATACGTTGATAACATCAAGTCTTAAATCAATTATAAGGTCAAGGAACGGTTGATATCAAGGACTTATGATTTGGCTCTTCAATATATTGTGTTTCAGTTATACTAATATTAGCAGGTAAAATATTACCGAAACTTTTCTCGTATTGTGTCTTATAATCCAAAACATTAGATTTAAATCCGCTTTTTTTTAGATTTATTGTTATTCTATACAAGAACTTTCATTGGCATATTTTACCGTCGAAATTATATATACTTAAGAAAGAAGTTGAACCTAAAAAATGAATTATCTAAATCAGTTGGACTTAATTGTTTCCCATTCAGTTTTAGCATAATATTTTCGAGTAGATAACAAGAAATTATAAGAAACATGATGAACAAAAAAAAATTACCAGTACGTGTTGCTTCTCGTTTTATTTTTTCTACAAACGCTATCCACATCAATCGTTATTAAAATTAATTCAATAAACAATTCAGTATGTGTACGACATTGACTTGAAAAAAAAAAAATGTGAACATTTCTTACATTAAGTAAACAAACAATTTATTGACAAAATAAAATATTTGTTCAGTATCAAAAATATATAGATCCTTATGATTTTTAAATATATTCCCTTACTCTTTCAATGTAGTTTAAAAGAAACCAAAGAATCTAGACGCGTTTCTACAAATATCCGTGTCCCATACACATATTTGGCAAGTATAAATAAAAAGTCTAGTCAATCCGCCGGCCTCGGATTACACCCCCGATGATGATATTCTCTTGTTGGTAAAGTGAAAACTTAAATATTCTTTAGAAAAAGGTTTGAAAACATGTTACGATTTCGTCAACATATTGTACAGTTCAGACTAAATAATTTGAAAAGTCACATTTTATTTTCCAGACGTTTAACAGCGGTCGCCAAACAATCGACGGTCTTATAAAAATTAAGGCCAATATATATGTATAAGTAAAACGTATCGCGGCGTGAAAATTTTAAATTTGGATAAAATATTTTCAAGAGAACTCCACTATTATGAAAGTATAGTAAAGTAAAAACGGTCTAGGATGTTATAATCAAACGTACGTTATCTTGTAGTTTAAACGCAGTCCGTTATTTCAACTTGCCGACACAAAATGTTCGCACAGAGTTGCGAGATATTTTTTTTTTTAATTTACCATAAGCGTATTGCAAACTACACCGTTCGCCTAATCTAACCAACACCGTTCGTTTGAAAAAGGATTATAATTTTATTTCCATATTAACACGGAAACTATATAGCTGCTTCGTGAATGATTTAGGTGACCGCTGCAGTCGCACTGCGTTGTCGTCGTTCGCATCAGTCACAGGTACACGCTGTCAATAAATCCGCGGTCGTTTTGGTGAAAGTCAAATTTTTTGGCTCCCTCCTCACACGAAACCCACAGATCAAATAAAAAAGTAATCCTCGTCAAGCCAAACACGGACCTTTGCGGCGACAACCGCGGATTATCGTCGTTGTATAATATATCATTGCAATTTAATATTGACAATAACAATAATGACATTTATATGCATATTATGTACACATTATGAGCGACCGTTAAAACAGGCCGCAGACGCGGGTTTAAAACGCCGGTCGCCGACGCCGGCGGTGGGTTTTTATGTCCGCCCGAAGTACAAGACGAACCGATTTAATATCGCGTCCACCCTCCGAGGGCGCGAACGATACACAGGGTCGCGCGTAAGGGTTGGAAATTAAGTGTGTGTGTGTGTTTACTGAAATAACGTACATATATAATTCAATTATATGACTCACCCCACCAGTGAGATTATATTGTATTATATATTATCGTGTGGGAAAATTTGAATATCGCGAGAGATTTGATTAAAATCAAAACGAATTTTGACAAAAGGCCGACGGCGAGATGAAGAAAAAAAAAACGTCACAACGTTGGTCAAAATTTAAATTTTTTATTTTTTAGTTTATACCGCGCGTGAGAGGCACCTTTTCGGAGTAAATACGTTTTCGATAACGTCGAAGCAATACACGTGATATATACATAGGTGTAGTAGGTAGTGACAACATCGGAAGAAAGGATTTTCATTTGATATTTTACGAGTTTGCGTAAAGTCTCTGTCGTAATAACATTGTTTTATTAGTAAACAACCTGCGAGTGACCATCTTTTAGATTCTGAGCGTCAATGCGAAGAACGCATTGTTTTTACAATGATGTTTTTTTTTTTTTTTTTTTAAGTGATCACTTTTTCTAGTAGGAAGAATGATACCTCAAAAGATAGATAATTGATCCGAGACGGTGCTTTATTCGAAGCGTTTTTGAAATTTCTAATATTTTTGGAGTTACGAGTAGAAATTTTTGAAATTGCTCCATTCTACTTGAAATTTATATATGTCAAAGGGTTTTATGAGTTTAATGTTGAAATTTCAATCGATTTTGATCATTTTTGCGGGCGTTATGAAATTTGTTATTTTACGGCAGTTATTATTCCATAAAACCTCTAGTTTCTATGTTTAAGTCTCGAAACTTTAATACAATCTAAACCAGGTAGTTTTACATATGTGGTTAGTAAATTGGTTTTTCACAATTTTGGTTTACAGTCGATTTCGCGTTGTTATTTTGTCGTTAAACTATAGTGACCCACCCAAAGCGTAATCGCTACCCCGTCAAACTATCCACGCAAACTAGAGTGATTCCGGCTTTTTTTTCTTTTGAAAACGTGCCTTACCGGATAACCTTAAAATGTTTCGATTGTTTTTTTTTTTTTATTTTTATAATAAAATTTTTACATAATACTGAATTATTTATAAAATTAAAATTTAGACAAACATATTTTGTCGATTTGTTGAAACACCAATCATACCGAGATCAAGAGTATTATTTAACAATTAATTAATTACTTATTAGTGAAAATAGGAAAATAAAACGATTCTCTATAAAACTCTTAACAGTTTATATAGACACGATGAAACTGTGATGAGTAATTACTAAATTAAGTAAACTAAATAAAACTTTCGTAATAACCTTCAAATTTATTATTTAATAAAAAATAAATTATTTATTTTATTACTCTTACCAATTTGTGTTAGTTTCCTATCTTTGGACTAACTTATTTTGATTCAACGGATGTGTCCATAAGTTCGGATTAAACAAATTTTCTGGAATTTATTGAACAGAAATGACAAACAAATTAAAACTTATAAAAATTTACAAGTCTTCAGATAAAAAATGATTGATACATTTTTAAATTTGTAACACACTTATATCTCACCTAGACATATAGGTAAGCACTGTTGGAAAATTTTAGGTATTTTCAATATTTCGGATGACCAAATAACAAATACCAAGTTTGTTCAAAAAATACGTTTGACGTAATTTTTCTATTTCTTACAAAGTTTGTTTTAAGCATTGAAATTTTTGAAAAAATCGATACCATAATAAACCACGATATTACGAGTTGGGATATCGGAAAATGGCTGTAGATGCACAAAAAGGTGGGAAAATTTTGCTTCGAGCAAAGCGTGACTCAAACAAAAAAAGAAAAAAAAACTCTCACGTCTTTCTAAAGCCAATAGCTTCGCTCAGAGTATGAAAACGCACATTTTTGTAAGTTTAATAACTTCCTCGCTTTGCCCAGGTATCTACAAAACGCACGTTTTTATTAAATTAATTGCTTCATCGTTTCGTTGCTTTGAGCTTAAAAACCGCAGATCTTTCTAAAATCAATAGGTTTCCGCCGCTCAGAGTCTAAAAAAAATCAAACACATCGTATCATCAATAGCACACACACACACACACAGTATAAATTCCTTCCCCCCTCAACCCCACTCAGAATCTCGAATTTTCGGACGTTTCGGTTCGGCAGGACGACGACGATGATAACAACAACAACTACAACAACAACAAAAACAACAATAATAATAATAACCTCGTTAGCGTTCCTTTCAAAATCAACGACCCCAAATATCATCGTCGCCGGGGGATTTTTGCGACGCGCTCGTGCAAGTGAGAGCGTGCCAAAAAAAAAAAAACATATTTTCCGTATTCCCTCGCGCGCGGCGGTTTCCGCGGGAACGTCGTCCGTGTCCCCCGCGCAAAGGGAGGAAACGGTGTCGTCGCGCGTCAACGCAACGTGTGGGACGGGCGCGCGGGTGGGCGGAAGCTCGAAAACACGCCTGTATACCTACACTACAGTGGAAATTATTTATCGCCGGCGGCGCGCACTCGATTCCGAGTCATTGACTCCGCCGGGGTGCCGTTAAACGGTTTAAAGGCGCGTGCTGCCCTTTGTCGCGCGGCTTTTGCGACGACGACGACGACGACGTCGTAAAAAAAAAAAATTGTATTATTACGCGGTTATAAATTATTAAAAAAGCGTTTGCCGAGGCCACCGCCTTTGTGCCGCGGCGGTTATATTAATTTATCGATAATTTACGACCTTTTTTTTTTTTTGCCGGCGGTGATGGCGACGTGCGGATGCGGGTGCGGGTGTTGGGCCCCGGGTGAGGGTCGAGATGGATGAAAAGCCGACGTCGTTCGAATCGGTTAAATACTGCGATTGAGAGACTCCTTAACTTGCTAACCCGACGCACAAAACAACAATCGAGAACGAATTTATACGCGCTGCAACGTTGTCGTACTGTTTATTTTAGTATCTATGTATTATGTACCGTCCTTTAAAGCTAGCCAAAATGTCGACCTCAGGCTCCAATCTCAAAATCCCGGCCGTGCAAATTAGTAAAATTGAGTAAGTATTTTGTTCGTCGTTTTTACACGTCAGTGTACGGGGTCGTTTTGATTTGCCGTTTAAATAAGAGTAAAACAACTATAGCACGTAACGGCCGTTTTCGAAGCAACGAATTGTGTAAAATATTTCGGTGCATACTCAAACGTACCGTAGACAAAGAAATCAGTACAAGTCAGTACATGTATTCTATATTTTTCACTGTAGCCAAACTGTACAAACAGTTGATTTTCAGGTTTCACCTACATGTGAACAAATTTTTCATCGTTATACATATAAAGTAACTGGTTAAATGTGGCAACGTTGGAAAGAAATACAATCTATCGAACATTCCCTCCTCAATCGTAATACCAAAAATACCGTTTTTCCCAACCGGTGCACCGTTCTCAATCGTTCGATAGCCGTTTTCAATAGGTACATATGGTATTTTCACTTCTCCCCGGTGCGAAAAATCCCTTAGCGACGACCTTGTGTCAAGATTTTACGACCTTTCTGGAGTTAAAATAATTATTATTATAAATTTTAAGAAAGGTTAAGTTAGCGGGGCCGAACGTACAAATATCCTTCAAAAGAACGATCACATTTGGGTTGACATTTTAACTGACTTGTGCGGTTTGGAAAAAAAAAAAGTGATCGTATAGGATTTGAGTTTTCAACAATACTTTAAGAATCTTTACGTTTTCGATCCGGTCGTCGTAATAATAATTGGGACGATTTTTAAAACGGTCGAATTTCTCGGGTCCTCCAGGTTAGGCGGTTACACACACATTTCACGGTATAGTTATAAAAGGTACAACTGTTAGGAATAATCGAAAATAGAAATCGACAAAACTATGAATTTTTTCCGGGAAAAATCATTTGAGAAACTCTAGTTTCGCTTATCGTGTTAACTGAACTCGTAATTTAATCTAACCTAAGCGTTTTTTTATGTCATTGAGAATTAATTTTCCCGTCCAAATAAATCCTGTTTTTGCCCGTTCCTATATAATTGCGATGATTACCAATTTTGACAATACGATTTTATAAAATGCCGATTTTTATAGTCCCGAATTCGATAAATCCTGACAATTATAGTTTCTTTAAAAAAAAAAAAACGTATTGAGACGTATCGAAAAGCTTTCAACTGTTTATGGAACGCTAAACTTGTTTCTTGAAATCCGTGTGAAATTGTTGCATTATTTGTTTTGATAAAGTTTTCGTTGAGATTCCAAGTCTCAAAACTTTATCACAAAATAAACAATATATTTTGTGTATAGGGTTAGAATTTTTCTCTCAAAGACATCACAGTTATTGTTTACACATTGCGTCCTTTAAATCTTAATACTACTGAACGTTTATCTAATTTTGCGACCGTATAAGCGGTATTAATTTATTATTATTCTATTCTGAAATGTAATGGAAACGATAATTTAAATTAATCATAATCGAAAAGATTTGGGTATTCGTCATTAATCTTGGATAATATGACTTCATAAAACACATTATTAATACCGAATAAACAATACGAGTAACACGTGATTTCACATGTTTTACATTACATTATTTTACATATTATTCAGTAGGTACTTATATTTTGTTTTTATTTTTTCTTTAAAACCACCAAAAAGTAAAGTATCAGAATTTTATGAAGTGCCTTAAATCTTAATATACCTACTCAAAAAATCAATTTTTATGCTCTAGTTATTTAAAGAAAATTAATAAAAAAATTTAGAACAACTCAAATGGTTATGACGAATAACAAATGTTAATAATTATAGATAAAGTAATTTATGTTTGAAATTGTTAATTACTGTTTTTGATTTTTATTCAAGGTAAAGTAGTCTATTTTTTCTAGATAGGAAATACAAATGTTATACAATTAGTATATGTTTATACGCATCAAATAATTTTTATAAATTGTAGAGATCCTAGTAATTTTTTTTAAATTCTAACTTCTTACATTATCAAAACAAGTAAAATTAAAACTAATACTTACTTGTAAACATTGTTTTTTTTTTGTTGACCACAGATGATGACGATGTCAAAACGCGTATTTGTTTTTAAACAAAAATGTTAAATATTGAATAATTTTTAAGGTTATTTCATTTAAAAATAATCAAAACTGGTGTTCACTAACGGTTGATGAATGAAAAACAGTATTTAATTTTAATATACCAATCAAAGACGAAAAATAAAATATTTGAATTTAAAAACGTGGTTCAGTTACGAAGACTGAAGTTAGTTAAAAATCAAAATGTATTTTTACTTTTGATCTTAATGGACGATTTCTATAGTTTGAAATATTACTAATTTGTTTCTTTTTAATGAACTTAAAATATTAATACGTAATGAATTGGTATACTTACTTAATACGTAGTTGGTATACTTCAAGTTTGCCTGCGAATTCGAGTTTTGTCAAATGGCGTAACTTATGTATAATAAAAAGTTGGTGTCAAGTACTAAATAGTGAAACAGATACTGAAAATTATTAAAAAAAAAAAACCATGGAACTTAAAATAAACAAAAAGAACGTAACAATATGTACAAAGGAAGTCCGACCGCACACTTATCCAGGACGAAATTGTAAAATTTTGAGACAACGCCGTCCTATTTCTACATTACGAGAAAGGCAATTTAAAGTCTCAGAAATATTACTGTGTTAATAGTGTGGATAATTTAAAGTTACAGTAATAATATACTCCTTCATCTCTAGTCTCGAACATTTACAGTTAATTTTGCTCTGGATAAAAAGTGTGTAGGGACTTTCTTTTGTATCTCGTGTTTTAGTTATTTTTAAATGACCAAGCCTGATTTTTTTTTTTTTTTGATTTTTACTATACCCGTAAATCAATGTTATTACGTCGCGTGTAACGATTTTAATAAAGCGTTCGTCTAATAATAATAATGTTACGTTCGCGGCAAGTGCAGCGGCAAGCGCGAGAGGGGATCAAAAGGAACTCTTAGGGTCGCGACGACGACACAATATGTTCGTGTGCGGCGCGGAGGCGATGTTTATGACAGGTAATAGGGTCCTCCTGCCCGACCCTCAAAAACTTCATAATATTTTCATCTCGGGTGCGATTCGGCCGCGTATTATTATTATTATGTGTATAGGCGGTACACACTACACAGCCGACACGAGCGAACGTGCGCCGCCATCGTTTTCAGATGTTTTTTTTAAATTTTACCCTTAGCTCCTATCCCCCAAGAACGTTGAGGGATCTGAGCGGGGCTCAGGTGGTCTGGAAAAGACCGCAGACAACGAACTGATGAGACATATCACTGGATTACGACGGATGAAGGATTTTATTATTCTTCTTCTTCGCCTTTCTCCCAAACTATTTGGGTTTGACCACCTGATGGTTCGTCCTATTCCTCCAATTATCACGATCATTCACGTCCCCCACGCACACATTAACAACTTTCATATCTTTTTCAATCGTTTCCATCTTCTTTGGTCTTCCTCTACCACTTTTTCCTTCAACGTTCATTTTCATAACTGCTCTTACTGCTTCTGCAGTTTCTCCTCTCCTCGTCGCATGTCCAAACCATCTCAGCCTATTTTCCCTCACCTAATCCACCATTGATGCAACACCAATACTATCTCTTACACATTCGTTTTTATTATTCCATCTTCTCACGTTACTCCTAAAATACTTCAAATTGTATCCAAACTTTTAAGTCGTTTTAAATCTCTCCGTCGTAATGTCGCGCGGAAATGTCGAGTCGTTCGGGGCGATTGTGAAAGTTTTGTCGTTTCGTAACTCAAACAATAATCTGAAATTCAAAAAAAAAGTTCTAAACAAAGTACAATCATTGGCAAAATACCTAAAAGAATTTCAAGTCGTTTGGCGCTACGTTTTTTGAAAATGTTTGGTTTTTGGTTATCGCTGCACTCGTGCAGAATTTAAAACTTTAAAAATTACTCTAGATTAGATTCTCTACAGTTAAATGTGAAAACAGTGTGTAAAAGTGCATTGAAGTACTATGATTCTAAGGTGGATTATGCAAAAAATTATACAGTCTAGAAATTCGTAGATTATATTTTGGATCCGACATCAGTCTTAAAATATATTAATAATAATATTAGCGGTAGATTTAAGAAATTTTTATTGACGTATAATTGAAACGTATGTTATGAAACGAATTCGTCTAGCTGTGTGGTCTTTGTACTGTTATAATATGGTTTTTTGTTTTGTAAAAGTAAGTTTTTTTACATTCAACTCAGATTTTGCGTACCTACCTATTGTAGACAATATTAGATAATCGGCCAATTTTGTATTAATAATAATTAAGTATACTATTGTTTAATAAATATAGATGCAAATTATTCTTTCCGAAGCCCAGTATTATAATATTGATTATCTGTAGTTACCCCAACCATCTTTGAATAAATCAGTTACCTTCTTATTAATTTAACGCGCAGTATAATGTTGCTCAATAGGTACTTTATTTTATTAGGTAAGTTTTCATTACTGAACTTGTTAAGTAATGTTATCGTTAAAAGAATATACGTTGAATAAAAAAACAATAGCTTGAGCATGACCTACCTAATTATTATTTATCGATAACGATATTAGAGCGTGTCGTATATGGAATTCGTATTGCACACACTAAATATCGGTTTCATAAGAAAAACAAAAATCTCATATTTTGATATCGCACGAAACGCGCTTAAGAAAACAGTGTTCTATTTTACATCAATAACATGTGTATAATACATGATAGACATATAATTATCATACACTTCAAACAAATAAAATATTATACTAAAAAACCTCAAAAGTAATATAAAATCAAAGTAAAATGTATGAATATAACTAAAACTATAATAGGTACGTATTATAACTTCATAAATTCTGCCAATTGTTTTTTAAAAATAATAACTAAAACGCATTTAATTGTGATGTATCAGAAGGCACAAAATATCATCATTATAATCAACTTAAAAGTAATTGTAAGTGCAATTTAAAATGATTTATTTAATGGATCGTTATTGAATAAAGTAATAACATATATTATCCCTCTAGATTATTTTCTAATATCCCATCATTTGTTTTTTGCTTAAATGGTTTGGTGTACCTGGTTAATACTTAATACGATGACCCTAAAAATATTTTAAAACTTTTTATTATTTATTTTTTAGTCAGTTAGGTACAACAGTTTAAAAATCGAAATTTCGCATTATAAATTCTTTCCCATATAGTTAAAGTTTTGTAGATAAAGTTTTAAATTTACCATCTGTGTACATAATATTGCTTAATATACAGCTATCGTTGGCCAATTTTTAAAAATCAATTTTTCGTAAAAGTGATTGGGGCTTAAAACTGACATCGTTGTTGGAAATTAAATTTCAGAAACATTTTTTTTTTTATAATCAGAATTAAAAAAAAAAACTCAATGACAGTAAGTACCTGTGTTATACAGGTATTACAATAGTTATTCTGAATCTTAACCATTTTTCAAAACAAAAGTTATTCAACTATTGTTTTGTTTATTAAGAGGATTCACTACATAGATAGCATTCGATAGTAAATCTTTCGGATATTCCCCCTTAATAACGTCGTTTTCAAAACAACTTGATCGTGTAGTGAGATAGATACATTTTTATATTACGTCCATCTTGGTAAAGCTAAACAGTTTTTTTTTGGCTGGTAAATTATAAAACTTATATTCAGCAGAAAAAAATTGCCGATTTTTTAAGACGCGAACAAAACATTTAATAAAAAGATAAGTTAATAGGCGTCGTGTAAAACGACGTCGTGTTCGCTTTGGAAGAATTTAAAATCAAAACATTCACGACGAAAAGGCGAAGAACTTTTTCAAAGTAAACAGTATGCCCATTATCAATAAAGTTTGATTAATTATTAGGATATTAATAATATTGTCTGACCGACGGAATGGCTCGTAAGTCAACATCAATGCGGTTCATATTATCCACACACATCGAGTTGTATAACCAAAAACCAATTTTTTTTTTTTTTTGGAAAAAATATTGTCCTGAACATTTTCGCGTTCTACACATGGAACGTTTTTATTCTCGCGGGTGACGTACTTTAGTTATACGACGGTACGATATAATATTGGCGCTGAATGAAGGGCAGCAAAGCGGAAGATTCGATTTGAAATATTCAGCGTTATACTTCAGCTCCTCCCGAACGGATCGTTTTTGCGTTGGTCGTCTGCTACGGAGCTATACTATTTTTTTTTCTCTTCTTCTTCTTCGCACGGTTAATGCGGCGCGACGTACAGCGTTTCGACTGCGGAGCAAATCTAGTGGAAAATCTTTTGATCAAAAACGAAAATGTGTACCGGGATTTTTACGAAGAAAAACGAATTGTGTAAGACTGTGTCGCGCCACAACGTAGTAATATTGTTATTATATGCTATTCATAATATTGTCTCTCCTCGTACAGATCATAAAACGCGCATGGTCGTAAAAAAACGCTTTGAGTCGTTGTGGTTTGGTTATTGCGCTCTTATGCGTGTGATTTGCGTGGGCACCCTATTTGTTCGCCATTTTTCACACGTTCACGGTGGCGTGTTGAACTGTAGGTTACTACGATTAGGAGTAACTTAATAATTAAACCAATCACTCCGTTCCCCGAGCATTTGTCACTTTGTATATTTGAAATCTAATAACGTTTTCTTTGCGTCTGATAGATTTTTATTTTTACCTTCTAAGAATAAAAATCCTCTCTCGATCCTCACTCTCCTATTATCCATTTTATCGGCGTGGAAATTGCAGGCCACAAAAAGTCAGATCCATCCCGGGTACCTACTAGCGGATAAATAATTCGCTCACGACCAAAAAAAAACCGTTTGAAATTGGGCTATCTATTTAGCCGAAAATATTTGTTGACCAGCTGCAATTTATGTGAATCTAAAAAACGTATCGAAGAAAACGGGCTTTTGAGAACGAGCAATGTTTAAGAATGAAAATATTTTTCCTTTCATCCATGCGTGATAAGTTATCCGTGCTAATACTTTATTGATGTTAGCAAAAATAACCCCTGTTACTTCTATTCTATTAATTTTGATGAATATTTATTTTCTTTTATAATTACCATTTATACCGTTATATACCATTTGAATTTTTTTTATGAAACCACTAATATGTAAGTTATGTTACACTATGTATACTTGTTTACACTTTATAAATATTAATAGTTGGGCTTATTGCTCCTCTAGGATGTTTTTAAATAATACAAAATTAATATCGTGTTGCATAACATGATAAGTTGTTCTTGTACAGTTACTAGCAGTGGCGCAACTAGCGGGGAAGTTGGCAAAGTGAAACTTTGGGGCCCTAATAAATTGGGGGCCCCCATAGACTATTTTTTTCCACATTTTATTCATTACAAATTTGGGAGGGGCCCCATTTTATATTTGACTTTAGGGCCTCCAAGTGTCTAGTTGCGCCACTGTTCAATAGCTGATTATTCGAAAATGGTCAATTAAACAATTATTGATTTTGGCACCAAAATGTGCAACATGGTCATCTCTGTCCAACAAAGAAAAAAAATTTAAAATCGGACATACCACGGACATAATCACCGAAATAAAAATCCAATAGCAGTGGCGCAACTAGCGGGGAAGTTGGCAAAGTGAAACTTTGGGGCCCTAATAAATTGGGGGCCCCCATAGACTATTTTTTTCCACATTTTATTCATTACAAATTTGGGAGGGGCCCCATTTTATATTTGACTTTAGGGCCCCCAAGTGTCTAGTTGCGCCACTGGTTACTAGGATATATTCTATGATAATTTATTTATTTATATATATATATAAACGAACATATTAAGTTCTATACAGTTATAAAAAAATGCAAACACAATAATGGTAATAATACATAGCGTGTGAACTCTCGTATATAAGTAAAGCAAGATGACATAAGAACAACAATATTGAAAACCAAGATAAGTACATAATACAATTATTGTAAAGTTACATATTATGTAAACAAATATATAACGTAAATAACAACCAAGATGTATAGATGGAAATTTATTTTGAAACGAATAAGGGAAAGGAGTTCTTTACATTCGGGGTCTAGGACACTTCGCTGCGACCGACTCGCTAACACCATTTCGCCGCCGGACCGATTCGCCGCGGACATCCTCGCCGTCGAATTATCGCTACTAAACATACTTACATACTACTATAAAACCCCCCTTCATTTTTTGTGATTTTAGTACGAATTCCGTGATTTTGAATTTTGATGATGAGTTCCAACGTGATGAATTTTAGTTTAATTTTGTCCTTAAAAAGGTACGCCCGGCAATTTTTTCTAAAAATCCCTTCGTTTCATTCAAAAGTCCAAATATCCTAAGGGCTATTTTTGAAAATGTAAAAAATCTAAAAAAAAATATATAACCTAACCTAAACCGATAACGTATTTTTTTTTATCTTTTATATAACCTAACCTAACCTAAACCAAAATTCATCACGTTGGAACGGTGTACTCATCATCAAAATCATGGAAGTTGTACTAAAATCAAAAAAAAATGAAGGGGAGATTTATAGTATGTAAGTATGTTTAGTAGCAGTAATTCGGCGGCGAATCGGTCCGGCGACGAAAAAGTCTGGCGGCGAGATGGTGTCGGCGAGATGGTCGCGGCGATTCGGGCGGGTTCGTTACAATCAATATTACTACCAAGAAGTGAATTATGCAAGTAAATTAATGAAGACACTAGAGGTATATAATATTCTAAATAAATCTACGAATTAATGATAGAATAAATATAAATTAAATAATTAACTTTGTGCCAAGATAAATTTGGTACAAACTAAATTATTGTTTTTATCATTAGACTAACAATTAATTTAATTAACTATCGTGTTCTTAAATTAAATGTTGTTTTCAATCTGGTACAGATATTATTTTATTCTGGTACATTATAAATTGTAAAAGCAGGAATATTAATTGAAGTAAAGTATTTATAAAATTTGGGACAGGAAATATACTCCGCGAGACTAGACAAGGCGTATATCATTGTAGACTGTAGTTGATAAAAAATATGTTTAGTTTAATTATTCTATATTAAATATTATTAAAATGTTAGTGGTTTCTAAATTGACGTTATTTCGATTATTTAAGTTATTATAAAATATTTAAAAACATCAATTTTACTAAAATATACTTAAAATATAATTAAAAACATTAATTTTCATTATCAACATTTAACGATCAAGTACCATTTGTATCCAATTGAGTGATTCAACCTTGTCATAATTAAATAATAATTCACATATTTTACGTAAGCTTTGAATTCACTATTATTCCATGTAAACACCGCACGAGTCTTACCAAATAAATATTCAAATAATACGAACAAAAAATATACTTTGTAATTACTAATTTCTTTATTGATTGTTTTAATTTGTACGAATGTTGTTTTAAATTACATTTAACCGTAGTGTAAAGCCATAAGGACACGTGCATTTTGAAAATATGGTTTGAGCCCTCTAGCATTTATCTATTCTGTGCCTCTAGGGCAGGGATGGCAAATAGGATTTGTTCAATGTGCCAATTTATAACACGATTCAAAACAAAATTTTCAGCCGTGCCACTGATCATTTTGATTGACACAGTAAATTTTTACAAAATATAAATGATAATAATTATGCAAAAATGGAAATAATGTAAAAAAAAATATTAAATTATTATTATTGTTTGTTAGAAACTTTTTGTTTCATATTGCTTGGAAGCTTTTTTACGTCTGGTTGATATGCTGTTGCTTGCAAGGCAACACGTGCTGCCGAATCTCCCTCAGTTAATCTGTTCCTAGTCTTTAAATTTGTATGATTTAATACAGAAAAGTACTCGCAAGCATATATGTTGAAGGGAGAATCGTTAACAACGAAATTTTTTGACGGAATAAAAGGTATCTGGAATATTATTCCACACTTCTAATAATACGTTTTGTGTAGGTTATATATTTTAAAATAATAAATATAAGATAACACGTTCATGACCGCATGCAAATTGTGTATCCTTATAAATAACCGAAAATAAATTTTTGGAAAAATTACTTTTTTTTTTTACAGAAATAAATTAATTCCAGTGCTTTAATAACAAATTTGTACAAGTTTTAAAAGCTCTAACTTTCATGTCAACTTATGTTGACACCGGTTTTTTTTAAGGATACTCATTATAAAAAACCCACTTGTCAACTACGATTGACATAGAAAATAATATAAAAATACCAACAAATAAATACGTAAAATAATAGTTATAATAATATAATTATAAAATTAAAATTGATACAATCCTCATAGATAAACCATTAAAAATCAACACCTTTGTAAAACATAATAAAAAACTTAACGAAAAAATCAAATAACAATTTTTAAATTTTCAATGTATGTGACTTGTAGTATCACTTGTCTTCTCTTCAGCTTATCAGTGTAATTATAGTTATATAGTTTATACATAAATCTAAAACATTTAAAAAAAACGTTTTGTTTGTTCTCGTATCACTATGGAAAGTACCTTGTAGCGCATCAATTATTAAATAAATTTCAAAGCCCGTTAAAATTTGTGCTGAATCGTCCCAGGATCGTATAGAACTTTGGACGCATTGAAAAGCAAGAGGTGGCTCAAACAACAACCCGAATGCAGTTCAATTTAAAAATACGCTTCGGCAATTATTCACAAAAATATTATAATTGTTGGAAATCGTTCGAACTTTGATTACTCTGAAGGTGATGGAATTCCGATGTGAAATTTATCCGATACAAATAAAACTCCTGAGAGCTTGAAAAATATTCGATTCATCTTGATAATGTTGATTTGGGTTATTAAAGCTATATTAGATTATATTGTGAGAAGTATCGTCAAAACAATCGTGTGTGTGTCAATGGTGGTGTTCTTATAGAAAATCGTCTAGACCGCGAATACAGTAATTATTCTTTTACAACCTCCGTAAATCAATAATAACTTTTAAAGCTGTTTCATTAATTATACAACGAGTTGAAAAATCTTTTCAAGCTGTGGTTATAAGGGAAAAAAAAAAATCGTCATAGAAATTGTTAGCGAGCTTGCGTCCTATTGATGATGAATTTGGCGCACGTAGTCGTGAACACCCACCCCAATTTTTTTGTCGGACGAGCAAAAAAAAAAAAAGGTCTTTTAACTAAAATTTTTGTGTGTTATACATACATATAATTTATTAGGAAAAACATTTTATGATTATTATTTAAAAAGTAATGCCTTCTTCATTACATCACTTGAGTCTCACACATATTGTCACACTACACCTATACTTTAACTATACGGCTAAACCTAAGGCGTATGTACCTACCCACCCACCCACCCAGAATTCAAGTGGGGCCGCGGCCCCTAAAAAACCCCGTCGCAACGCCACTGGTCGTGAATATTCGTTGTTTACAAATTAATTTGTCAAAAATTTATTAACGTTAGAACGAAACATCATAAAAAGCAATTTAATACGTGTGAAGTTTTCAAAAATCTCTCAGGCATAAACTTAAAAAATTCATTTTGTTTAAAAATCTATAAGTATAAATCATTGTTCTCATCATATACTAGTATTTGTATACAATTTTTTTTTTTTAATAACATAACAATGTTTACCGTAATATTATATAATATGTACACAAAATGAGAAGTGGACAGTCGTAGTGTACGTATTTCTGTGATGTACTTGGTATTAATCAATCTTAACAAATATTATAAATATACGAATTATTTTTTTATTATTTAAACGTCGATTAGGTTAAAATCGCATTAATAGCAACGACAAAAAAAAAAGTGAAATCTTCGAACGTGTACGGACGGCGTACGTAATAATATTTTCCTTGCCGTACGTGGGGGGTCGTGGGGAGGGCGGCTCGTAATATTTACGCGTGCGGGTGTATACGAGGGCGCGCTCCAGTGTATTTTTTGTATCGATGTTGAAGCCGGTGTAACGATTTTGTTCAACAGATAAATATCCACCTTGCTCAATAGAAGAATATTCCGACCACGTCATCGTGTAAGTCCGCTAAATGGCAACACTGATGCCTGTTCGGAGGCCATTGTTATGAATGGTTAGAAAAAATTCCGACTCGCTCGTTTAGTCGTTTCAACACACAACAGTCTCTCGCCGTCCGCTCGTTCGTTTCTCGCGTTAATCCGTAGTCCCGTGCTCATATCTACAGTCGAGACTCAAGATGGCTTCGTCCTCTCAACAAAGAACAGGTGAGTGGTTTCCTAAAGGCGCGATTCCTCCCGCGGCGCGCGACGCGAGCTTCGGCATAGTTTGAACTTTGAAACGACTGACGGGGCTCGTGTACGCGGGTCGCGGGGCCTCGTGTACGCGCGTCGCGGGGCCTCGTGTACGCGGGGCTCGTGTGCGCGGGGCTCGTGTTAGGTCAGGTGTTAGGTCGCGTACAACTTTTTGGAACACATCCGCTCCCGTCAAACGGGTACATCCATTTTCGTAGTTTTGAGTGAAACGAAAAATTTGCTGGTTTTGACAACATGACGTGTTTTGTATTTTTTTTTTTACCACTAGATCACGGTGACTTCTTCAATAATTCTCAGATTTTTAACGTCACTGATAGGTATATTATATTGGGCAGTGCTTGAATTGGAAAATAAATGAAAGGGAACTCCAAGACTAAAAAAAAATTAGCGTAGAGGAGTAAAAACGTTTTTTTTTGGTTGTAATTTTTTTCTAAATTTAAAAAATTTATATATAAAAAAATTGCTTTCTTCATTTAAATTTGACGCGCTTCGTGTATAAACCTTATACCATATACTTTTTAATCAACCCCGCCAAATGGAATAATAGATGACTAGATGATGAAGTGAAAAGCAGTTACTAAAAAAAAGATACAGATTACAACAGTGAATCAATAAGTAGACTTAGGTTTTTTTAATTGTTAAAATTAATTATTTTATTGTTAATTAAGTGTAGCAAAGATTGATAATAATAAACTTTAATTGTTGTTTCTTTCGTTTTACAGGTAACTTTGTTGTTAATGTAAATAGTGTAAATAACAGCTATAGTAAATAACTTTTGTTTTACAGAGAAACTAAACTGGTTATTAAAAAAATTTACAACTCTTTTATATCATATTATGTAACACAAATAAAAATATATCTATAACTTAGTTTTTCATTATTCAGTCCCTTATATTTTTTGGAAATTTGATAGATGGGGAGATTACGTGGTATCCGTGGCACCGCACTATTATAAAAAAGACACTCTTGAAACTTCTAAAAATACAAAAATTCCCAAAATGTTTTTAGTGTTAGACAAAGTCGCTTAGTGTCTAGGTTTGGATGCAATAGGCTATTATCTGTTAGCAAAGCGACGGCGCCGAGCGAATGCCAGACACGCGGTTAGGTATCTGCTCCCTGCTAAGTCCGAAATTTTCTTTTTTTTTCTTTATCTAGGTATGTTCCCTGTAAGTCTGTTGCAATAAAATTATTTTAATTTTAGGTAGCAGTAAAAATGCCAAAAAAAACACAAAATTGGTACAGATGACAGAAGAAGATGATCAGGAGTGCATGTTATGTAAACATAAGGATCTAGATGAAGTACAATATGGCCCAATGTACAAATCAGGCAATGTTGTGGTACATTATTTTTGTATTGTAAGTGCATTATGAATAATAATATACTACAATTCTTACTTTTCATCTTAAATTATTAAGTATTTGTCTTTACTCTTAATCTTTAAACAAATCATAAAGGTCACTCTGTCTTGTTTTCAGTTATTATCTACATTAGCTCTTCAGAACGGTAAAGACCACCAAGGAATTTGGGGATTTCTTATTAACGATATCAAAACTGTAATTGAAGCAGGCGCCAATGCGGTAAGAATTGTTTTATATTTTATGTGCACAGTTGAAAAATATCATAATTTGGTTTTTAGGTTTGTTGTTATTGTAAAAAAATTGGTGCTTCTATTCAATGCTGTAACGATCAGTGTAGCATAATTTTTCATCTTCCGTGTGGATTGAAAAATGGGTCTTTGCATCAGTTTTTCGAAGAGTTTGGGTATGTAATACATTTTTGTTCTGAACTTAAATATGATACTAATTGAATTATAATTTTTTTTTTTAGTTCTTATTGCAAACAGCATAGAATCGTTCAAAGTGTAGATAATAATGCATTAAATATTATTAAAAATTCAGTGCAATGTGTTATTTGTACTGATGATATTGACCGGACGTTTAATTTTGATTCTTTGTGGGCTCCATGTTGTAAAACGGCGTGGTTTCATCGAAAATGTATTCAAAAAATGGCTCTAAGTGCTGGATACTTTTTTAGATGCCCTTTGTGCAACAATACTGATGAATTTAAATTGAGTATGCTAACTCTTGGAATTTATGTTCCTCAACGGTAATTTATTATTCCACTTGTTAAAACTTGCTACTAATTAATGTTCAAACTTGCTGTGTAGAAGATGTAGAAATGTATTTGTTTGAAGTTTCAGTTTGTATTAAAACATGAAAATAGTTTGAGCCGAAAAGGCAAGTGTGCTCATGGGTAAGTTTTGGGTGTAGGAAAACTAAAAATGAATGAACAACAATTTCATGAATTAGTTTTTATCAAGGAAAATGGATAGGTACTTATTATGGTGTTTTGTGTAGATTATTTTATCTTTTTCAAATTTTATTAGCAAGGGTGTATTTGGACCTTTTTTTAGGGGGGGGGGGGCAAATGTATTTATTTGTACAGAATATTGAATATTTGAGTTTAGTTCCTCTTAATTTATATTTCCAATGTAAATTGTACGATATAGGGAGGGGCGATTGCTCTCATTGCCCCCTCTAAAATACACCCCTGTTTGTGAGTTAAGTAAATGGTTATTATGGTGCGGTATGGGGTGAGCCAAGGTGCGTGCTGTTACTGTTTCCTTATCTGCAGCCTAAACAGAAGTATAAAGTACACCTCATCATGTCAACCACATTCATTTAGTGTTGCAGCCGTAAACTTGTATTAAAAACTTACGGCTTTAATTTTTAAGTGTTTTTCAAATTGTAAAAATGATGACATTTAATGGTTGTAACCATCAAGTTATGATTATTAATGTATATAGATCGCTTGTTAAATGACCATTAACAGAGCCATTTTTTTGAATATTTAATTATTGTATTTAAAGATGTTAATTATACAGAAATTTAAAGAAATTACATTGTGTCTTGTATAAAATGTTTTCTATACTGTATTAACTCTTCTAGTGATTACACTAAATTTGTAAATATTGAATTCTAGGGATGCTTCTTGGGAAACGGCTCCTAATGCCTTTGCTGAACTATTGGAACGGCCCAATGAATGTTCTGCTTCAAAATGTTTGTATTTAGCAAAAAACAAAAGTAAAAAAAATGATGATGATACCAGTGGCAATGCTACTAAAAAGACAAATAAAAGAAAAAAGTAAGTAATTAGTATATACACATTTTGTAGATTTCAGAAAGGTATATAACAGTATTAATTAATAGGGAAAGTCTTTACAAAATTTTAGAACATTTCTGCTTTCCACAAAAATATGTACGACTAATAAAGACCACTTTAATAAATACTATGGTAATAGTCAAGGTTAGTAATGTGCTATTGAGATAGATTCAGATGAACACAGGTTTACGGCTAGGTGATT
>CM029357.1:2143550-2158284 GCA_017140985.1 Hormaphis cornu
CAACATCATTAGCTAATGGTACAACAGGTAGTCAAACACATGCATTGTCTAGCGTAGTGAAGCCAAGAAACTCAGGAAAATTATCTATACGTGAATTTCGTAATATAAAGGCATCTACTAGTGGGATTTCTACTGATAGAGGTGGTGCAGAAGTATCAAATGGACAAGCTAGTTCAGTTAATAGATCAGAAAATAGGTCATCTACAAATGAGCGTTCTGTAACATTGCAATCACCATCTTCTAACGGCTGTAACCTAAAGAGTATTATAATAACAAGTAATTTTTGTATTATATATATAATTTTTATATATATTTTTGTACTCCATACAAAACTCTTTATAAGAGTTTTTCTAGTATTTAAACTAACTGTGTTTGCCGAGAAAAAAGAAGCACCTTTCTTTTTGTAAAATGCCTGTTTTGCTTGTGCTATTCTGCTTTTTATGTTTGTCTTGCATTTTCCATCATACGTTACTTTACTTCCTAAAATATATGTAAAACATTGAACAGTTTCCAAGCTTTTCATTTTCAATTGTTTTGTTTGAAATCAATGCTTGCTTGCTGATTATTAATATTTTTGTTTTGCTCTTATTTATTTTCATTTTGTACTCTTTACAGCTATCTTTCAATTTTTTTTAGCATGTTTTTTGCTAAAATATGCAATTTTTTTGCCTAATTCTTTTTCACTTTTGCTATTATTGCTATGTCGTGTGCAAAATGCAACATTTGTACTAGCATGTAATATGTAATTTTTATTTTTCCAATTTTTTTTTCCCATAGTTTTTTTAGAGTATTTTCAATGTACAGATTAAATATTGTTGATGATAAGTTACCCCCTTGTCAAACTTTTTTTCAATATTTGCTTTTTCCCGTGATTTACTTTCTTTTTCTGTTATCACTGCCTTTTCATTTAAGTACAACTTATGAATAATTCTTCTGTCTTTTGTATCGACATTGATTTCATAGTATATTATAAAGTTTTAATAGTATGTTTTACAGTTTTCATAATATTGAATAATATTTCCCAATATTGACGTTGTTGAAGGCTTTTTCCAAGAATATGTTTGCTACACCTATAGAATGGCACTTATTAATGTTTAGGATTATATAATCTTCTTTAATGAATACTTAGTAGCATTAGTCCTCACCCGGAGATCTGATTAGGGGACTATTTTACTTCCGGAATTTTTGATCTTGACTGTATCCATCATGTCATTATTCTCAGGACGCAATAATGCAGTGTTTATGAATGGCAAATTATGTTTGATATTTTACTTTATCATACGTGTATATTATTTAATGCTTAAGTAAAAACTGTTATTAATTTAAATACCTTTTTATTGTTTATTGCAGAATGTTCTAGTTCTACGAAAAGAAACCTTGATTTGACTAATGATGAAACCATTGCTTCAACAAGTAGACTAATAAACAGGGAAACTCATGATGAACCAGTTACATCAACAAGTAGACTAATTAACGGGGAAACAGCATCATTAGCTAATGGTACAACATGTAGTCAAACACATGCATTGTCTAGTGTAGTCAAGCCAAGAAACTCAGGAAAATTATCTTTACGTGAATTTCGTAATATAAAGGCATCTACTAGTCGGATTTCTAGTGATAGAGATGTAGAAATTACTAGGATCAACAACTTAGAAGCATCATCTGCTAGACCATCAAATGAAAGAGCAAAAGTATCAAATGGAGAAGCTAGTTCAGTTAATAGATCAGAAAATAGGTCATCTACAAATGAGTGTTCTGTAACATTGCAATTACCATCTTTTAACGGCTGTAACCCAAAGAGTATTATAATAACAACTAATAATTCACATGACAATGCAGTTAATATAAACATTAATTTTAATACAATCATGGGACATGATTCTCAACTCAATAATTCATTTCTATCTGAGAATATGATGTACCAGGACCAGAAAATAAGTAAACCCAGTGTATCGTTGAATCCTACAGCAACAGATGGCGGAATCATTACCGTACGTGATGATGATATACAGGTGTGTAATTATTTTATAATTATTCAATCATAGGCATAATTTAAAAAATAAAAAAAGTGAAACTCTGTATGGTGTTTTTTAACTTAGGTCTGTCCTCCCTATTTTTAGTTGAAAATTTGTTAAATTGTTTAATAACAATAAAATGTAATGTTTTATCTTAAATTTGTATAATGCTGTCCCAGCCTTCCCAATATTATTTTATCAAGTCTAATCAGTCCAGGGATGGAAACGAGTCACTTTTATCAAAATATTTTGATTGTTTCATTTTGAAAAAAGTATAATATAATATTAAAATATATTGAAAAGTTAAAACTTTATCCATTGATATATAAGGTTATTTTAAACTCCATGTTCGCTACTGATCAACAATTTAATTTGAAACAAATTACATTAAGTTAACAATTTAAGGGAGACTTGTTTTAAAAAAAAAAATTTATTTTTACAGTTATGAGTTGGTAAAATGTTTGGGTAACTATAACAATTATGCAAGGAAATTCAATAAAAAATATGTTATTAAATAAACTTTTAAACTCTAATCCTTATATATTGAACTAGTACTTAACACTTAAATTTAACAATGTTAGTTTTCATACATAGAACAAAATTTGTGATACCACCTAGCATCTCTAACATTACTAAGGACCACCCACATTGTATGTGGTATGAAAAATAAAGTATGAAAAGCCGTTTTGTCACTTTTTAACTCAAATGTATCACTATTTTTTGTACAGTTGAACACTTCCATCCCTGGATCACGTAAATCATATTTAATGCATTATGCAACATTTTCCATTTAAAGTGGATAGTTTTTAATTGTGTTTATTAGCCATTTATTTCACAACCAAATCCATTTCACCCATAACATTTAAATACAAATTAAGTAATGCTTATATTGGATATTTGAACAAAAACACCCTGGCATCAGCGCTATGGATCTTAATTTATTTTGTGTGTATCATTGTAATGGTGTATGAAAATTGGCAACACCCCTGTGTATAACTTATTTTTCTCATGTATGAATGCTTTGCTTTCAGTGTAGGTTTCTTCAGTGTTATGAAACTACAATTAATGTCTATTTATTTTTAACTTTATTATATTCGGAGATTGATTCAAGCTTTGTTTAAATTATTAAGGGCTTGTTCAAAATTTTTTACATACGATGCTAAGTCGTAAATATGTATATATATATTACAATATACTAAGATTTATATAATAATTCTGAAAAAGTTTTATTTAATGTTCTCTGTAAAATTAGGGAACTATTTTTTATTCTTGTAGAATTAAGTGAACGTAAAATGTCCATGGCAAGAAGTGAACGTAAGTTTGTAGTGGTCTTCTTCTTTGACAGGAAGTTGACAGGAAGAAAAAAACCACTATTAAGATATTAGATGAAAATTGTTTTGAAAATTCTAAAGGTCTCAATGAGTCCGTTGTTTTAGTTGAAGGATATTGATTTGTTTCAACCCTATCGTTTAATTCCTTGTATGAAATTACAAGTCTACAAGATCACTTGTGTATTATTACCTATTAATATTTATATATTTTTATCATTATGTCAAGTTATATTTTACACTGTGCATTAATTCGTTTTTATTTTATTTTTTTTTACTAGATAACTAACCATAATATGCCGTCTATTGAAAGTTATATGTCAATAAGAAGACCTCCGAGTCTACCAAGTGTACCCATGTCTATTGATTGTGAGTAAAGTAGACTATAAAGTTGTTGGTAGTTAGTTATAGGGTTGCCATTAAAGTTCAAGTAAATACCAAAGTAGAGAATTTACCTAAGCAATCAGGTGTTCATTAACATAGATTAGTATGCATTTGAGTTAATGATTTTGGTCAAAACGCACTATATTTCTAATGACTTAGTCAAAGTAACTATTTTCCATTATTATTATTATTATTTCGTATGGCTTAGATATAACATTCACGGTTTAACATAATAAAATTCACATAGTATAAAATAGGTACAAGTATTAAAATAGATTAATAAATAAAATATAAAAGATAGCTGATTGATAACAAATTATATAGGTAATACATATATAGGTCTTTAATTAAATCTTTATGTCCAGGGAGTTCAGCCATTGAACTGCATCTGTTGTGGCTTTGTGTAATTCTTTCATTCCTCCTTGGAAACGATGAATGGTACATTCATCAGTAATGTGTGTAGCAGTTTGCTTTCTGTGTCCGCAATTACATCCTGGCGAGTCCCTTAGTCCCCATTTGTGAAGCATGTGTCCTGTTCTTCCGTGTCCCGTTCGAAGTCTATTTAATGCTACCCAATCTCTTCTCGGGAGGTCAGAGCCCGGAACTCCTTCTGTTGGGTTATTGATTAGGTTGAGTTTGTCAGGATTATTGCTTTTCCATTCATTATTCCATTCTGTGTTTATATTGAATTTTCCTGATATTAATTTTTGGGCAAGCCTCCAAGTGGGTTTCCTTGATTTTAGCCTTATGTTAGATCCAGTGTTTATGTCGTTTTGAATTGGGAGCAGTGTATTCGAGAAGCATTTATTCCACTCTCGTATTAGTGAATTGTATCGATGTAGGTGTGGTGGACATAAGTTACTGAGTACAGGCAGCCAATCTATGGGGGTAGATTTAACCGCTCCAGTGATAATTCTCATAGCAGAGTTGAGTTGGGTATCTACTTTATTTGTGTGGGCACTTTGTAACCATACTGGTGAGCAATAATCAGCTACCGATCGTGTAAGTGCTACTGTTGATATTCTGAGGGTATTGCTATCTGCTCCCCATTCTGAGTTTGCTAGTTTTTGGATGATATTGTTCCTTGTTTTCAGTTTTGCAGCAGTCTTTGTCAGATGTTCCTTGTAGGTGAGGGTTCTATCCAAGGTTACCCCAAGATATTTGGGGAAACGGCTATTTTTAATCACCTGTCCATCAAAAATTACGTCGATTTGGTGATTGGCCATTTTATTGCAAAGGTGGAACAAGGTTACTTCTGTTTTCATTGGATTTGGTTTTAATCTCCAGCGTTTGAAATAATGGTTTAAGGATTCTAGGTCTTTATTTAGGGTTGTCTCACATAGGTCAAATGTTTTTGCTTGAGCTACCAATGCTATGTCATCAGCGTATATATATTTACCAGAGTCTGTAGGTGGTATATCATAAGTGTAGAGGTTGAATAACAGCGGTGCTAGCACTGAGCCTTGAGGAAGTCCATTGTTCAAAGTTTTTTGTTTGCTTTCAGCATCATCAATCATCACTTTGAATAGTCTGTTGCTTAGCATGTTGTTTAGTAATTTACCTAGAGTTTGACATGGTATAATTCGTAGAAATTTAGTAATCAGTCCTTCTCGCCATACAGTGTCATAGGCTGCTGTCAGATCGATGAATGCTGTTGCGGTTTTGAGCTGTTTTTCAAATCCATTCTCAATTCGGGTGGTCAATGCAAGAACCTGGTCGCAACAATTTCTTCCTGATCTAAAACCCGCCTGTTCTATAGGGATGACCTGATTTATTGTGTCAGAGATACGATTGAAGACAAGACGTTCAAGCAGCTTATAACTGACGCTGAGCAGGGCAATTGGTCGGTAGCTTTGTACCTCATTGCTTGGCTTGCCTGGCTTAAGTATAGCTAAAATTTTAGTTTTCTTGAAATGCCTTGGGAGTTTGTTGCTACCTATGATGTCTGAGTAAAATTTTGAGAGCCATATTCTAACTTTAGGACCACTATGTTTTATGAACTCCAGGTATATGTCATCAAAGCCAGCTGCTTTTCCAGATTTCATGCATTTGATTGCAGTTGTAATTTCGGTGTCAGTAAAGTCTCTCGCAAAAGTAGATTTTGGTTCAGCATTACGCTTGCTTTCCCTTAGTTCAATTTTAACTTTTGTTCTATACTTGTTATCTATTTTTGCCCTGGAGAGTTCAATTATTCGATTGGCAAATGCATTTGGCTTAATTTCGGTATTATGTTTTTTTCGTTTGTTATTGGGATCGATTTTCCTGAGTAGATTCCACGCTTTTCTGCTAGAATGTTTAAAGTCCATTTCTTCTATTGTATTCATCCATCGGGTTTTTCGTGATATGGAGAGTGAATTTAAGAGTGCATCTGCTGTCTCTGGGTTATTGTTTATATGGTATTCATTGTATAGATCGTCACTTTCTTTGCTCCAGCCCGGAATGTACTCTTTTCTATAACCCCTTGGGATGCATTTCTTTGCTGTTTGGATGATCATCTTGACAAAGCGATCATAGTTGTTAGCTTCTGGTTTGATCCATCTTATGTTATCATCCAAGCGTTTTCTGTAATCATTCCAGTCTGCCTTTAAAAAATTCCAACGGGGTTTTAGAATGGAATTTGTGATTGGTATTTGAATTCCAACTTTGATTAAGATTGGTCTATGTTGGCTTCGAGGGAAGTCGCTGAGAACTTGTCTACTTGTTTTTACTGGGAGTCCATGGTTGTTTTTTGTCACGAAGCATAGGTCAGGGTTGTAATCTTTTTGCCATCTTGCAGATCTGAATGTACCTACATCTTTTAGGTCGATCGTAAGAGCTAGGTCTTTTTGTTCTACCCAATCGTGAAGTGTAGTCCCATTTTCATCATTAGTGTCATAGCCCCATGCACTATGGTGGCTATTAAAATCTCCAATAATGAGTGTAGGATGTTGTACTTGGGGGAGATTTGTAGCTGTCCACTTCTCACCAGGGGGTTTGTAGACGTTAATTATATTGATTTCCCCCATTCTTATATGGGTAAGTGAGATGTTATTAGTTATTGTGGTACAGATATGTTCCCAATCAGAGGTATCATTCCTGATGTATATTGCGGTTCCGTATTTGTTATGGTATGTTGCATGTGCTAGCCTGAAGCCTGCAATACTGCCTCTGTTTAAGAGGTCTTCTTCTTTTTCGGCATGTGTTTCTTGTAGGAGTAGAACTTTTATTTTATTATCAAGTAGTAATCTGGATAAGTATTCAGCTTTATTTCGGCTAATGCCCTCTATATTGAGTTGTAAGATGTGTAGCTGGGGGCCCACATCCCGAGTCTGGTAGCCCTGATAAGGGCCATTTTTATTTTTATTATGATTAGTAGGTTGAATGTTATATGTCATCGTGAGATCTAGGACAGTACGATGGCCAAGTTTGGTAAATCTTTTGCCGTCTGAGACGTTGCCCGGGGTACACTGCGTGGAAGCGATTTACCGTTGTACCCCACTATTTTCCATAGTGTGTGAAGATAAGGAATGGATATATTGGGATTGGAAATACAAAATGTACTACTTCCGTTGGTCATTATGACTTAGAAAATCAACAATACTGAAAAAGGTGAAAAATGGAAACAGTACTTAAGATATTGCACTATGAATTACGAGTTGTAAACACCACTACTTGAACATTGAAATCACAAATTGCATCGGGTAATTGACAAAATTATCTGTCAGCGATAAGGCAGATAACAATGATGAGGGACAACCATTTAAGAATAAATTTTGTTTATCATTGGATTCAAAATAATTGTCCCAAGTGCACAATAGGTTTTTTTTTTTTGACAGTCGAGTGAGAATTCAAAGATAATTTAAATATAATATTATTGTTTCATTTTGGGACTATTAACCATCCCAAAACATTTTATTGGGAAATTGTACCATCTAAACCTGGACGCTATATAATATGTCAACCCTAGTTTGTTATGACTCATTACTTGCATTATTCATATGCATAATATGTAATGCATATTTTTAACAATTTATATTTAACAACTTTTCAATGCTCGTGTTCATTATCCATATGACGTCACCTGTAGGGCTTCAGATTTCTTGAAATATTTTCTTGTCCGCAACTTAAGCCCAGTACACACGACGCTTGTTTTGCTGACGGTTTCCTTGCGGGGAGCTGTAACGGCAACTGTGCTGGCTCCAGTAATTTATAATTACGTCATCGCTGGTTTCGTTGCGTGAATGCATGCTGGAAATCGGTGATAGCACATGTGCTATTTTCCGTGCTTGTTTCTCTGATAGATTTGTGCATGAACCATCAGGCAATCCAGCGGCAAAACAAGCGTCGTGTGCACTGGGAATAGAAAAGCGCACATAGAATTAACTTTATAATAATTTGACACTTGCTTTGACTCAATTATTATTATGTTTGTTTTATTTTGCAGATGTTGATCTGACTCCAAATGATGAATTTTGAACTGCCTCACAGGCCACTGAGGTACACAGGCCTATAATATTTGTTGTCCGAGGAGAAATAAGCCAGACTATTTTTATTTTTCTCATTGATTTTTTTTTCGTTTTGTTATTTGTTACTTATTCATAATGTTATAATATGTTAAAATAAATTGTTATGATATAATATTTGTTATTCATGTAAACAAAAATAATTTTTTAAGAAATAGTTGATTAAAATATAAAATAGATAGCAAATTTTGTCTTGCTTAATATATTTAATTTCAATTTTTAAATTACAAATTTGTGTGAGTTAACGATTTTTTTTGTTTTAAATAAGTACAAATTTGAGCTTTTCTTACACCCTCAAAAGTGTTCCAAGAGAAAAAAAAAAGACGGGATCACTCTAGGGTGGTTTGACAAGGTAGCAACTACGCTTTGGGTGGGTCACTAGTTTAGAAGTTGTGGTTCAAACGCATTGTTTAATATCTGAAAGCAACGATAAATCATTGCCTTTGTCCTAATAAAAACGAATTTAACAAAAAAAATTGTTTGAAAAACGTATTCACATATTAAAAAGCGTATTAATTTATATAATGTGTGAAAATTTCAAACAATTTGGACCATTAGTTGAGGAGTTAATATGGTTTTATTATTAATTGTATAATATAGTGCAGCGGTTCCCAAACTGTGCACCGCGTCTACTAAATTAAATTGGTTATCAATGAGTATTTTTTTTGTTCTGTCTTTCGTGTTATATACAGCAGGGCACCGTGGCTAACTTTGGGCCTCTAAAATGAAAAAAAAGTTTGGGAACCGCTGCTGATATAGTGCGTGTAATTTCATTGTTATAACTTACATAAGTTGTAACTAAATTGCACCGTTTTTCAACACTTTTTTTGTAGACGTTTGAAATGTAATTGGCAGATTATTTTGAAAATTTTTTTCTCGGATAACATATTTTGTTTCACATAACATATCTCTATATTTCAATTCTTATACAACAAATTTTTGTAAGTTACAATTTCTTTTAAAAAATAAGGTATGACCAATTTTTGATCATTTTGCAAATTTAAACGACTAAAAAAAAATTGTGACTGGATTTTCGAGATCTTTTAGTAGCATAACAAAATCCACAAAAAAAATGGAAATTTTTGAAAAGTTCTATACTTAGAAATTTTTAAAATCACTTGAAACATAGATCAAACGTCGTGTATCTAACTTATTTCAATATTGTGTAAATCATCTAGTTCCGTTTATTATTGTAAATACGCTCTCTGCTGACGCTCAGAATCCAAAAAAATGATGTACGTACTACTTTTAAATTAAAAATAGAATAACCAGAATGGACACTGATAAAAGAATTACACGTATTCTTAAGGGAGTACGGTAATTATGAGCTTATGTCACTGACCATCAAAACAAGGGGGAAAAAAACATTGTACAAAATCCATTGCACCTTACAACAATTCTACAAATTGAAGAACTTGGTACGTAAAATTTCCTTCGACCGAATTTCGTTTTTACCGACCGAACCGGACTGGAATAATGTAAACGTGACGACGACCGAGCAGATTCACCGCGCGTTTGGCACCACTAAAATACGAGCCTAAAACCCGTGTCGAAACCTAAAAACTGACTCTAAAAACCTTTTTTTTCGTTTTTCTACGTTTGCGATTTCGTTCTCGCCGATCATTTTTTCTTCCGCGCTTGTCCCCCCATCACCTTCGGCCAGAATCGCGGTGCTCCAGTCCGAGTGTTTTTTATTGAAACGCTCAAAGGCTACTACACACCGAATGCATATCGTTTGACTTGAATTGTCCGCGTGTTATTATTATTTTGTGAACACGTCTGTCCTGTCACACACACACACGTGCGGTCGAAGGAAAACCGATAATTACAGTTCGTAGGGGTGGTTCGTCGCTACCCTCTTTTCGTTTTTTTTCCCCTCGGCGCCCCTAACTCTCGCTGCACCGGACACGCCCACGAGCGGAAACTTTACAGTGGAAGAAGAAACCAGGCCACACGAACGACGGACGAGAGAGCGCATATAATTGTTGTGTATTTTATAAATATTATTCGTTGCGGACCGGTACAGCGTGCGACGAAATCTTTTTTTCGAGAAAAAGACCCGCCGTTCTCCTGTTACCCCCGAAGTTCAGCTTGAATGAAAATTGTATTGTTTTTTATTGAAATCCGCAGGATTCTTCGGCGGTCCAAAACCAAAAATTGGCGAGTGCACAGAGTGTTTTAGCACACCGTAATCGATTTCGCGCAGCTGTCGTATCGTAGCGTGCGTCCGAGAATCGTCCGTCTCGTACGTATTTTATTTTGAAAAGCGTATATTAGGTTTACCGATTAAAAACGATTTAACGTCTTGTGTAACGTCCGTAATACGGCTGTGTTGACAAATTCGTCGACTTTTTTCTACGTTTCTGTACCGACTTGAAGACGTTAATTTTCGGACGCGCGTGTTGTTGAAATCGGTTCTACCGGGTTTACAAAAGCATTTTTCCCGGTGTCGCCGTCGATAATATAATAATACGCGCGGGGATCGCTTTAACAGTTGATCCTCCTACTCAATTCACTTAAAACGTACTTAATTCTATAATCGATGTGGACCATAACATTTTTTTCCTTATCCCTCTCGTAAAAAAAAAAATTAACGTTTTAACGCATTTTGTGACCAGTTTTTCCCCCAAATAACGCGTTCTGAATTCGAATTCGTTTTCCGATTTTTTTCTAACCACAAGATAAAACGCGCGTACACTTATCGACGATAACTGTTGTTGTGTTAGAAAGTATATAGTAGAGTTGAACGGTCAATCATTTACACGACGTAGAATAAATCTACAAAAGAACTGAATAACAATTGTTTGTGTGGTTATACAGCGTATCGTATAATGACGAGCAAAGTTATGATTATTGCAGATTTTTAGATTCCTATTTATTTTAGTCTATTAGTATTTACAGTATAGGTATACAAAAAAAATACCGACGCAATTTAAATAACTCGATCTCGTACAAAGCAGACAATATAAAATACGTGCACGTATGAAAAAGCACGTACAAGATGGTTTTTTTTATTTAAAAGAAAATTCGAGTTTTTAATAGAGATTTTTTGAGTAGAAATTCCCAATTTAAAATAAAAATATTACTAGCGTTAAAAGACCGGTTCTTTTTATGTGAATTTATTGGGCTACCAATGGTTAAAATCTCGTATTGATTTACTTCTACACCAAAGCAAGTAGTAACCGTACCAATTGTTTTTCTCAGTATTATTTTTAACACGTTTGCCTGTTAAACGTGTTGTCGTATGTTTGGTCGAGTGCTTTGTCATAACATAATACACGACGACACATTTTCTTACTATGATGCCATCGTGCGGCATCATAAATCTCTATATTCAATAGAAAAAAAAAGAAAAAAAAAACATTTGATAATTTTATTTTACTAATACTTTAATCGTGTTAGAAAACAAGAATTAACAGTTAAATTTTCGTAAAATCTAGTTCCAATACGGAGGTAATGACAATTCAAATTTTAACTTAACAACAATAATGAGCAGCTCTTAACATAATATAATATTGAACACGCACTATGAAGAACTTAAATATCGACCATAAATGCATAACCTCCAGACCCAAAGGCTTAAATTAGTTTGCTTATAAAATACATATTTTCATGACGAAGGCGCGTCTTCGTTCAACCTCGCTGTTGAGAGTACGAGTGCTGCTTTTGGTCTCAGTAAAACGTATTTTGTTTGCACGAGATTTCTAAAGAAAGAAAAATAAATTCATAAGTAAGTATAAAAAAAATTTTCATTTTACGCATGTTTTTTTGAAACGTTTCAAGATTGATTTTTTTTTGTACATTGAATATGTAAAAATATAAATTACGATTGTTGGAACTCACCCGGTTACATAACCAGAGTTGACGCTGGAAACTTTAACTTTCAACGTAAGTGGCATGGTGTCTCTAGCTTTCAAAAGGTCGACTATTTCGATTTCACTGCCGAAATTCACTACGACAAAGTATGTTGGATGATCATAAAAACTCCTGAAAGATTTATCGAATGCGTTTTTATCATCGTGAGGCAGGAGCGTCTTTTTAAATTTGGTCAGCAGAATAAAAAATTAACGTACTTTGTACAATCGCTGAGCTACATATTATGAGAATTAAATTTTCGCTATTCAATAGAAAGTTATACTTATTCGGTAAACGATTTCTTTCAAGTGTAAATAGATTTTATCTTATAAGATTTTAGGTACTTCAATATTAACATTTTCAATACAAATCAGTTATGTCGCAGAAAAACAATATTTATCTGTATAAATTGTCCATTGTATACTGTTACGATACAGTCTATAAAATATATTGCGTAGTATTACGTGTACATACTTCAAAGAAATATCAATTTTCAAAAAAAAATAATGTAAAAAATGATAAAAACAATAATACCTACTGTGAAGTCCAATTTTCTGTTTTTTAATTTCAAACGCAAAAATCTACTAACCCTCAAAGTACCGTATAACCAACTAGATAGCTACCAGAAACTTGATATGAGCGAAAATATCGGAGCATTTTTTGAAAAAGTTAACGTGGTTTGAGAATGATAAAAAAAACCGATACATTCTTTGCTGTCATACGTTATTCAGACGACTTCAACGGAATAAAAAACATCATTTTTAAATATTATTGCGATATTTAGTAAAATAAAGCGAATTAATTAATTAATTGGATATTTGAACTCGCGGTATTAGAGAAGGTTAATACATTCTATAGATAAGTACTTACCTCGAAAAACCAAACACCCATTTGGACAACGTGTACATATGTAAATCGCCTTTGACAAATGTGGGATTTTTTCTTAAACGAGTTAACTGCTTATACGTTCGCAGATGACTTTTGTATTTTGATTCTTCCTCCATGTTTTTTTGCCAATAATCGGAGTTAACGGGTAGCCACAGTTTAGACGAGTTTGAAAAACCTGCAATGTTCACGAACACTATGTCACAATATCGTAGGTTCTTTTAAAGTAGGTACGACATAATTATTTTGGAAAATCGTTTTACTTGCTACTGTTTTTTGAAAATGATTTGAAAAAAAAAAAAAAGAAAGAAAATAGTTACATTATGTTATATCGATATAACCAGGAAGTTCACATTAGTGTTAAGATAACAAGTATTAAGTTTATGATACACATACGAAATTTGTCAGGAAAAAATCGGAATCGGAAAATTAAATTTTGAGTGTTATAAATTATAAATTGATTTGAAAAACAAACAAAGATTGCTGTATCAGCTCTTGAAAGCAAAAAAAATTGAGAATAAGTTAGTAAAATAGATTATATATATGTAGGTATGCAGAGAATGAGTTTGATGACCAAAAGGCTGACTGTACAACGATTATTAGCGGTAACACAGGTTAGAATGAGAGTCTTAAGTATTTAGGATCCTTTGTACGAAGAGAAAGACTAGAATAGAGGATCAGGTGATGTTGGATGAAATAGAAAAAAGGTGTCTGCATATTGTGTTTTGTGTGATAAGAGAATTCCGGGAAAACTGCAAGTTCGGTATTTGGTTATTGTTTGGGTGTTTGACAGGAGAATAGAACAAAGAACGAGGAAATGAGAAAACTTGGTTGGAAGAATTCAGTAAAAATATAAGATAGAAAAAGGAAATAATATTGTGTAAGAGACGGTATTGGTGTACCCCATGATAGCATGATAGTGATTATGATAAGAGGGATAAGACAAAGACGGTTTGGGCGGTGATGAGGAGAGAGAAACCGTACGCGGTAATGAAAATCAACGTTGAAGGGAAAAGAAGGAGAGTAAAAGACCGAAAAGGAGATGGATAGCAACAGCTGGGAATGATAGTGTAAGGGCATGTGGAAGACCGGAGACGGTTGAACTTCAAGGACAAGGGCGGCCAACGCCAAAAAGTCGAAAAGAAAGCGAAGAAGAAGAAGAAGAAAGACAAGTTAAAAAAAAAAGGCGACTTGTATAGGCTGGTGGAAAATAGTTTTGATTTCAATCTATTCATTGCTTTGCCCGAAAAATTCATACCTGCGTTGTACGAGCTGTCCCACGGGAACGGTGTCCTCACGGGATCCCTGCTAAATTTCAAATACCGATAGGGACCCACGTTCAGTCCGGCCGGGTCTACCGTCTGGTCCCAACGGATGTTCGAGTCGATCAGACCGAGCTCGTCGCCGTAGTACGTCACCGCGGTGCCCGGCAACAGGGTTTGGATCATGTGCAGTCCGTCCACTAACATGGGGTTGGTCCTCGTCGCCACCCTCGAATTGTCGTGATTACCCAACTAAACGAATTCGTAAGTGTAGTTTAGACAGGGTTTTTAGATTCCATGATACTTATTTTCGTGTAATATTTTATGAACATTTCGTTCGAGCGAAAAATAAAAATTTCGTTTCGTTTCGGTAAAAATAAAAACCTACCTGATATTTGTTTCAATGAAATGTAAAATATTTTTTTTCATAAATGAGAATAATTGTTTATTTATTAGTAATAAACAATAATCGGAAACTTAAAAGTGTTGACGTACAAGCCTAT
>CM029357.1:2158684-2203197 GCA_017140985.1 Hormaphis cornu
TAATAAACAATAATCGGAAACTTAAAAGTGTTGACGTACAAGCCTATAATTATAGTTTTTTTCAATCAAAATAATATCATGTTTCCCATTGCTATGAGTTACCATATACCTAGTACTATGTATTTAATTTAACATTTAAGCAAACTAAAATTATTTAAATTAAAAATAAAAACATGTTTAATACAGTAAACATACTTGGTCAGAGTAGTCCGTCTGTCTGACCACTGTACTGAACTAATTATCAATAACCATAATATAAGACCACAGATATAATGGCCCCCCAAATTTCAAAAAAAAAAAAAAAAGAAAGGAAAGAAAGGGAGTAAATATTTGAGTTTAGGCGAGAAGTTTTTTGGGGCGTAACGATTTCACTTTGGAGTGGGTCACTTCTTTGGATAGGTCAATGTTTTGGAAGTTGTGGTTTCAACTTTAAATTTAATATCTAAAAACAATGACAAATTATTGCATTCCAAAAAACGATTCTGAACAAACTCAGTGTTCTATACGTCCTGGTAAAATCCAAATTTATAACATAAAATATCAGCTAAATAAAACTACCTATCAATACTACCTAGTCGTATTATAATACGACTTTTTTAGGTAATTGCTGCACCGAACGATTTCTCACCGACTTCAAATTTACTCCCTTTATTTTTTTCCTTCTATCTACTTTTTCATTTCTTTTTTTCGTACAACACCACGTTTACTACGTCATCTTGTATAAGATACTTTTTTTTCGGTAGTTTTCGACGGATACCCAACTCAAAGAATATCGAAAATATCAAAACAATTTTCATGTAGAATATAATTAAAAAAACAAAGTCGAAACTTTTTTATGGTATTCAACGTAAAGATTCAACGAAGCCAGCCACCTGATACCCGTAATAGTGATTAGAATCAAAAGCCGTTTCCCGACATTTTTTGGTTTTCGGGCTATAAAATACATTGTTCGGTGCGCTCTCCGCTGAATCTTGAACTAATATAACTTCTAGAAAATACTCTATAAATCAGAGCACTGATTTTGTAGGACACGAGGCCATTTTTGGTTGGTGCATAAACATCCGACACTTTTTTTGGAGCCTACCGTCCAATCTGAAACCCCTTCACACATCCAGAAGAAGACCCTCCCCGAATACATTTTCTGGGTCCGCGCCTGGACTGTTCAGACACTGTATGCAGATGGGATCGATAACGTCCCCATTATACTCACCACCCAGTTGGGCCACATGCCGGTTGGCATGCTCTGAATCCAAGTTTTGACTATGCTGTGCACTTTGGCCGCATCAGACTGTTGATCAAACGTTCCGATAAACATAAAATTGAACGGAAAGTGAGCGCCCGGTGACGATTGATTACCGTAGTACAACATGGTCTTGTTGAAGGGTGAGTAACATTCGACCATCATGAACCTGAAACGCCACATGCAGACACCTGATATATCATACAGCTAACCGGAAAAAAAAAAAAATCGATTTCTAGTCGTCGAAGTTTTTCGGAATTTAACGCATGAACATTAGAATCACCTTATAATTTCGTAAACAAATTTGAAATTTAAAATTGTATACGCGTTACACACGACCAACACCGATGGGGGGTACGCGCGATTCGGCGGAAGAACAAAAAAATTAAACACCTAAACATTGTTAAAATTTCATTCGTTTTGACGTTTCTGTGCAAATAGAGTAGTTTTAAGTAATTACAGCTTTACTTTGGGTTCATATTAGTCTCGTACAATGATAATAAAATAAAATGTCTAAACGTGCGGATTTACTTTGAATCTGTCATAATGATTGTAAAGAAAACGATATGTTTATCCGTGGGAGATGGTTTTGTTTATTCAACATCAGTAAACACACGCAACATATAGGTTTAAAATATTTATATTTAACCTACCAATTAAGATAGGTCATTGGATCGAGATTCTAATTCGATTGAAACTGTTTTCTAAAATTATGTTTTTTAAATTTTAACTTTTAATCCAAAAACAAAAAAGTCAACATTTCCGAAATCGGACACGTTCATGTCGGAAAAATTACATACAAACCGAATTTATAATCGATTCGAAGAGCGAGTTGCAGGACTTAAAAAAGTTAAAATGTATACATTTTTTTTTTTTTTTTTATAGAATAACCTTAAATTTATTTTCAGTTGGAATACGATTGAAACAACGTGATATTTTTTTTTATAAATCTCCAACCATTTAATTCGGAAATCCGTTTGTAAAATTTTAGTCTATAAACGTTTTTACATTGTTAATTCCTTTTTGGTCGACTTATTTTCTGAACAACACCGCCAAAAAAATATTGAAATTTTGTCCGGTCAAAGGAATCTACACTAAGTTTATAACGACCTAAATATTTCAGCGGATTTCGACAATTTTGAAGTTGTATTCAAGTTTTCATAATTTCGTACCTAAACGGGTATTTACGACGTGTAGTTTTTATACTCTTTTTTTTTTTTTGGACGTTTTTAAAAATCATTCAAACTAATAATCGAAACTTTCGTACACGAATCGAAAAAGTTTTAAAAAATCCCCTAAAAAAAAAAATCAACAGTTTAACAATAGGCGTCCGTAAAATAAAACGCGCGTTTTCCGAACGCGAAACAAACAACCAAACGCGGACTCGTTTACTTTGTTTTCTTTTCGCTGGTCCGGTAGCTGTCCAGTAGCTGTCTCCATTCTCGTACGGTGTCGTAAGTCTCCGGCTGGTCCAGGGTGCTCGTGTGGCTCAGATAATCGTAATCGGTGTCCAAAACACCGATTTTATTGGATTTCGGTTCGTCGGCCAAGTCCTCTCTCTCGAACAGATAGTTGACCGCGTCGAACCTGAATCCGTCCACACCGCGTCCGAGCCAGTACAACAACGTGTTCTGGCGGTAAAAAATTCAGTTAAACGACCAATTCTCTGCGATCCGGGGATTCAGGATAGGAGTCGATTGATTATTGTTATGTTCACTTCAAGTTTAGAGCGCACAAATACGTTGTGCGTGTTTCCACATCGTTTCGGTTATCGGTTTAACGCTTTTGCGCGCAGTTCAACGTTAAAAAAAGCCGGTGGATCATCACTCTGTGGGTCGCGCGGGTATAGAGTTTGACGGTGTAGCGACGACTACGCTCCGGGAGGGTCGCCGGTTCGGAGTTTGTGGTTTAAACGAACAGAAACCATTGCCTTCGAAAAAAAAAACGATTCCGACCGAGCTCGAAATTTCCGAACCTCCAAATCTCAGCGCGATAGGACAACGGGTTAAATAGTTATGACTTGATAGATTTGCGAATGAAAAAAAAAAAAACGGAAGAAAAGCGCAAATTTTTTTTTAAACTTTCAGTCACCTATTCAAACACGTATTCAACAACCTTGCGTTAAAATTTCAAAGCTTTTATTTGAAAATTAAACTTTTCACTGTACAAATACCACAAAGAACGTCTCCATTTTCGTCGTTTTCGGTACTCGGAAAATAATCGAAATAGGTATCGAAAAATTCAACTTTTGTGTAGTATCCAACGTAACGATTGGAGCAGCACTACCCGAAAACGTAATTACAAAACTGAAAATTTCAAATTTTTCGCCGTTAAATTCTCGATTTTTTTTTTGGTTTTTGTGGTAAAACTCAAGTAGTAAGCAAAATTTCAAAAAAAAAAGCTCCGACCAAAGTACCACCAAAGTCCATGAAACTTTTAGAAAAGTTACCGACATTGAAAAACCGAGCATGCCTTCCACACGAAATGTTGTTTTTGACAGAAAAAAAAAAAAAAACTTCATTTTAAAAAAGCAATACGATCCTCGGTCGTCACTCAGAATCTAAAAACATTCAACGGAAGAGTGGCAGAAGAACAGTCACCTATTTAACGGTTTATGCCATTATACCGAAATAATAAAATGGTACGTTTACGCGAGGTTTTCGAGGGAAACGACAAAAAATTGCAAAAAATTGGAAATTGCAAACGACGCATTTTGTTTGTTCGAAAAACAAATTCACATACTTTGATCTCTTCTCCGACCGATGGGTTCCGGTAGTTCAAGTCCGGTTGTTTCACTTGAAATTGATGCAAATAATATTGTTGCCGCGCCTCGTTCCATTCCCACGCTGATCCGCTGTTAAAGACGCCCAACTGGAAAAGTTATCCTTATAATATAATATAGTAAACGGCGATACTATAAGCACTTGTATATAACTTATATTATCACTGTGTACACATATTTAAAATCAAAATTTATTTTATCTTACACACTGTTCCCTGGTTGTAACGTATAGGTAATGAAATTTCGGGAAACTTATTTGTTCAGACGAATAGTAAAATTATACCCAAGTAAATTAATGAAAATCAATTAATGAAATCATGCTGGTCTTGGAAAAATTCTCCGTGTCGTAGACATTTTTGATGGTAATCGTTTTGATTTTCGAAGATGTTCGAACCTTATTTATCTAATACGGTAACAGTTCTTGAACTAACCTAACAATAAGTTTTCGCTTGAATATTTTTCATTCAATAATATTGTTTTACATATTAAGCTGCTAGACGACCGTGTAACGGCTGGGTTTCCTAGTAATATTATTATACTTATATCAGTAATACAAGCGCAGATTCTGGTTTAATGAATACTTGTGGAATCTAATTTTTCTTTTCATAGAAAACGTTCAAACCGAGAACCTTAATAACTCAATAAAGGATTAGTGAGACATTTTGATCTTGTCCTAAAAAGTCCGCTTTTTTTTCGCGTTAAACAATAATGAAGCTTGATTTTTAAAACGTCTACGTATAGAACCTTTTTCATTCTCGGTGAACGATGTTATAATTATACATTGTAGACATTTTACTTGAGAGTAAGTAAATCCGTTTTATTTTTCAACGTATATTGTTTGTGTTTGACAGTGTAAAAATTTTCACAGCATTTATCGGCGAGTTATAAATAATACTACAGTTCTCACGAATTTTAAAGCGCGTTCAGGCCGATATATTGTACGTAACAGTTTCTAACGCTGCATGATTATTTTTATTCGAAAAAGACGAATGGTTGAAAACGAATAATGAAAGAACATTTTATTAATTTTTTCGCATTGTGAATCGTTCATAATTTTTCCGTTAAATCAATAAAATATACTGATATGGAGTTACTCAATTATTTAGGGTGTTAAACCCGGTTTTTTTTTCATGTTTTACATTTCTGATAAAACTATTTTTCTGTAAGTATAATGAACATTGATTGTGTGTAATGTGATGATCAAACGTTCTCGTTGAATTCGTTTTCGTACAATTAGGACGTCGGTTAGTAGTGTCGGTGTCGTTACACAGACGCTGTCACATTGAAACAATACATCTTTGTAGCCATACATTTCGATGAGGGATTATAAAAATTGCTATTTCGGAATTCGCGTAACACAAAATTTGATTAAATTGAAATTTTTTCGGGTTTTTGACGATTTTTAAAATTTAGTATACCGTGTATTATAATGTCAAAAAATTTGAATTTGGTATCTTTTTTTTTTTTAAAAAACATAACCATCCGACACGTGATTTTTCAAGTTCTTGACAAACGCACCTATCGGTCCTATCGGCTTTTAGTACACACCTACGTATTTTGCTCGTCTTACCCAATTCGACGGAGGCGTTTTGTTGCCGTACTCGTCGATGACCGGATTTTTCCACACGTAGTAGTCGGTGAAGGGCTGGATTTTTTTCACCGATTTCTGGAACCACTCGTGTTCGTCACTCGTGTGGTTTGGCACGAAATCCAATAACACTTTGATGCCTGCGAGCAGAAGCGATCGTACAACAAAATTACGATACGAAAACGAAAAATAGACAATGCGTATGTAGTAATTTTATGTAAATACACTTTTCTATCGATTCAGAAAAATCAAGACGAATATTTAATGAAAAAAAAAAAAACGAAGTTTCTAACTTCTCCGTTAGCTATCCTCGGCTTAAAAAGATTTTCTGTACTGGCCAATGTAAATACTATTCGTATTAATCGTCGAAACGCAAACTTATTAAAACAATATTAATTCAATATATTTTTAAAAGTTCTAAGATATCCGTTATCCGTTCATGACGTGAACAACGTCGTATTGAATGCTCATAATATTGTTTGTTATTTCTAAATCGAAACATTTACTTGAAAAGTTTTTACGCCGGTCAAACGAACAGTTTTAAAGAGCGAACGAATATTTTTTGAATGCCAAAATGTTGTTCCTCCAAATTTTTCCTATTTATATAAACTTGAAACGTTTTGATTCTCAGGCAAAAAAAAAAAAAAAATGCTCAAATCTGAAAAAAAGTTGTTCATTTTTACCTTGTCGGTGGAACTCATCTCTCATTCGTTCGAAGTCGGACATGGTTCCGTAAAGCGGGTCGATCTCTTTGTAGTCCGATATGTCGTAACCGAAATCGTTCTGAGGCGATAGGAATATCGGCGACAGCCATACCGCGCCGACGTTTATGCTTTTGAAGTAAGATACTTTTTCTGTGATTCCTGATAAGGACAAAAAATTACATTAAAATCCGTTACAAATCATACGAGTGGGTCGATTCGGAACCTGAAAGGAACCTTGAGATTTTCTAAATAATTTATTTCCGAACTTCCGGAGCGTAAAATCATAGTTTTTTCTTTTGTTCCGCACGAATTTCGATTCTAATAATATAAAACGAATATTTTATTCATCGCGATATTCCAAAATTCTCTCGATAACTGTAATTACCTCAAAAATATTGTCTTGTTGTATGTTGGTTCCATCAATTCAAAGTGTTTATATATTTAAGTCGTTTTGAGCAATTTGGATTATTTATAGTTTTAACTAGCAAATTAAAAAAAAAAAAAACAATTTAAAAATGTTTTAACCTTGACAACATATTGATCTCGGGCTAGTTAATCATCTTAAAAGATACCATATTATTATGTTAAAAATAAAACGTCAAAACGACTCTAAAAAGGTATAAAGTAATACGGTTTTCCTGTATGCTCGGAAATTAAACGTTTTTTTTTTTTTTTTTGCAGTAAATAATTTTTGTTTTGTTTTTGTTTCTATATTTTTTAAAATGTGAGCCATTATTATTATAGATTAAATCACTAAAGTGCCATCGCGAATCTAGTATTTAAATGGTTTTAAATCGACTTCGTTGCAGGGGCGTATTTGGACCCTTTTTTTATGGGTAAATTTATTTTTATGAAATATTGAAATTGTTTTGAGTCTAGCTCCCTTCTATAATTTCTGTTTCCAATGTAATTTTCACGGTATAGTGGGGCCATCGGCCCCCGTAAATACACCCCTGCTCCGTTGAAGAGTTATATTTATAAGTATCTTCCTGTCTTCGAATTGAATTAATAACTTTTTACTGTTAAAGATTTACAAATTATTTAATGTACGATCAACCCGTGTTAATTAATCGAAACAGACGGTCATCTTTATTATTTGGATGGAACGAAACGATTAGCGAAAAACTGTGTTACAAATTTTTTTTGGAATTCCATGTCTCCATCTCGATGACGCGATCAGGTGTTTCACAGACGATTTATTAACTATTAAAACGTTCGGTGATAAAGTAGATACGTGTACATATTCACGGACGATATACTTATTTCAAACATAATATAAATGTATAAACGCGAGACTTTTTATTCTAAACTAAATCCGATGTCCTATAACGCGACCGCTCAAACGTTTTTCGATTCATCGACTTTCTGAAGTGGTTACATATGATAACGATACGACGAAGCACTCATTCAAACAACCGTACAAATATGCGTACAATTTAATAAAAAAAAAAATTAAATAAATAAAATGTCGAAAACGACAGAACTATTCAATTAAAACGAATCAGCTGATTCGAGTTCATAACACAAACGATTGGGGACTAAACTTGTATGAACCGCAGAAATCACCGGGACGCGGTTCGGAAGGACGGATCGTTACCGCGGGACGCGATCCGTCAAGGCTAGGCAAGTTGATTGAAAAAATAAAAAGTTCAGTCAAGTTTTAAATTAATATTTTAAATCAAAACAAAATCAACAAAACAAAATTAATTTAACTTGTTAGCAAAATATCGTTCGTATCTTTAGAACACGCGGTTTTTTACTCAGTATTGAATTTCCTCCGCTCCGAAAATTTTTTTTTTAAATTTCTTTCCACTAATACCTACCGTTCTTTTGAAAAAAGATTTAAAAAAGCCCGGATCACTCTAGGTCGCGTGGGTAGCGATAACGCTTTGGATGTGGATCACTATAGTTTGGAAGTTTAAACGCAATATTTCGTATCCGAAAGCCGCGATAAATCGTTGCCTTCGAAAATACGGTTCTGAGCGAGCCCGGTCGTCTAGTATACGTCCTGGTAAAAACCAAATTTAACAAAAAAAAAATTATACTCTATTATCTCTATAACTTTCGAAATCACTTGAAACTTTTATCCGTATCTTTCCTATTTTAGTATTATGTAAAAGTTTCAGCTCGGTCCGATCCTTATTACTTCGGACGATCGAAAAAATCTAAATCGATGTGTAAAAATCACGTAATTATTTGTCCCCCCCCCCCCATGAGCGATACGCCGCGGCCGTCCGGAATGACGAGTTAACGACAAAATAACGACGTGAAATCTATCGGCTATGAACCAAAGTTGTTCGAGACAATTTTCTAAACTTTTTAACCGCGCATGTAAAACATTTGTTGTTTAGATCGTGTTAAAGTTTCGAGACATAATAAAAACTAGAGGTTATATTATGGAATAATAACTGCCGTATGATAGCAGATTCAAAAATTCCATAACTCCCTTAAAAATGATCAAAACCGATTGAAATTTCAGCGCAGTATACTCGTCGAACCCTAACATACACACGTATAAAACGTGTATGGATTTCGAAATGTTTTCGTTTTTGAACACCAAAAATAATCGAAATTTCAAAAAACGCTTCATTTAAAGTACCGTCTCCTTATCTTTTCACGTATCGTACGTTAAAATCGGATCTCGTATTTTATTCTAGTGGAAAAAGTGGTCACAGAGAAAAAGAAAAAAAAATACATCGTTGTTAAAACAACGAGTAAGTACACTCTTCTCGCTATATTATACGCTCGGAATCGAAAAAAAAAAAATATTATTATTATTATTTGAATTTAAATCGAAAAGACGAGGAACAAAATAACGTACAGTCAACGAGTGAAATAGTTTAAATGAAAAAAATAACATTTTCAAACTTCTGACGCGCGTTTTCTAGACACTTTTCGCCTCACCGTTCAGATCGCCGATCCCGTCGCCGTTGCTGTCCCTGAACGATCTCACGTAGATCTGATAGATGATCTCCGACTGCCACCAGTCCGGTTCGAACGAGTTGCTCAGGCCTTCGTGGATGTACTCGGACGACACCAACGATCCGACGGCCATCCAACAGGACAACGCCGGCAGCAGCCACGGAACGTTCTTCATGGCTCCTGTATCGTACGACGTATTGTTGCGACCGCGCGGGACGACGCGACTGCAGTGTGTGTGAGATCGACCGAAAACTCGACGGGTATTTATGCGTTTCGCGTAGAAAATGTTTACAGGTTTTTTTTTTAAATATTTTGTTATCTAAACTCTCTGCTGCAGTAGTAGCGGTTTCCTGTCTCCAAACACCGCAATCGATTATCACAAGTGTTGTGACGCAGGTAGAGTGAGAGAGGCGTATATCGCGTAAATGCCGTCGAGTGGCGTATTTAGACAGACAGAGAGAGAAAAAAAATAAATAAAAACGGTGAAAATCGCGTATACGCCTGTATCGGTTACGCGTACGGGCCGCGACTTGAGAAAGGAAAAAAAAAAAAAAACAGTCGACAGTCATAGTAATATTGTAACGTCTCAAAAACGGAACGCTGTGTGTAACGCGGTAAACAGGAACGTCTGACGACGTGTCGTATTTTTTACAGGTACCCTTTGTGTACTCGAAAAGTTAAAGCTCGGGGGAATCGATTGCAAAAAAAAGAAAACCGGGATCGCTCTAGGGTATAGTTTGACGGAGTAGCGACTACTCGTTTGGGTGGGAAGTTGTGTGTGGCTTAAACGTCTGAAAGCGACGATAAATCGCCTTCGAAAATACGATTCTCACCGAACCGAAGATCTGCAAATCCGTATCTCTCCACGATCTAAACAAGACAGTGAAACTGTCTTGTTTAAATCGCGTTAGAGTTTTGAGACTCAAACGTGAAAACTAGAGGTTTTACGGTATAAAAACCGCGTAGAATTCAAAAATCTCAAAGTTCCACCACTCACTCAAAAACGATCGTGTAAATTTCAAGTCGAACGGAGCGATTCTTAAAGTTTTTATGATTTCGTCTTTGGCTCATAAATCCGAAAAGAATCGAAATTTCGAAAAACGCTTCAAATAAAGTACCATCTCGGATCAATTATCTCTATCTTTTGAGGTACCGCACGTTAAAATCGGAGCATTTTTTCTACTAGAAAAAGCGATTACAGAAAAAAAAAAAAAACACCGCTGTAAAAACGAATCGAATCCCGTTTATTAGATTACCGGCGGTGAGAGATTTTCAGCTTATTATTGGACTTCCTGCAGTGTAAAAGACGCGAGTGCAGAGACTTTTTTTTTCGTTTTTGGCCGCCGGGGAACAACGATTTATTTTGACAAACTACGAATTTTATTTCGATCTTTAAATCTTAATACTTAGGTACACACTCAAACAACTCGATTCTTCAAAAATAATAATTTATCCATGCTCATTACACCCGGCAGTCTCCCTTTTTGAACTAGCTAAACATTTAACACCCCCTGATAAATGCCACCCGGAGCCATGAAAACTAAAGCTTTTCTTAAAGTTGAAACAATTTTTCGTAGTTTTCTCATCAATTTAGCGTAAATTTACTGTTGCAATAAAAACAAAAAAAAAATAACCAGATAACCAATGGTGTCAAAGTCGACCAAAAACCAATAGTTTATCGATATTATACTAAACTTATTTTATTCAGGAGCAATTATTTTTATTAATTGCAATTGATGCACAAATGCGATTATTATCGAATGAATATATTGTTATTGTTTTGTAAAAAATCAAAATACCTAACTTTTCACACCCGAAACAAATAAAGAATAGTGTAATAATAATTATTATAAATAGGTAAGTTTATAGGGTATTACTTTCTATTGAACGATTATACAAAAATTCAAAATCGTTAAATCGTTTAGTGACCCGAACACAAATCATTTCACTTACAACCGTTTAAATTGTGATGTTGAAATTATTCATTCATTTTTAGCTTCTTTTAATACCAATCGTTAGTTTATCTAAATTGTACGCATGAAATGTAATAACATAATTGATCAAAAACAAAACCGTGTAGATAGCACATAATAATATTATGTGCTATCTACACGGTTCAAGATATTATCTTCAAGTGTTTGTCGATGTCAGTATTACTAACTAGTATAACTATACGTATCATATTATCGACGACAAACGTATTTGTAACGTGTTTTTTTCTTTTTTTTTTAAACGAATCGTACACTATCAAATACGCGTTTTTGAGTGTTTAACATTAAATTGTCGGCTAAGTAACACTAAGCAAACATACTGAAGTATTTTTTAGTAGAATCACGAACATTCTATGCATAAGTTTTGATTCAACAAAATAATGATGTTTAAATGCTTTTTTTGCAAGTTTTTACGGTGTTTAAATGCTTTTTTTCGCAAGTTTTGGTTTCGTAGAACTGGTTATGTACTACGAAAAATTGTGACCCGCATCGATAATCAGTGATGCGAATAGGGAGAGGGCCGGAGGACTTGGAAAAATAATATTTAAAAATTAAAATGTTAGACTTCCAAAATAACTTTTGTAAAGCCCTCAAATAAAAATATTTCATATCATTTTAAGTTATACGGTGGTTCCTCCTAATAGTTGGCTGAATGTGCTTTTCGAAGAAAAAAACTCATCTGTTAAAATTTGTCCGTTCAAGTCCAAAACGTATTAGCTTATCGTTCAAAACATTTATCAAGTTGTTCCCATATTCATAGAACCTACGTAATATTTTGTGTAACAGACTATAAATTTTATATTATTTCACAAAGAAATTATGCGTAGTCATAAGTTTTTCTATTCATACAAGAACTTGGCGGTTAATCGCTTAGATAAATAACTCATAAGTCAGATGGCCAATGAGGTACTGAAATCTTTGTACAATGTTAATAAAATACAAAATCTGCTTAGCGAAAATGAATATTTTTATAAATTTTGAAAAACGATAGTCCTTACATAATTTTCGATTATAGTTTACGTTTTAGTTATCGGATATGAAGTCTTAAATCCGGTTGTCAACATGTTTTGACCAATTCATGATAACAAATGTCCATCCTAGGTCTATATAAACAAACATTGCTCTACCACGATTTATAACGCGAGTTTATTAAAAAACATATTATTCATTTTATTAAAAATCATATAACTTTTTTAATCAACATTTTTTATCAATTAGCTCTGAAAGAATATAATTACGATTCAAGTAGTGTCTTACAATAACAACTGATACCAAATGTGCGTTTGTATACGGATAACGCAATTTATTTTTTATTTTTTGCGGGACAGCTATAGTACCTACTCGATGTGGTTCAAAAGTATTAGAAAGACGAAGAATAGAAATTTTCAATATAAATAAGAAAACTCATGTAATTTCTGATAAAAACAAGTAAATCTAGTAAAGTTTCAACAAAAATTTAAATTATGGTTTCAAAATAAATAACACGTTTGCAATTGAAGTTTAGTGGTTTATGGTTTATTGAATCGTTCGTAAAATAATTGTTTATGTATTCAAACTTCATTGACAGACCTCTCATCGAAAATTGCATAACATTTTAAGTATTATAATAAATTTGTTTTTAAGTAGTCGGCAGACTAATTTAAACATAATTTCAACTAGGACACCACCAAAGTTAAAACTAATTTTAAAATCAAAATACTTTTATCACTATAAGTTTTATGAATTTTTAATTTAAAATCGAGCACTATAGTCTATGTTGGTTAATTGGTATGGTATTTATAAGTGTTAAAATAGCTCAACAAATTAACGAATAAAAGATCAAGTGCATCAATTTTGAAAATGGTATGTAAATATAATAACATTGGCCATTCTCCTCATACCTTTACAAATTAAGACACAAGTCATGACATATCCATTACATAATTTATGTGATAAAAGCAAACTTAATTATTTACAATAAAAAAAAGGCACGAGAATAACAAATCAAACCTAATACGTGGGTTATGTAAGGTCAACAGTTGATTGTATTAAGTTACGTTTATGAGTACTAATAATCTTTGAGTATTCTGTTTGACAAAATGTGTTATTGTTCCAATTCTTATTCAATATGACACCATAGTTATTTATTGTAAATACAAATAAAAACACAATTTAATTTTTTGTTTTGTACTTATAAAACGCAAATACTTTATTTCATATTACAGTAAATTAGGCTTTCAACATATTTATGTTGTACAATTTTTAATTCAATCAAACACGATAACATTGTATTATGCGTTTTAATAAAAACGATTTTATCGTAAAATTCGAATTGTTGATTTTTTTCTTAGTTGGACCGAAAACTTGGTGGTAATAATTTGCCTTTCACGAAGTATCTTCGTTTAATCTCGCGGTAGTCAGAACCATAGCTGCTTTTGGTCTCAAAACAATGCTGTTTGTCCTAACTATATTGCTAAACAAACAAAACAAATAACAATACTGAAACGTCAGTGACACCACGACAAGAATAATGTCTAGAAGAAAATAACAATATTTTGTAGATGATTGGCTGTTGTGTCGTTACATCTAACTTGTTCAATCCTGAACACTTTGAAAACTTACCCAGTAACAAAACCAGAGTTGACGCTGGAAACTTTGACTTTAACGGTATCCGGCAAAGTCGGTCTAGCGTTTTTAATGTCCACTATTTCCAGGTCACTGCCAAAATTTATGACGATAAAATACGTTGGATGATCATAAAAACTCCTAAAAAAAAAATTCACAAAATATTGGTATTTATCAGCGCATAGCGTAATATCACTTTTAATATCACAACGTCAACGGTTCAATTGTATAGTCATGAACTTGTGCTTAGCAAACAAAATAGGTAATACGAAACCAAAATTTTAATTTACTCGTTGGGGTTAAATAGCTAAGCTTTACTCTGCCGAGTTCAATTAATACATCATCGTTTATTTTAAATGACTGCAAATTAAACGACATTAGCTTTACAAGTAAAGAACCGTATTTTCAGTAAGAAACATCTTCGTTCGTGTTTTTATTTACATTTTAATTTTTTCTTTTTAATTTATGTTTTCATTTTAAATTTTCGAAGAGAACTAAACAGCTAACGCGTATCAACTGCGCGTATGCTTCAGATGTTGAGAACGAGTATTGTTTAAAATAACTAAATTTATAAAAATAATCGTACAGACCTTGAAAATCCAAACACCCATTTAGATAGTGAATAGATATGCAGATCTCCTTTCACGAACGTTGGGTTCTGTCTTAAGCGTGACAACTGCCTGTACGTTTTCAAATGACTCTTGTACTTCGACAGTTCCACGCTATTTTCATGCCAGTATTCAGGATTAATTGGTAACCACGGATTTGATCCATTAGTAAAACCTGTAAAAAATCAATAGAAGTCAAACAGACTGGAAACATGTTAGTTACTATGTGAAATAATCCGTCTTGGACAGTGTTAAAACGTTTTTTGGTTATTGCTAAACAAATTTTGACGTATAAAATTCAATGACCTATTCAAACCGATAAAATTGTATAATTTTTTAACTTATGAAACTAAGGCTACCACAATCGTATGCAATCCGATTGATTTTTAACAGGCTAGTAAAATTCAGTCCGGATCAGGTTCTTAAAACGAATGTCAAAGTTTACCGTTAGTACTTGGTAGGTAGAATAGTTATTTTTCTTACACATTTGATAAAATATATTAGAATGATCATGTTATTCGTTTTATGTTTCTGAATTATATTTTGTCTCTTTTATAGAAACGATCCACCCCATCGTCGTTTTTCTTCACAACAGAGTACTATGGCATCAAAAGACTATAAAGTTTTATTTCTGATTATCATAATTAATACACCGCCCAATTCAATGGCATGTCTATAATTTATAAAATTCTACCCCTGTTATTCCCATTTATATTTCCTTCGTTCTATGTACCAAATCAATAATTACTTTCCGCCTACAACAGTCTTATATTATAATTCAGTATATTATTCGGTGTTTTTAATCACTGCATTACCGACGGATACACGGCAACGAAGTCACCGATATCTTGGCCACATCTAATCATTTTGCCAATTCTTTAATCGACACGCTCGGACCGATTTCACTCCTATTCTACTACTTTGACTAATTTCCGGTCGTTTCACTTGACAAATCCACCAGTGGACTTTACTTCTAAATTCAATAATTTTGCCTCCAGTTTTTTTTTTTTTAAACCTGGTTCAATTATCAAACAACGTAGATTCCGTTTTATCATTTTTATTTAATACACGCATCGGCTATTTTTTATTTCTTGTACACGCTCACAAGCTTGGCCAAAAATTTCTCACTTTTTATGCTAAATTTTGGCGAAAAAAAATTTTTCACATCCTATTCGGCGTTATTTATTTTTTTGCGCCTGGATTCATCTTTGACTTGTGTTTAATCTGTTTCAACTCCCTAAACCCGTCACGTTCCCCATCATCCTTTACCCCGAACAATCAATTGACTCAATTGTTTGTGTTGTCACATAATTGTTGAGGTATCACAGTGTTTACTGGTCACTAAAAAAAAAAAAAAAATACCAGCATTGACGGAATCGTCCCAGGGGAAAGGACTCCTTTCAGGATCTCTGCTAAACTGCGCGTATCGAAAAGGACCGACGTTGAGACCAGCCGGGTCCACCGTCTCATCGTATCTAATGTATGTGTTCTGTACGCCAAGTTCGTCGGCATAATATGTGATCGGAGTGCCGGGCAAAAGGGTTTGCAACATTTGGAGACCGTCTACCAGCAGCGGATTGGTCCTGGTCGCCACTCTCGGGTTGTCGTGGTTTCCAATCTAAGAGGTGTATTGATGTTGGTAGATATTTATTTTTTATTTTTACCACAGTTAATATGTTTATTTAAAAAATAATACTGTATCGACGGTCATTACTCACAACCCAGTTAGGCCACTTGTTTTCTGGCATGTTCGTCATCCAGTACTTGACCATGTCGTAAACTTTGTATGCATCGGACTGTTGATTGAACTCGTTGATGAACATAAAGTTAAACGGAAAATGGGCACCGTTTGATGTACCGTTACCGTAGTACAACATCACCACGTCCAATGGCGAGTAACATTCCACCATAAAAAAACTGTTTCGGAAAATCGCACACGATATAAATTACAGAATGAAAAAGGTAGAAGGGAAAGAAAGGGAGTAAATTTGAGGTTGGGCGAGAAGTTGTTTGGAGTGGATCACTTCTTCGGGTAGGCCAATCACCAATGTTTCCACGTTTTTTTTTGTCTAAATTTGTGTGTTTTAGGATCAAAACTCGCCAAGTGTGCAAAATTTGTTTCAAATAAAATCTAATTTCCATCGAATTCTCTAACTATTTTCTTATACGTATGAATCACATTGATCAGATCGCTCCTTCCACTGGGAAACACAAATAATCGAATTCGGTGTTGTATATGTTCCAATACTCGTCGTTTTTGCGGCAGATGACTCAGAAGTTAATCGAAATATCGAAAAATTGTTCAAATAGAATGAATTTTAAAACCGAAATCTTAACTTGTTTGTGGTATTCACCGTAAAGATCGAAGCAACGTGCTGTCCATAAAAGTGATTACAGGTGTTTTTCCGAAAATGGCCAAAGAATTTTATGATTGTACCGCAAAAACAAAAAGAATTTCAAAAAAAGCTTCAAGTAAGGTAACAAAATCTAAGTCTGCTTTCCAAACTTTTTAGTTTTTCGAGTGTTAACAGAAAAAAAAATTATTTTTAGAACAATACATCCTTCGCTGTTCTCGGAATCTAAAATATTGGAAAGAACGCGGGTGCTATAATGACAGAATGATATTGTGAATCGATTAGATTAGTTTTTACACTCATGTTACGGGTTACTTGGTGGTTTTGTCAGTCGTTTCGTATTCGTCCAACAGTTCTCTCCACTCGTAAACCATTTCAAAGGTTTCCGGTTGGTCCAACGTGCTGGTGTGGTTCAAAGAATCGTAATCGGTATTATAGATTACGGGCGTATCGGACTTCGGTTCGTCGGCCAGATCTTCTCTCTCGAACAGATAATTGACAGCGTCAAATCTGAAGCCGTCCACGCCGCGTCCGAGCCAATAGAGAATCGTGTTCTAAATTAAAATTACGACAAATCATCTGTACACTCTTTTGTAGTGAAAAAAATCAATCTGTATTTTACATATTTTACTAAGTATATGGAAGTACCTTAATTTCTTCAACGACCATGGGACATCTGTAGTTCAAATCGGGCTGTTTTACTTGAAACGCGTGATAATAGTACTGCTTACGTTCTTCGTTCCATTTCCACGCTGACCCACTGTTGAAAACTCCCAACTAGAGAACAGTTTGGTTTTTTTGTATTAAAAAAATAAATAAAAACAGTGTTGAATCTTCGCTTAAACCACACATTTTGGAGGCGTTATACAATGTCTATAAAACGAATTTGTAAACAAAAGAAAAATCACAGCGAATATACTCGGTCAAATACTCATCAAATTGTAAACTGTACAATACTGTACGTTTGAATTGTAAACGGATATGAAAATAATCGTTGAAACTATGACATGACGTTCACAGTCTATTCCAATAATATGTGTGAAAATTTCGATTGATTTGAATTATTTCAAGAACAATGAAGTGAATAGCGATTAATGTTTTGAAGCGTTTTGTGTGAAAGTTTTAATTCTCGAGCACGAAAAAAACGTCGTTTTTTATTAAACAAAACCTATCGAAACTGTAAAGTTAACTATAGAGCTTAAAAATGGCCAAAATCTTTTAAAACTTCAATGCCGATTAATACGTCTACTTCGATGACAGTGTAGACACTTTAATTAAACAAAAATTAGGACGAACAATCATCGATAATTTTCAAACATATATTATAAGTAAATGAGTTTTTTCTACTGTATTAATGTTACAACAGTCTTAACAGAAAATATAAGTTTTTATCACACAAAACAGTAACTGCAAAATATCTAATGACTTCATGTCAAAGATCGTTCAAACATTTTAGAAACACGTTTCAAAATTATAGAACTTCTGTGGATGACGTAATTTCTCTTTAATTTCAATTTCAATTCTCAATTTTGGACATTTCGACTATTACATTTTCGGACCATAACCCAAAAAATTATAAAAATGTCTAAAAGACTTCAACTTTTAAGTCACATCTCACGCCGATCACCTGTATCAAGGTGACGTCCATTCGTAAAAATAGGAGTGTCATCCAAAAAGTTGTTTTCATAAACAAAAATATCACTGTTAAATCATTACACGCGTCCGCTCGGAGGAAAAAAAAAACAGTATACAGACAAAGTAGTGAGTATAACATTATGGAACTAGCTGACATTTCACGTTCGTTTGTGAATATAATAAAAACAGTAGGTATTTAAATTTGTAAAATTGTCAAGTAGGCACAATCAATTTCTTCCCAAGATTACCCAGTTGTTCGGAGGTTGCATTTCACTATTATTATCCAGTTTCCCGTCCTTCCATACGTAGTAATTCGTATACGGTTCTATTCTTTTTACAGATTTTTTGAACCACGGGTGTTCGTCGCTCGTGTGATTGGGAACGAAATCCAAAATCAATTTTATACCTGTAAGTTAACAAACTAACTTAAGTTAACCTGTAAGGTCTCCGGTTTAATATAGTGTTTGCGGTTACATACCATTGTTGTGGAGCTCGTCTCTCAGGTTGTCGAAATCCTTCATCGTACCGAATATAGGATCGATCTCCTTATAGTTAGATATGTCGTAACCGAAATCGTCTTGAGGCGATTTAAAAATTGGAGATAACCAAATCGCGCCAACGTTTATGCTTTTAAAGTATTCAACTTTTTCAGCCACACCTTTTTTTTTTTTAAAAACAAGCAAAACACAAACTTAAGAATATCTATTCACTTGGATCGTCGTATAGCATTAGAAAACAGCTATTTACGCGCTGTTTACGGTCAACAATTCTGTAAAGTTCGTTTAAATTAAGTTACTTTAACAACAAACATTACTATTAAGTTATCGGAAAGATTTTAATTTTAATCGTAAACAGTATTATTCACAATAGTATCTATATATATATATAACAGCTATGAGTGTCACAATCGAGATGTGTAATAGACAAACTAAAAATAGTACGAAAATACAAAATAAAATGTGTACGAGGGAATAGTGAAATAATTAGAGAAATCTATTTTATAGAATTCAGTTTCAATCACGTTCAAGTGTTTATCTTTCGCTAAAATCATCAAATAAAAACGGTGTATAACCGACAAATTAAAATAATATTAATACAAACAAGCAGTGACTTTTTATTCAAATATACCTTAGACGTTTAATATCCGTGGTTGTTATTTAAAAACATCACTATAGTCATATCAATTATTCATACTTTTTAATACCGAAACAATAATCATACTATGGTACTCTATATTATAAGCGCAATGTTAATAATATTATGCGAATCTCTGAATTTGAATGTTTTTCGGTTTAAAAAATAATGGACACCTTGTCAGGAAAAAATAGAAATGACTGTCCGTACCATTTAAATCTCCGATTCCGTCGCCGTCGGTGTCTTTGAAAGACCTCACGTACACCTGATAGATGATGTTACTCTGCCACCATTCCGGGGTGAACTTTTCGTCGAATCCTTTGAATATGTACTCCGACGAAACGAGGCCGTGAGCGATGAACAACGGAAAAAAAACTGTAAAAATAAACATTTTTACAGCAAAAAGAGTTAGCAGCGTATGGTTTAAACACGTCACAGCGAACAGCCGTCGGTGTAAATATGTGACCCGATACGAAACAAGTGTACACTCTTTGAGATTTCGGTATTTATTACAAACGATTAGAGGTGTATATGAACTGGTCGTAAACGATAAACACTTGTTTTTTTAAATCCCAAATGATGGTTTATAACAGCCGCAACTTCGACGTACATTATATAGGTTTATGGCACCGGTTTAATGCTTTACAGTATTATTTAGATAATTCGTATCATAAAATGTCAATAAGGTACGCGTTGTTTCTTGAGCAGACCGTGTTTTATGAATGAGTTCAGATTTGAACCGTTTGTTGTACTCGTTGCAGGATCCATTTTCTATATCAAAACCATTTTTCACCGTATTTCGCTGATTTTCGCGCTTGAATCGAATTCAAATCTATAATGTCGCCAAAAATTAAAGTTTGCCAATTGAAACGGACGATGGGTACTTATAAACAGTTGTACATGCAAATAAAACACTTAACGAACTGAAAGTGAAATTAACGGTACACAACGGTAGAGAAATTAAAAGTACAATCTGAATAGAATATAAAAAAACGAGTTTTATGAACGGATTCAGAGATGTTCATAGCTTTAGATAAGATTGTTTTAAATCTAAAATTGACGATATGCGATATAATAATTATTACAGGAACAACTTTTAATATTCACACATAAAAAAAATTAAAATGTAAAAGAGCCGATTTTCAGTTCAAAAGCATGTTCTTTAGCTTTAACGTAAACAAATTCGCAAATTTTAATTTAACAAAAACAAAAAAGTTTCAAAATTATCTAATTCTAGCGTTCTCGAGTGTAAAAAATAAAACATTTGAAATTTAAAAAACGTTTCAAACTCACATTAGGTAAAATATTTTATGAACAAATCAGTAAATATATCGTCGTTTGAACGGATGGTTTTCAGTTCGGAAATTAGGATTACCTTACCGATCATTATGAAAAAAATTATTCAAGATTATTGAACTGGCGTTTATTGTAAAAAAATTGCAAAAATTGTAAACATTTGATAATATTTTGTAATAGAATACTTGTTTTTTAGTTTGAATAATACCCTTTGGCTGTTAATTATTTAAAGTACTTGATTAGATTTTACGTTCATATTTTTTTAATATTTTTTCAAATTCAAGTTTTATTTTAGTATATTATGTACTGTATCATCGCGTAGCTTACAATTCGTAAATCAAATTCATTAGAATCATTGATAATGTAGGCCACTACTAAATCAGGCAAATAAAATACACTCGTTCTCTGTTTTAAGACTACGCAAGGTGATTGGTATATTTGTGCTGCACCGTAGAACATTGCATAGTAATTATATTGAAAACAAACATTGGTCTGAAGAAATAAGCCAAATGTACCCATAAAACAATATTTGAAGCACCTACTCGAAGTTTTAAGTTTTTAGTAAATTACTACGTTCTCGTGATAAAATTTAGAACATGTTTGGTGGGTACCACAGTCATACTGAATAAAACCAATATTTTTCGTTTGTTTTTAGACAGGCATGACGACGGCAAACGTTTATAAAACAGAAGATAACAAAATAAAATATAATTTCTTACTTGGAAACTTCCTGCGAAACACGGTTTTCAACAATTAAAATCACCAAGGGCCCAGTGAAAAGTTTTTAATGAAATGACCAAATGGCAAAAGCTGGGATATTCGTAAAAATGAAAATTTTAAACAGAACTAAATTGCAGTTTTTAACAAAAATATACATTCTTATTTACTGCACGTGTTGTATATAAGCGTCATCTTACCTATACAACGCTTGAAATGTTTCGTTTTTATGAAATCATAAGTTATATTTATAACCAACATACTGGCTGCACGTTGAGAGCAAATCTTAAAAGTGGTTAATTTTCAAAGTTATGAATACGGGTGTATCAAAAATCGAAAAAAACATTAACATCCAGTAATTGTTGGTATGATATTGATGTGTGGAGAATGTAGCGTAGCACGTAGTTGTTTCTAAAACGACAGTTATTATTATTTCTCGTTATTTATTTCGAACGATTGTTGTCATCGGCAGCTGTAGCAATACGGGCGATATAATATAGGAAACACAGGTTCATTCGCATTCTCCTTTTTGTCCTTTTAAGTGCCATTTATTTTTTTCGTATAAAAAAAAAAACTAATTTTAGATTCTGAGTGGAGCGAGGAAGCTAGTGGTTTTACAGTGATGTTTATTTTTTTTTTTTTTGTATACTGTTAACGAAATTTCTACCAGAAGGAGTGCGCCGATTTTTACGTACAGTACCGTTTCTTTTAGCGAATCGGATCATGGTGCAGGTACTAGGTAGAGCGGTCGTTTTTCGATTTTCTCAATAGTTTTTTAACGCGACAACCAAATCGCGTAAAACCGCTAAAAAAACGGCGCGTTTCGTCAACAACGCGTATACCTATAGTTATTTCACCATAATTTCGAATCATCGAGGAGTCTTGAAATTTTAGACGATAATTGTACTGCACACGACATCGAAAAGACGTTCAATTTAGTTTTAGGCTATTTATAGCCGTTTTTAGATCTCGATGTTTTTCATTCGCAAATTGGTTAGTTTCGGCTTTTTCGACTCGAACGAAACGTCAGCCGTACGTCACTCTAACCATGCAGAAAGCTTAGAAAATCGCACATCTTTTCGATCAGCCGGTTTCACGATTTTTAACGACGATTTCAAATTAAAATCGCGAACGTCCCACTCCTCACAACATCGCCTCGAAACGAAAACGTGTCCGTGCGCTGTAGAACTGCGAATCAGTTTTCAAAAAGTTTCATCCGGTTCCAAAGGCTATTGTTTCCTGTTCTCGTGCAATCGATACAAAACACCGCGTGTCGACTCACACGTTTCCACGCGTTATTCGATCAATTCTTCGCACGTTTTTCGGACCATTTTTACTGTCGAATTCGGTTTTCACCACCATACCGCGCGCACTATATAATAAGCCGAACACGCTCAGATTCGTATTCGCGATTGCTTCCGGCAACGGCATCAAGTTTGAACCGTTTGAACCGCAACCTCCAAACTGCAGTGACCCGATCCTCCACGCGCACAGGTGCCTAGTGTTACGAGTTTAACGCCGCGACGGGTTAATAAAATAATATGACAATCCACTCGGGGGCCGTTTGGTGATCACATTTCGTCGTCGGTTTCCAAACGATCGTAGTGAAAACGTCTCGTCTTCTATCGTTATCGATTTTTTTTTATAACCTCGCCAGAGTGTATTTACATACATTAACCGTACGACACGGAAAACCTATAAAGTTTATCGGTCGCTAGCGCGTGTGTCGTACGATAACGGACGCGCGTCATTTCGTTTACACGAACCGTCAGACGAACACACAATGATAATTATTACGCAATAATGGTCGTTTCTCCTGCTCCGAATAATAATAATATGCTTTTGAAAAATTTTTTTTTCCTTTTGACATTCCGCGCGGATCCGCAATAACGTTTTCACCCCGTTTCGCCTTTGAAACGCCCCCCCCCGTCGCTCCCGGTGTGGTGGTGGTCTCTTGTCACAAAACAAACCTCCCATCGTGCGCGTACCCCCCTGCGCGGTGGGGCCCCCGTAATGTGACTTCTGACTACGTCGCGCGGACGGAAAAAAACAAGACGAAAAAAAAAAAAACACGACAAAAAGAGCGAGTTTCCATTCATCAACCCGCGAGTGTACAACGTCGTACCCTATACAAGCATCATACCCGCGGGATTGTCGATTGTGTGTTTTTATTCCCGTTCTCGCGTAGTAGAATATCGGGGGACCACCGACCGTCAGCCACACAAATTTCGGATATTAATATATATATGTTTTGCATCCATCCGGTCGTTGTTGCGTGTACACGGACGAACGGACGGATGGGGCGGATTTGGCTAAAAAGAGAGAGACCGCCGTTAAAAACTGCCTATTACGTATTATTGTTGTTTAATTGATTTCGGCGTGTTATTATGCACCGGCCGTTATACGCCGCGATAGTTATCGTGGAACAGTGGCGTGGGTATTCAAAGAGCAGTGGAAATTTTTTGTCAAAATGTCAAAAAAAGAAGTTGATTAGTATACAGTCGGTCAGTGCCGGTCGTGTAAGCAGATTGAAATGTGCCATCTTAATACGCAAAAACATTTTCCATAACGCTAGGCCATACATCCCCATACGGCAACAACGGGCGCGTGTCGGCAATTTCAGATTAAGTTACCCGGCAGGGCCGGATCTAAAATGGGGCCATCCGGGGCGGTGCCCCGGGCCCCCCGACCTTAGGGGCCCCCTGGCAGAGAATAAAAAGGGGAAAATATTCAGCCCTTTCTGGACATATTTAACAATTTTATACAAAAACAAACTTGAAAAAAAAGATTGAAACATCTTAGTTGACTCAAAGTTCGACCTAATGTTAAAAAGAGATTTATTTATATACGATATTATCATTACAAGTGATTTTAATATAAGGGGCCCCAAATAGTCTTTTGCCCCGGGGTCTTTCCAACTCAAGCTCCGGCTCTGTTACCCGGTGCATTTCGATGCTGATATAACAATAGATCAAAAATTAACTCGACGGAAAATAATAAGTAAACGGCGGATAGCGCATAACAACGACAGCACAAAGATAACGAAAACCATTTCGTAAAGATAATAAATTAAAATATTAAAATATATTATTTTATGTATTTTTGATTGATCAGTTTTCTTTTGATTGAAAGTGTAAGCAGTGCACGCTACGCCCCCGTTGTGGAAAAACGTGATTTCTCGCGAAGTAAAACCGCACGTGATACTCGTGGGCTCCGAGTGCGCGACAAAATTCCGAACGCGTCGAAAAATACGTCGGTTTTTTTTTCTCTTCTGTCGACAACTTGTTTCGCGTAAATCAGGAACCTCGGTAACGTTTCTGATTCCTACCGCGAAAACTTTGAAATTTTCACATGACGTTTTCGTCTTCTATAGGTGCTCGTAAAGTCTTTTCTGATTTGAACTCCAGCGATACTTCAGTGGTCCGAGTTTTTTTTTTTTTCACATTTAATTTTGTTTGTTCATCGCTACATCTCAAGATGACGGCGAAAAATTTTTAATTTTGAGATTACAAAATAAGATTTTCGTTTTTAAGTATCGCATTTTATTCGAGACATTTCTATAGATTCTGAGCGTCGGCGTAGTAAAATGTACCGTTTTTACAATCACTTTTTCACCTAGTGTAGAAGGAGGAACGCTACGCGATTTTAACGTACGATCCCTCAAAAGACAGATCGGCACTTTGAAGCGTTTTTCGAAATTTCGAATTATGAAAACGGCAAAACTTTGCTCCGTTCGAAACTTATATAATACGTCAATAAAAGAACTACCGCTGAGATTTCTAATACAATCTAAACAAGATGGTTTTACGTAAGCGGTTAAAAAGTTTAGAAAATTGGCGCACACAATAATTTCGGCTTATTTCACGTCGTTATTTTGTCGTTAATCACCCCGCCGTCATTCCGGGCGGCCGTGTATCGCTTATATGGGGGACGAATAATTTTACCTAACCCGCGCGCGACCTAGAGTGATCCCGGTACTTTTCTGTATACTTTGATTATTTCCCACCAAAATACGAAAAATATTGATAACGCCGTTCTCGAGTGCCGAGTTCGAATCAGTTTTCACAATACGTGATATTCGGAATTTTCCTGTATGTTTTGCGAGTCCGGACGGAGGTAAAACGAAAATCGAAGCTTCCGATATGATTATTGTATTAATTTGTAGCGGTATTGTCTATCCCCGCCGCCATTCCGATCGATGGCAATAAACGCGCGTTTGTTCAAGATACCGCCCCTAATAATAATAATTGTGACGGCACTCGTGTGGGTCATCTTCGAAAAATGTAAAAATAAATACGCCACTTGTGCGAGCAAGTACGTGAAATATCCTCCGAATTCTCTGCCGCAGGCTAAATCACCGGTAATTGTTCGCGGAAGATAACTGGAGAAGATAAAAGATAAATGGGGTACCGATTTCAATGGGCGGCTAATTGAAACCGACCGCACGATACGGAGAGGCATACGGGTCTTTCGGCGGGACAATCAATGTAGTGATTTTTTTGCATTTACATTAAGTTTGCCCGTAATTGGATTGCTTACAAAAATTACTGAGGGGTTCTCGATCCGCAGTGATCATCTGACATCATTTTTAAAAGCGAAAATTGGCGTTTTACGGTAGTTCATAAGTATTAAACCGGATTAGTATCGACCGAAATAAAACTTACAGACGATTGCTATTTTTCGACAAAGTTTCGTGTGAACTGCTCGAATCAAAAACGAGTCCTATATTACTTACTGTAAGTTTTCATTTTTTTTTTATTTCGCCCGACTTTAGATTACTGAGTTCGTTGAAACCGTCGTAACCGTCGTAACCAATCCGCGGCTTACAGATTTAACACGAGTATCAGACCAGTGACCCACTCAAAGTTGTGTGACCTACTTTAAAGCGAATTCATCTAAACAAGCTTGCCACCAGACTTACACCCGTTTCTCGTTTTTCTGCAAACACTTTGACGGCCACACATTCAGTCCAAAAATAGCGCAAAAATTTTAGAAGACCACTTTCTACATAGACTGTACCTTACTTGAGTTTTTTTTTTCAATTAAATTTATTTTTTTAGTTATGGCCGAAACAAAAGAATACCCGGCGAGAAGTACGGCCACGGGATTTCGACAAAATAAATTTCGTCGCGTGATCATAACTTCCGAAATAATAATCTCTCAGATCTAAAACTTCTACACAATAGTTGAACGGGTGTAGTCTTTATATATTTCTAAATGTTCCGGACATTTTTTATTTAAGTATAGAATTTTGAAAATTTCAAAAAATTTCATATTTTTTTTCAATGAAAATATACTCAATCAATAGACTTAAAACTTCATTGCACAGTTGTTAATTAACGTAGTGGTGAAACACGTGACTAAAAATTATGGCACGAGAAGTTTTTTTTTTTTTTTCGTTTTCAGTTGAAAATTGGCGGTAATTGGTATTTTTTTTTTTTTAAAATAACGTCGTAACCAACGCAATTCAATTATTTCGTACTCGAAAGTTTTGTATGCGGTTTTGTCAAACGGTATTTGCCGTCTTGACAAAGTTTTTCCAAAAGTCTACACAATTATTTTGCGATTAATAAAGCGTCACAGTTTTATATTGTACATTACGGGTTCGAAACCTCTTACGGTTTTAAAACACTTTTGTGTACATAAACGATTTTTTTATTTAACCTCGGGGCGGTGTTTTTTTTGTGAGGGGGCGGGAACATTTTCGTTGTTCTTTCTCTACCCGTATAGCCGGTGACCGAGAATCGTTTTTTTCGAAGACAATATGATGTGCTCGATCCACTACACTCTTAAAGTGTATTAACCCACCCAAAACTACTCCGTCAAACTACGCGCATTCCGGGTTTCTTCCTACGTTCTCGGTAACAAATGAAAACTCTAAATTAAATTACGCGTTTAGGGATTTAAATCGTGTTTCGGGAGCTTTAACGAGTTGTAATCGAACTAATGTTGTTTGCCTCGTCTGTCTGTCCGTCGAGTGTCTGTTGCACGTACGAATGTAATCCGTATTATATTATTGTACTAGTCGCGCGCCGGAAACTGTTTCTTATTACATTACAACGTGTATAAATGTATAATATAGGACCGTACACAGTGTTTTATACGGCCGTGTACGTATTTCTAGACGACGCGATATAATATCGTACACTCTGTCGTCGGCGATTCGACGTAATCGAGTTAAATTGACGTTATTTTTTTCAAAGTCGGTAAGTGCTTTTCCGATTGCGGTATAATACCAGCCGTATTGACACCGCGGGTGTTAATGCGACCACCGCCGAACGCGCGTCTTGAAAAGCACACCGCGACATACACACATACGCACGCGCGCGTCTTGAAAAGTACACCGCGACATACACACACTCGCACGCGCGTCTTGAAAAGTACACCGCGACATACACACATACGCACGCGCGCGTCTTGAAAAGTACACCGCGACATACACATACGCACGCACACAATATCTTCGACAATCGGATTGACCCTTCGCCCTGAGAAACCTGCCGACTCAAGGCCCACTGAATTTATAGAGTTTCTGCGAAAACACGTCTCGCGACTTTTGTCTGCGCATCTGTCCAACGGTCCGATTTTCGTTCCGAAAAGATACATTATTTCAATTCAATGACTTTGTGGGTTTTTATTTTTCCGCATCATAACGGAAGTTTCGATTGGAAAATCCTTAAAGCGTGACGATAACAACTGAACTTGATTCGTTTGAATCTAAAAAAAAAATCGTTTACCGGTAAATTTCACGGTGATTATAAATCGGTTTTCGGATTGAAAAAAAAATTTGTTTACGGCGAAAGTCGTGAACAGTGTTTTTTGTGCGAAATTTTATGTTTAAAACTCAGGTCACCCGAGAGGCGAGAACGAAAAAGTTGAATTTGAAGCGAAATTTTTTCTTTTTTTTTTTAAATATTCTATTGATTATGGTGCGGAAAAAAGCTAATTTTTGACGACTCAAACGAAAGATTCAACAATCTTTACTGAGCGATTCCACCTCAGTTTAAAAATGTTCTATATAGTAACGAGAAGAGTCAATATATCCGTCGAACAATTTTTTCAAATTTACCGTTCCTACACGTACAGTTAATAACTTATGTTTAACACTTTGTTTTTACCTTTCATAACTTGAGGTGGTTGTACCTAAGTTACACCGATCGCATAGGCTTGCACATTACAAAAGCCACTCGTCTCAATAATTTGCATCTGACACAAATAAAAAAAAAAACAATATTCAATGTTAAAGCACGTCGTTGAGTGTTCGACATACAAAATTAATCTCAAAGATAAAGTCACGTTGTTTGTCACTCGCAGGTGAACGATGTTTGTTTCTTTTTTTTTTCGTTTTATTCCACACAAATAATATTGGTTATAACGCCTATTGACAAAATTATGCAAATATAAAACATTATACACATCTAGTTTGGCGACTTAAAAGTAAGTTCCTGGTTTGAGTTTTTTTTTTTTTTTTTGCGACTCAAGAACAATAGCGAGTTTTGTAAAAAGAAATCCGTGAAACACAGTAAACAACCACCTGGCTGATAGTTGCTCAATTAATTTTCTATACTACCGGAACAAATATGAAGAGTATATTAATTCGAATTTTCGTAAAAAAAAAAAAAAAACTTCAGCTATAAGAAATAAATGTGTAATGAGTGCAGAACAATCGCTAACAATTTTATCAAACGTATAATTATCACGAACAGTTGAAAACTTTTGCGCTTAATAAATTTACCGAACGTTAACGACTATCCCCGTTTAAGGACACGTGATTAACTATGGTACGATTATTATTAATCGTTTTGAAATTTTTCGGGAACAGCTTCGTTACGATCCGTTAAGATTTGTTTGGTATCGGATCCAATAAAAAATCGATAAAACTTGAAAAAAAAAAAAATAAATCATAAAAATCGACGATACGTTTGAATTTAGTTCCATCCAGTTTTTTTTTTAGTTTACGGTTAAACGATTAAAACTCCGTCCCAAGTTCGAATCGACTGTCTCGTGACTTATAACCAACAGTATTTATGAGTACTACTGTAGAATCATATAAATTACTAGAAACTCGATATTATATTCTTCAGGAAACAACTGCTTTACTATTTTAATAATCGAGTAAAAAAATTCTACCACACGTTAACATCGTACCTACAAAAGCGGTTATTAACACTTGTTTGATTACGCGACATTACACGAGTACTTGAATAAAAAAAAAAAAAAAAAAAGAGTAAAGACCACGAGAATCGTGATGTGACGTTTAGTATAAAAACCGATTTTTATAATATATTATAATGGAACCAACTATCGGTATACTGATTGAAATATAGTACCGTTACTTAGTAGTATGACGTTCAAACGAACAAATTATCAGAGTATAGGAATCGTTTTGTAAGTATCCAAAAATGATTTGCAACATTATATAATGTGAACGAAAATGGAAGAATGTGTTGGCACTTATATTACACGCATATTAGTTATGATGAAACATTTCCTTCGAAAAACAACTCTTTCTGAGGAGAATATAACAACCTCCTAAATTAAAACATTGTGTAAAATGTATACGTCATGACACATAAGTACTTATCGATTTCAGTAATATTTACATAACACACGTATATAGAAACTAATAAACGGCTTAAAATTCTTCGAGATGGATCGATTTTGAAATAATTTTATCTATTTTTTTTTTCACAACTATTTTGATGATTAGAACACACTTTTGGATGCCTCGATTGCTAGGAAGTTTACATAGTTGCGACGGTTGATTTGTAACCAGAAATATGGACGTTGTTCGTTTTGTAAAACGTTTAGTTACGTATACCGATTATCGATTTGAGTTGACTGATAAAACGTAAACACCGTTTACCGGATTGTACTGAAATTTAGTAATTAAACCATACAGCTTGTAAGGTTAAATTAGAACCACCCATACAACCCACGTTTGCCTGTTTCGCGTCGAAAAAATGTCATCGACGTTGTTCATAAACGATTTTTTTTTCGCGTACGAGCTCCAAAATTATTGCAATTTCATTAAACGCTTCAAGTTTTATTATACTTTTTTTTTTTTAGCGTAAGACGAGCGATAGAGTCAAGTGGTCCTTGGCAAACGACCGTTTGAACGGTCACGTGCCCATCCGCTTGACGATTTCAGCTTTGTTTCGTAACATTATTCGTTCAGTATACACAGATTGTTTTATTCGTATAGCGCAAACGAATAGTCAAATGTGTAGATGTATATGGTCTGAAAACTTTTTTTGCATTTCCGTCACGCAATGTTGACAAATTTTCCGCGCAAAAAAGCACACGACAGGTACTGCAAATTAACGTGTATCACACAACGCGTTGTTATACATCGAAAAATACTGAATTTATGCGAGTTTAAGAAAAACCGCAAGGATTGGATTGGTGTGCGTTAAACACGAACGGTTCGTAGCGACGTGGGCGTATTCATGACATGACACAAACGTGCCGGTTTTTATCGATACGATGTTTTTTCGCGTAAAAACTGCGCGTCTCTAGAGGTGACGACAAAGTTCCAACCAAAGTTCCTGGACCCGCATTTTCACCGATTTAGGGACGGCTACGGTCGGTTCGTTGGACGTCGAAAGGCGTTTTTTCGTCATTTTCCCGAACAAACGACCGCAGAACTCCCGTCACTCAACGTGCAACGCGCATCGTCCAGCTGCGGCGGGTTAACACTCGAAATTTTTTATTACGCGCCAATGTGGGCGGCGTTTTGTAAAAAATCTCATTCGTCGTCGTGTGCTGCGGTTAGTTTTATAGGTTTTTTAAAGGGTGCGCGAAACGTTCGCGGAGGCGTCCGACCAGGGGCCGGGTCTCTGCGGCGAACCTCCCGCGGATCGGCCGTTTTTTTTCGCAAACGGCGAATATACATATATCGTTTGTTTGTTTGCGTGTGTCTAAAAAATATTACGGGCGAATTTTTTACGGAGAGAGAACCGTTTAAAAAACCCGCCGGTAAATGTACAATAACGTTATTGTCGTTGTTGGATCACCTGACGGGGGGGCGCTCGCGGTTCGGGAGGTCGAGAAACGCGCGCACGCGTCAGCGCACTCTCCGCGGGGAGGCGCAGTCCGAGCGGGCGGTTTTTGTTTTTTCGCGCAACGAGCAAAAACAATGTCGGAAAACGCAAAAAACGAAAACCGAAAATTCAAAAAAACTACCGCGTGTGTAACGTCGCGCACGTTTCGCCACGCGCGTTTTCCGCGGGCACGAGCCCACCGCCCGCGGACATTCGTCAAGAGTTCGCTTTTGTGTCCTCTCGACACGGGCGGCGCGCACTCGACGACGCGGTTGCTTTTTTGTGCCGTTTTACCGTGCAGTTCGCGTGACACACCGGTATTTTAATCGTCCTGCCGGCACGGACCGGAGAATGCAAAAGTCAAAATGCCGGAAGGAAAGTGGAGCGGCGCAAGAGCGGTTAAGCCACGCGACGCCAAACACCGCGGGCGAACTCGAGAGCGAACGAAACTCCGCACGTCACGTACAGAAAACGAATTTCAGATATTTTTATTTTTTGTATTTCCAAACGTTCGTTTTCCAGTAACAGGAATGAATGACGTTTTCTACGCGCATCGCTCATCCCGGTCAAGACGGAAACGTGAGAAAAATACATAAAAATTTAGTTCGTTGTGCCTTTTTAGCGGAACGATATGCACAATCAATCAGTGTACTACAATCAGTACAACGTTTACTGCGTCAAATCGTTCATAGGTGGTCACCGGGTAGCGAGCCTTTCCGAGACCGATTTAGAAACGTTTTGAAGTAACGTCAGTCCTACATCGAATCTCGTATTTAATCCTCACCGTTGTACGTATTTACCGAGACACGCACGGATTTTCGGAAATTTGTTTTCTCATCACGTTTCCGCCATGAACAAACTGCGTAAAAAACGTCGTCGACTTCGAACTACGTGGCTCAGGACCTTTTCGATGCGAACGTTTCGATTTGTAGATTTTTCAAAGTGTCGTCGTCTCGGAGCCCGCCATGTATACGCGGTTACGTATCGTTGTTCACGGCACGCATAAAGTTTTTATCGAAGCACTTTCCAATTCGCAAACGTTTCTTCTACTCCGGATTCTCCAACGAACGAACGGCGTAATTTACTCGTTCTAGTTAGGTACTACTTACAACGTTTCCTTAACACTGAGCGTTTTAAAAATTCAGCGACTTTGCAGCTACTTTACGCGACGTCAGGCGAGATACGGTTTTGATGAAAGTTTCAAGCGATTCCCGTGCGGTGCTAAAGAACTTAAATGAAATACCACCGGACGATTGCTGGTACCGCACCGGTTCGCTCTGAACCGTTTTTTCGACGATTCGTCTTTGTGGCTTCCTCTGCAAGATATCAAACATGACGCGTTCAGTACGGCTTTTCCGTAATCCCGTCCCTTGGTTTTTTGTTGTAATTTTTCGCGCAATCCTCCTGCGCACCACCGGCTCGGGCGCGTTTCAAACGAACTGCACACGATATCACGAATAATTGTCTCGCACGGAGGATTGACGCGCGGATATTAATAGCCGAACGATAAGTAGTAGTATTTACGGCGTTTCGATCGGTACGCACGATTATATTATCAATACAACGTATTTTGTACGGTACGCGCGTCGGCCGAGCAACACGAAAAACCGAACCTTCAGAGAACATGTATATATAAAAAAAAAAAATAATACAAAAGAAATGTACGATGGTAAAAAATTACGGCGTTAATACGTTATTACGACGCGGGGTCGTACTTACTTATCGTCGTGTTGAGGGAGACGACAGGGGCGATAAATTGATGACGCGCCACAGTGCGAGCAGTTCGTTACGCTGCGCGCGATGATACATTACGCGCGAAGCCACCCCGGCCGTCCGTCCACGTGGATATTTAATTTTTTAAATTTTTTTTTATCGCAACGTGTGTATAACGCGCTCGTACAAGTGCTTTTATTTAATAAATAAGTAGTAACAGAGCTTCTAACATGTCTTTTTCTTACTTATTGATGATAGGGAAGCGTGGAGAACCGCAGCAAACCAATCTAAGGGTTGAAGACTGGAAGAGACACCCGACCGACGGACCACGTATTCCATTCCGCGACCGGCGCACGACGGCCACGGAGATCGGAAAAAACGGATTTGAACAACAACAACGACGACGAGGAGGAGACTTTTTCGAAAATCCGTTTTACCGTTTTGCAGTGATCAGATTTCTTTTCTCCCCAACCAACACTGACCGTACCGGGCCGGTGAGCCGGACAGAGAGCCGGACACGTTATATTTGTTTGCGAAAAAACCCGACGTGTCGTCACGAAGTTGTGACAACGAGCCGTCCTTTTAAAAATATTCAAACGCGTAAACGGTTTGTGCGGAATGCGTTTAAAAACTGATGAAATCAACGGCGGTTTGAACGATTGTGCAGTGCCTGGACCCGTTGAGAAATTCAAACATAATCTCGCGGAGAAAACACGTTCGATACTGCGCGTGCAGTTTTTTATTTCGGACAAACGGTTCGTGTCACAAACACGCGTCTTCGAGTAGAATGGACGGACGCGATCGTTTATAGGATAATAGAAATAATAATAGTTGACAAAGCCTGTCATAAGCTGTAAAAGATACCTATACAGAAAAAAAAAAAAAAAATGCCAAAATTTACAAGGATTTTAATCGGAATACTGTTGTGTTTTTATAACGGTTTTCGGAGGCCTACGATTTTCGTTTTTCCCATCAGATAATACAACACAACGGACATGTTTTGTTGCCTATACGCTATGAAGTAAAGGATTCGAATTTTGTACGAATTCGACGATTCGTATACAAAATTTACCAAAACGGAATAGAATAATCCTAATATTTTTACTTTCCCGTTGTAGTCCTGATTCGCCGCGTGCTCTGCCGATGTCTCGCGAAATATTACTCTGATCTAAACTCTTCGCGAAAATTGATGTTTCCGGGTATTAGTGTTTTATTTTTTCCCTTATTTTGTAAAATATCAATCCGAAAAAAATAACGATTTTTTTTTTTTTTAATTATATCGCCCTTTTAAAATGTGGTCCCTCTATATTATTACTGTTCATTCCAAACGAATTAATATTTTCTGAAAAAAAAAAAAAATTACGGTTCCGTGTAATTATTTTTTCCTCGCATGTATGCACCCCATTTTCGGTCGTATGTTTTGTTTTGTATCGTTCGTTTGATACTTGGAACCGTTTTACGATAATAAATTAATTTCACGCTTCCCCGATAAGATATTTCGTATACATTGTATTTTATTTTATACACAATACAATTATTATTACTACATCATATTATGCACGTATATTGTTTTTAATTTACAAAACGCATTTTGTCTGTTTCGTGTAACAAAACTAACTTTCTAAACTATTATCAATTACGAAAGTCAATAATACGCTGTTACTGAATAGAAAACTTATGACTAGAAATGAAAATAACGTACAATAAAATATAATAATGTACTCGTAGACAAAAAAAAAAAAACAATCGTTCAACAATAATGAAAATAAAAATATAATATCAACTAGGTGTGTAAAACGACGTATTTTTTACGGGTTCTTTCATTTGCAATTATTGAGAAAAAAAAAAACCGATGATTTTGAAACTCTTTCTACAAACTTGATAATGTGATGTACCTAATCTAGTAAAAGTTTTTCTCGTTTATTTTGTTTCACAAAGTAAATTAGAAAAGAGCATGGCGGCCGGTGGCTAGGCCACTGTTTTTTAATGTGCAGTTTTACGTTTTGCGTCAAACTTGAAAGCAATGACGAACCGTTGATCATAGAAATTACTACAATTCTGAGCGAACAAGCGCCAACGACCGCAAGTATAAAAGTACTTTATTTATCTCAATTATGGTCGCGATTGTTTCAAGTTTTATTCACGATCGCATCACACTCGTTTTAATATTGCGACAAAATTTCAAATGATTTGAACACAATATTTTGGAAGAGTTGTTAAAAAATAAATAACGATATTGAAACGTTTGGTGACAAGAATTTTGTAAAATCACTTTTGTGTAGATACCATAAAAAAAGTTATCGTAACCTTACGCTTTTAAAATTTCCGACTTGATTGCAAAATCAAGACTTCTGAAAATTATAGCGTAAGTACGATCAAAAACATTTTAAAAACACATTTAAATTCATTCTTAGGTCACCTTTGTATATTCTAAGCCTTTCATTTTCAAACATTAATGTTTAAATCATATTCTTTAATTTTATCATCTTACACTTCGGTTATTTGTCGATTAGTGAAAATTCAAGTTGAAAATGTAAAATGTAGGATAGTAAGAAGATCGTACGGTTTTTATACTTTGCGTGACTAATGCTCGCTTCTATACGCTGGTGCAATTAGAGATTCAGAAGACGAAAAATCGAGATGCAGGTGCCTCTTAAGACTGTACGAAGATGTCTAGTCTTAAAACTAAAAGTTTTGTCTACTCAAAAAAGAATGAGACGTTTATAAAAAAAAAAAACTCTTTGAATGAAACACCGTCTTGAGCCAGATACATATATACGTTTTCGGGGAGGTGAACGGAACGTTTCTGCAGTTACTCGAAAAGTTATCAAAGGAAAAGAAAGGAACCCTGGTGAAACGTTGGTTCACCCGGCTACACTCGGAGCCTTAAAACGACCACCAGAAAGAACGCTTTTCAATACAAATCCGATGTTTTTGATAATCAATTTTTATCTCGTATACGAAAACGTTCGTCCATACGCGTCTTTTTTATCTCAATTCTATACTGCCAAACTCGTGACGGTCACCGGACGGCCTTTATACGATACGTACAATAGCTGTATTGACGCAATCGAACTATAGTAATTTTAATTTTTCAACACCTTCGACGCGATTTACTGCGGCGTACAGAAAACAGCGTGGTGCGCCACGCAGTTCTTTGAAAAATCAGCGCGCTCGAGCGGATCGAGTGTAAACATCATAAACTACGTATAATATCGTATTACAGACGCTCGACAACCGTCCGAAGACGACGGCGGCAACAATGCAACAGCAACGACTACAATAAAATACAATAAAAATTACTACAGTAATAATAGTTACAGACAATGAGAAGTAATTAAACGCGATAAAACAAAAGGCCAAATGATACACGAGAGTTAATTACTACTTTTTTTTCCTCGCCCGAACCGTCTTTTTTTTTTTTTATATACCGGTGCCGCCGACTCTTCAAACCGCCGTACGCACCGATATATATTATCGTCATTATTATTATAATAATATAACATAATGCGATATTATAATAATGTTTTGTATTCTTTTCCGACGTCGTATAGGTACAGAGAGAGGCACACAATGCGAGTCTTGAGCGCGCGCCACAATGCAACGCACAAAAGGTAAAAAGAAAATACATATTACTACATAGAAACGGGGTCAAACAATTTGTGTTCCGCGATAATTATTACTCGTAATAAACCACTGTAAAATAATATGATTAGAACGTCCCCATTGTTACCGGTGGAAGCGAGAAAATACCTCGGAACGTTCCTCGGAATCGGCGTCGTCGTACCTGGAACGAACCGGGCTGTGTTCGACAACAGCTGGGATCGGATACGAAAATATTTTCAACTGCGAGTTTGATTAATTAAAAAAAAAACCGAAATCCAGCGACACAAGCCGTTTCAAATGAAACGGAATGTATGTATGTACTCTACATATTACATATATATATGTAATAAATACATAACTTGACATTTATTTTTTAAAAACGATGTCCTCAAGACGATGGCCGTCACTTCCCGAGCACTTTTCTAGCCTACTTCGTGTATTTTCCACTACACTATAATATTACTTTCAAAGGTACACTGGCAGTTTCTTCTTTAATTTTATTATTCAGTTCATTAGTATTTCGAGGTTTCTGTGCGTATACTTTACTTTTTAAACACCCCCACGAGAAGAAGTCACGTTAAATCAAATCGGGCGATCGAGGTGGCCAATGAACATCGCCAATTTTTGGAAATTTTTTCGATATTTTTGGATTTTATCGCATAATAAGCACGGGGAAAAATTAACTAAAAGTATGTGACGGAAATCGAACTCGAGGAATTCATCGGAGATGAAACCACTGGACGTCTTGGCCACCGCGAACCGACCTAGGCACGCGGTCGAGGAGACGAACGCAGACGCGTTTTGGGTCCATGTAAAACCTTTAAAATATTTGGAATCGGGAAAGAAAAATCCAAATTTCAAAAAAATTGTTTAAACCCGAACCTTAAAATCGAAAAATCCACGACTGAGTGTAATTTTGTTTGAAATTTAAATGGCGTTCTTAGAATGAATGTATCAATATTCACGTGGGTGACACTTTGTTTGGAACCCTGCAATTGTTTGATTTAAATTACGTGGAGAATGTTTGACGAAAAAGTTTTTTTAAAACTTGAATTACAACCGTCGAGTTCAAATCTCATGTAACAATTAATATTTTTCCTATTAATTAAGTCACACTTAAACTAATAAGCTTTTAAATCGAATTATATTTTATAGTATGTATTGGTAAGACTTTTTTATTATAAAGGCTTCAATAAATACATAGATTATACATGATATATACATTAAGATACATACTATTATAAATATTATAAAATGTGTTGCTCTAATAACAAAAAAAAAAATAGACTTTGATATTATCTGCTACGACGATACAAGTTCATTATTTTCATAAGCCGAATAGTAAATAAGTAAAACTCGGACAAATGCCATAACCGATGACAAAATTGTCCGTTGTTTAAATTTTTGAATAAAGTTCTTAAACGAGCGGAAAAACGATGAAAACAATTCGAATCGCTGTGCCGAACAATTTGAAACACGGATACTTCCGAGGTCGTTGTGTCCGTGGAGGCCCTTATAAAAAACGCGTTCGATCAACGTTTTTAGACGTTTGAACACGTATTTTTTTTTTTTTTAAAGATTCGTCGCCATATTCTTTACGACGCAACAGCTCAGCTCTGCCGCTGTTTTAAAACTCTTTTTATAACACTGCAGTCGGATCGTACGTTATTTAGAATCATATTCCTGCATAATAAACATTACGACAAAGCGATGTGGGTGTATATATATATTTTTTTTTTTCAATCGGACAGTTGGAGTGTTGGTACACGTCTATTAAACGAAACAATAACAATAATGTGCATCACTCGGAGTAATGATATTATTTTCGTGTTTGCCGAATACAGCATGTCAAAGTGGAAACTTGTTATCGACCCTTATAGGTATGTTATTGCATCGGCCACGTACTGTACGTTAATAATACGATATAACTGTATACGTTTATTACGTTCTTATCCGTGACCCATACGGAAAACTCGACGTAAAGGTACGCCGTATAGTTAAATTAACCTATTGAAATAAAAATAACAATGGACAATCCAAAACGATTTTGTATATTACATTACGCCGTGTCTTTACCTTTCATTAAAAAAAAAAAAAAAAAAAACGATAGGTGTTGAAAATTAATTTAACATCGTCACACTTTATACACATCTGTTTGTTGCACAAATTAGTATGTTATTATAAACGTAAGCGAGCACATGTCGTTTCGATAAGAGTATAACATAACATAATACACAGTTTGAACTCGTAAATGGCCTGCAGGAACGGGAGGAAAATAAACGCGAAACGTAGGTCGTGCGATGTAGCATCTAAAATTTACGAATTTGCCATTCTTCATGCGAAATACTTTGAAATTATGAAAAAAAATGAGATAAATGAAACGATCAAGATTGTTCGGTCGTATATTATGCGTTTTTGTCGTCTAATATCGTATGTATTTGTTTTTTTTATGATTCAAAATAAACTTTGACGATCGCGTACTTTCAATTTCGATTGGATAATAATTACCGCGTTTCATTCGGATAACCGCGGCTGAGATTTGAACGGAGTAAAGTAATTATTACTTATTGTTCTTGTTTCTGAATATTCATAATTGTCGTGTGTACTACAAACTTTATAGCCAGAAAAAATTTAATACGCATTCTCAAATAGATATTTAATTTAATACATGAAATGAAACTAATGTAGACATTTTAAAACAGGAAGGTGAACGCGTTAATAAAAACAATCGTTCGATCCTCCAGGAAGCGAAGTATTTCATGATATTTTAAATTTCTATAATGCAAATGCGTTAATTTTTGTTTTTGATATTTTTCAAGGTTCTCTCTGGATCAAAATTCAGTTCTTCAGAAAATCACGAATCTTATCAGACCGAATCAGCTTTTTACAGCTAACAATCGGTACACGTAAAACCACTTGTACGATATTAATGTGTACCAGAACATTTGCAACTAGCTTATTTTTAAGACTTACAAGCTGAAGTTTTCATTTTAAAATCTCACAAAGAAAAAAAAGCTACAAACATTTTGCAAAGTACGAGCAGAAATTTTCGTGTTATAATTGTTTCCGGTTTTTTTTTTAATCGATAGTGAATCTGGTTTTAATCGCAGCTTCAATAACCTAATAATGTCCTGTTTACAAACATGTTTATCGTTGAAGTCAAAAAGATTCGAGTATTTTCTGATTTTATTGAATGTAAATTTTTTTTTAAATTACGATTTATGTATCTACTGGTTTATCGTAACGGTTTATTTCCAGCCAGTTCGAAGATTCCGGTTTTAGATAAAAAATATTTATTTTTTAATTCAGCTGACATTTTTCTACCAATTAGGTGTACTTCTATCACAAAACTATATGCAGAATAATATATTGTTTGTCGTGTGAATAATTAGTCATTTTCAATCAGAAAAAAATGTTTTTAATGTACTAGCAATTTTTATCGTGTTCTTAATTTATAAATGTATTTTTTACACTTTATCGAAGTATCTGCGATGCACTGAAAAAAATTATTAGAAATGCAAGTCCAATCCGTTTGAAGCCGCTTGCACTACTTTTCAGCATATTGACGTTGTCGGTTAAAACCACCACTGATTTCGGTCGCAAGCGCAACGACCCTTTGTCTTCAGGCAACGTGGATACAGTGTTTCTGTAATATCAATACGAAACACCCAACGAAATTATTATTGTAAATTATAAAATGTATTAATAAAAATATTATGAAATTTTTGTACAAAGATCTCCAACTAAAAATAATCTTTTCAACCGTCTGAATAACATAAAACAACGTGTAACGGTATGGGAGTAGGCACGATTTTTTCGGAATGTGTAGTTCAGTACGAAAAAAATTGTTCTGAGCGACCCGAGAAAGCAAAATACTTGAAGAATTAAAACCATTCAAAGTCGGCTAAAAAATTTTTGATATCAATTGAAACTTTAATCAGGTTTAATGCACCGTGTCAATTTTAATAGTGTGTTCAAACAGTTTTTAAAAGAAGTCTTTGCCGAAAACAATGAAAAACACAACACAGCGCAGTATAATAACGATGGTTTATGAAATGAAAATAGCGTTGAGAAATTTTTAATTTTTTTGTACCATATTGTACATAGGATAATATGAATAATAATGAATGTATGTTTTTACGCTCGTATCGAATGGTCTTCCACGGAATACTGAGTTTTCGTGATAAACTGCAAAAATTAACGAGAAAAAAAAACTTCAAATTTTTACGTCACCATTAAAAAACGTGTCGAAACCCGTTAAAGTTTGTATTCGTGTTGATTTTACCCCATGAAATTGCCGTATGTCGACGACGTGTTACGAACATTTCCAGATATTCAAAGTACACTTGGGAAATTTTGACACTGTCGATTTTGGAACAAAAAATAAACGAAAACAATTTAACCCTCCCTTTGGCCCGTCTTTGGAGTGATTGTGTGTAACGATCGGAGCAGTGTCGGCTCCACTTCAGGTCTATCGGAGAGACGAGAACGATTTCGCAAGAGCAATTCGTAGCGTAAAATTTAAGAAAAAATTATGATTTTAACGCGAGTGGTGTTACCCTAGTTCGTACGCCGAGTTTTCGCTGCCCAAGTACACGTGCAATTTCTTCTCGAGACCGTTCATTACACTGGATAAGATAACCGACTCTGATTCACTGCCAAAGTTCATCACGACCAAACACGTTCCAGTCCCGGGAAGTGATCTGAGTAAAACCGAATTATTAACCGAGCGCCGGAAAATTCGGCGTTCAACCTACACACGACCCGTTTTGTTTGATCCACGTACCTTTTTACTATGTAAATCGAATCGGAAATGTTGTACTTTTGGAGATCGCCGTACTTCAGCACGTCAGTCCTGCGGAGTTTAGACATTTTCTTGTAAAAGTTGTAGTTGCTGGTCGGTATTTTTTTCTGACTTTCCACGTTGATTTTGTAGTAATTCGGATTCACTGGTAGCCACGGCCGTTTCGCTTTCGTAAACCCTTTTAGACACGAACATTTATTTATCAACCGGTCATAACGTTTCGTGCACTTAGCTTTGAAAAATGTTTTTCTCCGGAAGACTAACGATTTTTTACCGTACCTACTGAATATCCGTACCGTAAAACGAATAGTGAGAAATTTCCCGACTTTCGCCGCGTATGACGCCTCACTTATCCGTTAATCACTATAATTAATAAATAGGTAGCCCGAGAATACTTTGCAAATCAAAATTTTTAATTACTCTAAACTACTATGAACAAATTAATGAACAGAGAATACAATGGGTAATGGAACTCGTAAATATTTGTGTATAATCTTTGCACGGCATTTAAGAAAAGTTTCATCTCATGAGTGATTAAATTGGCTAAACCCGTATGAAACGCACAAGTGACCTGAGCGGAAATAAGAAAACGTCGTTCGGATAAGAGGAAGTCCCCCCCCCAATCGCAATTCATAGATCGGCGGATCGTTTCCGAATTCTTTAGTTCTTATATTACAGAGGGTGTAATCACAATAGTATTTTGACTCTGTGTATGCATTGATTTGCAATAATTCAACGTAAAATGAATGGGTTCTATTAGGTAATTTTTTTTGTAAATAAACGCGATAATCGTGCAAAATAAAAAAAAGTTAGATTATTAATTGTACTAAGTCCAAAAAAAAAAAAACGCGTACTTCTCTGTTAAGCTCTGTTTGAATAGACGAAATGTGTAAAAGCAAACTCCGCGAGCATTCGTTCAAACAAAACCTTTTCGGATTAGAAATATTTTGAGAACTAAAAACCCCCGAGACGTTAGTGCATTGAACGAATAAAGTTTCTCGTTGACGCGCTTAGCAACAGATGTTGTTTCGGTAATTTTTGGAAAGGTTCTAAGAAGACGTGCGGTTACTTTGAAAATGTTGTCGTTTTACAGCACCCAGATACGTCATTTAACTTCATTTTAATCTGTCATTTAGCTCTTCACGAGCAACCCGTATCCGCCGTACAGAATACCCACGATGTCGTTGAGATCCGCGTTCCTCTATTGAAGGACGCACAATGTAAATATTACAGGCGAAACCTATCGTGAAACGAAATACGAACGACGGGAAAATGGAATATTTAACAGAACGATCTAAAAAGAAACACGAAATTTCCGCACTACGACGTCTTCACGTCAACACACGGAACGACCATTTCGTCGTCTCAGGATGTTTATTTCTACCGACCGGCGTTGTCCTTATCGTTCCATTGCATCGGGCTCCTCGCGAAATCCCTGCTTGCCCTGTCCCTCTGACCGCCAGAATCGTCCGAGTCCCGCACTTGAACCGGTCTCACGTAGGTGTTTTCCATGCCTATTTCACTGCCGTAATACGTCACGTCCACGCCGGGCAGCGCCATTTTCAGCGCTGTGAACACTTGCACCGTTTCGGCGCCGTGTTTCGAAGATATCCTGTCGACGTCGTGATTTTCCATCTGAAAATCAGAGAAACGACACGTACGTTTTACCGCGCTCACTGCGAACGAACCGCGTCCTCGCGGGAACTCGCCCGGTTAGGCGTCGTGTCCCACGAAAACGGGACGTCAGACGCGCGTAGATTCGCCGAGGACAATGTAAAAGACTATAAAAGATTGAAAAACCTGCCGTCGAACGGGTTTACTCGAAGAATGATCGACAATACCGGGTACGAAATTTATCACGTTATGATAAAGGGTTCGCAGGACGTGTTACGAAGTATATTTCTGTCCCTAGCATCTTCGACCCTCCCTCGTGAGCCCTGCGCGTCGCTCTCGGCCATGCGCACCGATCGCGTCGGCCGTGTGTGACATGGCGATGCACAATGTTTTCGCCGCGCGATAAGTTCGTAGTGTTTTAATTTTTAACGTTCAGCACAAACTTTCGACAGGGAAACGCCGTGGCGTAAGATAAAAAGCACTCTTCTGCCTAACCAGGAAAAGAGACCGCGACGACCATGATTATTGGCAGCTGCTCCGAACCGATTTCGCACAGCTTTAGTAAACGCAATGAAAGCGTTATTGTCTCACGAGCGTTTGCTCCAAGCGGAGAACGTCACAAATTTGTTTGGCTCGGAAAAAAAAAACGGTTTGACGCGATTCCTGAGTTTTTACGAGCGTTTTTTTTTTTGTTATACGCCACTGGGCAACTAGTGGCCTCTACACCTGTATAAAAAAAGCGTCAAACGTCCGTTGTCGAACCGTAAAATTACATAATTACCACGTACGCTGCCGCGGTCTCGCACCCCTCTGCGACTACCCTTTACCGCGTCGGAAGAACACAATACACACCCTTACCAAACTCGCTTGCCAGAAAACATTTCGGCGTGTAACCGTCTTACGAAATAACGAGCACGCCGCCGCCGATTCCTTCCGAACGGAATAAACATTTTTAACAAAAAATTACGGGACAAAGTAGCCGAAAGTCGCCCGAATGAGCTGGCTGTAAACACACAATCGTTCGTGTTTCGGGTCACACAACTCGTTTGCGTCCGTTGCCCGACGGAAACGCGGTTTATTAAAATAATTATAAAACAATATAAGTGTGTTTACCACCCAGTTTGGGGAATTATCCGCCGGTATGACCTCGAACCAAAA
>CM029357.1:2203597-2223129 GCA_017140985.1 Hormaphis cornu
TTTTATCGAACATGAACTGTTAGAAATTTTCAAGTATAAACATAATTATGTTAAAAATTGGTTAAAAAACGTGAAAATTTTTTACGAATTTTGTGTTTTATAATGCGTGAAAGATTTTAGTCGATTGATCGAATAGTGCCAGACGAATGGCAAGAAAAAAAAAAAAAATTAAAATTAGTTAAGGACTCGTTTTTAAAATGAGTACGAACAATTTTCCGTAAATTATACTGTTTATACCCGTTTTTCGGGTATTTTTTTGGCTATAATTTTCCAAAGGTGGAAAACACTAAGAAAACTCATAGTACCATGCAACGATTTAGAGCGACAAAAATCCAAGTACGAGCGTAAAGATCGGAAAGTTTTTTAAGAAGCGGTTTAAGATAGATAATAAAAAAAAAACACACGTTCGACATTATGTTAAATCAACACGATATTCTTCGCAGCACTATCAGATTCTAAATTGTGTTAGACATTTTGGACCGTTCCTCGAAGTGCTATATATAGTCTTCTAACATGCTCACCGCGTAAACGAATTCTTTCTTCTCGAATAATCGTCCAAAAACCGTCTCCACTCGATGATCGTGTCCACGTTTTCCGGTCTGTCACTGGTGTGAATGTGATACAGAGAATAATAAGCTGGCCAGCTTTCTCGACCAACCGATGGAGGCTCGTCCGGAAAATCTTTGTTTTCGTACAGTTTTGCCACTGCGCTGAATCGAAACCCGTCGACACCTCTGTCCAGCCAAAATTCCATTATATTCTTTGAATCGAAAATCATACACATACAAACACAATTATTACTATCGCGACGGATATTTTCAAGTAACACACATCACACGATCGTCGGTTGACTATAATATTACCTTAATACTAACGCTTACCAAAATTTCTTTATGAACCTCGTCGCTCCAGTAATTCAAATCTGGCTCTTTTACACTGAACTGATGCAAGTAAAACTGTTTTCGGTCCGTGTTCCACTTCCAGGCCGAACCTCCTAGAAGACTTAGCTGTTGTGTAGAAAAAAAAAAAATTACAAAACAAGATTGACTGATATTTTTCAACCGTATTCGATTCGAATACAATTACTATGTATATATTATTTACAGGCAAAAAAATAAAAATCGTTAAATCGTCAATCGTTCTGAGGTTCCTTTATAGATCGCGTGGCTTTATGTTTAACAAATTAAAACGCAACTGTGATTTTGTGATAATATTATTTTGAACTATGTACGTTTGCAGTTCACGAGTTGGACGAAATAACCGAAAACTGTTTGGCGTTTGTTTTATGGATATCTCGATTTGAACGAATCTTAGAGCGCAATGTTTGTATTTTGAAATATTTCAAGATGTTTTATACCGACCGACTTAAAGCACATTCAAAACTTTACAATACGTACAGTTCAAATAATATACTGTACACGTTCACGTACCGTTACGGGATTTTTTTTTTTTTTGTGTATAATGGCAACGATATGTAAGCGGATTGCTCATAGCGTCAACCCAGACGGGGCGAGATTCCCTTCAATTATTTTTGTTTTTTAGATTCCGAGCGTTAGCGAAGAATGTATAATTGTTTTAACAATAATGTTTTTTTTTTTTTTCTGTGATCAAAATTTCTAGTAGAAAGACTGCTCCGATTATAATGTATGATACTTCGAAAGATTGATCCGAGATGGTACTTTATTTGAAGCGTTTTTTGAAATATTGATTATACTTTAAGTTCCGAGCAAAAAACGGAAACGGTAAAATTTCCGAAAGAAACTCGGAGTTTATATATTTCACCAGGAAGGGTTCAACGAGCTTACTGTTGAAATTCCAATCGGTTTTGATCATTTTTAAGGGAGTAATGGAACTTTGAGATTTTTGAAATTTACGCAGTTATCGTTCCATAAAACCTCTAGTTTTTTCGTTTAAGTCTCGAAACTTTAATGCAATCCAAACGAGACAGTTTTACATATAAAGTCGAAAAATTTAGGAAATCGATTAACACAATTTCGGTATCGATTTGGATTTTTTCGGTCATAACATCCAAAATAAAGATTGGACCAAGCTGAACTTCTTACATGATACTGAAATAGGAAAGATACAGGTTTGATAAAAGTTTTTCTTGTCAAATTAATGTTTTTACCACGACGCGTATACTAGACGACTGCAGAGCTCGCTCAGTGTCGTATTTTCGAAGACTTATCGTTGCTTTCAGTTGTAAAATAATGCGTTTAAACTAGTGACCCACCCAAAGTGTAGTCGTTGCCCCGTCAAAACACCCACGCGACCTAGACTGATTCCGGTTTTCTTTTTCTTTTCGTTTTTATTATTGAATTTTCCCGCAACCCGTGTCCACGAAACAAAACACAAAATTTTGCATCATAGTTATAGTATTTTTCACTCTCCGACTGATAGGTACACATTTTGTTTACGATTATCGCCACTGACCCAATTGTTGGGAGGAATCGGCGAGATTGACGAGATGCCGAGCTGGTCTTGGTTCGAAGCGTTGCGCCAGACGTAGTAGTCTTCGTATTTGCCCTCTCGCCTGACCGATTTCGCAAACCATTCGCACTTGTCGCTCGAATGGTTCGGTACTATTTCCAAAATGAGCCTTAGATCTGAAAGCGCGGTGTATAACGTACAAACAGATTTCGAACGAGATACGATAGTAATTAGCGCGTCCAGTATTTTCGCATAGTTGATTAAGAATGCGTTTTTACACTTTTTTTAACGACGTTTTTTCATTGCACGATATTATGTTTCTTTATGGATTCCTCGATTATAGTTGAAAACAAGTGGAAAATATCCGTTCAGTAATTAAAGTTTCCACAAACAAAACGTATTAATACCAAAACTACATTTTTAATTTTCTGCAGAATCGCATCGGTTAGAATTTTTCGACTTACACAAAACAAAAAAAACGAAATAAAGGTCATGGTAATAACAAATTCACTGATATGTTCACGCAGAAATGTATAACGACGTATATCTAATGAAGTATCGCGTCATTTTTTTTTTTGCTTTAATAGTTTGGTATACATTATTGCGATGAGCCTAAAAAAATATTTTACTTATTTTTTTGGGCAAACAATTGAAAAATCAAAATTTTTCATTTTTTCCAATACATAGTTTAAGTTTTGTAGTTAAAGACTGTTAGTTCTAAATACATATTGTTTGATACACACTGTCGTTGGCCAATCGTTAAAGTTAATTTTTATCAAGTTGTTAGGGTTTGAATTGACCTCGTTGTCGAAAATTAAATTTCATGAATATATTTTTTTTAACAATCAAAATTCCAACTAAAGAACTCATCGACAGTACACAGCTATCACAATTATTCTGAATCGTAATCTTTTTTCAAAACAAAATTTAATTAATTTCTGTTTCATTTGTTGAGGTACTAAGATTCCCTAGAAAGATAGCCTAATTCCATAGAAATACAGTATAGGTATAGAACGGATATTCCCCCTAAAAAATAATTGCAGTAACCATCGCACTAATGTTTAAGTGATATAACTATGCCACTTTTTATTCGATAATTTGGGTGGTACTCGAGAATTGTAGGTACCTACTGAACTATCGTAAATATTCATATTGATAGATATGCGGTAACGTTTAAAAACACATTTTAAAGCGCATCGTTTCGTTCTATGTAATGAACTCAAAATAAATAACCGTTTATATAAAACGTTTATTATACAGATACAGTTTAAACCTTATAAAATGTCTGTAAACCCATTAATATTTCAGTTACCGATTTAGATCTTTTGAATTCGAAAAAAGTAAATTTTTAAGACCTATGAACATTTTCCCATTTTTTAACACAATGAACCGTTTTTGGTTTGATAAATTATTATTTTTGTAAATTGTACTTACTGCGCTTTTTCATTTCCGATATTAATTCTTCGAAATCTTCCATGGTCCCAAACATTGGATCGATCACCGTGTGATTCTCCACGTCGTATCCCATGTCGTTCATGGGCGATTTGAATATCGGATTTATCCATAAAATATCTACGCCGAGATCGACGAAATAATCCAGTTCTTGAGTGATACCTAGTGAACGTACACCACACGCATGTTTTGACAAAAAAATCTTTTTATTTTTTCACTGATCTGCTTTGTCGCTAAGTTGTACGGAAATTAATGGAAGACCGTACTGTGTTTTTTTGTCGGGTCCGGGAAAGTGTTTGGATTCTTCATCAATGTGGTGGGAAATCGAAATTAATGAGTTATTTGGTACGAAAATATCGCGCTTCTGAGCGAGCTAGGCAGTCAAGTAAATTTCAAAAAGCTTCACCTACATTTAGTTCAAAAAATTTTAATTTTTACGCTCGTACTAACAGGTGGGTCCACTCGAATCACGTGTACGAATTTCAATTAATCGACACAATTGTTAGTAAATAATAACGAAAACAACGCAATGTCGAATAACGTGTAGATGATTTTGGAAAATTGCAGTGTTTCGCACACAGAGAATAATGTTTCAAATCATTAAAAACTTAAAGTCAGAGGGTTTATTTATTTTATGAAACAAAAACTGCAAAAAAATCTTTAAAATACCGAGTTTAACACAGCGAACGTCAAGTTCGATTGATATTGCATTTTACCACATTCCGATGACGTGTAAAAATCACGCAAAATTCTGGATAAAATCTAAACTATGAGAAAAAATGTTTACAAATTAACAGTACCAACTCCGTCAAAGAACTTGAGTTTTGGGGAAATCGTAGTGTACCTATATAGATTGAATATCTATTTTTCTACCTTTCCGGTTGAAAAAAAAAGAAGAGAAACAGTTTTGGAAACGCATCTATCGCCATGCCGAAAACCTAAAATGTGAAAAAACACCCCTTACGCACCTTTCAAATCGCCGATCCCGTCACCGTCGCTGTCTTTAAACGACCGTGGGTACACCTGATATATGATTGTATTCGACCACCAATCATTACTCGGTTTCGTTGTAGGATAAATAATTTCGTGTTCTTCTCCGACGGTTACGGACGTGAACGTTACCGAAAAAATTAACCAAACCAGATACGATTTTGCCATGATTCTCTTTCACGTCGAAAATGTGTCCTAAAAATAAACAGGTATTCCTACAAATTAAAAAACTAAATAGGTAGTTAAAAAATTTAAATGTATGAAAGAAATATTTATTTTAAATAAGCACAAGATTCTCAAAACGTTGTCAACATCAGATAGGTACACATCGGATATACTTTGTTGATTATTATTAAAACCTAACCTAACATGGCCAAAATTTAATATTTGTAATTTTAACTGATTTTGTCGACTTTTCACTTGATCCTTAAATACCTAGTCGAAGAAAAAACACTCTGGACGAGTATACTTAAGTATTGTAACCGTCATATTATCTATGTTGTTATTTTAAAAACGGTAAATAAAAACTGTAGCCTGGTAGAATTAAAACTAAAAATTAATATTTTATTCTGTTTAACAACGAATTTTCAAACGTTCACAAAATAATTTATAATAATTAAATCATAACAAGTGCAATTAGTAAGTATGAAAAGAGTTATTTAATATAAATTGACGCAATACTTACTTAAAACTAAATTTTCTTTAGAAATTTCAAAATAATTAGGAAACAGTAAATGAACAACACGTGAACGGCTCACGAATCGAAATCATATCGGTATGATGCTTAAACAAATTATTATTCTGTACTGTCTTAGAAAAACAAAACAAAAATGGCTTTGACGCTGCTGGTTTGCTACATTTATACGGAATCGCTTAAAACAATTATTATTGCACAATGATAAAAATGTTAGAAAATCAAAAAATATGTGCTCAAAGATGCATTGTTGAACGCTAGCTAGTACTTTAAATCAACATTGACATCATGTGCTATTTCGAGTAATCAGTTCAAAATGTCTGTGAATATGTTTCTTTAGGCGAAATAATCGTGTCTTTACATGAAATTAAACAGTTGAACTACAAGTGGACATCGATATAATAAATATAAGTGATTATGTAATGATATACACTGGTGTTTGAACAAACGAAATCAGTGTCTACAAAACGGGATCGCAAATCAAACGCGTAAGTACTTTGTTTGATTAACATTGTAAACAATTTATTCTATAAATCTATACATATGTTACTTTGTATTTTCGTTTTACTGTCTACTTATAGGTGTATATTTGTTCTCCTTCTTAGCACTATTTTTTAAAGTTTCTAGTCTTAAAACTTAAAAAGGGGTAAATTTTTATGTCAAGGATAGGGGAAAGTTGGTATAAGAGTATAGATCGTAGTCGTGGTACCGGATTCAGATTTGGGTTCAAAAATAAGGGTTCTAACACCTGTAGGCAATTTTAATTTCAGTTTCAAGCCCTGGTGACGAGTTTGAAAGTAGCAGTAGCATTGCACTACTGTACAATATCAGAAAACAATGACAAATCATTGGTTTCAAATAAAAACAATTCTGAGAAAACTCTGTAACTGTTATCTTATACCTACTAGACCAGAAATCCAATTTACTAAAAAAATGTTTGTACTATATGCTCGTAGGCACTAGCCTACGTAGGGCTTGTATTAGGTTTGAGTTTAAAACATTAAAAATTTCAGACACTGAAGAACGAATTGTGTTTTGATTAAAAACGGACTTACCTATCTATCGTTTGAAATCCTGTCGTTTTCTCTCTTTTTTTCGTTTGTTGGCAACTACAGCACACGTCCACGATCTGTTTGTCTGCATAGTTGATAGTAAATGCTGATATTAATTCTCGGTACTGGAAAATTTATTAAATCTGAGGATCGTGTTTTTATCATAAACTAAGCTTGGAATGGACTGGGCCACGGTAATTTACGTATTTAATTTCGGAAACTTCCCCGAATCATAATGTATTTATTACGGGTTCACAAAATTATGATGTAAAATTTACTCAGAATAATAAATAATAATAATAACGCGCGTAAATTATCAGTAAACTTTAATACATGTGTAGACATAGTAATGTGGATGGGAAAATTCACAGTGTTGTGAAGAACTCAAAAACCCTAAAAAAAACAATCAAATTTAAACATCTGTTCATATATATATATATCCTTATTTATTATTGTTTTTTTAAAACTGTATAAACATACTAGGGAGAACGATTAAACCAAAAAAAAAAAAAAAATATTTAGACTACATGGAGAAATTTCGATTTCAACGCCACCTATTTGTGCACTTAAGCATTTAATACCTAAGTTGTAAGCGCGATACAGTTGATTGTAAATCTTAAATTGTGAGCGCTTAATTTTGGAGTTAAGTTTACGAAAAACAATATCGCGTGTCATGGATTTTCTTAACTCCATCCTAAATGGACCGATTTTATGTTTGTAGCAGTCGCATACCTGCGTGGATGACACACACATATGGTAGAATTGTGATCCCTCAAGTCAACTCCGTTCTCGCTTTAGTTTGTGGCTTACATGTTGTTTATGCGATGAGAGTTACGACGAGTAGTTTCATAAGATTACAAACACAGATGTACACAATGAACAACGTTGCTAGCTAATGATAAAAACTGAAGCTAAATTCCGTATTTTGTTCGGATTAGGAATTCATGTCTGTTTCGCCAGTTTTTGTGAAAAAGCAAAAAGTTAAGACCACTCAATTCACGTCGCGTAATTTAAGTCATACGCCATGATACGAATATCTATTTTCCACAGAAAAATGGCGGGAAAAATATCCTCGACTATTAGCGCAATCATTATGCGCGACAAACAATCCAGTTTTGTCAATGTATTAGATTCTGAGCGAAGTGGGGAAGCTATTGATTTTACAAAGATGTGCGTCTTTTTTTTATTTTTGTGTCTGTGGCACGTGTAGCTCCTGGGGAATTGCTCCGATCTTCAACAACAGTACCTCTTTCAAGTAGAGAATTTTATATTCGTGGTGCATTATTGATCGTGTTTTTTTCGAAATTTTCAATTTCAAAAAAGTTCTTCGGGAAAAACAAAAAAAAAATTTAAGAAAAAATGGAAAAAAGTACGGAAAACGCGTTTTTGACAAAATCAATTTTGTTAATTGGTCATAAAATATGACCAATTAACAAATAAATGTGGAGGCATTACGTCAGCATGTAACAACTGCGTTATAAATATATATTATGTACTTGGTACCGAAATTGGTTATCAACGGCTAGTTAAAAAGTTAATTGTTTTTTAACATTTCAACTTAACCAGTTGATTGTTTTTGTAATTAACTTATCGACTCATTCGGTTTAAAATATTAAACTGCATTAATTCAAATTTTTATAGTTGATCATCATTGTTGCTAAGTTTAGTTTTTTTTCGTTAACAAGCGGAACAATAACCATCAAAACTAATTCATTGGTGACTTTTCTTTATTTGGATCGTTTATTTTCCTAACTACGTAAGTTGAATATACTATAGATTAGGTGTTGTTCTATGACTTGTGAAAATGTTTTAGCAAAATAAAAACGATTAACTTTTTTCATTTAACCGAGTTAAGTTTGTTTCCTCTATCGATCTTAACTTTTAAACTATCCAGTTATTTTTTTCGTTGTTAACTATTTATTTAATTTAATTATCTTAAGTTATGGCAGTTAATTGTTTTCCCTAGGTAACTTGCCAAACATTGCTTGGTACCTACCATGCTTTGGTTGTGTGACGTTGAATCTTTATAGTGACGTCCGATTGGGGGACTAATGAATTACCTATTTCACATTTGGGGTATATGTTTCCCAGCGTGTGTGGATGTTTTTTTCTTCCCAGGAGATATTATATTACTGAGCCCATTCAGTGTTTCTGGACAAAAGAAAAACACCAAATAAAACAAAACGTCCTAGTAACAACAATATAATTCCTCCCTACAATCAGAACCTAAAATTAACACTATATATTTACACTATTTAGGTTTTTAAAATATACACCGCAAAAATTTTTAAAAAATATAGTTTTTGAATCTCAAAACAGTTTGAGTCTCTTTATTCTTCTAGAATAAAAAAAAATGTATACCTACTATTATCAAAACAATAGAAACCAAAAGGCATTTTTATAAACAGTTAAGTATAATAAATTATTAAATAATATTAAATTTATACTGAGTAAACGGTTAGGCATATTATACTAGTTTATTTAGTCATTTTCAAAAGCATATTTGATCCTATTTTTAGCCATCAACATCCGAGCTCTAGTTATGACCATAATTAATAGTTTTCATTGATTTTTCACTTGATTTTGTTTGAAAATTAAACAAAATTGGTTCTTAGTAGCATTTTAAAACTTTGATGAACCACATCCAAATCATACTTAATTGTTGTACACTTGAAAAACATTAAAGAATTATATTTTTTCTAATACATTCAAACGATTGAACCATGCAGGTAAACAAAACGATATTCTTTATCTTTAATCATAAATTATTATTCCACTTGATAGTTGTATCTGAACTTAAAAACACTTACTTTTTAATCGTAATTCTTATACTTGGCGTACGAACATTAAATAAAGCATTTTTTTAACGAGTTGAACAAATATGATGTTTAATACATGCTTCAAAATCCAAAACTCTACCTGCAAATGAATCGTAAGTTTTATTAAAGATTATTTTTTTACAATCGTCTTACAATTCAATTTTTTTTTCTATACACCTATTATACTTTCTTGCATAATATTATATTACCACTGGTGACCAAGGTTGGCTCGCGACAGTATTTCAATAACTATTTTTATTGTTTTAATGTCTGGATTTAATTATTATAGACACCGTTTTTCAATGTAGATTTAAAATTTTGAGAAAAAAACCGAGTTAGTCGTGGGATACATATACGGGTAGAACATTTCAGAACATTTTGAAAAACCACCTTTGACGTAATACGCGTACGCGTATACTTGGGTACGGACCAAGTCCTGTGGCATTGATCAACAAAATGACAAAATGAGGTGAAGGGATCCCTTTAAGATGAAAATTTTTAAGGAACGCTGTTAAAACTTTAAAGAATAATCGGTGGATATACGAAACAGTGAACGTCCAATACGAAAATTGCCAGAAAACTTACAATACGATATAATGAAACCATATTTGATTTTATTAGATTTCTCTGTGGACGCTCGTCATTCGTTGGCACTTGAAACATTCAATTTTTACTTCTCCCGTTTTCACGCACCACAATACAACATGTCTTAGTACATTTAGAAAGTATTAAAATAAAAATATCTTCATAAATTTGACTAGATTTCGTTAAAAATACTAATTACAGCCTCCAAACGCATTTGAACACTACCTATGTTTTTAAATACGTCTTTGTCGTCGTTACGCAATAATAATTAATCGATTAATTTAAAAAATGTATAAATACAATAGTTAAAATTGTGTTGAAAAAACTACGAGTTCATTTCGTTAAGTTCATAATATTGTTATTCATACGTACAAATTATACAAAACTAAATGGCCTATTATTTTATACATTATGAAAATTGAACTTCTGTTTTTTTTTTCTACATCAATGTCAACAGTTACAAATGATATTTAAAAACTACATAACATATTTACAACACTAGTTCCAAAGTAACTTTTTTTTCTTTATATTTGCATGGACTCCATTACGATCTATCATTACGAATTATTTATAAGTTCTAATATTTTATAATTATCGCAAAACTGTGATATTTTTTTTAAGAAGAAAATGTAAAAATATTATATGGTAAAATATCATATTCATCGCATGTTAGTATGTGTAATTATTAGTAACAATAGTATGACGTATTTTAATGGTACAAACAAATTAGCATTTTAAGTATTATATAGATTAATTTTTTTCAACAGTTTATTTTCTAAACAGTTTTTGAAGATAAAATATTCTGAAGTGTGTTCAAGTGAAACATGGAATAATCAAACATTGTAAATGCCATTTACAACAGCTTATACAGTAATTTAATGACGACTTCATCTAAAATAGTATATGAGCAATTTTTTTTCATATTAGATATCAAAACTAGCGATCATTTGATAAATAAAAACGTCAAGTATGAAAACTTACGCCAAGGACAATGTCGATTATTGTATTTTAGTGTTTTGCGTGGTGAGTGATTTTAAGTATATGACGTATTGATTTAATGCAACAAAGTTTTTTTTTTTTTGCGTGCAAACTTCCATAAATGGTTAATTGACCGAATTCGAATAAAAACGTAATTTATTACAATTATTTTTATAGTGTTTCATCATACAGATCAATAAAAAAAAATTATAACGTTTTTAAAAGTAATTTCAATAACGTTAAACGTTTACACGGCATTAAAATAAAGCTCAATGTACCTATTCAAACTATTTATTTAAATATTTCTGTTTTGAAAATTGTTGAGCTGTATAACAAATTTTAAACATTCCAAAATTTTATAAAATTTCCCCGTTTCATGAAATCTTTGTAATATTCAATTGAAAGACGCATGCAAGAAAACTTAAAAAAGATTTTTCTTATTTATTATGATCAATACAATTTCGGTTTATTGACGTATTGAAGGAAAAATAATTTTGTTATTTTTGATGTTTTTCCACGAATAAATTAGAAATATTCTAGATAAGAAGTGATCGTTGATTTAACGAACAATAATGAAAATTATATAATATTATATTGTTTGCATGTATAAATAAACGTTGGTCGGACTCTTTTGACGATTACGGACGTGCCCAGTTAGTCGAATTCTTAACAATAATTATTGTGAATTTCCAGTCTCTAAGTTTTTCTAAAAAATGACAAAATACTGCCTGTTTGAATACTTATGATGGTTGAACTTCATCCACTTCATTGATGCGCGTGAAAATTAAAAAAAAATAAAAACATTTTTTAGGGAATAAATTGCAAAAAAAAAAAAAAAACAAAAAAACAATAATAATTATACAAAAATAGTAACCGATAACTGAAAAACAAATAAATTTGAAAATGTCAAAGTTTTTATTGCAGTGATTTCCAAATCCAGTTACAGTGTTCTAGTTTTAATGGCGTCGAACTTTTTTTAATGTTGTGAAAATTTTTAAGTAACTATTTAATCGACTTTTGGAAATGTTGACTTTTTTAGACCATAACTAAAAAATATTTAAATTTTTTAAAAACAAAATTACATCTTGGAAAAAATGACAATTTTTGTAGGATTTTATATACGTATACTTCGTGACAGTTCTATTACGCGAAGAAACAAAAAAAAAAAAGGTTTGCTGTAATATACAGACATCGTTTCGCTCGGAATTCTAAATTACTAAGTTCCAAAATCGTGTCGTAATAATAAACATATTGTTGTCTCTGTTGTAAATTTTCATAATAATTGTTGGCGTTTTCAATTCATTATGAGCGCGAATGTGAGCGACTACAAGAATTAATATTCTTTTAATCCGATCGTTTACCACTGTACGAGTGTTAATAGTCAGTAATATATTCAAGACAACACTGTTATCAAACTATTGTGATAACTGTTCGCAAATCCAGTTCACTTTATTTGATCTACTCACGTTTTACTTGATAGGTACTCAAAAAAAAAAAAAAAAATTGTAAACATTTATCTTCTGTCGGTTAGATTGTTTTGAAAAAATATAAAATTAACTTACAATAATATATACCAATATAAAATGTAATATTTCATCTATTCTTTTGTTATTTTAAAAGAAAAAAAGCGCTTTGCATTTTTTTTTTTTTAAAACAGTATAAAATATTGTAGTAGAGTATACTTTATTATATAATCACGCTGAAGTCCATGTAAATATGAAATAACGATGGAAACGGTTTCAAGTTGTAGTGATCTCGGAACCGTATATAATGTCGCGTTATACATTTTTTTAAACATTGATTTCGACCGTAAACTGTAATATTATATTTGTATTGCTGTCAGAGGACTCCGAGAGTTTAACGATTATTTCGTATTTCAGTATATGATGATAATAATAATAGTTTATTAAAGTGAATAAATCGGGCAAGTCGCCAAATAGTACGGGTTGTCTAGCTAATACAACACATCAATGTAGAAATAGATATAATAAACGTAAATACTCAATAACTATAGGCTAGATTTCTAGAATATATAGACTGAAACGATTGTAAAAGAAAAATATCGTACATTATTAGTAAGGTGCGCGCTTTAAGAATAAACGGAGTAAAGAAGTAATCGACATAAGGTGCAAGTTTATCGCACATGACTCTATAATAAATAGGAGAGTCCGATAAGTACAGTTTGTGCTGTGTAACGTGTAAGTAGAACATGGGAACGGTTCGATTATTTTAAGTTTGGGGCATTGAACGGAACGTGTTCTAATACGTAGGTAAGGGGCGTCGATACGATTGTCGATTAATTTATACAAAAAAAAAAAAGTATCGGCTAAATCCCTTCCGGAGACCAGAGAGGGAAGGTTTAGAAGGAATCTCGTTGACGTTTGATGCCGGTTAATGGTTAAGTTGAGTTTGCAAACCTTAAAAATCGGTTCTGAACCAACCCCTTCAACAATGTCAGAATTTGTGGGATTCCGAGTACAGGGGGTCCGTACCCATATACGAGGATGGACGTAACTAAAGCGCAACGAAGCGACTTAAGCGAAATAGTGTTTCTCACAGAAACAAATGGTAATATCCATATCGTTTTGGCCGTGTCTTATCGCCGTCGAGTACACTTCTACTTTGAAAAACATCGATGGCGCTTATCTTACTGTGTGCGAACAGGACGTTTTCAAACTGAGAATCGCGCGCTCAAGAACGACGTGAAGAAAAATAAAATGTCCGTTTCTCTTTGGAAAAAACGAAAAAAAAATAAATAAAACGTCGATACGGTTATATTATAAGAGAATAATAATACGCGGAATATTATGTTGATGGGTATAACAGTTACAATTAGACAACGTATGATCGTAATATTTTATAACTGTGTACGTGTGTGTTATATTCTCGGTTCGAGAATGATTTTTACCGTAATTCGGCCGCAAAACACAAGACATTATTATTACTTCGTATTATTATTCATTACCTTATAATGTACGTTAACTCAAACGTAATGTACCGAGTACACGTTGGTATACGCATGTAGTACGTAATTCCGTCGACAATAAGATTCCCCTTTTGTGTTACTCGATTTTTTTTTTTTTTTCTTCTTCTGATGTGGTACATTACAATATTCAATTAAAGAACGTGGGACATTGACAGTAAACCGCGTGTTATTATTATTATTATTATTATTATTATATTATTGTTGTTGTTGTTGTTGTATCGCTTATACAGCGCTAGACGGTGTTGGCTATTATGTTTTCTCAAATTATCGTCGTCGTCGGTCCGTCCGTCCGTCACACGTTTTTCATTCGGTTTTTTTTTTTCCGTGCATTTTTATCGCCGCGTACACGAGCAGGCAGCGCGACCGATTCCCGAGGAAATCCATGGACGACCGAACTTAATTCACGGTACGGAACATCCAAAACGGATATTATTAACCTAACCCGTATTGTTAACGCGATAAAAACGAAAAATCGTTTTTTAAAAATCGTTTACCGATAGTTTTTACAATCCCATAGCGGCGTGAGTCGGGCGCACAGGGATCGTGAAAAAAAACATACATTTCCCTTACCCGTCAAAACTCGATTTTCGTTTAAAAGAAAAAAGTGTGTTACTGATCCCGCTGATATGGCCGGTCGCCGTTTTTGGACGAGTCGTCAGATACACGACAATTTGCAAACCTTTGTGTTCCGTTTGGTTTAGCTCAAAAATTGAGATTTTTAATGAACTTCATGCATATTTGGGGCTGATGCCCCCCCCCTACCCTTCAAAAGAGAAAACAAATAATAACGAAATAATAATAAAAAAAATGTATAGCTATCCATAAACAGACGCATTTTAACGACTTTATTTGATTTTTTCTTAATTTCATGTTTCAGACGTATTTTAGAATAACGAATAGCTCTTCGACCACGGTTTAACCTATCCGTGTCTTCGACCGCATAAACTTAGATTACAAACCGTAAACATATGCCTAAGGGCGTGTCCAATATTCCCTTTTGCTACCAATTTCGCTCTCAACCGAGAAGTCCAAGTCTCCAAACAATTACAAAAGTTCGTATAAAATTAAATGAAATGATGTCGCAAAAAATTTAACCGACTGTCAAAATCTTTTAACAGCGATACGTATCACGATACATGAATAACACGTTCCTTTTTTTTTTTTTTTAATAGCCACGAGATTGTCTGGGAAAAGTTGATCTTTTTGAGTTGTGTTTTGCAACTTTTTTCTCCGAAACCGTCCTACAGCCAGATATTAAGTTTATTCTATAACGAGCACGTTTTTCGCACTAAAAAAAAAAAACGCCCGTATAAAGCGCCCTCTTAATAATTTATTAACAATAGTAAGTTATTATTATTATAAATGGAAAAAGCGTTTATCGAAAATGAATTCTGAGGTCATTCCCGGTATTTACGCAGCCGAGTGCCGACAACACGCCAGTTTTAATGTCAACACGCGTTTAAAACATGAATTGCGCGACGAGTTGATTTACTTTTTTAGATTCTCAGTGTAAGTGCTAGTAGTGGTTTTACAAAGACGTTTATTTATTTATTTTTTTGTCGATAACGCGTGCAGTTATTTCGCCATCATTTCGAGAAAACACAACAATCGTCGAGTAGTCTCGAAATTTTAGACGGTAACGCGTCTTTGTACTACTCGTATATACATACAACTTCGAAAAAATGTTTTTTTATCGTTTAATTCAGGGCTGTTTATTAGGCCACAATCAGATGTTGAGGTTTTTTCGTTCATAGATGCGGGTCAGGTTGGTTTTTTCACCCTCGGAATTTGAACACAACGCGTCGTTCGTCCGTCACACCAAATGTTTTGCAAAATTTTTCGACTTACTACCGATATCGGTCCCGAAGATGTAAGAACTGTATTTTACACGGTTTCGTTAAAATCGCGTACAGTTATTTCTGGGTAATTTCGAAAATGATCGTTCCATCGCGTTTTCAACGTATTTTTGTACAACTGCCGAACAGTTTTCATTCAATCGTCACGTTCGGGTCGCACCGGAACGTTTGCTCGTCGTAACTGAACACACTGAATACACGTAGACCGATCCCGGGGCTTTTTTTCCGCTCAACTCTTCGAATCAACTTCGGCAAAGCGTGGACCGTCCACAATCCGCCGAGGACCCGATTCAATCTTGTACGCGATTTTCGAATGGGAAATTTTCGATTAAAAGTAACCTACGGCTCGCTTTTAACGGCCATCGCGTCAATTTGCTAAAACTGCGACCGACACGAAACGTACGAGACCGTTAGCTCGTTTATCCGGCCGTAACATAGTATTATATATAAACAATGCGTCCGCGTGCGCGTCGTCGGCACTGCCGAATCGACAAATCGAATCTTTTTTTTTCCGTTGTTATCGCGGCGTTGTATTATTTTATAATCGTGATAACATAATGACGCCGTAACACAATATCGCGTGTGCACTAAAAAAGAAAAAAATCAAACGTACGAGTCATGAGAAAAACGCGTGAAATACGTCGCGAAACACGAGGAGTGGGACAATGGGTTCTTTTCTTTCATTGTAAATATTCCTATTCATTATATTTTGACTATTTTGACTATATTATTATTAAACGCCGTGTTCTCTCCCCAAGTTAGTAGACCCCGGTGGATCGGCAAGACTCGGGGCTATCGCGAGGCGACGCGTACAACCGAATAATGAAAGGCCTTCTGGTGCTGCAGGTCGCCGCCGCCGCTGCTGGAATCCGCCGCGGTGGAAGTCTACCGGAAGAAGGCGTTTTTCGACTCCGTCGGATCTCGCCGGGCTTTTTGTGCCTCCACCACTCGTGGGAACGTGCTCGCAAATAAACGCCGTTTCGTAACCATAGCCAAATATAATAAAATAAAATATCATTATAACTTTTGCGCCTAAACACGAGCGGCGCACAATAACGTCGGTATGTGTTCGTGAGTAATTATTAACGTCGGATCCGTTTCTTTTCTCCGTGCTGAGCTCCTGCGCGTGGGAACTCGTGAGAACGCGCGGTTTCTCTCTCGTTTGTTTTATTTTCGTTTTTCCCCCCGCGCCCATTCCGGCGCCTTTGACCGGCTCGCGGGAAACGTGTAAACGAAACAAAGTGTGAAAGAAGTGAAAGAAAAAAAGAGTAAGCTCCGGAATCAGTCTGGTTCGCGTGGGTAGTTTGACGGGGTAGCGACTACGCTTTGGCCGGCTCACTAGTTCATGGGTTGTGGTTTAAACGCATTATTCCGTTTCTGAAAGCAACGACAGTCAATCATTCGAAAATGCGATACTGAGCGAGCGCAGTTGTCTAGTACACGTCGCGGTAAAAACAAATTTGACAAATCTTGTCAAATCCTTATCTTTCCTATTCCGGTATCGCGTAAAAGTTTCAGCTTGGTCCGATCTTTATTTTGGACGATCAAAAAAATCTAAGCCGGCGTGGAAAAAACGCGTTTCCCGCAGTTATTAGTTCCCCCCATAAGAAATACACGGAAATGACGAGTTTTACGACAAAATAACAACTTACAATCGGCTACGAACCTAACCGATCTTCTAAATTTTTCGACCACATGTGCGTAAAACTATCTTGTTTGGATTGTATTAAAGTTTCGAGACTTAAACGTAAAAACTAGAGGTTTTATGAAAGAGTAAAATTCATTAGTTCAAAAATTTCTAAAAAGTTCCCTTAAAAATGATGAAAATCGTTTGAAAACTAAGCTGTAAACTCGTTAAACCCTTTTTAATGAACCATATAAATTTCAAGTCGAACGGAGCACGTTTGGGAATTTGACCGATTCGTTTTTTACCCAGAACTCAAAAAATAATCAAAATTATAAAAAACGCTTCAAATAAAGTATCGTCTCGCGTCAATCATTTATCTTTTGAGGTATCGTACGTTACAATCGGAGCATTCTAGAAAAAGTGATCACAAAAATCGAAAAAAAAAAAAATAATCTAAATTGACGCGTAAAAAACACGTTTCCCGTAATTATTCGTGCCTCCCATGAGAAAAACTCGGCCGCCCAAAATAACGACATTTTCAAAGTTCCGTAACCTCTTCGAAAATGATCGAAATCGACTGAAATTTCAGCGGAACACTCATTGAACCCTCCTAAATGACATGTATGAATTTCAAGTTGATCGGAGCAACTCGAAAATTTGGGCCGTTTTTTGCTTTCCTCAGAACTTCGAAAGTAATAAAAATTTCAAAAAAAGTACCATCTCGGATCATTCTTTTAAGGTATCGTGAACTGATGCAGGTTTACTATATGAACTTTTGATCACAGAAAAACAAAAAAAAAAAAACATTATTGTAAAACCAATTCGCTAACGCTCAGAATCTAAAAGTAAGCGTCGGGATCACTCTGGGCCGCGTGTTTACGAGTACATACCGCGGGAACAACAAAGAGGACATTTTTAAAGAGATTATCTTAATCAAACGTACCAAAACAAAACTCGTTCATTTTTACGAGTTTCGAACAAAATATCGTTTCAAACAACAGTGCTAACGTGCAATAACATAATATGTATAGACAGGGATGTTCCCATAGGGTGTGCTACACACACGCAGTATACTTTCGAGAAAATTTTATAAAACTATGGGTCAATACTCTCAAGTACGCGGCGAATAAAAAAAACTTTGGTTACTCACAGAAAACGCCTGGAAAGTAAATTGAGTTTATTTTAAAAATAAAATTATGTAATTCTCTCCCAGATAAACGTTAACTGTCACGTTGATAAGCAAAACGCGATGAACTATTAATGTATTCTTTAGATGCTCACAGAGCGAGAAGAACATGACGTGCCAGTGGGTTATAAAAAAAAAAAAAATTTTTAGTTTTTGCCTTTTCAATCACTGTCATTTCGTATCGATTGATTCGTGTAAATATTTCAATTTTTGTATGGAAACACAAAGATGATGTGTGAAAAAACCGATTTTTGTTTATTGACAGTGCTTGACAGTACACAGATATCGCGCATCAGTACAACGGTTGTATGCGCGTTACCCGCGACATTATTATTATTGCTTTCCACGGCTTTTCTAAAACGCGATCAAAAACTTAGTCAGAGTCTCTGGAACTCGCGCGGACGGAATAAATTAATCTCTCTCTTAAGTCACTCTCTTTAGTACGATAATAATTGCTTTTATCCGTGTCGTCCTTTTCAATTTTAAAACGTTTTTTTTTTATTTTTATCTTCCACGCGGAGAGATGGTATCGCGGTGAACACAAAAGCAGAACTTCGCAATCATCCTTTCGTAATTAACAACACAATAAGCCTGTACCTGTAACGCGTTATTATAACGTTACGTTCAACAATGACGACGAGTCACGACGAATATAATAATCTACTGCAATGAGTGTAAAAACGCCCCGCGTGTCTATGTGGGTAAAAAATAATTATTTACAAACGACGATTATAGCCGTCGAACGGTTTTGAAACTATTACAGGCTAATAAAACGTAAATGGTAAAGGCCGTATTATCACGGTTATCCGTGTGTCAGACGGCGTATTTACGCGGAAAAAAAAAAAAAAATTGTGTTTTTTTAAAGTTTTCTCGAACG